>OX439139.1:199826608-201026608 GCA_949318255.1 Pollenia labialis | reverse complement strand
ATTTTTGAATGAAGCGCATTTTGAGATTGATTCAATCTTAGTTTCACTTAAATCAATCTCATTTTCGGATTATTTTAAGTACGAAAACGGGTTTGAATATGGATAATTTAAGTATTTTGGGATTAAAAATCCGTACTTGAATCAATCTTTCTGTACTTGATTCAAGAAAATCCGTACTCACCGTACTATTAATACCGATTCGGATTGATTTGAGTACGGATGGATTGATTTTTCTTTTGAGTGTATATGTATCGCATATGTTCCGCAAAATTTTGCTATTGAAAATCAGCTAAATGGCTCCACAAATCGCTGAGATGTGAGCAAAAAGAGAAATGGACCTATTCAGTGCTTAAACTGCCAAGAATTTGGTCACACCAAGGCAAACTGTTACTTACTCCCTGTTTGCGTTGTATGTGGGGAACTGCACGGTACCTACAGTTCTCTGCGATAAGTCTAAAGCCGACCCCAACGTAAAAATTTTTAGCAACTGTGGCGGTAACCACACTGTCTGTATATAATATCGTCAAGCAGTCGGTTGGACCAAAAACTAATCCTCCCCAAATACAGGTAACAAATCAAGTGACCACAAATGACATACAGGCTCCGCAGCCTGGTAATAACAGAAACTCTTATGCTAACGCCTTAAGATCAAACCATGTGCCAACGCAAGGGGCCTCGCCAAATAATGATGAAACTCCAGTTTCTAATATAAGTCGTCTCGAAAAAAACATGGAAACATTAGTGCAAACAGTAAATAATTATACGAACACAATGGGTAATATGATGCAGGAAATTCTCAGAATGCAATCTATGTTATTGCAACCTGTACTCAACAAGCCATGAACTGTTTAAAAATCTGTTTCGGAACGCAAACGGCATCCGCCAACATAAAAATTAATTAGAATATTTTCTTAAAAGTAAACAAATTGATGTCATGATGTTTTCTGAAACTAATTTGACCTCAAGAAATACGTTTAAAATCAATGGTTATACACTATATGATACCAAGGACCCTCGAGATAGAGCTTGTGGAGGTTCTGCCATTTTTAAAAAAACTCGAGTCAAACACTTCTTAATATGTGATCATCGTGAGGATTATTTTATTTTGTTATTTTCAAAATCAGAAAGCCAATATTGTGAATATTATAAATCACTAGGACCCTGTTTCCTGGCCGCTGGCGAATATAACGCTAAACATACCTGCTGGGGGGCACGACTTATAACACCAAAGGGTCGTGTTTTGTTCAATACAATCTCTAAAATGAATTTAAATGTTGTCGCGAGCGGACAACCAACATATTGGCCTACTGATCAGCAAAAAATTCCTGATGTTATCGATTTTGGCGTGGTTAAAGACATCCCCATAGAAACGATTTATGTTGAAGCTTCCTTAGAATTGTCTTCCGACCACACACCTACAATTGTTACTATAATGAACCCCAATAGAATTGTATCCCCGACTGGTTACTTAACGACGTCAGCCACACAAATAAATTGGTTAAAATATAAAAAATATCTCAGAACCCATTGCACAGAAAATATTCCGCTTAGTACACCGGAGAATGTAGATCGCTCTATTGTTATTCTTAACAGTTATCTAAAACTAGCTGTTCAACATTCCAGTATTGGCCCCAAAAAAACAAAAAATATTAAAATATATTCCACAGATGTCGAGCGGCTCTTGACTGAAAATAGGAGAGTTCGAAGAGAGTGTCAACTTTACAGATCCCCGCAAATTAAGAATTTATTAAAAGAGTGCACAAAAAGGCTAAGAAAGTTACTGCAGACACAGAAAACGGCTTCTCTAGAAATATATCTTAAGGAACTTGATGCAACTCCACAATCAGACTACTCATTATGGCGTGCAGCCGTTAAGAAACTTGAATGGAAGTTGGGCAAGAAACGATATTGAAAAAGAAAATATGTTTGTTACCACCTGTTGCTGCTAGAGCAGCTATTCCCATAAGATTTGAGATAAGAGATATGAAATCGCTATTTGTGACCAGTGTTGCCAGAACTTTTAAAGGTAAAATCGGCAAAAGCCCATAATTTTGCATCAAAAAATCTGCGTGAAGATTTTAAAAATCGTCAATAAATCTTCAAAACACATTTATTACATTTTAAATGTAGTTATTAAGAAAAATATATAACATAAGTTTTAAAAAGGAACTATTTTGTTGAGCTCTTAACACAGAAAAGTTTAAAAAATTTTTTCGATTTTAATACGAATGCGATTTTTAGACCATGGCTTTTAATTTTTAGATTTTTTTAAATCAAAAATATCTATCCGAAACTCATTACTCACGCTGATTTGAGATTTATCACGTCTATCTTATTTTAACGAACAAATACAAATTGAATTGCCTGACATGTTATATAAACTATTATTGAAAATTTACAAGAGATCAAATATTGCAACTATTAAAAATATTTACACAATTTCTTCTAATAAATCTATGTAGTTGCCAACGGTTCTTCCATCAATGGTTGATATATTTTGTTTATTAATGCAAAAAGTGGAAATAGTACAAACAAAAGTGTCAATGAAAAGAAGGTTTTTATCGAGCTAAAAAATCTGCAATTTTAAACCAAAAATCTTCAAATCTGCATTTTAATAATTTTGGGGGTAAAATCTCCAAAATGCAGATAAATCTGCACTTCTGGCATCGCTGTTTGTGACTTAAACACTAACACGGCACCTGGTATTGACAAGATCAGTAATAAAAAAAATGCTTTTAGAGCTACCTTACATAGCAAAGAAAATTATTCTTTTTATTTTTAATGCTATTTTACGCCTTGAATACTATGGAAGGTTTCCTTAGTTATCATGATACCAAAGCCAGGTAAATATCATAGAAAAGTTGACTCATATAGGCCTATTAGCTTATTATCAAATATGTCAAAGCTGTTTGAGAAATTATTAGTTTCAAGATTAACACCAATTTTAAATGACAATAGATGTATTCCAAACCAATAGTGTGGATTTAGATGAAAACACACACAAGCTGTTGGAAAGCTACTTAGTCGGTCGTCAATTTATTATTAAAGAAGGAAATTTCTTAAGTTCACCACAGCCAATTGGCGCTGGAGTCCCACAAGGCAGCATCCTGGGACCTCTATTTTACTTAATTTATACTTCGGACATGCCGACAAACACATACACCCAAACTTCAACATTTGCAGACGATACAGCTTTTCTAAGCGTCCACCAAAACCGTTATGAAGTACTCGTTACTTACAGGCATATATATTTCAAATAGAAACATGGTTAAGAAAATCGCGGATAATCGTAAATGAGCAAAACTTCATACATTCACCTTGCGCCGGGAATCTTGCTCCCCTATTACAATCAATAATCAAATAATTCCTCAACATTAGCATGTAAAATATCTCGGTATACATCTAGATCGGCGATTCACGTGGCAATGCCATATAGAGGAAAAATTAACTCAAATGAAACTAAAAGCCATCCAAGTTCATTGGCTTTTTGGAAGTAACTCTGTCCTTAGTCTCGATTGCAAGCTTCTACTTTACAACTCTATCTTAAAGCCCATCTGAAGCTACGATATTCAACTATGGGGCACTGCCTCGGCCTCTAATATCGAAAAAATTCAAAGGCGTCAAAATAAACTTCTTCGAATAATTACAGCAGCTCTCTGGTACGTTCAAAACTCAAACATTTATAAGGATCTCAATGTGCCATTAGTAAAATAGCAAATATGCAGTAAAATATTTAAAAAGGCTTGAACAACACCCAAATCCACTAGCTCTAAATATTTTAAATCATGGCGGCCGCACCCGCTTAAGAAGAAGGGTCACTGCAGCACTTACCCAATTAGATGAGTGATAAACTGTGAACAGAACCCGAAATGAAGAAAATTTTTGTCTGGCACTGGCAGGACATAAATAAAGAATTAGGATAAAATTTGATTAATCATAAATAAATAATGAAAAAAACAATAAGTATGACCAAAAACCCATGACTGCCTTGAATTTCACCCATAAGCCCTTGTTAGTATTTTTTTATAACTGGAGAACGGCAAATGCCAAAGTTTCCCAATTAGGCACAAGCATCTTTGTTGTCAACACACAACATGCAATCAAATGTGGGCAGGGTTAATGAAGTGGGCGTGACACTTCCCATACAAAGACTTTATAGATTTATTTATATCTGAAAAACGGCAAGAGCCAAAGTTTTCTAATTGATTCAAGCATCTTGGTTATCAATGGATAAAATCCGACAAAATGTGGGCAGGAATGGAAAAACGGGCGTAGCACAAAATAGATTTATTTATAAAACTCTAGTATTCTATTATGGTAAAGGTTATACAAGATTATGCATAGCCCAATATATCGCATTATTACTTGTTTTTTCTTTGAGGCGGTAAAAGCGTTACAAATTTGTTTAGCTGAAAATTATTTAGGCCCGTTTTTACAACATACCGATAGCTTAAAGTTGACTATAACCAACCTTTTAAAACGGATTCCATTATAAAAAGTTTGCTTTAATTATATCAGCAGTAAAGTAGCCATAATCAAATAAAACAAATTCTTGGGAATTCCCGCACAAATTTCCCGGGATAATTTATAAACATACGTCTGATTGTAGTTGTGTAGAAAAGTTTTAAATAAAGTGTAAACAAGCATTTTTTTTGTTTAGAAACTGCTTTAAATAAATGTAAAAACATTTATTTTAAAATAAATATAAACTCACATGGTTGTTCATAAGTAACTGTGAGTGTGAGTTTCTGAAATTGTTTGTTAAAAATATATAAACACTTCATTCTGGGCATTAACTTAGATTTTATTTAGAATGGACAAATACCAACATAAATACGGACGTATACATGCACATCTTTCTCTTATTGTGTGTGTATAAATGTTATAAATTCTATAGCTCTGTATGTGTGTGTGTGTGTTGGTATGTAAATTACATTATAACATCATTTTAAATGAGTGTTAATGGATTTATGCCAAGTTTTATTTTTGTTTGGTTTTGTAGTTTGTGGTCGAAACAGGCAAATGCTCGGAGAATAAAGGTTCCCATCCACATCCATACTTATGTATGTATGTATTATGTTTATTGTGATTTCAGACCGGCTGCTTATGGGTCGTTCGCAGGAGAATGGCTGGATGGACTTGTATGCAAAAGAAGAAGTTTTAAAAAAGTTATTAAATATTAAAGTTTTATATTTTCCATTCGCCTGAATCACACACAACTAACGAGTTTAAGTCGGGTGTATAAATTTCTGTTCTGTTGACTTAGGAAATTAATTAAAGACTGTAAGTGTGGTAAATAAATATTGTACAAGTACTTTGTAAGAAAATCTTAAAACAAATTTATAATTCATAAGTAAGAACGCAATTTAGAAATGCCCTAAGGATTAATTACAACTCATTATAATTAGCATTTTTAGCAAAATATTAATGCTCTTTGCGAACACTTGAAGTTTAAGTCAATGTTGCATTTTATTTTAATAACATTTGTACACAGAAAGAAACAAGTAGGAAAGTATAGTCGGTCAAGCCCCTACAAAAAATCCTATTCGGCATGCTGCTGGCATCTTATAATTGAGAATTCTTCTGTAAACAAAGGTCGGCATACAAAGAAATTAAAATAAACATGTATAATAATATTCTCCCAGGTTCTATGGGGTAAGTTTTTAGGTAAGAATCAAGCGAATATCACTTTCGGATTATTTCAAGTTCGAATCGTGGTTTTGGGTTATTGTGAGTACGAAGTACGAGATTAAATATGGACAAGTGAATTATTTCGCGCTTAAATAATCCGTACTAAAATCAAGCATTCTTTACTTTATTAAAGAATATCCGTACTTACCGTACTATTAACACCGCTTCGGCTTGATTTAAGAACGGATGGATTGGTTTGTTTTTACAGTGTATATTTAAAGTTCTCATGCATTGAAGGCAATATCAATAGTAACTAATAATTCACAAAATTATATTCTATCATAATACTCTAAAAAGTTTACGTTCAAAAATATTTTCGGTTTTTTTTTAAATTTTCAATAGTCTTTTAATTTAATATTTAAATCTTTTCCAATTTTTTTTTTAACTGATCTGCTTTTTCGAAAATTGGATATTTATTTCTATTGTCATCTATAGAAAATCTTGGAAATCAACTGGAAAGTTTTACTTTTAAAGGAAATTTTGTTGCAGAATTTCGGTTTTTTTGTTTTAGTAATTTTAATAAACAAACCCGTTTTTGAGTTAGGCGAATATATGCTGTGCAACCTTCTCCATTTTCAAAATAACGGTTATCTCAAATACAAGAGATAATCTAAAAAACGGTTAGCACCATTGGATTCAGCGTACCCGATTATGTTAAAACGCCAAGTGCCCAGCTTGCCTAAAAAAAGTGTTAATTTCGAGCACAGTGTAATTAGTACATATTGTGGTTATTTTGTTTATGGGTTTTAATCGAAATTTTGACAGTTTAATTAGGCTAAAGTTCATCAAATTTAATTTTCATTAAATTATTTCTATGAAAAAAGGAATTTTACAACATGAAAATGAATTAAAATTTAATGAAAATTATTCATTCTTGACTGCCGCGGGGCTCGTACCAGGGCTTGCTCGGACAGGTTTAAATGTTTTAATTGCAACCACTCAATCTCTTCAGAGGGGTTTGCTGCTTAACACTCACAGCCATTGTCGATTGCTGGCAGTTAATAGTCAAACAAATAATTTTAAAATTTTTCATTTAAAATTAATATGAAACAATAATAGTTTTAAATAAAGTCCATACTTTTGCAGAAAAGTACTATAATTTTTCATCAACATTGTGCCATGTTAATTTTACATTAAAATTTTTTCTGCGTGTTAAACGCGTTTATCTCGAAATGGATTTTTTTTGAGTTATTTCACTATTGAAGTAAATGAGCCATATGTTCTTGGTCTTCAAAAAACCCCTAGCATTAAGCATAACCGCACTGGTGGCGGATATGGGTGTTACGTATAAACTTATGGGGATAATAGTGCTTCCAAAGGAGTAGTTCTTCGAGCACCTGACCATTAAGAAACATGAATTTCCTTATCCTTTACTCCTATGAGAAATCGTATAGTATTTTAAAACTACGAGAGTTAAGGCCTCGTTACTCTTACGTAAACGTATACGTTGCTAATCAGCTGTTACGTTTTCCTTTCCAAGCTACTGTGCAAATAGGTACTCTTACGTAAACGTAACGTTGCGTTGCGGATGAACCTGATAAAATTAAAATTTCTCTCCGTTTTTACGTATCAGCTGTTAAGAATTGTATTTTTGTTTTGGAGCAGTGTTGTCAACAAAACTTATTAACCAACGGTTTACTTTTAAATTTTATTAATGAGATTCTCATCAAAACATTAATTTAAATTTGATGTAATGAAATTCAATGTTATGGGTTTGTTGTTCGAACTGAAATTAATGTTGGCTTTATGTGTCACAGAAACCAAAGTTATCGGGTTTTTATTAAAAATAAAAGAAGCAGCTTACAGCTCTTGTTTATTTGTTGGAAATAAATATTGTTGTTAAAAGTTTAATTTTTTATTTTATTTTATCCAACAGTTAGATTATTTCCGTAGATAGAAGTAAATAAAATTGATAAATGTTAAAATGGTATTTTTGCATGTTTCCGGCAGCGGGCTGCTGCAAATTTGCAAAAGCCTTTTTCTCACTTTTTCTACGGTCATTTTATTTATTTATAAGTTTGAAATAACAAATGTTTTTGTATTTTAACTAAATTCACTATATATTTACAAAACAATAAAATTACACAAGTATAAACAACAAATGCAAGTTATACAACGATGGCATTTATTTCATATGTACATTTGTATGTTTACTGTATTTCTACTTCTTATTTTCTTTTCTATAATTTTCATTTACATTTACAACACAAGTTTTTACAATATTTTAACGCAAAAATCATAATTTATAAAATTATTAAATAAAAATTTAATTAACAGCTGTAAACACATGAGCCAAAACATAAAACAGCTGATTCGAATATTGATTTTATTGTAAAATAATTATTTGCATACATTTTTGACAATGCAAATAGAAAAAAATCAGCGCATAGTTCCGAATATTCGCCTTGACCTTATTATATTAAATATATATATTATTTATTGTTATTTGACCTTTCTTTTTTATAATTATTTTGAACTATTTAAGCTTGAGGTCTTTTTTAAAAACATACATATATTATATTTATTTATTTTTCTCATTATTGCGCTAACCTTTGGTTAGCATCTTTAGAAAATTAAATTAAGTTTACAATAAAATATTATAAAAATTTTTTTTTTCAATTTTTGCTTAGACACATATTGGTTGTATCAAGTTTCATTTGAAGAGATATTAATAAGGGCTAAAAATATGTTAAGGTCATAACTCCAAAACTAGATTCTCAGGCGCAATAAAAACTAGATAAAAAATCAAATTTTTTTAAGCAAATTTTGTGCTGGATATGTTAATGTATATCTATGGCACTTTGACAAAACATCTTAAATCAAATTCAAAAAGTCGAAAAAAATTTTGCTAATCATACGAATTTTCATTCAAAACACATTTTTGTTTACATTTTTAAAATTTTGTATTATAAACAAAACTTTTCTTTAAGTTTGGTTTTTTTATTATTTGATAAAAATGATTTTTTCAGCGAGTTTTTTTTAAAGCTTTTTGCTATCTTATCACGACTTAAGATGTTTTGTCAAAATGCCACAGATATGTATAATGTATTTTATATTTTTGTACAAAAGCGCCGATATCGGTATGTATTGGCGATTGTAAACAAGAATGTTAGCAACATGTCTTGGAACAAGACTGTGAGCAAAATAATTTCTACTAGTACACACATTCACCTCAACACCATATGACACGTTTACGTTTTTGTAGTAACTACCAACATTTCAAGTCGACCGCAACGTTTACGTATCCGCAACATTTACGTAAGAGTAACAAGGCCTTTACAGCTCTAGCCATTTTTCGTATACAATTTTTCTGTTAAAATGTCGGACCTAAATAAAAGATTTTGTAACAGTAACTGTTACAAGCTGGATGTTTATTGCTGAAGAAAATTTTGTTTTTTTAAGAGAAATTTTCGACCGGAAATTTGGTACGCTGTTTAGTAACTTATTGCCAGCATTTTGCTTAAAAAAAATCAATTGTACTTGACTTAAGTAACGTTTTCCCTTTTTTATCGAAATAATTTTCGTGGGAATACAAAATTTAATTTAAATGATTTTGTTATTCGTGCTTAATTTCCCAATTTTTATTTTTGATAAAAACACTTTTTTCTAAACTTTTAATCTCAACTATGACGTTTGCTTTTTTTAAAGTCATATTTTGACTGACCCCTTGTACTTAAAGTCAATATTTTTAAAACCTTAAAGAAAAACATATCTATGGCTTAGTAATAAAAAAGCACAACTTTTCTTGCTTATTGCGGTAGACAAATGCATATTACCTTAAAATTTTAGAGGGCTCGAGAATAAAATTTGTGGCATCTTTTTATTAAAAAATTCATTAACTTTATGAATACATATATTTTTAATCTAAAGGATTTTATTAATTGTTTTTTCGTTCCCTATAAACAAACATAAAATTCAAGTTACACTTTTTTAACACTAAGCAGTCGATAACTTTTTCAAAGTATGTAACTATTTTTTTAACCTTAAAGTATGCAACATTTCGTGTTTATAAAATGCGAATTGTGAAAAAGGAACACAAATCCACTAAATGAAAGTGAAATTTATTTTTTGCCTGTTCTTTAACGGCCATTGTTTTAGTTTATGTTTTTTTAAAAGAAAATAAATATAGAAACAAGTACAACTACAGGCATACAATTTACATTTGCTTGTATTTGTAATACATAGTTCCTGAGAGAAATTAAAACTGTGCGATAATTGGGGAAGGTTTAAAGCAAATTTAATTAGGCATTAAAAAAAAATTATAAAATGAATTTGACCAAAATCGCGAAACGGTGTATGTTGGACAAATAGTTTTCAGTGGGTAGAAACTTAAATAATGTTTGGCAAAATGTTTACCGGAATAAAGTTCTTAAAACGATAGAGGTATGCACAAAAGCTTATGATATTATTTGGTTCTTGATGATTGGTTCAGAATTTTATTCATCGTAAATTCTTGCAGTACAAATTTTTTAAATACCATAAGTCTCGCAAAAGAGAGCCAATAGGGCCCAACATTTAACAAAAAATATTCTTCACACAAAAGTTCTCCCTGGATTGGATTTTCTGAGTTTAACTAAGAAAAGGACTTTAAAACAAAAAGTACCTTCTTGCAGATTCTTTTACAGAAAGTAACTTTACCAACAAGAAAGTCAAAGCGACCAAATTAACCATAAAGGCGTCAGTCAGACAGGTAAAGTTAACTTCACAAATTCCAAAAAGTAACTTATCAAAAGGAATAATTCTCAGATTCTATTTGTTAAAATTGTTGAGTTAAATACATGCAATTTATCAGGAATCACTCTCCATTGTAAAACAAAGAATGTTGACGAAGGGCGTAAAGGGCCAGAAAATTCATTACATTCTGCCTGCTGGTGTCTGGTAATTGAAAATTGTTGCTGTAGCTACAGTATACTTCATTGCTAATCAAAGGCTACCTAAGGTAAAATATTTAACAGGAAGATACAAGAAAGTCCGGTAGTGTATAATAATAGTAACTGAGTACATAAATGACATATGTATCTCTAGTTCAATGTTAACCCAAGGTATGTGAATAATTGAAAGAATGGGACAACTACATTAAAGCTCTATTAAGTTTAATTTTTCCTCAAGGAATACATTAAACAATAAAAATGTTTAATATATAAAATGTTAAGGCAAAACAAAAAAGTACCTTTATTACAAATCAGCACCTTTATTGCAAACAAGTACCTTTATTGCAAATAAGTACCATTATGTCAAAAAAGTACCTTTATTTCGAAAAAGAACCTTTATTTCGAAAAAGTACCTTTATTGCAAATAAATACTTTTATAAGAAATAAGTTCCCTTATTACAAATAACTACCTCTATTACAAAAAAATACCTTTATTACAAATAAGTATTTATAATAAATAAGTACCTTTATTACAACAAGTACCTTTATTACAAATTAGTACTTATATAGTTATTACAAATAAGTACTCTTGTAACAAATAAATACATTTATTACAAATAAGTACCTTTATTAAAAAAAATTTAGTGTGATTTTCCTAACAAAAATAACCTATTTGAAAAAAAGTCTTTTACATAAAATGTAAATTTTTATATTTAGGAACTTTTTTTTTTTGCTTGTTAAAAAAAATGTATGCCTTATTATTTTTAGAACTGCACCTTTTTACAGAAAGTGCCCTTTTTTAAAAATAGACTGTCCGTCAAGGGCAGTTTTTGCAAATAAGTGAATTTTTAAACCTTTTTTGAAATCTAAAAAAAAGAAATTAGACAATTAAATGTCCTTTTCGATTATTTTAGAGTGTAAAATCAAAACTTGAAGTCGGCACAACTTTCAATATCAGGCGTCAGAGGCAGCAGCAACTGAGCATTTACATATTACGCGATGACTTTGCTTGAGTTAATATTTTTATGGATTTAGGAGTGAGACAGGTGTATTAAACTGTGGCATGTATGACGGTGGTATTGTACTAAATGTGTGTATGTGGTATGTAAAATGATTAGCCGACTTACCAACCCGCCAACAAGTCAGCCCGCCAACCAGCAAGCCATTCAACAGAAGAAAGTAGTACAATCATTGTGTTTTCTAGGTTGTATTTTTTTATTTTTTTCTGATACTTCATTGTTTGGTATTGGGGTCAACTTCGTTTTTGTTAGCATTTTATGTATTTCCTACTTTTCTACTAGATTTTCTTTAACTTTTGTTGTTAGTGTTGTTATTTTTCGAAAGTGTAATAAAAAACCGTCTATGTCGCAATGTTGGCCAAAAAAATGGTAACTAGATTTCGTTTTTCACTTTCATTTATTAATGTTGGTGGTTTTTTTTTTATTTTATTCTACTTATATTGTGTTCGACACAACTTTTAGACCCTGTTGAACGCATACAAAAGAGTCCTTTTTGTACTTTGTGAATAAACTGTAGAGCGAGCGGTACGTTTGGAAGTGTGTGTGATAACAATAGTCGATGTAGCCACAAAATTAAAATGAGTGCAACCAAACAATTGTAATAAAAATACGACACCTTTTTGCGTCCCCTTTCTTTCCTTTCTAGTTTAGTTGCTGGGTTTCCTACTAAAAAACAGCAATTCTTCAAGTTGTTGTACCAGCGACCAAACTGAAATAATAATAAAATAAAAACACAAATAAGAAATAAGAAATTAAAAAAAAAAAAACAACAACGCCAACTTTGAGACCCCAAAGGTAAAGAATTAAATAGTTTTGCGGTCAGTTTGATTTTGATTCTTTGGTGAAAACGTGCTTCATTTTTACACTTTTTGATTATAACTTTCGACTTAACAAAAGTTTTGTATTCTTTTGTTTTTCAAATAAATAAAAAGTTTATTTTTGCTTAACAAATTGTAGTAAAAACAAAAATAAAATTAATAATGAACAAAATTTTCTATTTATAAAACATGAATTCGAAAAAAACCTTCCAAGCCTTATAAAAAAAATAAATTAAAAAGTTTTATTTTATGTGAAAATTGCTTAAATTTACATTAAAAAGGTATTAAAAAGGATTTTTTTTAATTAAAAAAAAAAAAAAAAAAAAAAATATTCCTTCTAAATGCACAACCAGTAATTGAAGAGGTAAAGAAATTAAAATTAATTTTATATTTATGCATAAATTATTTTATTTCTAAAATTTTCTCTTTTTAATTAAACAATAATTTTTGACAAATGGTTTTCCTAAATATATCTTCTTTGATATAAAGTCATATGTGTGTGTGTGTTTGTGTTTTTTTCTCAAAATAATAAGCATATTTTTAGGGACTCTTTTACTTTTACTTCTATTTAAACTATAATTTTTCGTTTTCTTTAGAGACATGTTATAAATTTAACGACTTATAGTATAAAAGTTATAAAAATGTATCTTAGAAAATTTATTAAAAATAAAATAAGCAAAAGAATAAACGAAAATGTTTATAATAAAACAACTATTACATACTTAAAGGAGCTTTATTTTTTGCAACAAAAATTTTACAAAAAAATTTTTTTAATATTAAACTTTTTAAGTAGAAAAATTTTTAATGATAACAAAGTTTGAAATTTACCAGATACCAGATACTCCAAAAGATATATCGGCGATACCGATAGGAATATTAAATTTGAATTCAAGGTTAAACTGACAAATCTCAAGTGGAGATTGTTTAAAATGATATTAATTTGATTTAAAAAACAACGCATTTGATTTCATAGTAATACCCCCCTATCGTGAATAATTTTTTCCTCGTAATTTTTCCCCTTTCCACATATTTGCGATCATGAAAACTCCCATGAAAAAATGTAATTCAAAGGAGAATAATAACGTGAAAAAATGTTCACGGGAAAAAATTCCTCTTATCGTGAAAAGTTTTTCCCTCGTAATTTGTTTCCCTTAAATTTTCTCACTTTATTTTTGCTAGGGAACAGAAAATGTATGTAAGTAGTTCCTCCCAAGGTACATTAACACAAGGCAGACTCTTTTGACATGCTGCTCTATAAAAAATAACCGACTGGTCAAAATTGTCTTCTTATAAAACAAAAACAATTTAACGCACACATGTACAAATACTCACATACACGAAATTTGACATTTGGGTTTTAACTGGGTTAACAGCGAATATAAAGCGCTAGAACCATTAGTAGAGCACAAGCCGATATATTGGTCAACAAAATGCAAAACAACAGGTTGATTGCCTGGGGACTTGTGAAGCTTTCGAAAGACGTGGTGGCAGAATTTTGGAAAATATTTTACTACATAAAATTTAAAAAGTGCAAAAAACCAACGTTGTAATCAAACTATCTGTTCAACACTAAATATTTTGCGTTATTATTTTAACTTTTCTTCATTTTTGAACAAAAATTTCATTGATTTTTAATTGTTTTAATCTCTCTTCTTTTTTTCATTCACTGGAATTGATAGTGTGAAATTTTTTCACATGAGATTCACGATTGCATTTTTCCCTTCGAGGTGAATGAAAATTTCATGGGAACAAAAATTACACTTGTTATTCAAGATAGGGGTGAATACTAACAAAAAATAAATAAAGTTTTTATGTGTAGTGGGGAATGTAAGAGAAGACAAACTCATTCACCGCTTTCGTGAATAATTTTTTCCTCGTAATTTATCCCCTTTTCACATAAACGTCAAAAAATGTTCACGGAGAAATTCCCTTTATTGTAAAAAAATTTTCCCTCGTAATTTGTTCACATTTCGCTTAGATTTTCTCACTTTATTTTTGCTATGGAACAGATCATGTATGCAAGTAGTTGCTCCTATAAATCGAATATTTAGGGCTAGAAGCGTTCATAAGGCACAAACCGATATATTGGCCAACAAAATGCAAAACAACAGGTTGGTTGGCTGCCGATGTGTGAAGTTTTCGAAAGACGTGGTGGCAGAATTGTGGAAAATATTTTACTACATAAATGTAAAAAGTGCAAGAAACTAACGTTGCAATCAAACTATCCCTCCAATACTAAATATTTTGCTTTATTATTTTAACTTTTCTTTAAAATATAAACGTCTTTTTAAACAAAAATTTCATTGATATTTAATTTTTTTTAATCTTTCTTCTTATTATTACTGTCACTGGAACTGATAGAGTGAAAAATTGTTTACATGAGATTCACGATTGCTTTTTTCTCTTCGAGGGGAATGAAAATTTCATGGGAACAAAAATTTAAATTTTTTTTACGATAGCGGTGACTATTTATTGTTGTTGTGTTTGTTTAAGCTTTGATATTATTGTTACAAGTAGAACTGGTGCTTATAATTCTTATTCGCCTAACAGTTTTATTTATATCATATCTTTAGTTTTTCTAAAATCTCTGGATGAAGCTTCCTGACGATCTGTTCTAAGCAACCAGTGAAATGCGCACAGGAATAGCTTATTCCATCAAAAATAAATTTCAGTGTTTGTATCAAGAATAAAAATTGGGAATTAAGCACGACAAACGAAATGCTGTTAATTGAAAATTTTGTATTGCCAAAAAGTACTTTGATAAGAATAGAAGAGATTAAAACTATTTAAAATCGAAATTAATAAGATTATTGTTAAAAATACAAGGTATTCTTTTGCGGAGATCCCAAATCTGGTCGGACCAGACCTGCAGTGAAATAAGAGCCTCTCAGATCCAACAGAACTCATTTGAAAGCTTTGGTATTTCTGTCTCTAGACATTTTAGGGGTCCTAAGGAATATCTTGACTTTTTCTTAAGCAGAACCATAGCTAAGGATGGACAGACGCTCATCTTCCTCGGTTTTTACAAATAATTGTTTCACAAACGCTCCAAAGGGCAATTGCAGGATGTAAAGTCATAGTCTTTAAAATATTCGAAGAATTTTAGATAATCAATAGGTTTCATTATTCGCTCAACCCTCAAAAGTCACCAATTGCCTTGCTTATTTATTTTGTAGCCGCTTCAAAGTAACCCAAGTTTTCCGCAAAACGATTTTTATTTTCAAAACGGCATTAAAAATAGTCACACCAATCTAAAAGCGTACAAAATTTGTAGGTTTTTGTGTACTACAAATACAAAAAAGATTTAGCAGTGATAAAACATTTCACTACTATGGTGCAAGGCAAAACGGCTTCAGCAGGAGGTCCACACTACGCGTTTGATTCGTTGTTACGTTAAAGCATCTGTCAAAAAAGTAGAATCAGTGCTAAATAGTACTGACAAGTAACACAGCAACCGAGTATAATGCATTACATACATTAAGAATGCATTTAGTGGGATTTTTTTCCACACTTGCATGCGTCTTGAAAAAAGGTCAAGAAATTATCAAACGCGTGGTGTGTTCCTTTATATATATAAACAGTAGAATCGCGAAAAAGATAACAAAAATTTGAAAAATATGCAATAATAAACATGGATCTTTCAGAAAAAACACACTAAACTTGTTCCAATAGCTTAGTTTTCATAATAACAAAACAGAAACTCAGATTTTTCAATTTATTCGCCACAGCCTTGAAAATTTCAAACATTTTTTTCTAATTTTTGAGATACATAATCCAACGCTTTTAGTTTTACCTGAATATCTTAATTAATTTTGTTTAAATTCTCTAGTTTCTGCTCATTTCCGATGTTTTTTATCAAAACTTTCAGAAAAGATAACTTTTAAGAGCGACGCAGGCACTCTAAAATTCGATTAACTTATCCGCGAGATTAAGTTTTCCGAAAGTTAACTTTTTCGCGATTCTACTGTATATATGTGTCCTTTATTTATTTTTAAATATTGTGTGTTCCTTTAGCTAGAGAATATAAACAAAAAATTTTTGGATATTTTTACATTAAAAATATCTATCAAAATTTAATTACTCAGGCTGAATAAGGATCTTTGTTATTTTAAAAAAAACAAATTTAGAGTTAATTGCTCGACAGGTTATTTAAATTATCAAGGGTTTTATTGAAAATTTACAAGAGATCTAATATTGCAACTTTTAAAGATATTTATACATAAGTGCATATGAATATATATGTACATACATATGGTAGATTGACGACAAAAACTGATTGCATGTGAACATACATGCAGTTTTTTAAGGAGAAATAAAGAAATTATGTTTAGCTAAACCTGATTTGTCTGAATTAGCTCTTAGTGAAAGGAAGATGAAGAAAAGAGAAGGCATACAAAATATTTAAATACTGGAAAACAAAAGATTTATTGTTTGAACACGAAAGCGGTTTTAAAAGAGAATGTTTTATTGTAAAGACGAGGACTAAACTAGTTAAAGATTGTAAAAAAATAAATTTTATCATACACTTCTTAAACAAAAAACTTGAACAAATTTTTAATGCTTGAAAATAGTCTACAAAGTAAAATGCTGTAATCTCAGAGGCTCTAATTGGACAGGCGGATTCACCTGGTTGCAAATCAATAATAAAAATTTTTGTTTTCATTTATTTAATTTCTAATTTATTTCTAACTCAGGGTAATTTGCGTAATAGGTAATGGATTCTAGTTTCTTCTTTGAAAAGTAGATTTCTATAGTCCATTACTTCATATTTATTTCTTTTCCTACTTCTGCATCATTAAAATGCTAAAACTAAATAAAAAAAAGAAGAAATAAGAGAAAAATTGTTGAACTTTTAAATTTTTTTTTATTTTAGTTTATGTCTGTTTAAAGTTAAATTCCAATAAATAAAGCTAAAAGTCATTTTAAATGTGTGTGAGTATGGGTACATAAATGTGTGTGATGGCATGTGAATAAGTATGTGTGTGCTGGTTAAGTGTAGAATCCTAAGTAAAGGTAAAATACTAACCCATCTTCGTTTTTGGAATTTTCTATATTGCCTGCACATGAGAAAGGGAAGGTGCGCTAGGCAACGGATATAATCTTACTTTACAAGTAATTACTTGCAATTAGAGTATATACGTATTAACATCCAAAATGTCAAAGAAATAGTCAAATGTCATGTAGGTTGCATGACTGTTTACTAAAGGACAGCATAAATGTATTTAAAAATCAAACACACAACAAAAGTCACATGTGTCACATGTGACAAATTGCTTGTCTACAACCACAATGAGAATTCCTATGAGGTACTGGTCGTCACACAATTCAAATAGTGTTGGGAGGGTACAATAATTCAAAAAAATCTCTCCAGACAGTAATCATTTCTTTCACAACTGTTCAATACATTTAAAAAGGTTTATTTCAACTCCTAGAATTTTAAAATCACCTCGAGCAGTCTGCGAGAATGTGTGGAATTTACAAGTCTGTCGTATGAAGCGGACGCATACATAGAATTTCTAATATTGACTTGTTTGACACATGTGACGAACGCACAATTTTGTTGTTGCAATATTTATTATCTCAGAAATAAACGAAGAAAGTATTTTTTTACATACAAATCCCATTTATTTTGTTCTCACTTCATAGCTGTGTGTCATTTTAATTCTCTTCTTATTACTTGACAGTATTTTTAATACCCACCCTTTGACTTTAGTAAAGCTTTTGTGTTTTGCTTTTGCAAGTTCGCACACTTACGTTAATTCATCTTCAATACTTCTATTCTGTATTTGCTTGTGACAGCGGTACTACAATATAGAGTTTGAATATTTTCCAATGATTTGAATGTGTGTTCAAATAGAATTGTGTCAAAGTTTATTTGAAAATTTAAACGATTGGTTATTTTGTAAAGCTAAAAGCTAAAGTTGTTTTTTGTACAGTTAAGCATATTTGGATATTTGCGATTGCCAAGAAAATCACTGTCTGCCTTAAAGCATTGCAAGTTTAGATGCAAGCGCGAAAAACTGGTATAGTGTTAGTGTAAAAGTGTGAATGTATTGATTGAGATGATTTGCTTGTTTGCATAGAAAGGATGTTTACATTATTACACTGTTTTGCTTAGATAATCTTTTATTCGCGGCAAACAACATATAATTTTTTTAACAAACAAAGGGCTGTTCAGCTATTGAATGTTAAATTGTGGCCAACGCCAATTTTGTCCCATCCACCTCAATTTCCGTCTTTGTATATCGTCTAAAATTGGGGTCTGGCCGGACTGTACCGATGGTGGTTGGCCAGAACACTTATGAGATTCATAATAGGGAGCCTTTGGCAATCGAGCTGCAGTCTTATTTATTAAAAATATTAAGCTTGGTTCACGAGATTTCTCTGTGCAGTCCCCGCTTGTTGTAGTTGTGCTTCTCAAACAAAAAAAAAAAATTATTTCTTTTGAACTCTTAAAGTATGCTTTGTTTATGACTATAGTTATGGGCCATTATGATTAATTTAACCATGTTATTGTTACCGACATCCTTGTTATGGTTAAATTAGTCCTACATTTAAAAGCCACAACTATATTATGATTGCCTCCGAGAATGTTATGGTTAAAAATAACTAAAACATGTTTAACACTTATAATAGCATGGTTGGTTTTCAGCCATAGCATGTTGCTCTTAGGAAAGAGGAAACTACTATTGTTAATTTTAAAACAAGTTATTGTCATATTTAACCAAAACATGTTTAGAGGCAACCATAATATGGTTTTGGCTTCTTGATGTAGGACTAATTTAACCATTGTATGGTTGTAGGTGACAATAATATGGTATTCTTTAAAAAAAGTTTTGTTGGAGGTGGAGGTGACCATATTGAAACATGGTTTTTCTCTGCGTGTTTGTCCCTTTTCTCGGAGAAGGTCACATATATGTTGCAGTACGCCCATGTATGCAATGTAGTTTTTTAAGTAAATCTAGCGGACTTGTCTCCATTTTTGATATATGTTTTTAGATTTTATTTAACGAGATAAGTTAGCAGTACTTTTCACAACATAACGCTGAAGCTCTCTTTCAAGTACATGTCTTTTAAGCGTTAAGCTTAGGCAGTAGAAAACGTTATGCTTGACACTCTTATTTATTAGACAAGCTGGGCAAGGGGTATGTGCAGGATCTGGAGTATTTGAAACCTGAGTTTCTTTGTAAACCACTTTTTTGGTAGGAGTTCTTTCCCCCAAGTTTATACTTTTGGATTTCTACATTTATTTGGTTTAAAGTGTCTATTTCTATATGTCAGACTATGAAGACTACATACATGCATACACACACATACACATACATATATAGAGAAGTGGCTTATAAATTCCTAAGTCCAGTTATATAGAACGTCTATCCTTTTCACTTTTGCATTCTATTAATTTTATGGTATCTGCTTGTATATATTTAGATAATGGTCATAATGTATAGTTTTAAGTTTTTTTTAAGCATTTTTCAAAATTTTTATGGTAAAAGAAAAAATTAAAACTTTTTATTTTTACGATTTTTTATTTACTAAATAGTACTTTGTTTTTGGAGTACTCTTTTCGGCAAATGCGTTAAATAACATTGAGTTGAATAAATAAAATAATTATTTTACGTTTTGCTTTTGCATCTGCTTAAAATTCAAAAATCAAAACTCGTTTAACCAACTTTGAATTTCTGGTAATGAGGTTTTACAAAATTAGAAAAAGAGAGGAAAATATTTTATTTAACTCAAAAAGAAATAAAAAAGTTTTAACCTTAAAAACGAAAATATTTTATTTTCTGCTTTTGGGAGGGTATGGGAATTAATTTATTAACTTTTGTAATACTTTAAACCTTTAATTAATTACACTGATTTAATTGCGTTGCAAAGTTAAAAAAAAAAAAAATTATAACTTTTTACTTTAGAAATTTCAAATAATATTTCTTTGTCTGATTAAAAATTTTTGTAATTATATTTTGTTTGTGTTTGATCAATTAAAGGATTTTGTTAAGTGTTTCGTAAAATAAATTATATGAAAAAGTTTTAACGATAAAAATTCAAATAGTTTAGTCAATAGTGAAGCCCGACCATATGATAACCTACACCAAAGTATTTAGAGACAAATTTTCAAAAGAGTATACATCATTTGCCGTCAAAACAAAATTATGTAATAGAAAGTGTCCGACCGAAGGAATTTTTTTTAGGCTGATGCCGAAGGCTGAACTAAATGGTTAAATTCGGCCAAGAAAAAAATTTTTAAATTTTTATGATAATTTAATTTATTTACCAGAAACCCCCATTTTTTTTTTTACTTTCCTTTTCGAGAGATCTTTCATTATTTTCCTTCAGTGCAAAGTGAGAAATTAAGACTTGCATTTCCCATATTGACACTTTAAATTGTTTTCTTCTTTTTTGCTTTGGTTATTGCTTGCTTGTTTATATTTTTTAGAAACAATGTAATTTACCACAACCGAATTTTTGATAAAATGTTTTTGTTGATTATTTGTGCATGTTCGGCCATCTCCAGAAATCGGTCGAATAAATGTCGAACGCCGATTATAGGTCGATTTGCAATTTTTAGCCAATACCGAAGCCGATTAACTGGTCGGGTACTAGTAATAAGGTAAACATTTATATAAGAGTTCGTTGTGTTCTTTTAGATTTGTTCGTCTTCACTCTAACCCTTTTAAAACGGGTTACCCGGTACAATAAAGAACCTTAATGTCAAATATCTCTTAAACAATGAAATAAACTTGATGTTTCGAAAGTTTTTTTTAGCTAATCATTTTCTAAAGATTTTTATAATTTTAACCTTTCCTGATTTGTTTGGGTTGGCTGTAGTGTCAAATAGTCCTTGAATTACTAAATTTTTTTGTGTCTAACTTTGTTCTGATACGTACTGTACTGATAAGGCTTATTTTATGCAATGATACCAGTACAAAGTTACTGTCTACTTCCGATATGCGAAAGAATTTAAAAACTTAAATATTTGTTCTAAATGTAATAGAAAACAAAAAGTACTGTTATCTTTACTTTTTCTATACAAAATGTTTTAACTTTTATACGGGTATCCGGATACCCTTATCAGGTGTCTACAAATAAAATTGAGCACTGTCAGTGGCGTTAGGGCTTAAGCGATTTTATACTACTTATGTATGTTCACAGTTGAGTTTTTAAACGCGTTTAAGCAAAATGTTGATCGAAGCCGTTCACATTACTTTTGAGATGATTAAGATGACAGATGATTAAGAAAAAAACACAAAAAACCAATTTATATTTCTTTAAAATATTAAAAATGGAAAAAATACTTTTATAAAGTTATCAGGAGATGATTTTAAATTTATTATTAATGAAATTGTGAAAATTTATGAATTATTTAAGGAACATCGTCGTCAGAAAATTAGTACTACTGCCGAATTACAAGAAATTCTCGATAGTTGGTCCGATGTGGAAGAAGATTTTAGAAAAGAGTCAGATACAACTTATGTTTTTATAATACCACCCGATGACGACGACGAGATAATTGATATAGATGAGTTGGATGCCAGTTTACAAGTGTTGAACGACGACCAAAATCTGCCTCACGAGATACCTGGGACTTACGAAATAGAACGTTTCTTCAGTATATGGAATGAAGAAATACTATCTGCTGAAAACGAGAATGATGATTTGCCAGTGACCTCCAGAAAGATTGGTAAGAAGAGACGTAAAATTGTTAAGGGAATGAAACCAAAATGGTCCCGAAATCATAATTACAAGTTTGAGAAGGAGCCTTTGTATGATACGGAGACTTCATACAAAGCTCTATATGAACAAATTGGTAAAATGAGTCCCCAGCAACTTTGGGAATTGTTTATTGATGAGGAGGTGTTGGACCTTATAGTGAATTCCACCAACAAGTATGCTGCAGCAAACAATTGTCCATCATTTGTAACAACACCTACGGATATCAAAACGTTTTTGGGCGTCTTGTATATAACAGGTTACCACACGTTACTACAAGTAAATTCTTACTGGTCACACCGAGAATCACTAGGGTGTGGGATGATAAAGGAATGTATGTCAAGAGATTGATTCAAACGAATCAAGCAATTTTTTCATGTCTGCGATAACTCGGCACTAGATCCTAATGACAAATTTCCTAAAGTGTCGCCATTAAATAGCCTGATGAAGAAAAAGTTTCTTCAGTTTGGAGTATTTTCCCATAATTTTTCTATTGGTGACGACTAATCGGCATTTTGATGGCCCGCTGCAAGACGAGAGTTGTACAGAAAGGCTCGGGAAAGCTGACAGGGAGAGGATACCTGCCTGATGGCCAGGACTTTATGGCCTGGCTATGACGCGGCGAGAACGCGCGTACTACTTGGTCTCGGTAGGGACCGGATAAGGACAGTGATGTTGGTCATTACGGGCCACTGTGTGATAGGGACTCATGCTAGGAGGATGGGTCTTGCTTACAATGATTACTGTAGGAGTTGTCACGATGAGGAGGAGGAGGAGGAAACGGTGTTTCACTTTCTCTGCCAATGCCCCGGTCTGGGGAGCCTTTGGCTTAGGCATTTTGGGAGACCAGAATTGCCATGTCTGGATGATATGCCCAATGTGGGAGTTAAATCGATCCCCCTATTCAGCAGGGAATCGGTGTGGTTCGAGACTGCAGTGACCTCTGGGGAATAGTCTGGTGGATTCTGGCTGACTCCTGTCACTTGGTAGGGGTCTTCGTGACGGGTGCCCGTTAAACCTAACCTAACCTTCTATTAATAAATAGAATTATTCAACTAATTTGCAAAGGAACAACCCCATTTAGTCAACCAATATAATAAATACATGGGAAGTGTGGACCTTTTCGATAACGCCATTAACAAGTATCGCATTCGAGTTCGGGGCGAAAAGTGGTATTGGCCACTAGTTACAAACGCTTTCGATGCGGCTATGGTGAATGCATGGAAACTGCATTGCCTTTGTCGCAAGAATAAAAAACCCCCAAATGTCTCAATTTGATTTTAGAGTAGAAGTATGCGAGATGATAATGTTGAAGTTGATGTTTTCCTGGTGCACAATTGAAAGTTAGATATGATCGCGTCGATCATTTAATCGGAAAACTCCCGAAGTGCCAGACGAATTTGCACCAGCACCATGCTTCCTGGATTACCATAGAAGTTTCACACCAGATAAATCGAGAATTGCAAAGTCTAAATAATAAATTTAAAAAATATAAATTCGCCTTTTATTTACGCCAAAAAGAATAGAGAAAATAGTTAATTTTAGAACTCATTATGGACGGTTAGGTATTTAAATACCCATATGAACTTTTTGATATGATATGAACTTTTGCTGACAAATCGCTTTTATTTTTTTCACATTACAAATGTGGCACCTAAGGATCTTTAGAATGCGCAGGTGTTTTTCATTTTTCGCATTATCCTTTATTTGACAGACAAAAATTCGAAATTTTTCCAATTCTCAAACTAAAGGTAAAAATTAAATTATTTTTTTAATTTTTCCCACATTAATCAATCTCTAGTATTAAAGAAAAAAGCGGTCATTATCTCTTATTAACCCAACGCAGGAATTTTTTTACTACTTTAACTTTTTTGAGTATTTAAATACCCAGTCGACTAAAATGGGTTAATTGACTTTTGATATCGGGCAAACCTAATGCCAACATTTGTATAAAAGTTATGGCGTAACAAGTTAAAATCCTAAATTCGGCTATGCCGTATCTTTGATACCATCCACCAACAGTTTTTTCCGAGAGGAGGCTTTGCATGGGGCCTATGGTAAATTACAGACCAATCTTTCACTTTTAAAGTCCCAAGCCGAAGTTGAACTTCAAGATTTGCTTGGTCATACACTGTTTCAATATTGAAGCTTCAGAATGAAGTTTTTTTCAATACATATTTCATTATTATACTTATATAAATTATTCCATTTTGGATTTAAATGTAAATGTAACCAGCGTGCGGCAGAAGTACGTCTTAAAAAATAAATATTAATAAATTAAATTTTGTATAAAATTAATTTCAAACTTTGCTAAAATTATAAATTTAATAAAAGTTCAAGTTTTGAAATCTCCTCATATAATTTTTTTCATTTACATCGCATTTTATTTAATATTTTATTTGTATTAGTTCAAATTTCTTTTTGTTTTTTCATTTTGAAATAAAAATATTTATAAATAATACAAACCTCTTTGTATATGGCAAACATGTTAAACTTGTCAAAACAACTATCCCTCGATTTACACGATGAACTTAAACAAAAACATTTTAAATCAAAACAGTATTCAATTCAGATTTTTTTTTTGTATTTGCATTATGGAAAATGTAAAGATGCAGTTTTTTATTACATTAAACATAAAGAAAAAGTTTTAAACTAAACTAAAAAAGTCAGAGGGCTAATTCTGGCAGTCGTGATCGAATATTATTTCGATTCGAAAGCAAAATTGGCGCCCAGGCTTAAAAGTTGCAATATTGTAATTTTCATAGCGTTGACAATTCATAAATGTCAAATTGAATGAGGTTTCTATTTAAAAAAATGTTGTTATTTTGTACAAGAAGCATTTTAGTGCTTTTTTTTTGTTTTTGTTTTCCACAGAAATTCATATTGCATTTTTAAATTTCAAACGCTGCATATCTTGTGGCGTTGCAAATTTTAAAACGCAGTATGGATTTCTATAGAAGGCAACAACAAAATTATGACAAATTTTTGACATTGTTTTTGCTTTTAATGTTATTTTTGCGTTGCGGTTGCGTTTTACAGAATTAGGGCCTTTAATTACAGGGTGTCCACCGGTAAGGTTACTACTTTGTGTGTTTATAATTTTTGATTAAATGAAAGAGAATGGATCTCATATTGATAAATCTTAAATGGAAACAAATGCAAATCCTTGTGCAAAATTGTGGCCAAGTTCTTCTTTGAAGACCAAGCTTCTGAGCACGGCGTCCAATTGAGGTTGATGGATTGTTTTGAACACTTTCCAAAGCAGGCTCACTTTCAGTGATGGAGTAGCTGCTTTGTTATGATTCATGGCAGCCCCATAGCCTGCTCAATCCCCTGACTTAAATTCCATAGAGCATGCACAGGGTGTCTGCCGGGAAGGCATACTACATACTGTCTGTATGCGATGTGGCACCGTCTTGTTGATACCACATGTTAATTAAACCCAAATCATGCAGTTGCAGCGTTAAACAGGTTTCAATGATATCACGATATCGCTCCCTATTCACAGTTACCGTTACGCCGTTTTCATTTCCAAGAAGTAAAAGGTCCAACGATTCCTCCTGACCAAATTGCACACCAGACTGTCACTTTTAATGGTGCAAAGGTGACCGATGAATAATTTGAGGGTTTGCCATTGCCCAGAACCGACTATTCTGCTTATTCACATATCCATTCAAATGAAAATGTGCCTCGTCACTCATTATGATTTTTTCATGAAAATCGAGGTTGCCATGCGCGAGCTATAACATCCTATTGGCATATGTAGGGCGGCGTTAATGGTCTTATGGAAGAACCTCTTGTGTCAACTGAATCTTAAATGGAAACAAATGCAAATTTTTGTGCAAAATTGTGGCCAAAATTGTTCTTTGAAGACCCAGCGCCTGAGCTTGGCGTCAAATTGAGGTTAATGGATTGTTTTAAACACTTTCTTGATCAGCAGTAATGTTTTCAGCCGATCTTGCAATACGTTGTGGTTCATGCTTGTAACTATAACCTACAGATCCTCTTTCTTCGAAATCATTTACTACACGATAAATATTGCGTTTTGTTTGCACGTTGTTTCTCTCATAAATTTCACGTAACTTTCTCATCGTCACAGAAATCGTTGACTGATTTTAATAAAATGTTTTAACGATTAAAACACGTTGGTTTATCAAATATTTTTCCATAATAAATTTGCCACGTGTCTACTTCACAACTGTCGACGGACACCCTGTATATGAAAATTACCTCCATTCACAAATTGGTTTTAAAACTCTTTAAAAATATCAATGTGATAGATATACATATGTATATATTTTTATTGTGTATATCGAGGGACAGCTGTACATTGCAATACATATTAGAGAACACTATTCACATGATGTGTTTTGTATCATCTTGTCTACCATTTTTGTTGTTAGTGAAAATACAAGTTGCATTGAGTATGAATATTTCAACATGTAAAGATTTTCATCTCACTTGTATTTTTTAAAGTTGATTTTTTTTTTGCTGCAAAACTAAAATCTCAACAATTTTTTTTTGGAATGCATTTTTTCAGAAACATTTGCATGCATTATAAACATGAAGATAGACAAAGATGCACAGGTTATGTTCTTTATTGCCCTTCAGTTTTCTAAGAAGAAATTGGTGAAATTCTTTTTTGGCCTGATTTTCGATTAGAGCCAAGTTGAAATTAATAAAAGTAAATTCTTAAATATGAAGATATCGCTTATTTATAAGTTGTCTTTAGAACTTGATTTTGATTTGTCTGTAGCATATTTTGAGCGTGTATTGTAAAACTCTGGTGCAATTTTTATTTTTTTAGTATTGCCCTCGTTAGAAAGTAAAATTCTAAAAAGAACGTGGAGATGCATTCGACATACGATGAGAAAAGCCAACGGCATTATCGCCAAAACTGCCATTGAGTGGATCCCATAAGGAAGTCGTTGGCAATACAAACCGTCCCACATATGGCGATGTCAAGTAAAAAAGGACGCCTGCATGCAAAACAAGAGCTGGACTTAAGTTAAACTACTAGAAGCGGATAGATCTAAGTGATATAAATTTGGTAAAAATGATAATTTAAAAACTTTACGTGCATGTTCGCATGTAAGTGAACGTGCGTAGCAGCGTTGCCATATATTAAGGCCCTAATTCTGTAAAACGCAACCGAAACGCGAAAAATAACATTGAAAGCAAAAACAAAATAAAAAATATTTCATTATTTTGTTGTTGCTTTCCACAGAAATTCATATTGAATTTTTAAATTTCAAACGCTGCATATCTTGTGGCGTTAAAATTTTTAAAACGCAGTATGAATTTGTATAGAAAGCAACAACAAAATTATCACAAATTTTTTACATTGTTTTTGCTTTTAATGTTATTTTTGGCGTTGCGGCTGAGTTTTACACAATTAGGGCCTAAGATTTCCTTTTTTTTTGCAAGTTTTTGGAGGTGCTAAAAAGATTTCAATTTTTTTCCTAAAACAAGAAAGTTTTTTCGAAATTTATTAAGATTTTTCAAGTGTTTTTAATTGGTCCAAAAAAATTATAAAAATAATCTGCTAATTTCAATTCATTTAAAAAAATATACTTTCAAACTTAATTTGAAACAATTTTTATTAACTAGGCTGTTCTGCAACAATATCATATCTTTTTTACTCCCTCTTTACTGCATCTATGTACAACTTTTGTAACTCCTTTTTAATGCAACATTGTTTAATTTCAAAGTAAATTTGTTGTGGTTCTATGGAAATTGGTGAACGTTTATTTTTAAATATTGATAAATATTAAAAAAAAAAAAAAAATGGTAAGCTAAAGATATAAAGGGTCCGCCAAATAACTTTTTTTTTTTTGAAAATGCTATAAAAAAAAACTACGGAATATTTTCTCAAATTTCTTTTTTTATTTGAAAGTACAATCAAATTTCATTCAAATGGCTGCCTCGGCTGGCCATACAGTAGCCTACAAGATCGGTACAATTTTTAAGCACATTATCGATTGTGTGCAGCTGTATTTCACCAATGGCTTCACGAATATTCTCCTTTAAAGCGACAATTGTCTCTGGCTTGTCGGCGTAACACTTTTCTTTAACGGCACCCCACAAATAATAGTGCAACGGTATCAAATCGCAGCTCCGAGGTGGCCAAACGACATCAGCTCTGCGGCTAATAATGCGATCTTCAAAAACAGGGCCCAAAACAACGAGTGTAGCTTCGGATGTGTGGCACGTAGCGCCATGCTGTTGAAACCAAATGTTGCCAATATCCTCCTCTTCAATTTTTGTGTACAAAAATTCGTTCAACATGGCCCGATAAAGATCGCCATTGACTGTAACGGCCACTCCTTGCTCATTTTCGAAGAAAAATGGCCCAGTTATGCCTCTGGGTGCAACGGCTTTTCAATGTATGCGTGCGGGTTTTCTGTGCGCCAAATGCGACAATTTTGCTTGTTTACATACCCGCCAAGATCAAAATGAGCTTCATCTGAAAAGATGATTTTTTTTGGCGAAATCGGTATCTTCTGTAAGTCAATCGCAGGCCCACTTAGCGAAGCGAAAACGCATATTTCCCAGCGTTGTGCAAGCGTATACACAACCAAATTCGTTCAACGGATAGATTAAACTAATTATCTGTCAAATCAGACATGAGCTAAGTCTTACCATTCACACAATAAGCACTAGTTGAAAAACAAGTTAGATGGCGGACCCGATAATGTTATTCTAATAACTTTTAACAAGGAATTATTTAGTTTTTAAGATTCAAGCACAGGAAATAACGACACTATCCCTGAAACAGTAATACAAATTTTTGAGTCCCCACCTCGTCAATCCATACATTATTGAAAGCATTGATAAAAAAAAAGCGAGAACAATTGTTTTTGTCAGTGATGATTATTTGTTTAAATTTTTTATTTGTTTTTGACAGTGCCAGATTTAATTTTTTTCTATGAATTAGCCTTTTTGGCCAAATTATATAAATTCACCTTGGTCTCAATGCGGCTTAAAATGTATATTCCGTGTTATTTAATTAGATTATGAAGTAAAATTATTTAATAACGTTTTGCTGGAATTTAATGAAAAAATTTCAGTTTAAAATATTTTCCAAGGAAAAAGTTTCATTTCAATAGAATAAAAATGCTTAAATTCATTTGAAATTGTAAAACTTGTCTAAAAATACTACTGGGTAGTTAGTTACACTATGGTTGTGTATGCATATGATTGTATATTTGTATATGTATTCGCTTATTTATATACCTTTCTTTATTATGTATGTATGCATGTGTATTTAATATAAAGAGCATACGTTATGAACTTAAGAATTTCTTGAGAGAGCTGGTGTTTTTATTACATCAAAACTATATTTATGCAACTTGGAGCAGCCATCAGACCATTTATATAGTTTTAATAGTTTTGCATAATTTTTACTTCATCCGGAAACTAAATATTAAGTTTTTGAAATAAAAAGTTGAGAATTATTAAAAATTAAGGTAAAGTTAAGTAAAAGTATTTTACTGCAAATCTTTTCTAACTAGTGACCAAACATTTGGTTACTAGTAGAACTCACCTACTTCTTTGCCAATTTTGTTAAATGAATTCATATGGTAGAATATTAATTTTTTTATACATAAAAGTTTTGTTTTGTGTGTGTTTTTCTATAAAACAAAACTTTTAAATATTTTTACAAACTTTTTCTTTTAAACGCACTCCTGGCTTGCAAGTGCTTGTTTCTTTTTTAAGTTTAATGAAAATAAAGTTTCAATATGGACTTTTGAGACTTAATAATAATAAAATACATAAATATATTTTATGCAACAGCTGAAACATAATTGGAAATCACAACTATTTGCTTTCTTTCAGTCTTTCTTTTCTTGTACAGCAAAAATTTATGTTTTTCTTAACAAAATTCATTCATTTTGTTTTTATTTTTTGGGTCTTAATGTTTTAATTTTTTGTTGTTGCAGTAGTTGTTGTATGTTTGGTTTTATGTTTCCTATTTTCTATTATTTGATTATTACACATACAATGTATGTGTGTTGAATACATATGGATGTTTAAACATACAAACACACACACACATATGTATGTTTGTGTAAATATTAGAGGGTATTTTGTTTGGGAGTAAGCCTGCTTGATTAAACAGGAAATAAAAAAATAAAAATTGATTTCAGTTAAAAAATTTGTGATATTAATTAAAAATTTAACTAAATTTGCACCATTAAACAAATTTATAGTATTAATTTAATATTTTTTTATATTAACAATATTTTCTGCATTAATTAAACGTTTAATTCATTTGATTAAATTTTTAATAAAAAGCTACTTTTTTTTTGATTAATGGCTTATTTGATTAAATACTTTTTTTTTGTTTTCGAGCAATGTACCTACAAATGAGTCACCCATTATATTATAGAAGCATAAGTGAAAGTATGTGTAAGTAAATATTTTAATACAATTTATTTTGAATGTGTTAGAAAGTTTTTTTTTTTTTGGCTCTTATTGTCTAAAGTAAAACAATCTTTACATAGAAATATGTGTACATGACTAAACATTAACACACACATACAAACATGAAGGTACATTATATCTGTGTATGAACATATACAAACATAAACTAATACAATGTTGCTGTGTTAAGTGTCGACAATATTTCACTAGTTGACACATACACATGTGTAACAAAGCATGTAAAGATTTAGGCACAGTGAAGCAATTATAGTTAAATTTAAAAAAACTGTAAATTTTTTCAGTGGCTTTTAAGTCTAGGATCCCAATAAAGCAAGATTTCAACTTGTAGTTTTAAATTGTGGCAATAATTTTTAAGAATTTTTTTTTATATTAAACATTTTTCACACATTTGTTTTTTATACTTCCCACACTGTAATTTCTATCTACTGCTGTGCATAGAATATGCTTTTACACACTTAACTCTAATACATTCTATTTTGTATGTTTAAAGTGTGCTAAAACTAAGTTTCATATTAAAATAGTTTTGCTTAAAAGTATTTGTACGTTTACGAGAACGTGCATGTGTTTTGTGTGTGTGTGTGTTTGTGCATAAGGACCAGTTTGACCAATACATCCTTTTTACTATATTTGTCATTTCAATTTAATGTTCGTATTCTTTTTATTCTACTTTCGATCTTCTCTTTATTTTAGGATTATGGTCTTATGAAACTAGACTTGTAATTGGAGTAACCATATAATTTATATCTTTTGTCGTTTTATTTACATACTTTTTTTTATTGGATATCTAATATATTTTTCATTTAAATATTTCAATATTTACACATAAACATGTTAAAATAAAGTTGTGTATTTTTCATTTATTTGACACTATTTTTTTACAGTTTCAATTCTTTGATTAAGGAACAAAAGTTTTTAGGATTTTGTTAGCTAAAATTTTTTATAAAATGTATGTAAGCATTGTTATAAAGCAGACCAAAGATCAATAATTTTGCCGAAATTAAATTTAATTTAAAAAATTGTATGATCCACCATGGACGGACCACTCGTAACAAAATATTGTTGTATGTTGCTGATATTGTGGACCAACTACCAGCAAACTCTGTGGCCACCATTTGATTTATATTCCAGGTGAATATAGTTGTCTTCATATCCAAAAATTAAAGAGATTCATTACTTTTTTCTACAACAGTCCTAATAGACATATAAAGCGTCTAGAACAGAAAGTGAGTTGTATGTTGTGTCGAGCCTCTGTTCAGTATTTCGTGAAAAATTTCGTCAAACTCAATATAAAAAAAATGTCTAGTCCGGATCATACATTATCCACCTCGTATTTGTTTCGGTCGTTGGATAAGGCTCTTACTGAAATATGGCTCACTTTAGAGCAGGGCATCCAAAATGTGTTAAAAAAATGAGCTGTTCTTTTGGGGCGGAATTTATGTGTTGCCAGAAATATATAAAAAATGTTCATAGCTAACAATGAATAATATCGTTCAAAATTTTCCAAATATCTGGACTAATATAATAATTAAAAAGCTGTCTTAAACATATTATTATGTTCAGAAGAAAAACGCAAACGATTATCCAAATCAGGTTTTTATATATCCCAACACCAAGCAACATGCCTATTTCAACGTGTTATATGGTTCTCAATTAAATTGAACCTAAAACAAATTTAATTCAAAAAATAAATTTTTTATGTATATATCATCCCTGCAGGAGATTGAACGAGTACAAACATAACCAATACTAGTTCTCAACTGTAAACTTTTCTATACCATCTTAATGCTCAAATTAGCATTGAGTGTGCTTGGAACGTCACTAGTACTATTGGTTCTAGACGTGTACTAGTACACTTGGACCACATTGGGTGCTTTTTGCATTAGCCTTTTGCATTTTAAAATTTTTTTATAATAAAAATGCCATAAATAAATGATTTGAAATCATATTTAAGAAGCAGTATCAAAATAGAAATATGAACTGGAATTTTAGTTCTGTTAAACAAAATTCCATCAGTCTACATGTAGTGCCCTTGTACTACATCAAGTACTGGTAGTCATATGCACTAGTAATTTTTTTATAAAAACTAGAGTTGTCAATTCTTCGCCTTTCAACATTGTTCGAATAATTCAAATAATTGTTTTTGTTCGTTCGATCAAACGATTGAATCTAAAAAATTATTCGATTAATCGATGAGAATAACGAATAAAAAATATTATTTTAAATAAATACATCCGTCCATTCATCTACAACTATGGAAAATCTTACATTTTCTACTTTATTTATTCTCAAATCCGCTTTGACTTCTTCTTTTTTTTGGTGTGTAAAACTTTTTATCTAATTTCCATATCGTTGTATGTATTACTTAAACACATCGTTAAACCCTTAATTCTTAAATAATCCGATATTATTTTGGATTTTCGAAAAGCATTTGCAGTCGTTCCATCGTCAAACTTCTGCATACAACTTCTTCTCTCTTAATGTATTTTTCCACTGGACCAAGTTCGGCAATTGTTGATGTCTTTGGAAAAGATGAAATACAGTTTTTAAATATTATGAGTACTTAATACGAGGTTTGCTTACTAAACATTAAGATTAATTACAATCAGGGCTCTGGCTACAATATTTTTTAGCTTTCCTACATTTTGTAAAGGGAGGTCCAACCATTATGCACGATGTTAATTGTGAGTCGCACCATAACGGCAAGTTTTTTGTCCAACTTAATTTGACATTTCTTTGTTTCAGTGTTTGAAAACTTCAACCATGTAGAGGTACACAATTGAGCAGCGCTTTAAGATTGTTGAGGCCTTTTACAAAAATGGGGCTTTACATCAAAATGCATTTCGTAACATTCTGCATCATTTGAACAAATCCACCAGGGATTGTTGAAACGTTCTGATAAAACAATAAATATATTTTTTTTTTATTGTGTGACTATTATTTTTGTGTAGTATTTGACAATTTGTTGGTACACATTTACTTCACTGATATATAAACATTTGAAAAAACTGATGCAGCACAGTAACACATTTACGAGTTAAATTAAGGCTATAATAAATTTATTATAGTAAACATTTCAGGCAAATGTGAATAAAAATGGTCGTAGGGACCATTCATTTAACATGTTTTTTCTCTGGGTGTATGGAACTCCTTATTTAATATATGTATTGTTGTTTTAATTTATTTATTTTTTTTTATTAAAAAAATTATTTAGAGCTATGCTTAAAATTCATATTTAAGAAAAAAATGCTTTCTTGAAATTAATTTTTGGAATCATTCTTAAAATTTTATTTTTAATGATCTTTAGATATATTTACGTTTTAATATTTTCAAATACTTTTGACCAGGGCATAGTTGTGCTTTAAATTGAACTGTGGGTCAAGTTACATTGAAATTATGATGTATTTGTTCATTAGCTAAATGTAAATAGCTCTCACATCAAATTCACATTTTTAACATGTTGATATCTCAAGTAAAACTTTCCTTACTAAAGTGTTTCGTATTATACCCTGCAAATAATAGGACCAGTCCAAACACGCGTGTAAAGAGTAGTCCACAAGGGACTAGGACTAGTCCAAAAGTAACCCAAACGTATGGAAAAAACATGGTCTATTTAACATTACGATGTCCTAGGGCAGGACCATATAACCCATCTTTGGACTACAACGGAGTAGTTTTCAAACTACTCCATTTTATACACAAGAGGGTTAGTTTTAACTTCGTTTAAAAACGAAAACATGTCGTTAAAAAACGAAGACATGTCGTCTCACTACAAACACTTTTTAACAATGACATGGTCCATGCTTGCATTACATCGGACTAGTCCATGGAGTAGTCCATTTTATCAAAATGGATCAGGTGGTCCAATATTTTTTGTAGGGTATGGACAGATTTATAAACATGTTTGTTGGTATTAAACGAATTTCACATTTTAAAGTATGTGTGATTTAGGGGTTGCAGTACCGATTTACGAAATATCGAAATCTTCATAATATGAACATTTTTTTCAAATGCGAAACATTAATTTTTATATTATTATTCGTGCAAACTTCTATAATATTTTGTTATTTTTTTTTCCTCATAAGATCGATATACAAATAAATATTTAAACCAAATTTTGATATTTTAATCATGCTAAAGTTCATTGAATTTTATTTTTCATTAAATTATTTTTATGAAGAAAAGAATTTTACAATATGAAATGAATTAAAATTTTTTGATAATTGTTTATTCTTGACTGTGCTGGGAATCGAACCCATGTTTTAACAGACAGGTTGCCCTTACGTTTCGATTGTAACTACATAATCTCTTCAGAGGGGCTGGCCGTTTAACACTCACTGGCATTGAGGACGGCTGGCAGTCAATAGTCAAACATTAATCTTTAACCTAATGAATTTCATACCTTGGTATATAGAAACTAATTTTTTTAATATTCCATTTATAATCTTTTTCCTTTTTTTTAAATTAAAAATATATTTATAAGCTTTGGAACATAATTGTGATAGCCGAGTCCGAAATGTTCAAGAGTTCTAAGGATTTAAAATCCATATAAAAAACAAAGGAATTAGTTCGTCTTGTTTTCATTTTAAAAACTAAGGTTTTGGCAAACTTTTTTGGTTATATCGCCGGGGTATTACACAGCTCTTGAAGCCTCATCCATAAGTCCTTTGGATAGTAAGGCGCAAACTTCCAGAATCAGCTCCAAAGTATATACAGTTATGCGACGCCAAGCCATTAGCCAATGTAAGGGGAAGCCAAGGCACATTGACACAATTTGGACTAGTTTGGCAGACCATTACAAATATACCCGAATTGTCAAAATTGTCTCCATATAAAACAAAAAGAATTAAACACGGATATTTTGACCCATACCAACGAAATTTAACAATTTGGTCTTATGTCTGTCCGCCATCTAGTCAACCTTGTTAAATATACCTTTGGTGAAACGTAAAACACACGAAAAACAATCAAACAAACCCGAACTGTTTGTGTGTAAACCAGTGTTCGAAAATAAACAGAACCTTTTTTAGCGTTCGGCTCATTTTAGTGTTTGTGTAGACGAACACAACCCTTCATACCGTTCGTAACTATTTTCGAGAAAGAGCCGAACATTGAATAGTGTTCTGTTCTTCGTTTAAAAACAGAACGAACTTTATATTTTAATGTTCTATAATGTTTTTTTTGCATTGATAAAGAAATTAACACACAAAAAAATGTTTGCAACGTCCGCAGCACGAGCAGCTTGTGTGTGTATTGTGTATATGTTTTGTTTGGGTTGAATTATTTTTCTCGATTTTGGCTCTTTTTCGTATGTGTATTTTGTTTTTGTAAAAAATGTTTGTTTTTTCTACCAGCCCAAAGGGCGCTTCGCACAACAGAAGCGAACGAACTATAATGAGCTGAACCGAACACAATTAAGTTTGTGGTTAAAAAAAATTTTCTCATCTTTTGTTGAGTTGGATAAAAACAGTATTATTTTTGTGTTTGAAAGATGACACACAGGGTAACGTTATTTTTTAACGATTTTCGCCACAAACACTGTTAGCGTTTGTATTATCCACAAATCTACCGAACCATACACTAAGGAGGGATATTTAGTGTTTATTTTTGAACACTGCTTTAAACTGACTTGTTTTAACAAATAATTTAATAAAAACAATTTTCTTTCTTGCTTATTAAAATGAATAACAAAAGTATTAAAATTATGGTTCTAATAAAAAATTAAATTCCAAATATCGCTTTCCAAATACCGACTTGGTATTGCAAACCCTACACACGTGTTTATACCCAAAAGCTATTTTAAAAGATTTTATAGATTATTTGTTATTAAAATTTGAACATAGAAAGTCTGTTTGTTTTATTTTAATTCTTTTAAATTATCATTATCATTATATTTACAAGTTGTTAATTTTGGTATCATTTCGAAAATAAACAAAAAAATTAAAGGAAATAACCAACAAAAATTTGCATTCTTGAAAAGGAAAATGCTTGGAATTAAACTATAAACTCAGGTGGGTGTTTGTGCATAAAGTATGAGTAAAGAATGTAAATGACTTTTTTAATAAATAAAATTTATTAAGAATGAAAGCATTTTATAAAAGTTTTAATAACAGAAAGTGTTAATACACTCAGCAGTGGTGAATGAGTGTATTCTTATTTTGCATTCCATGTGAAACGTTTTTATTATTCTTCGCAGACCCTACAAAGAGTTTATATAAGGTTATTTATTAAATCAACCTTTTGCTTTAATCGGTTAATCGCTTGATTAATTAACTGAAGTTTTGATTTAATCGGTTTAATTTGTTTTTAATTGGTTAACCGCTTAATAAAGTTTTTGTTATATATTTTCAATATATAAAAATGCATTAATATTTTGAAGTTTATTAGTAAAAAATAACAATAACATACCAATCATAACAATTCTTGAACTAAAACGAGCAATGAAAAAAAAAACAATTTATAAATAATTTAATGGGGGATTCACAAGGTGTGCTATCAAGTCATATCGTCATAATGTCCTAAATAATTATTCACAATTGCTTGAAATAAATATTGTTGTGCTTCAAACAAAATAAAAATTTTAATGCTTTGCTCATTGATTCGATATAACTGTACAGTAGAAATCTAAATTATAAGCCGTAGCCCACAACAGTCATATCGCCGGTTTAATATGCAAACCTGCTAAGTCCCATTTAGCACTTTTTACAGGAGAGACAAACAACTTTTTATATTTCATATTTGCAGCTTGAGAGGAAAACCAAAAATATAGTTGGTTTTACACACTTAAAAACTTAAATAGAAGAAAAACTACATGCTGGTCGACACTTCTAAAGGGCCAAATACACTGATCAAAGTACTAATCAAGCATTGTGGTAGCAATAGTGAAAATGTATGTGTTATACCGACAACGCTTGATGAAAATTAAAAAAATTTATATATGACGGCGAATATTACGTCCAGCACACGTACACGTTGAATTCGCCGGCTTGACAAGCATTTGACAAGTGTATTTGGCCCTTAATTGTTGAGGTGAGTTCTGTTAAAATACTGATATAAGTAGATATGAGAATAAAAAAAATAATCAAACATTTTAGCCATTTTTCGCCACTTTCCGGTTGATCAATGATGAATATAGAAAAACGTTGCAAAAAAGAGTAAGAGTGCTTGTAATATTAATCACCGAGCGGCGAAAAATGGTTAAAAATGAAGATCACTGAACACATTTAATTTTTCTTATTTTGCACTCATCAGTGTTACGAAAACATTTATAGAAACATATAGGGGTTTCACAAGGTGTGCTATTAAGTCATATTATCATAATGTCCTAAATAATATTTTACAATTGATTTAAATGATTTTTTTATTCGTGCTTAATTCCCAATTTTTATTATTTCATAAAAACAGTGAAATTTATTGTTGATGGGATAAGGTATTCCTATGCGCATTTCACTGGTCGCTTAGGCCAGACCATCAGGAAACTTCATCCATAAAGATTTTAGAAAAACTAAAGATATTAAACCAAATAAAACTGTTAAGTGTATAAGAATTACAGAAATAGTTATATTTGTAACAATATCAAAGTTTAAACAAAATCATCAACAATAAACCGTGAGTTTATCTCTCCTTACATTCAACACTACAATTGATTGGAATTCTTCCAACATTGCAAGTGCACGGCCTAAAAAAACTGACTGGCAGCCCGCTTTTTATTTTGTTTGCGAAAACAATAAAGCGAGTTGTTTTTGTTTTGTTTTTTCTTAACCTACTTAAATTGTAGTTGTACAATCAGTGTTGCCAGTGAAATTTCGAGAAAGATACATTTTAGTTTAAAAAAAGATACCATTTTTATTTCCATAATTAATGAATATTGTAAAGAAAATATAGTAAATGAAAATGAGTGGTATTCTAGGTGTCGACTCAAATTGATAACAAAAGATTTTTTAAATCCGCATAAATTCTAAATCGGTGTTCTCAAATCCACATGTTTTTGTGGATCGCTAATTTGCAAACCGCACCATGATAGCAAAGTCTAATATTTGTTAAAAATCGTGAAAGCTGTAAAGAATAAAAGGAAAAAATCGCTTCTTTCGCAATTGCAAACTTTTAAACAAACACTTTAATTTATTTGAAATTGCTAAATGGGTTAAAAAAAATTACAAAAATAGCAAAGTTTCGTGAAAATTTTTGATATTTCAAACAAACCTAAAAATGATTAAAAGTCCCTAAAACAAAAAGGAATGGCAAAAATTCTGAAAAAGTTGCTAAAATAACGGAAATTCTCAAAAATTTGGTAACAGCGGCGTGAAAACAAAGTCTCCTTTTATTTTAAATCGCTAAAACTGTAAAGAATCAGAAAACTTACAGGAACAAATCGCTTTTATCGCGAACAGGGCTAAAACTAGTGAAAAATTGCAAAATTTTAAACAAACTCTAACACAAATTGTCGGAAAATAACATAAAAAGCGTAAACAATGAGTTATAATTACATCAAAATCAATATAAAAAAGTCGATTTTAAATTTTAGGTTAGTTAGGGACTTTTGCGTTTTATGTAACTATATGTTTTGATCGAATTAGAAATTGAAAATTTTAAACTAAAATTAAGTCGATTCATTTTACTTTCACCAACCCCTACTTGTATAATTAAAAACGAATAAAAACATGTGGGTGTGAAACGCAGAACACCAAAAATGCTGAAGTAACCCAATTTCGATTGGATTCGTATTCTAGAACATATGGCATACAACTTCATATTTATAATTACCTAAGTCATAAATATAATGTATGTAATTTTTTAAAAATACAGTAAACAAACTTTAAAATTAATTATATGTATGTAACTATCTTTAGATGTTATTAAAACAAATTTATCTTTGTAAATACTAATATATGAGTTAAGGCGTTTATATTAAGGCGATGATATCAAAAAAGATGTTTATCTTCAGAACAACTTCGCACTACAAGCAATCATCGATTTAGGTGGATCGTATGCTAAAACACTTATTATGCTTTCTTTCTTCATAATTAAAGCTGCTATTGTATTAGTACTGAGTCGGCAACGATGATCAGATTTAATAAGTTTTAGTTGGCTAAAAATTCTCTAATATTTTATTTCTGTACATTTTATGTATAGATTCAAAAGATACGAAACATGTCAGGATTATACATGGTACCTGAAGTCATCAATTTTTGCCATTCCTTTTTGTTTTAGGGACTTTTAATAAATTTTAGGCTTGTTTGAAATATCCAAAATTTTTACGAAACTTTGCTATTTTTGTAATTTTTTTTAACCCATTTAGCGATTTCAAATAAATTTAAGTGTTTGTTTAAAAGTTTGCAATTGCGAAAGAAGCGATTTTTTCCTTTTATTCTTTACAGCTTTCACGATTTTTAACAAATATTAGAGTTTGCTATCATGGTGCGGTTTGCAAATTAGCGATCCACAAAAACATGTGGATTTGAGAACACCAATTTAGAATTTATGCGGATTTAAAAAATCTTTTGTTATCAATTTGAGTCGAAACCTAAAATACCCCTCATTTTCATTTACCATATTTTCTTTACAATATTCATTAATTATGGAAATAAAAATGGTATCTTTTTGGAAACTAAAATGTATCTTTCTCGAAATTTCACTGGCAACACTGATTGCACAACTACAATTAAAGTAGGTTAAGAAAAAACAAAATAAAAACAAAAGCAACTCGCTTTATTGTTTTCGCAAACAAAATAAAAAGCGGGCTGACAGTCAGTTTTTTTAGGCCGTGCACTTGCAATGTTGGAAGAATTCCAATCAATTGTAGTGGGGAATGTAAGGAGAGATAAACTCACTGTTTATTGTTGATAATTTTGTTTAAACTTTGATATTGTTACAAATAGAACTGTTATCCGCGAAATCAAAATTTTCAGGATATCGTTGGAAATTCGAGAATTCGGGAATTCATTTTCTTTTCTCGCACACTTAGGACATTACGTTGTCAAGAATTACTAGCAAAAAACAGAGGAGATGCAGGTCATTCTTGCTTTACACCTACATTTACATAATAAATAGTTCGCTAACCTCCCGTTGTGACGATCTTTAAAGAGGTATTGTCATACATCGGGCCCATAACACATAATTTTCAATTTTCGTTTATTTTAAATAATGAATCTATTGACAACGATAATGCAATATCCTGAAATGTTATGTTACATAAGGTACCGTTACGATTTAAGAGCAAACACAATTTTAACCTAAACTCCAACCTTCATACAAAATTTTTTATGAAATGTAATAAATTGTGTTTTTGTCGCTTAAGCTTTTTTTGCGATAAGGGATCGACATGTTCCCTATAAGGTTGACTAACGTATGCGGAATAAAATATGGACAAAATTTATATCAGGTATTAAAAAATTCAAGTTAATATGCAATTGTTAAAATACACAACTTGAACTTATTTTACAAAAAGATTTCTAGCCACATCGATGGGCTTTTTTCATATTTTGAGTCTAGGTTTCTTTTTTCCTATCCCTATTTACAGAAATTTATTTTCCAATTCGCCTAAAAAGTTTGAATTGGTGTCCATTCATGAGCGTCCCTTGTAAAGAACATCCCATCACCCATGATACAGTCCATGGCCAGCCTGCAGCAAAAAAATTTTGTAACAAAGCCCTTATTAGATGTTTGATGATACCTGAATCTTTTCTGAGACTTCTGGAACGGGATTCTTTGCATATTTGACTACTCTGATATGTCCTACGTACTTCAAATTTTTAACTCTTCATTTGTTTGCCCACGCATGTTAAGATTTTGAATTTTATCCGGCAATTTCTGCCTTCAATATGGCTCGAGTATCAAAAATTTTAACCGGATCGTCGTTTTCTATTAAACGCTTTTTTACTTTCAAAAACTTTTACTGTCTTACAAACAAAGGATTTTTTAATTTGGATTTCAGAAAGGTGACGAAAACATTAAAATTTTCTTTAATGAGAATTATTTTTACAAAATTTACAAATCAACTTTCGACCTTCTAATTCGTTTTATGATTTTTTTCTACTTGTTATAGCTATTTGTATTAGGGTACTTATTTAATCGGGCTTTTGCTTTAATCGGTTAATCGCTCGATTAATCGATGGATTAATCGGTTTATAATCGGTTAACATTGCTATTGATCAACAAATAAAGTTTTGTTATAAATTAAGTAATTTCAGTAAATGAAAATGCAAAAATTATTTAATTTTTGGAGTTTTTTAGTTAAAAAAAACAATAACATTACAAACAAAAGAATTCTTGAACAAAACGAGCAAACAAAAAAGTATGTAATTCATAAATATGTAAAAGATAGTTTAAAATTTGTACATAATATTATTATTAGGGATGAGATTTTCATGCACTAATAAATCGAAAATATGCGCTTAAAAATGCACTAAAAAATCAAAAACATGCACTAAAAACATAAAAAATCGTTTTTAAAATTTACTCAAACAAAAATTGAGCCTATTGTTAATAAAATTACTTTAAAAAAATTAAATAACTAATTATAATTTTTGTTAATTTAAATAACTAAGTGCTGTTTCATTAAAAGTTACGGTGTTCTCTTTTCTTTATTTCTTTAGTTTATTTTTCATAAAATATATAAACAAGGAAATACCTTTGCCAGATTGCCGATTTATTAACATCAAGTTTTTACAATATCTTCATTAGCCGTTTTTTTTCAAAAGCAATTTTATAACACCGAATCCATTTAAATTTTATATCACTGACAACCTACATACAATTAACAATGTAATGCTTTTTTTTGTTTTAACTATAAAAAAATAAAAAAAATAACTATTAAAACTTAAAATTTTTAAGAACATTTTTTATAATATGAAAATGAAAAAAAATCATTTAAAAATGTCAAAATATGCCTAAGAACACAAATATGCAAAAATATGCATTTTCACCAAAATATGCAAATATAAATCGATGCCATTTTAACGCAAATTTAATGATTCGGAAAGATAATTGGTCGACATCGTTCTTAAGCTACGGTCACACCTATTAAATATTTGACCAAATAAGCGTAACCACTACTTTTGTTAATAGTAGGTGATATTAAACATGATCTTAATATCACAAAATAAACTAATTATACTTGTAAAATAAATATTGGAATTTAAAGAAATGATTATTTTGTTTGCTCGGCACCGAACATTCTGCAAATAAGTTCATTTCCGAATCCCTTAGTTTGTACTGTATTTTATGAATGTATTGCTAGCAGAAAATAAATTGTATAAAAAATATTTTCTGAACACATACCGTTTGTATATGAGACGAAACAAATAATTAAATACATAAAAATTATAACTTATAATACTACAAACAATTATACATTTTGTTACATCGGTTAATCGGTTAATCGACTGAAATTAACCGGTTTAATCGTTAATTGAAAATAACCAATTTTAAGTTAACCGATCAGTTTATTGGATAGTAATTAAACCGGCTAACGGTTAACCGAATAAATATACCCTAATTTGTATACAAAAAATAGGTGAGGTTCCTTTTAGGTTTCATTAGAAATATATTGATCAATGCTTTTACTGTAAGTTTAGATACAGAAGTACAAGATCCTTGGAGATTCCAAAAGGAGTCTCACGCCAACGAGTAGAATCACATGGATCCAATGGAACCGTTTCACGCACTTCATTGACAGCTTCTTCGGTGCGAACAGGTGGGGGCAGGGATTTCCTCCTCTATGACATACAGAACACAAGCTTCGCTAAATAAAGAATTTCTGCATAGCCGGCCTTGTGCCGGGCGCAAGGATACTCTCCTTTACAGTATAACAAATACCGACTCGATCCGGCTACACAGAGAAGGTTTAGTTAGCGAAGCTGGTGTTTTGTATATCAAAGTGGAGAAAATCCTTGCGCCCAAAAACGTTTGCATTTTAAATAAAAGATTAAAAAAAAATATTGGGGCTTTATTTCATCATGATTTTTTATATGAAAAAAACCCCCAATTAAAATATAACACAAACAAAATGAAATAACCCCTCCAAAAATCGTTGTTGTTGTTCTCTGTACAAACTTTTGGGTAGTTATTTCATGCCGCCATAAAATTTGGATATGTGGTAATAAATATTGAATTAGTATAAGGTGTATCCCGCCCTCTTTTTATCCAAAAAATAAAAAAGCCTCTTATGCCTTCCAGTAAGGAATGTGAAAATTTCGTTAAAGAAGATCCAGACGCTTAGATGTCCTTAAGGTACAGACAAACCAAAGGACACACATACATTTATTTTTACAAGCAAATCGCTTAATAGTTACAGAAAAATAACATTTACATGAAGAGCCGTTTGAAGTTTATAATCCAACAAATAGAATCTGGAAATTTATTTCTCATGTTGAGTAACATAATAATATTCCTGGAAAATATTGAAGGAATAAGGCCCGTTTTCACAACTTACCGATAGCTAAAAGTATACTTTAACCGACCTTATAAAAAGTGTTCCCTGATTAAAACGTTACTTTGACCTAAATTGAGCGATAAAGTATATTAAGGTTCATCCTTCATGGCAGGTTAAAGTAAAGTTGTAATAATGGATCACTATTTATACGGCCGATAAAATCCTGCCTTTAACTATCAGTAAGTTGTGAAAACGGGCCTAAGACTATTAAAGTATAAAAGCTTTTGAGGATTGAAATTTGACTTAGAATACACGTTCGAATAATATGAAAATTTATTATCAAAGTTATTTTCGGGAATACAAAATTTATTATTAATACGATTTCCGTATGACGTGCTAAATTCCCAGTTTTTCATATTTGATAAATACACTGAAATTTATTGTTGAGGGAAAGCTAGCTTCTATGCGCATTTCACTGGTTGCTTATGCCAGATCATCAGGAAACCTTTTCAAAAGATTTTAGAAAGGCCAAAAATATTATACAAATAAAACCCTAAAGCGAATAAGAATTATAAACACTCAAAGTCTTACTTGTAAAAATATCAAACCCAAAACAAAACACCAACAATAAACAGTGAGTTTATCTTTTCTTATGTTTATCAAAAATATCTTTCTAACACAAAAAATATCGTTTATTCTAAAAAACCTACGATCTTAACCCTATAATGACCGCTGCAAAGTAAATTTCTACAATTCAGAAGGAATTTTTTACATAATATAAATAACTTTATTGCAGAAATGTTTGCCTATTTAGCTTAAAAATCGTTTTTTTTTTGTTTATGACACTACTGAAATAAATCTATGGCAATAAGTGCCATTTTACTCACGTCAAGTCTTGAGTTTTTAGGAGAGATGTCATTCTCTTCTAAGGAAAGAGTGTTTTAGTCTATATTTTTGGTTTTGCAATAAAGCCATTTTAAACGTTGACGGTTATTTTTGAAAACATATTTTTTCTTATAAAATCATCACTTCTCTTCGGTTATAGTTTTTTTTTAACTTTTACTTCTAAATACTCCTCAAGTTGCCAATTAGAGGTTAACTTAAGTTGTTATTCTAAATGTTAGTGAACATTAAAAAAAAATTGCCAAAAATAATTATAGCAAATAATTCCCTAAAATATCGTACAAAAGAAATGAAACGTTTCCATCCTGAACTTTTAAACTACAAAAAGTGCCATAAACTCAAATTTTGCTTAAGTCGACCTAAGCACATCTTTCTTTGTTTGCCAAAGATACACAAAGACTGATAAATATATTAGACACATCAAACTAATTTAAACTTTTTATTTTTCTACTTCTAGATCGAAATTGAAGCTGATCAAATATCCGTTATCGAAAAGTAAATAACGCTAATATAAAAGGTAATTAATTCAATAAATTTTTTTTGTGAATTGACAGTCTTATAACAATAAATTTATAGGATACTATTGTTTCACCGGCTACTTCGTTAGCACCTCCCCTTGTTTTATGGACATATTTATATGCCAAAGCTTATGTCTATAGGTTCAAAAAGTTTGTGATTCGGGTTGCAATTTCTCCATAGAAAGAAAAACACTCGGGAAAAATTTAAGTATTTTAATAAATACTTTAAGTACGAGTCGTACTCAAAAATTAAATTACGAATAACACTAAAATGTACTTAAAACAACCGTAAATAGAATTACTTTCGAAAATCAATCTCGGAATTTCTTAAAATAAGTACAAAATTCTTAAACCATATTATAATAAGTACCAGGCTTGATCATAAGGGAGAGTTTTTATTATTAACCCATGTAATGTTAAAATAATTTATTTAATTTTAGACGCTTGTTTTAATTTTTTCCATATTTTCTTTTGTTTGACGTTGTATGGGTTTTGAAATTGAGAACAAAATTTCCAATGACTATACCTAGTACTTTTTCTACCATGTCTTAAACCAAGTAAAAAAAAAAGATCAAACTTTTCGCTGGTAGTAAAATTACAAAGTGAGCGTTTTAATCTCATTTAAATTATCCAAGTGGTTAAAAAACGATTTACTTGTTGTGTGTAGAAACAACAAGACGAAAACACACTATTTTCATGTTAAAAAAGTAAAATTGAGAACTCTTGCTTCTCATTTAGTTTGTATTTTCAGTTTTATATGAACAGCCCAATAATGAATATAAATTCCCCGGGAGTTTTCTCCCATTTTTCCTATGTAAATTCAATTGTAAAAATGAGAAAAGCGAAAAATCTCCCGGGAAAAATTTATTCATAATTTGGCTGTAAGTTTTTAAAGTAAAAACCATATCGGGAATGATGCTGGTATTTTATAATTGAAACTCTGTACGATGTAAAACGGGTATGTCAATCAATCATAATAAAATTCTCCCTCTAATTTTACTTTTGGTTTATTTCAAGTACAAATTCGGGATTGAATAAGTTTTATAATAATTGAATCAAGCGCATTTTGAGATTGGATAATCTTACTTACTTAAATCCATCTCAAATTCGAATTATTTCAAATACGAACTTGGGGTTGAATATACGTACTCACCGTACTATTAATACCGCTTCGAGCTGATTGGAGTACGAATGCATTGATTTTTCTTTTGAGTGCACTATATTAATCTTAGACCAAATAAATTATATATATATTTTGGTTCCTTATGAGTAGTGAAAATGATTTAGTGACGTAATTCTGTCCGTCTGTCAGTGTGTATGTTGAAATGGGTTTTCCGAAGACCCTAGAATTGATGGCCACTAGGTTGTCGCATATTCATGTCAGATATACTTTTCTAAAGCTTGCTATTGAAAGTCTGCCAGATCGATCCATAAATGACTGAGATATGAGCAAAATACAACGACTGCTTCTAATTATACTAATAAATCCCCTGTTCTTTTTTTTTTATCTCTGGCGAAGGTTTCCAAACTATCAATGCACAACGTCTCCAAAAATTGGGCGGAATTGTAAAAAGTGGCACGTCACGGAAAATGAATTTTTGTATATCTAGAGATTAGATGCGTGGTAGCAAACCGCACCGTGTATGTAAATATATGCATATATGTACATATTTTTTTTTGTTCTTATAGAACCATGGTGAAGGGTACGTAAGATTCGGCATAGCCGAATATAGCACTATAACTTATTAATCCTTTACGTTATAATTCACTGAGGACCGTGCACTTATAATTTTATGTTTCTAAGTTAAAATTATAGAAAATTCAAAAAGTACCTTTTGCAGAACGGGAAAGTAAAAAAAAGATTAAAGCCCTAATTAAGTAAAACGCAACGCCACGCCAAAAATAACATTAAAAGCAAAAGCAATGTAAAAAATTTGTCATAATTTTGTTGTTGCTTTCTACATATATTCATATTGCGGTTTTAAATTTTCAACGCCACAAGATATGCAGCGTTTGAAATTTAACAATTCAATATGAATTTATGTAGAAAACAACAACAAAATTATAAAATATTTTTCATTTTGTTTTTGCTATCAATGTAATTTTTGAAGATGCGCTTGCGTTTTACACAATTAGGGGCATAATTTTCCGTTTTTGATACCCATTGAAGAATCAAAAACTGCAATACTGTAGTGGATGCCCATAATTTGATATGAATGGAAAAAATTGTTTCGTAAAATTTAGTTCGAAAAATAGGTTTATTTTCACCCCCAAAATGTTTGAATTTCGAAATAGTACCAAATACGTATTTGTACGAATGTGATATAACTTTAACTTTTCTATATTTATTGGTTTAAAAGATAGATGGGTTTGTTCTAGTGAACAAAGATAAGTATTGCATTTTTTTGTTTGTCTTTTAGTTTAGTAGATATGAATATTAAATTATTTGTCAAGTAATATGATATAAATAAAAAATTTTAAAATATAATTTTTTCATACATACGTTTTTAAACTAAACATGTCTCGTCGGCTTAATTTGCTCCCTTTCAGTGAATTTTACAGGATGGACAAACAACTTTTTATAATTTAAATGTTCAGCTTGAGAGAAAAACCAAAAATATAGTTGGTTTAACACACTTCAAGACTCAAATTGAAGAAATACTACATGCTGGTCGACGAGAATATCCTTTTCTGCCACCCGGCATCAAAATCTCAATTGACTTTAAAAGTGGATTTAGCAGGTTTGCATATTAATTTGACGAAATTTCTTGCACAAACGAAAAACAAAAGCGTGAGTCTTTTGTTATTACTAATACAATAACAAAAGTGTGAGTTTGATGGGCCAGTATGATGTGTGGCTTTGCTGCTTTAAAGTTACTTTGAAAAATTAAATTACAAATTAAAAAATTTATAATTATAATTTTTCTATTTAATCATCAATTACACGTAATTGGTCGTATAATTAATTACAAATTGTTATTTACAACGCCCAGGTCTAAATTTATATGATTCGTATTAAAAATTTTCAATTAAACATGCAAGAATGCTTTACTTGGCTATGCCGATTCTTTAATACCCTTCACTGAGACATTTAATTTTTCTGGATCGATTAATATAAAAAGGCATACTTTGATGTTTTGTAAGTTTACAGAGGAAAGAAAGTATTTAATAAAATCCGTAGAATTTTTGATATAAAAAAAAGTTGAATGTTAATTATGATTAAAACGTTTCAATAAATTTTACACTACACACAGAAAGAAATTGCAATGTTATGTTAATATTGCGCAATGTTGACTAAAAATAATAGTTAATTTCTGCAAAATTATCGCAATTATTCAAAATTCTCATTGTTTCATATTAATTTTAATTGTTAAATTTTAAAATAACATTATTCAATATTGATTCCATAAAATACTGTTTAACTTGTTTTGTATAAAAACAACAACAACACTAAAAAAAAGAATTTTATAAATTTTTTTATTTTCATGTTAAAATTATTTATAAAAGAAACAAATTTCCGTATTCTTTTTGTTAACCCGGCGCTGGTGGGATGGGTCAAAATTACCCGTGACTTTTCGAAATGATTATGGTTTTAAAAATATACTTCTGTCGATTACTTCTTAACGTTACAACCAGCTTGTTGACGAATATTTGAAAATATTATGAGTTCGTTCAAAAATAATCTTGAATTAAGAGGAATTCGTCTCTGCTACAATGTAGAACTTTTGCAAAAGTGGTTTCCTATATCTTTTAAAAACTTGTCAATATCATCAGAAAATGCACGCTTATTCGCTGCCGCTGATACAAAATTTAGAATGTGACATAAGCAATCGTTCAATGAACAAGAGCACAAATCTATTCACAATAGTGGAGTTCAGTGGCTCGTGCAAATGGTCTTTCAAAAGAGCAAATGCAAAATATCATAGCTGTTTTGTTAAATCCAACAACAAAGAGTAGAGTACCCCTTTGATTTCACAAAAAAGCTACGCCATTTTGCATTTTCGCAAGATTATTTGCACCAAACACTAAACTCCGTTTATATTCATTGGACAGTAAAGACGAGTCACATTGTTATATAAATAATTAATATGTAGGTTTGAAAAATTTGGAAATTGTGCCGAATGAGTCACGGGGGTACAAGCGTACTTTTTTAGTTTTTAATTTATTAACCCTGGTTTAGAACGTTTCTTGAAATGATGCATATGTTGTCTCTGAAGTTTCTTCTTTTATTTCTCTGTTATTTCAAACTCAAACAAAAACGATGCTACATGAAATTCACGTTGTTTAAACTCGAAATAACTTTCATTCAACGTGATTCGGACTAATATTTCATTAGGAATGTAATTTTTCTAGTACTTTACGGGAATGTTAAATTTACATGCATTTTAGTTATTTTTAAAGAAAGCAAAGTTGTTTGCAAGTAATTGTTAAATAATTTTAAATTAACATAATGTAACTATGAAGCAAAATCACTACCGAAAAATTTAAATCAACCTTGTTTTCGAGGATTTTACATTGATTTTTTTCTGTGAGTATAGACTTCTGAAATTTAATTGATATATGCATTTGATATCTCTCGCGAATGGAAACACGCCGGCATTTGTCATTTGTCTATCAGGATAAACAAAAATTCTAATTTTGAAAAAAAAAAAATTGAGTTATGCCTTTTTTATATTACACACAGAAAAAAATCAAGTTAAAAACGTCGAAAACAAGGTTGTTTTAAAATTTTTCGGTGGTGATTTTGCTTCATACGTTTTTCATGTTAATTCAACGTGATTTTATAACAACATTTTTTTCTTTTAAAATAACTATAATTCATGTTAATTTAACATTGCAGTAAAGTTAGATCAAAATGTAATTTATATTGAAATAACAATCCGAATCACGTTGAATGAAAGTTATTTCATGTTGAAACAACGTGTATTTCATGTAGAAACTAATTGGTTTGAGTGTGTTATAACAGTGTGAAGAAGCTTCAGAGAAAACATATGCATTTATTTAAGAATAATTCAATACATTTACCCCTGTAACATCAATCAGCAGAATGGCCCGATATGGTTTACGTCATCATTCTACTTTGAAAATTTGATGTACTATTTAACTAAATAATTTTAGTTAAAAGAATACGGGAATTGTCTTCTTTTTATAACATATTTTAGGAATGAAAATAAAAAAATTAACATACTTAACTATGTATGCATGTTAATTTAACAAGATAAACTTTTGATTTTAATATAAAACAGGTTTTTATGGATTCAATATTGAATCCATATTTAATTACATTTTAATATTTTTTTTTATTTTTTTTAACAGTGAATAATATTAAATAAGCGTGATTTAAGATTATTTTAATATTTTTCATTTAAAATTAATATGCAATAATGATAAATTTAAATAAAGGGCATACTTTTGCAGAAATTTAATATGATTCTCAATCAACATTTTTCCATGTTGATTTTACATTGGTATTTTTTTATGTGTGTAAGCATTCGGATATGCGTTCTGTGATAAATTATGAACCAACCTTCTAAAATCCATCTTCACAATTTCAAGTAATATAGAACTAATGTGTCCCGAATTTTATGACAGATTGCAAATAAATTTGTTTCCATTTTTTATACAGGGTGGAGCAGAATGAGCTATATGGTTTAAATGGCTTATACCTGTTTGATTTTTGCGATTATAATAATATTTACTTCCAATTTCACCAAGTTAAGGTAGAAATAACTATTACTTTAACTTCCAGGTAACAATATTATATGGCAGCGATAACTAATAGTTAAATATACAGGGGTGTCATGGAAATCGAAAACGAAAGAATTTTGCAGTCCTTTTTATTAAACTTATAATCTAATTTTTACAATTTTTATTAAAGAATTCTGTTTAATAGAGCATTATTTGTATAAAAATTGTAATACAATTTTTTTATTACAGAAATCTTATTGAAAAACGACTCTTAAAATTCTTGCGTTTTACGTTTTCGATTTCCATGACACCCCTGATAGTAACTGAACTTGGTGAAATTGGAAGTTAATATGGTATATTAATGGGGTATATTTTTTAAATTACTTTGGAAAATGATATCCTGTACGTGATAACCATTTGCTTCGCAAAATTTCGGGCGTAGTGGCAATGATTTCATTGGCGCACATTCGATAAAAATTTACTATTGTGATTTTGTTAATTCACAGTAGTACATTTTCGATCAGCTGTCACCTAAAATAAAAAATGTTGTTTACAATTTTAAAAAATTAAATTAAAGTTAAACGTGACCACGGGTTTCATCCCAGTTAACATGCTGAACTTTGCTGAAAATCATTTGGTAAAAAAAGAAATTTGTTCCATAAGGAATATGAGCGTTTCCAATTGCTGTTTACGATGTTGGACTTGCATAATATGAACAAAACTGATAAAGAATATGGTATTTGGTATACGAACACATAAAAATTATCAAATAGTTACATTTTCAACAAGTTTGTTAATTTATTTGCACCGCCGAAAGCAAATTTGTTTTCGTTGAAAAATTCGATGCACAACGAAATTTTCGACAGTGCTGTCAACTCATAATACCAAATTAACATTCAATAGTCGATGTTCGATAGCCAGCGAAAATCGTTTATCGAATGTAACTCATAATAGGGGCCTTAGTTTTTAGTTAAAAAATGGATCTTGGCTTAATAGCAGACACTCTTTCTTTCAAATTTCCCCAAAGCAAACTGTTAGGAGCAGCTAAATTCAATCCAAAACGCACAATGTTAATTGTAAATAAAACGAAAGTTTTCAGAGAATTATCTTAATATATTTTATTATGATAGAAGGATCTATGACAATTATGTGTGGAACTAAATAGCGGACAAATGCTCACTACGGCTTGGGTGTCACACCTCATATTTTAATGACTCTGAGACATTTTTAAGATTCAATGTCGTTAATGTGCCGAATTATGTCATTCTTTTGCTCTTGAATTGTTCTTGGCTTATTAACGTACACTTTTTCCTTTAAATATCCCCAAAGAAGTGGCGGCCAATTAACATCGCCACGACGTGAGATAACACGACCATTGATTTTATCGCTCAAAAAAGCCATTGTTTCGTTGGCTGTGTGGCAAGTGGCACCATCCTGTTGGAACCACATATCATCCAGGTCCGTATCCTGAATTACTGGCCACTTTAAGTCCGTTATCATATCGCGAAAGCGAACAGAAATCACGGTAACCGACCTCATTTTCGATGAAGTACGGCCCAATGACGCCGCCAATTTAGAACGAACTAAGCGGGCATACACAGGTCTTTTCACATTTCTCGAATAGGCTGACCAAAAAAATCACGAGGCACAAATTTGTTTTGAACGCCCATTTTCTTCAACACAGCCTTCAACAATCTTAACGCGCTGCTCAATTACGTACCTCGCCATGGTTGAATTAGTCAAACACTGTTTTTTTTTTTGAATAACAATATATTGTTTTCATACATTAAAAAACGTAATTAATGTTAGTTCTTAAAAGTAAATACTGAGTAAACAGAATAAAAACATTTTGATCGATAACTCTTTTTATTTGTGCGACAATTGTGCTAGTTTTCAACAGACGGATAGACATGTTTAAGAGTAAATCGACCTAGAATTTCTTAAGGACCCAGAATATGTAAACTTAAAGTGGTCTTAGATTAACAGTAAAGGTAATACAACCAGTTTGACAAACTTAAAATACCCTGATTCACCCCACGTTGTAGAGAATATACAAAAATGATTTAGCATTGCAATAAAATAATAAAAAATTTGCCTTCCAATTGGGACCACATTTATGAATTTATATTTTAATTTATTAACTTAATTTATTTCTTAAAAAAATTCGTTTTTTATTATTTATTTTGCTTTATTTCAATTTAAAATTATGAAACAAATACAATGTTTTTTACGTCCATGTGTGGATTAAATAATGAATAGAAACAAATGCGAATCTTTCTTTCTACATAAAGAATACATTTTTTGCTTTAATTAAATTTATGACGAAATTCTACCAAACTCTGACTAATAAAACAAGCTGTTTGTGATTACTGTTTACAGGATTATTTAATATAATTATGAATTTTATAAATTTAATTACAAGATATGTACAAATTTATATCATTTGCTAGAGAGTTTCCTATAGAAGGGATACATTTTTTTAACATTAAAAAAAAATCAGCCATTAAATAATCGTTTTTAATACTCTTAACATTTCTCTGAAAAGATTAATAGCGTTAAAGGCTGGAATAAAAGCATTATCAAAAATTTGCAGAATAAAAAAATTGTTCTTTTGAAATCGACTATTTAGTACAAAAATACTTCTCGTGTACAAAAATCAATAAATCATTTGTTTCATAGTTTTTTTCTCGTAAAACAGTTTTTAATTAGAATCAGTTTCTACCTCCCACATCGTTTTGTTCAGGCATTTGCTTTTGCATCAGTTATATTTAGATACTTTCCTATAAATTTATCACCAAAACAAAGTAATTCAAGTGAATGATGGAACTGGTTTTAATATTTTTCAATACAATTAATAAGCGCAAATTCTATTACAAAAAAAAAAAAAAAAAAAAAAATCATGCGCAAACTTGTTTGGTCATGCACTAATTTTATGCTCGAAAAGGGTGTTTTTTTTGAGAGGTTGGTTTTTTAATAACAATTTTTATTAGCTTTTAAGCTAAATTTTCGTACAAATTTTGTGCAAATATACAAAAAAAAAAATATTTGTATACGATCCCATCCATATATGATTTAAATTTTGTTTGAATTTTGTGCGATAACGATTTTTGCGGTATTGCTGAAAAAGTTTGTAGGTATAGTTAATGAATTTTTAGTTAACAATCGAGTTTATTTATTCAATAGAATAAGTTGTTGCCCAAAATAATTTTTTTCCACAAAATGGTTACGTGATTTGTAAAAATAAATTGTTGGAAATGTTGAATAAATCAAACAAAATGTTTATCGAATCTTTATTTATTAATTATAATGTGCTAAATTCATTACCAATATTTATTCTTTGATAAATACACTTAAGTTTTTTGTGGGGGGATAAGTTAGTTCCTATGCGCAATTCGCTGGTTGCTTAGGCCAGATCAACAGGTAACCATTTGTCAAAGACTGTGGAAAAACTAAAGATTTTATACAAATAATACTGTAAAGCGAATGAGAATTACAAACACTCAAGTCTTATTTGCATCGATGACGAAGCTGTTAAAATAATGACAAGAGTTGTAAAAATACTGTCCGTTTCCTTTGTTTCAAATATTTTTTTTATTAAATATAAAGTAATATTACATTATTTTATTTATTTATATTTATTACATTATTATTAAATATGTTTTTTTGAGTGTTATTTTGCAGAGTGTGGTTTTGATAAATTTTTTTCATTGTGTACAAATGACATATGGGCATTTCCATGTCATCGTACGTGACATTTGTACACCTTCAGAGAGATAGAAAATTTGCCAAAATAGTATTAACTGGACATTTTTTTTATCATTATGTTTCATTTAGAGGGTACTATATATGGAAAAAAAATTATTAAATTCGGAACCTTGTTGTCCAAAATATCGAGCAAAGTAAGTGCATATCGTACGTGACATAAAACGGAAGTGATTTTGGGGTGAATGTAAAAAAATACGAAAATCTGCGAATTGTGAGAGGTTTTTCTTCTTTTTTTTAATTTTTAACATTAAACCAGATATTTTACCTTTATAATCCGTAATTGGAAATTTTTTTTTTTTTAATGGTTTAATAATGAACAAACTGTTATATCGTTCGTGACATACCGTACGTGACAGATTTTTCTTTTATAGTATTTACAAGGCATGAACAATATTTTTTGTAAATATATGTATGCATATAAAAACTTAAAACAAAGAAGTTAGAAAAGTCGGTCAAGCCCGACCATATTACACCCTACACTATAATATTTAAAACAATTTTTTTTTGAGAGTGTACCCTATTTGGGACCCATGGCAAATCAAGATCGCCAGAATAGAATTATGCTATGAGGTTTAGAATTATATAAGAGTAATTTTATTATATTATTTATGTAACTCCATCTATATGAGATTTGTGTGCCCCTAGTCGATTTAAGAAAGGGGGGTTATATAGGACCTATGGTTAATTTTTGGACCTACCGGCACAACATTTTATCATGATATAGTACCTATCGCAAAAGTCACTGTCGCCAATTTGTATGTAAATGCCAACATTTCTAAGGAAGTTATGACATTAAAGCTATTTTCGGCAGTAGCACTTGTATGACTTGTATGGGAGCTATGGTCAAATATGGACCGATTCCAAAAAAATTTTGTAAGACGCTTTTGATTGTAATAAAATAAGGTTTGACCACATTTAAACATTTAATAAGATGATGCATTTAGTTGCATTTTAGTACTTACAATATCGTACATGACGAGCTTTAAAAGCTTATAAAATTTTGGTTATACCAATTTAAAAAAAAAATTCCGATCAATATTTTTTTGCAGCAAATATCTTGCTTTGAACTTTTATTTTGAAACACCTAAGACTGGCTAAATAGAAATGACAAAGACTAATGTGGTTTTTCCACCACGTACGTGACGTTAGAATAGCATCCAAAACAAACCTAAAAATATACCGCTAATCGAACTATATACTTGGTCTTTCCTCATGGATCTTTTTCATTGTTGTTGTAACACTAATTTTAAAGCATAATTCCAGGGTTGCAAGTTTCTGTATTTAATCGGAAGAAAATTGAAAATTGTTAATTGCAGTTACTAAAAATGAATCAAAGAGAAAGTCAGTTTAAACTTTTATTATTTGCTTTTTAAAAAATGTAATAAGCTATAAGTACGACTGCATAGTAAAATTTGGGTGTTTTATTTCTCTTTCCCATATTTGAAAAAAAGTTTCAAGCGTTTTAATTTTTTGAGTCGTGGTTGACATTCTCATGGAAATGCCCATATGATAAGATAGCCTGCACCACAGTATTTTCTAGAGTGCGCCCTATTTCGTACCCATGGGCAATCAAGGACAAAATTATGTTAAGAGTTAAAGATTCGTGTCAATTCTGGGACATATAATTTTGGGCCTACCACCACAATATTTTGTATTGTCCCCAATTTGTCAATACCAACATTTCTAAAGAAGTTAATGGATTAAATGTTATTTTCGGGTAGTATGGGAGCTTTGGTCAAATATGGACCGATTCCAATAAAATATCTTTTCATGATTTTCATGACTGCAATAAAAAAGTTTCGACTAAGTTTAATAAAACAACCAACTTAATTCCGGAAAGCAGCTTAATGAAATTAAAGACAAATTCTCATCATTCTCATACTTCTGACAATTAGAAATTTCATAAAATGATCTCCAAGATTGTGACCGGTACTGTGCCCATGAAATCGGTATACTTAAAGGTCGGTCTAGTGTTAAAATTTTAAGGAGCTTAAGACTTTATTTTCCACCCCAACATTTGTTTCATACATACAATGCCTTAAGTGAGCTCTTGTTGAGCCATCCATTCAAGTGCATTATACATTTATCATAAACAACTCTAGAAGAAAACTACATTTAAAATTAACACCTTGTCTTAAAGCCCCCTTAAGGAATAGAGATAGCGGGTAAGTATGTAAGAAACAAATGTTGGGGATGCAAAATAAAGTGGTCATACATTCGATTCGTCTAGTGGCATCACAAGAGCTGTTTTTTTTAATTATTCAGAAAAAAAACATTAATTTTAACTTTTGTGTACAAATTGAAAAAAAAAATGTGGCAAATCAGTTCTTTTGTTCTGAACAAAAGCTAAACCAATTCAAGAAAAAAACATGCCGAACAAAATAATTTCTCTCGCTCTCTCAAAAAAATGACGTCGAACTCAATATAATAAAAAATTGTCCAGTTTTAAATATTGTTCGGAACGCATGGGTGAATCGAGCTTAAGATAAACATGATTCATTGCTGCATAGGAATTCGTAAGGAAGAAATCTATTAAGTTTTGTACTCACACTATCAAACATGAACATGCTGTTGTAAAACGGCTACCCTGATTAAATGAAAAGTATTATTGTTTTGAAAAATTTCAAAAAATGAGGAAGTCGTATTGGACGTTAAATTTGTTTTCGTTATTCTTGTCATTTCCATAACAAATTGCATTCACTTCAATTTTTGAAATGGATTATTACAGGTTAAAAAATATTCTAGAGAAACCTTTAGTAATTAAAAAAAAATCCTTATAAAATGTTATTATCTTTAAAAAAAATCACCCCTTGTTGCGAAAAACTATTTTGTATCTTTGATTTTATTTGCGTAAATGCAATTGAATTTTTAATTACACATTGAAATCTGATTATTCAATGGTACAAAAATGTTGTGCACACTTCGTTTTTTTTCAATTTTTATATTCTATTTGCATTTTGTCCATTTTTTTTGTGCTCTTCTTGTTTAACAGCTGCTGAACATTATCAAAATGTGCATGAGCGTTGGTGTATTTCTGTAACTGACTACATACATACATCCATCATATCCTAGAGTGTCATTTAAGTCGTTGTTTCTTTTTAACAGTTTTCCTTTTCTATAGTTTTCGCGATTTTCTTCTGGATGTCCACTTTTTGTACGGGTCTCTTGAACTTTGTGATTTTAATTTGTGTTAACTTTTTGCTGGCAAACAAATGAAGTTGAATTGAAAGTTTAAGGAGAATTTAATAATGAGCTATTTTTTTTTTAAATCTTATATTAAAGGAAAGTTTTAAGAAATAAAAAAATAAATCATAATTTAATCTGGTGTTTTTTCCAGCTGCATTTCTTTGCTTTAAAAATAAAAGATTTCCATTAACGAATTTTATTAAAATTTATATAGATTTTTCTTTTAAATCAAAATTGTCAATATATCATATCAATCTCGTTAAGATAAATTGTAAAGATTAACAAATTCATTCTTTTTATAAAGATTTTCTCATTTCAAGTTCTATTTCTAAAAGTCAACTTTTACGACTTAACTGAATCCCTTAAAATCTCATTTATACACTTGTAGCGGATTTGCTTTTATATTTCTGATTTAATTTTTTCCAATCTACATAAAAAGATGGGTCAAGTTTTATTTTATTACTTGTATGTACTACGAATACATACATATATGTACATATGTACATACACATTATAATATAAATAAATACATGTAAATTTGTAATATATTTTCCCTTTTATGTGCACACATTTGTATGCATTTGATATGAAGTGTATGAAAACAAAAAAGAGAATAAAACTCTTGTGATATTTGAAGTACTTGATGACAGCAGTAAAAAGTCAACAAATGCAGCGTTAAAGTTTTGTGTGTCAAACTATAAAAATCATGAGAATGGGATGAGTGCAAATGACAGTGACAGTACAAACATCAATATTAAGTATTCATGTTCTTATAAAAACTGTTACTTACAGCACACTTATAAGTAAATGCATGTTTTTATGTAACTTAAAATGTTCTACAAAATATCGGGATATTTAAACTTTAGTCGTAATTAGAAACAGGAGCTCTTCTGGGAAGCATCCACACGGAAAAAATTCCAATGTCAAGTTAACATGGCGCAATATAATAGTGTAGTAAATTTCTGCAAAAGTATGGACTTTATTTAAAATTATCAATGTTTCATAGTGTTTCAAGTGAAACATGTGTTACAGGCAGCGTTGCCGCTGTTACACTAAAGTATCACTTTTGACCCTTTTTCATGCCAATGACACTTTTTGTGACCCTTTTTTAATTTATCCCTTTGTATCATTTAAACAATATTTATGACACATTTTGAACCTCTTTGAAAATAAGTACAAGTTTCCATATTTCTTACGAAAGTTCTCATGGGTTTTGTGAACATAGATATACAAATTTGCTACATCTCATAACGTCCAGTGGCATAGCACAGAGCACACAGAGGCAATGTTATTTTGCTTTAACTTTACTAGAAAGTAAAATTAACATGCAATATACACAGAAAACATTTCTTCACCAATTAAAGCATTAATCAAAAATAAAATTAGATTAAGTTAAAAATGTAATCAGTCATATTTAAACTAGTAAACAAATTAATATTATCAAATAATCGTTTAATTCACTTGATTAAATTTTTAATTAAAACTGATTTTTTATTATCAAAGTTATTTTCGGGAATACGAAATTTATTATTAATACGATTTTCGTATGACGAGCTAAATTCCCAGGTATTCATATTTGATAAATACACTGAAATTTATTGTTGAGGAAAAGCTAGCTTCTATGCGCATTTCACTGATTGCTTAGGCCAGCTCATCAGAAAACCTTTTCCAAAGGTTTTAGAAAAGCCAACAATGCTATACAAATAAAACCCTAAAGCGAATAAGAATTATACACACTCAAAGTCTAACTTGTAACAATATTAAAGCCAAAACAAAACACTAACACATTTTTGCATATTTTTTTTAGAATAGAACAAAAATCCGCGCGAATGGTAGAATACATGTAACATTTTTGTCAGAAAAGAAAACACCTGTAGTTTCTGACACATCCATCTGAAAACGACGAAATTAAACATTTCTTTCTAACAAAATATAATGAAATGGTTTTCAATGAAAATTTTGTTAAGAATTCCATGGACAACTTATCCATGCATGTTTTTCTGACATGTTTCAAGTTTTCATTTTACAAAGTTTTTTTCTTCGCCTGTAAAATTATATATTTTCTAGTTACGCTTTTTTGCATCTTAAGCGTATGTTATATTCTTTGCGACCAGAACATTTTGCGCACATACTCTACTTCTACTACAACAAATACAGATACTACTATTTGATGGTGTGATTATGGATACAAAAATAATAACAAGCAAATCATCAAATGAACAAAATCGTTGTTGTTGTTGTTCTTCCCTTTTCGGTCAATTTAAAATGCGAAAAGTAATCAACACCCTCGTTAAATTGATATACTGACTGAATATACGAGCACAGTGGTTTCGTTTTGACATTTTAACTTGCAAAAAACATAACTTTTGATGTTACGAATATAAATATTTAAGAAATTAAAAATTAATTGTTGCCATGATTCCAAGGTGCTCCTTAAAAAGCAGTCAAATGTAAAAATATTCACGGAACAAATTTCAATGGTTAAAGTTATTTAATTTTAATTGCGGATGTATGTTTTTTAAATATTTGAATTACTAAAAACCAGAGTTAAAGTAGAAAAACTGTAATTTCTTCCACTTCTTTATTTGTCATTGGCAAAACAAAAAACAGTTTTTTTTCTTCTGGTTCATTAAATATTACCAGTCGCTTTAAAACCAACTCAAAAAGCGAAAAGTTGTTCACAAATTTTCGTTTTTCGTTTGACAATTTTTGGTTTCGACTGCAGTTTTTTAAACACTGCTAGAAAACTTATTAACATAAATAGAATATGGGAATTAATTTTTCATGTTGAGCAACATTTATTACACAAATTTTCATATTATTCGAATGTGTATTCTAAGTCAAATTACAATCCTCAAAAGCTTTAATACTTTAATAGTCTTATTCCTCCAATATTTTTTTTTAAATTGGATATCAGAAAAGTGACGAAAACATTAAAATTTTCTTTAATGAGGATTATTTTCACAACATTTACAAATCAACTAACGACTTTCTAATTCGTTTTATGGTTTTTTTCTACTTATTATTAATTTATTGAACTGATCTCTAGCCAAATAGTTATAGGGATAGTGCCGTTACTGTGTTCATATTTTGTTTTTACATTACATTTTGGTAATGACCAAAGGTTATGGGATCCCCTCTACAAAATCTTGCTATATAATTAATCAAACTAATTTTCAATTGTAATATGTACTTTGGCCACAAAGGGCTTTTTATATTACACAATTATAACAAATAAAAAAAAAAAAAAAAAAAAAATGAATTGCTTGTTTAGTGTAAGCAATACCCATTTTCTATTTGTTAAAATAATTTAGTTAAATACATCAAATTTTAAAAGTAAAATAATTGCGAATCCATATCGGTCATGCTGCTGGTGTCCTATAATTAAGAGTTCTTCTGTAAACAACGTGGTCAGTACAACAAAAGTAAAACAAACGTGTGTAACTGGGTAAGTACATAAAAATATTCTCCCTCTCTCGCTTATAGGAAAAACAAGCGGACAGGTGTCTGTCTGGTATTTTTTAGAAATTCGGCTCTTTTGTGGAGTAAACGAAAATTTAATAAAATAACTGAATATTTAATTGTTTTTACTGAATATGGTGTCAATTAGACAGTAAAAAATTGACAGTAAAATTTTAATAAAGAACTGAATATTTAATCGTTTTTACTGAATATGGTGTTGAATTTTTGACAGTAAAAATTAAATGAACTTTTTGTTAAAAATAAACGAAAAATAGGTAGACCGGTTTTTAATTGAACTTTACGTACAGAATATTGTGAGTGTAGTCGTTAGCAGATTGGAAGCACAGAAAGTGTTTCTTTCCGACATCAATAACATGCAAACGTTTGTTTTCTAAAGCTTACCAAATAGTAACTTAGCAGAGATACAGTCTCCACCAACCAAGAACTTTTGTCATTATCCTTTTAAATACTATCCATACATCGAATAACTTGCAATAATTTAAAATGTATTAAATTTTTTATTAAAAAAAATTCAGAATTTTTTTTATAATTTTAATCAAGAACACAATTTTAATATGAGAAATGTACATAAATAAAACACTGGTTCCTCTTAAGGTCATTTCAAAATTTACACATTTTCACTTTTTGCAGGAAAATTATAAACAGTAGTCATATCTATCCACTGTAAAAATCTTAATTCAATTTCTCCAGTATTTTGGAAAAAAAAAAAAAAGCAGTGTATCCCCATTAGTGATTTAAGGTATTAGTTTCCAAATTTATTTTAAACAATCGTAAAATCGAAAATCGATTCTGGAATCCATTTACCATTCCCTACTTCAGTCGAATATTTGATTTTTGTTAATGTTTTAAGCAAAATGAGCAACTGTGCGTCCATAGCAATTCTTTTATTTTATCCATTTTTTAGCATTGAAATGCTTTTAACGTTTTAACTTCATGTCCAGCTTTGCTAATTTTCCTACATCTACTGGCATACTTGAGTATGTGTGTAATACATTTATTATTAGTATGTGTTTATTTGCAACTGTTTCTTTTTTTGCTGAATTTGTGTGGCACCTTTTTTTTAAAGAAATCAAGGAATTGCAAGGGGGAAAAAACACACCTTTTTATTACAGTGATAAAATCACCATGATTAAGGTGATTCATTTAAAGCAGTAAAATTGAATTGATGCTTAATTTTAAAGTCTTTTTTTCTCTATATGGCAAGATGTGATTATGGATTTTAAAACTAATTTAGGGTGCATAACAGCTAGCAGTTTTGAAAAGCTAATTATTAAAAGCAGATTGAATTCTGGTTAAATTTTATTAAAAATAAGAGAAAAGTTCCATAACAAAACTCCAACAATATTCATTAATTTCTTTTAATTAGCCTAAACAAAATTAAAAAAATCTTAAAATTTAGGAAAAATAGATAAGTTTTTGAATTTTTAAGATAATTCCCCTTGATTTACACAAAAAATGTTTATCAAAGTAATTTTTGGGAATAAAAATTTTTTAGTTAACATGATTGTTAAGAAGATTTGGTTTTAACAAAACAACAACAATAAACAGTGCGTTTATGTTTTCTTACATTCCCCACCACAATAATTGGTTGGAATTCTCCCAGCATTAATTGCAGCTTTAGAAAAAACAAAATAAGAACAAAAACAACTTGCTGTATTGTTTCGCAAGAAAATCAAAAAATAAAGCAAATTGCCAGTTCAGTTTGTTGTGGGCCGTGCACTTGCTAGCTTATTATCAAAGCAATTTTTTGGGAATACAAAATTTTTATTTAACAGGATTTTGTTTGTCGGATGAAGTTTCCTAATGATCTGTTTTTTGTTTGTTTTTTTTTCCACTTACCACTACATTTAACGTTGACAAAAAATCAGCCAGAGAAAAGATAAACTCACTGTCTATTGTTGTTGTTTTTGTTTATGCTTTGATATTGTTACAAGTTAACCTGTTGCTTATAATTCTTATTTGCTTAACATTTTTATTTGATTGATATCTTTTGTTTTTCTAAAATCTTTGGACGAAGTTTCCTGATGATCTGGCCGAAGCAACTAGCGAAATGCGCATAGGTATAGTTTATTCCAACAACAATAAATTTCAATTTATCAATAGTATGAAATAGGAACGAAGCACATTTAAACGAAATCTTGTTGATTAATTTTTTGAGTCCCAAGAAAAACTTTAATAATTTTTAGGCCCGTTTTCACAATTCACCGACAGCTAAAGGTAGCATTTTAACGGCCGTATAAAAAGTGTTACATTAGTACAACTTTACTTTAACCTACCAGGTAGTATGAACCTTAATTTACTTTATCGCTCACTTTAGGTAAACGTTAAGTCTTAATAATGACACCCTTTTTATAAGGCCGGTTAAAGTCTACTTTAAGCTATCGGTAAGTTGTAAAAACGGGCCCTAGTGTTTCTATCAGGAATAAAAATTTGGAATTAAGCACCACAAAAGCAGTCTTGTTAGTTAAATTTTTTTGTTGAAAATTCTGCTTATAATTTTCTCTTAATAAAAAAATTATGCTGCTAAAATTAAAAAAATAAACGCTGTTTCTGCCATGATGAACAAATTGTAAAGGTCGTATGGGTTGGGAATACAATTGTTCCCATACAAAATCACACACAAAATTAACATGTTAAGTTAAAGATTTTTTTTTTTTTAATTTTCTGCTACGAAGGCATGAGAGCGTATGATAAATAAAAAATCAAAATAAGTGCCTTCTTGCAATTTAAATGCTTCAATTATAATTTCTCGTAAATAATTTTATGAAATAATTTCAGTTGCTACAACTCTTTTCAAATCTAAAGGAAAGAAAATGGCGGAAAAAATAATGAAATAAAACATTTCACTTACAACTTGTACAATTGAAATTGTTTTTGAGCGAATGAATTTCTTAAAAACATTTTTGTTTTTCTCTTTAATATCTCACCTTTCTCCCTGCTAACTGCTGTTTTGTTGTTTCAAAAAAATATAAGTGGTGCAATTTTAAGTGGGCAAATTGGGATTTCTCAAGTGCGATTTTTATGATTGTTGTTGTTATTGTTGCTGTTGCTGTTACTGTAATATTTTATGCAATTTTCCTGAATGTTTTGCCTTAAGCTGTTTACGAATCCGTTCGAGTTTATTGGTTGGTAACTGAAGTTTTTATTTATTTCTACTGATTTTGTTTGTAATATTTCACTTTTTTTATTTTCATTCTACGCAACTCTTGTTTACCGGAAAATTGTTGTGCAAGAAAACTTTGTAAGATTTTAATATGAGTTTTACTTTTTTTCTTTTTGTTGCCTTTGCAAATTTACATAAGCAGCTAAAAAGTTTTTATTATAAACTGTCTAAAGACCACCTTCGTTCATTTTCCTTTTCCTCTCTGGTCGTCCTGTTTAACAACATTGTACTTTCTAGCCAATTGTTTTTCTTTTTTGCTCTGTGTATATTTGAGTGTGAGAGAGTTCGTGTGTTTTTTGTAGCGCTATGATTTTTCTTTTGTAAGCAAAAATGAGCATGATTTCAGCTTTAAATATATTTTCAATATTTCAAAATAAAACAATTGAAAAATAGTTTAAATATTTTATTATTCGTTATAAGAATATTATTCAGTTTGATAACATAGAAAACGACTAGAATAGACGGGAGAAAACAATCTTAAATAAGCTGTCAAAAAAGCTTAACTTTGTGTTACTTTTATTTAGTTGTTGTAACTTAACACGTACTGTGTTTTAGTCTAACAATTTCAATTTTTTCTTTCTTTCTATTCTAGTTAGCTTCTGTGGTTGATAATACCGGAAGGCAAATTGGAAAATATTCTATACACAGCGAGGAATTTAATGAATTAGTTTGGGCGATAAAGGGATATTTCTGAAAACAGTTTCAGTGGTGTGATCAATTATATCAAGGCAAAATGGATTTGGTTAAAATTTCGTAACAAATCCAATTTTAAACCGGGATTTCTTTGGGCTTTTGCGTTCACAGATTTTGTAAACAATTTTCAAATATGTTTTTTGACTCAGCAATTGGTTAATTTCTTAAATAACAGCAGTGGAAAATACATACATTAAACATCTGATATTATTTAGAGCTAAGCATATACATATGTTAGTGTATAGAGAAATTATTTAAAAACTGAATCTTAAGGCCCAACTAAAATATACTTAAGCTGGCTTAAGTTTCTGTGAAAAATTAACAAAAAGTCTCCCAAATACTTTTAAAATAACAAAAACGAAATACAAAATATAATCGCACTCTCTTAAAGCAAATGCCAGATTCATAAAATTTAACAATACTCGAACAGTTGCTTAAGCTAACTTAAGCATTTTTCACTTTTGCTGCTACCTAAACGGTGTTAAGAAACATTCCTAGGAAGTTCATATGCTCTAAAAAGTTGTTTATTGAGATCTTGGGTACAATTTTGTAGTTAATTGTTTTCTACCTATGGAGCCAAACAGGGGGAAAAAGGTAAAAAAAATCAAATTTTTTAAAGTTATTTACAATTTTGATCTGGAAGATGAATTTTTTTAGATTTTCTATGTTCACAACTTTTGTTCTTTATGGCAAGAGCTACAACTTTGTCTCAAAGTGTAAATCAAAATTCCGAACGGTGTGCTAGATATGAGCCTGAGAAAATTATCATTTTTGTTTTGCAAAAATGTCACCGAGGCCCAAAATCTTTAAGGGCACATAAATTAAAAAGTGCATGACTTTGAGCAAAACTGGGAGAAATGGATCTATTTTTTTTTGTCCTTTACGGTTATTTTTTGTCCGTACGTAGTTATTTTTCCATGACTTAAAAAATTACACACAGTGTTATTAATAGCCATCATTCTATTAAAAAGTATATTTTCATTAAAACATACTACCATTTAACACTTTACAACGTACTACCTTTTTAACGTAGAACTATCTTTTAACAAAAAAGCACGTTTAAATATAAATTGCCTTTTTTAAAATATGTAGTACCTTTTTTTTTCTATACAAAGTATATTTTTTTACAAAAGCACCGTTTTACAAAATAGTCACTTTAACAAATTGTACCTACATTAACAATAAAGTACCTTTTTACAAAAAAGCCTTTTTTTAAGAAAACGTTACTATGAAAATGTATTTTTTTACCAAGAATCGCTTATAAACAAGTTCTGTTTTACAGAAAAGTACTCTCAATTAAGTACTTTTTTTGCTAAAAAGTGCCACGCTCTGACAATCGCATGATTAGGTTAGGCTAGGTTCCATTGGCAGCCGTGATCAAGCACAGCTCAAGTGGGTCCATTAATTAGTTCCCGTTGTGTTACCATGTCACACCGTCTCCCATGGGCCCTATGTTATCTGGCTGCTAGTATTACTATGCAGCCATCCGGTCGATTCAATAAAGGAGTGGATCCGGTTTACATCAACATCAGAGTGACAAGTTTTGTCACTGTAACGTTTTGCTTGCGATTTACCATTGTTTCTAAGAAATACTCTAGTTCCCTCGCATGCTCGTATGCTCGCAATTCAATTAACAGAACACCTTTTGTGCGTTTTCATGTTCTAATCGCAAATGCTTAGCGTTTTGCGATTGGCAGAACGCACCCGTACGTATTTATTAAAAAGTGTTTTTTCAAGAAAAAGTATATGGGGCGTTTCATCTCAAGTGACCCAACTTTTAAAACCGATGTCTAATGATCGGGTTAAAATGCACAAAAGGTAGTTTGGTCACAATTTTTCAACAAGATCGGTCACGAACTCTTTGAGTTAGAAAGGCCAAACATTTTGCATTTTGGCCAAGCAGATGTTTTTTCTCATCCATGTGACTTATTTCCTATTGTTCTTAGCAAAATTTGTTATAAATAGTTTAGATCGGGGCTTACAAAACTGCAGTTAAAACCAAAAACTGTAAAACAAAAAATGTTTCATTCAAAGAACGGTTTATTTTTTTTTGACAAATGACAAATGAAGAACTTGAAGAAATGGCGGGTTTTCTACTTTGACTGCAGTTTTTTAAACGCTGGTTTAGATAGCTTTTTTTCAAAAGTTGGGTCACTTGAGATAAAACGCTGCACATATTTAACGAAAAATTTACTTTTCGCAAAAGAGTTTTTTTTTTACAAAAATGCTTATAAAAAAGTAAACCATTTTTCATCTTTATTTTCACTGTGTATTTACCATTAAGAACTCTATTGTTCTTTCATGTATTATATCCTCATGTATTATATCCTGCTGTCATACATATATGATGGAGGTAATTTTGGATTAAGCACAAAATTTGTAACATCTTAAAATATGTACCATGTTCTGCTTTTAAGACGTTTTGATGGGTAAAACAACTGCAATCTTTATGATTTTTTTATAGCTGCAATAATATGAATTGCGATGGTTGAAATAAAGATTTAAAAGAGAAATTTTTTGGCTTTAAGCAAAAGTAATGGCAAACGATTTCAGTTGATATGTATTTTTAATTAATAAATTTTAAGCAACAGTTTTGATAAATAAACAAAAAAAAACTGTAATGTAAAGATAAGATAATAAAGCTATGTATTAAATGATGCTGCGTTTGAAGGTAAAAATTAGTTTTGGCCGCAATATTGTAAAAGCCGGACCTTTTATTCACTTTGTAAACAATTGCTTATTATGTGCACTTCTTTATAGCCTAAACAGACAGAAAGAAAAACACTATCCCGAGTGTTTAGCTTTTTTATGCTAACTTAAAGTACGAGTCGTACTTAAACATATAAGAACGAATAATACTATAACGTACTTTTAACAAATCTAAATGGGACTGGTTTCAAAAATCAATCCAGGAATATCTTAAAATAAGTATAAAATTCTTAAACGAGTTAAAATAAAATTTAAACTTTTTGTTGGTATTGCCACTCTGAGAGTAAAATTACAGAGTGAGCGTTTTTATCTCATATAACTTAGTAGTCTCATCTCCCCGCATTGTATTTTATATGCGTGCATACGCGTGTGTTTGTTGTAGAATCTAGAACAACACTACAGAAGTAGTTAAAACCCCGATTTGCTTGTTGTGTGTAGAAACAACAAAAACAACAGAGCAAGAAGAAAAACGGACAAAAATTCCCATTCGATTTGTAAAATTATTTAGTTAAATCAAAGTAAAAACTATGTTGTGCATGATGATTGTGTTTTATAACTGAGAGTTTTTCTGTAAACAAATGAGGCAATGCAACAAAAGTGCAAGAATTAGGCGTAAAACGGATAAGTAAACTAACCATAAAAATATTCTGCTTCTGTCTCTGGGTAAGTGTTTCAAGTTAGAATCTTTCGAATTTCACTTTGGGATTATTTCAAGTACGGATTCAGGATTAAATCAACTTTGTAATGCTTGAGTTCAGCGCATTTTTAGATAGTTTCAATCGTAGTTGTTCTTACCTCTGTCTCATTTTCGGATTATTTCATGTACAAAATCGGGTTTTAATACGGATATTTTAAGTATTACGCATTCGTATTTCCGTACTAAACGTACTATTGATACCGCATCGGATTGATTTAAGAAGGGATTGATTTTTTTTTCGTTGTAGCTACTTCAATTATGAATTATGAAGTATTATAATTCATAAACAGAAATCAAGTTTTGGTTTCAATATCATAGAGCGCTCACTAAATTCTTTTAGCTTTTTGTTTGTCCTTATTTTATGTTATTTATTTTCTTTTTATTTTAATCTTGCTGCCAATAGAATTAATTTTTTTCTTTTGAAGTCAAAAATGGTAAAAATTGTTTGTGTAACTTATACTGCCCCGTCAGTGCTGTTTATTTTGTAAGGCGTTATTAAAAATAAAAAAACAAAGAAATGTTTTAATAACTTTACGTAACTAAACAACCATTCAATGTTTTTGTTACATCAAAACTTTTCGATGTTGCTATTCACAGATTTTTAAATTACAGGATTTAGAAAAATAAAAAAAAAAAAATAAAAAATCGCTTAAGGTATAGATGGTATAAATGGAAAATCGTTTGTGTCAGTGTTGCTAATTCAAGTAAAATTTAAGCTACTTATTTCTTCTATAAAAAATGTATTATAAACTTTCAGCTACTTTGTTGTTTTTGTTTTGTTTGCCACAAGTTTAAAAATAATTGCTTTGTGTAATTGGAAAGTAATTCCCTTTAGAGATTTTGGCTAAACTGTCACCTGTTCAAAAAAAAAATAATTTTTTGGTTTTTTTCTTATTCTTTAATGGTTTAAGTAAATATTTGCTTAAATTATTTTTTGCATTTGTTGTTCTTATTGTTGTTGGTTTACAATTAAACTGATTAGAAAAGTTAAATTTCAAGAATATTAAGCACCAATTAAAAAATTTATAAACAAAAAGTTTTACGATTAAAATAATCTACAAAGATAATTTTTTTTATTAAAAGTTCAACTAAAAATTTGAAATAAGAAAAAAACTAAATTTTACTAGAGAGGAATTGATGTAATTATTAATGGTGTTTTCTTTTCTACAAAAATATGTGCCTTTTTTTTAAAAAATTCAATTTGTGTCTTTTTCTTAAAAATTTTGCTCCCGAAAAGGGTGGCGTGTTTTATTCTAAAAAATTCATGCTTTTCGGGAGCAAAATTTTTAAGAAACAGACACCAAATTGCATTTTTTTTTTAAAAAAGGCACATTTTTTTGTAGAAAAGAAAACACCATACACAGAGGGAAAAATCGGGTAAAAAAATACCAAAATTGACACCATTCGTTGTCAAAAGTGAGCCAACTACGTTTGTGTTCAATTAGATAACAGATGGTGTCAATATATTTTAACCACCTCGTTGTGATTTTGTCACCTTTTGGTCTCATTCTGTCAACAAAATGTTAGTATATTATCACCATAATGGTGTCATTCTGACAACATGCTGTTATCATTTTTGAAAACACACCGTTGGTATATTGACCACATTAAGTTGTCATTTCGATAACACATTGTTCTGAGTATAGTAATTAATATCCCATTCTGAACCAAATCAATAAAAATATACAATGCATTTTTCTTATTTATTTAAAATTTTTAAAATAAAAATATAACAAATTCACCTGTTTAATTTGAATAAAATGTACAATTAAAATTTTAAAAATACAGAAACTTCATTGGTAAATATTCGATTTAATATAAATTTTTTCAATTGTTTGGCCTCTTTATCGTCATAAATCATTTGCACTTGCATTGCTTGTACATTATTTATATGTTTTTCAAGAAGAAAATCTCCTTCATATCCCAGGAACATAATGCTTTCGTCATTGTTTATAATGTTTTTTTTTTACTTTTCACTTTTTAGCTTTATAATTTTATTACTCACTATTTCACTTAAAAAAATTTAAACTTTATACTTGCGGCGAAAACAAACATTTTTGTAAATACGCTTTTTATTAATAATGACAGTGCGATACCCATTTGGCAACAAGGTGTTGTCAATTTGACAACAAAGGTTCGTTTTTTATTTCTGGGCACAATTTGACAACATTTTGTTAAAAATTTGACAACAAATGTTGTCAAAATATTGACAACACCTTGTTATCAATTTATTACCATTGGTTGACTATTTTTTAACGTCTTTTTTCGCTCTGTGTAAGCAATAGTCAAACTGCCTTAATTGCCAACTAAATAACATTCCTTTTTAATGTGCTGTACCCATGTTCTGTAACTTTGGTGAGAACTTCCCGTGACGAAAATATGTGAAACAAAATATTCCATCGTTTTTTTAAAAATTAGAAAAAATGTGTCTGTAATTCATGTCGTTCCTTTGAAATATCGTAATAATATATCTATATACATATATAAAATTCTCGTGCCACGGTGTTTGTAATTAAACTTCTCCGAAACGGCTTGACCGATTTTTTTGAAATTGTACGTGTATTTGCAAAATAGAAAAAGTGTTTATTGACACTTTAAGATCGTCATGTTCAAAAGTACACATGGGCAAAATTTCAATTATTTAGTAGGATTTTTGAGAAAGTTACAGCAAAATGACATTTTGGTTATCTTTTTTCAATGTGCAATAACATTTGGAATAATAAAAACTTCCGATTTGTTACATTAGGAGTGCTTAGGAATACTGATGATTATATTAAATTCGGAGTAAATTTCCATAAGTATAAAACTAAACGAATAGACTTAAGCCCTTATTGCCACGGATTTAATTCAACAGCGTATATATAAAACTAAATAAGTTAAATAACTCCAACAAATTATTACAAAATATTTCTGTTAAAATAGAGTTTTAGTTGAGAATAAGCATTTACAGAATCGTTTGAAAGGGAACTTCTTATTTTTTATCAAGAAGATTTTAATTAGAAACACGTTTCCTCTCTACGGATGTTAATTTTTATTATAAATTCGCTACACACTTTCAGTTTTCTAAGCACTTTCTTCGAAACTTGTACTTACAGAATCTTATCCGAAAAATCTATTATGGAGATGCAATGCATATAAAATCATTGCATTTTTTGAAGCCATTGGATACAAAATTTTTTCGTTTTTTTTAAATAAATCTGGGTCTTGAAAGAAATTGAATATTCTGTACATTTTTACTCTTCACCTTTCAAAATTTCAGAGAGAGAGCATTTAACATTGTCTTACTTATCGGATATGAATTTGGCGTTTGGCAAAAATGTCTTAAGCCAGAAACTGTAGTTTTTCGTTAGGTTTAATTGAAAAATATTTAATTGGAGTATTTCATAGGCTTTTTTCTAAGCGAAAAATAATTTTATTAAAGCAAACCAAAAACTCAAAATGCGTTTTTTGGCTTAAGACCTTTTTACCTAATGGTTAAGATATATTTTACGACACAACTTATTTACAATTATACATATCAGCAGTAAAGGTGCCATAATTGAATAAAAAAAATCCCGGGAATTGCCGCACAAATTTCCCAGGATGTCTTTCCCGAAAAATTTTCGGGATCCCGGGATTTTTGTCCGTATGAAAAACAGTAGTTATAAGGTATATTTCATATCGATTAAGGGCGTTAAATAGGGCAAAACGAGTAAAAGGCCTCTCTTCCTATATCTTCTATACTTATCAAACGGTTTTCATAAGATTTGACATGCAGACACTGTATTATCTGAAAGAAAATAGGTAAAAGAGCGCAAAGTAGGGCAAGAGGGGTAGAAGCTCCCCTTCCCCAATTCCGTTTAACTTATTAACTGATTTTCTTGAAATTTAGCACGAGGAAACTGTAACATCTAAAAGGAAATAGGGCGTAAAGTAGGACAAGAAGGGTTAAAGTTCCCCCTTCATATATCTTCGTAACTAATCAACCTATTTTCTTGAAATTTGGCAGGCAAATAGTGTGCATTATTTATTTTGATGTTTTAATTTAAGATTTCAAAGTTTTAAAAACATAATAACGCCTGTTATGAAGGTGGACGTCGACACAAATCGACAGTACCGGAACAGCAATTGTATTTCCTTTGTCGTTATTGACAATAATTAATTACTACTGACAGTCATTAGATATTTTCTAATGCGCTTTAAAGTCGACGTCGAGCAGGACTGCGACGACTGAAATGAAACTTGAAGAAATCTTAAATAGAATGTAAACATATTTTTAAACACGTTAAAAAAAAATGCAAATTTAAAAGAAGTTGTGGGCAAAATTTTTTTTTTTTTAGTAAAATAAACACGAAAATTAAAAAACAATTCGCTAAAATACGATTGCCCAAAGGATTGCGAAAATTTGCAAAAATTCTGAAAAGTTTGCTAACAGCGGCCTGATTATTAAAATTTCTAAAACTATAAAGAATACAGTAAATCGGTAAAAACAAAATGCTGGAAAATAGCATAAATACCTTTAAAAAATTAGCTACAATGGTAAGAAACAAAAGAATTTCGAGCTGGCATTTTTTTTTTGTCGGATTTTCGATAACAAGTCGACCCAACATTCTTATAAAACACACAACTAACGTCATAGTGGTACAGTCGTCGACTTGGTGTGACAGCAGTTTAATATTAATATCGACATACATAATAGGAGTGATACATTTTTTTATCTTTGAATAATTTTGCTGTTCCGAAAATTTGATGATGTTTTAAATTTTATGTCAGGTTTTATGAAAAAGTATGAAGCTTTTTTTGTCAAAGTGCTTGTGTAGTTTCTTTGGCCGTTTCGTAGGAAATGTGTTGCACACTCTCTTTTTATCCCCATATTAACGTTCTGACGTTTATGGGTACTATCAAAACTTGTGCTTCCATATTTCATTAATTAATCCAATTTTTCTGTTTTTGCTTTATTTATTTTTTGAAGTTTAAAAAAATTTAATATTAATCAAGGCGAATTCATACAAGGTGGTCTTATTTTGAAAACGTGTACAACACTGTACCTAAAGTATTTTAACGTTGTGTCAAAAATAATACAACATTGTAGTAAACAATTTAAACAAATATTTCATTTTCTTTTTACTTTTAAATTGTTTGTTTTGAAATTTAATAATTTAAAAAATTTCTAATTTCATAATTTTAAGCGAAACCACATGAACGGTATATCATTTTGACACAAGGTTAGTAGTCAGCTGTTGCTTTTGTAGCAAGATAACATCACCTGGTATAAATTCGCCTTGATATTAATTTACAAAAATTAAAGAAAATGTTTGTAAATTAAAAGACTTTTAATATTTCCGTGAATAAATTAAAAAAATAAAAATCATATATTTTAATAAGATAAAAAATATCAACCACCGATAAATTTATTTAAAAGTATTGCGAAGCTCGAAATTTCGCAAGTGCAGCTACATACCTATTTACATATGTGTGTACAAACAAAAGTATGTCCGTTTTAATGCGAAAAAGTTTGTGTTAATATCTGTAATACATCAAAATATTGGCTGTAGGGTCAAGAGTCTAGACCAGTTTTGTCCAGTTTTGTCCAGCTCATATTCACAATGTGCTTTAGTGCTTTCGCACCGACGAGAGCACAACAGCCAATCTGCTCGCGGTGACAACAACGATTGCTGCTTACTTTAAAAAAAAAACAACAACAAATTGTAAGAGCTATCAAAGCCATTTACCGCAAATGCAAATATCAAAGTATGTGTGTCCATAATCATTTTCACAATCGATCTAACGATGTCCATCTGGCTATCTGGCCATGTAAATATTGTTCAAAAATTGTTTGGCACACTGTACACAATTTCGGAGATAATATTATTTTATTTGTTAAATACATTTTTACTGATACAAGCCTTTTAAAAATGATGCAAATCAGTTTATAATTTCAAAATAAATCATCCTACCAATTTTTTTTTAAAGCGGTGCTTATTCAGTTATAGTTTTTTACAAAAAACCACTTCTAAAAATACACAGCTTTTGGGTATTGGGATATATAATGGTAGTGACAAGCAATTTGGACATGAGTGCTTTTGTAAAAGCTACAATGCCATGGCAAAATTTTATGGTGGTAGGTTTAGAATTAACAATTAGTTTTCAAAAAAAAAAACCGCTTCATTAAACCGCTTTAAGGCGAAAATATCACGTCACCCTTATCATTGTTGGTGAATTTAAAATACGCCTGCGACTGTACGGTAATATTAATAAGTTTATATTCTCTTTAATCTATTACCAAACAGTCGCAGGCGTATTTTAAATTCGCCAACTCTTAAAAGGGTGCTTATATGAATCGTACATAATTTAGTTTCGTTAGGTTCATTATTGCCCAATATGATATACTTTGGAATCTTTGGTGCCATATGGTATCACACAAGGCGCATTACTGCATTACTATAAAAAATTGTAAAACCAAAACAAATTGGTTCGAACTGTCAAAGTCAGCAGGTTTTTTTCCGCCATGTGAAGTGAATTCGCCTTGGTCAAGTATACATTCTTATTTGTCTAAAATTTATTAAGTAATAATTTTACACAATTAAAATAAAATTTAATTAAAAATGTATAATCTGTAGTACAAATTACACATTATAACTAATAATTTCCAAATGGAATTTATTGTATTTTTTTTATATGTGGCAACGCTTTTTTAATGTTTACAAAAAAACTAATTTCAAATAATTCCGATAAACACATGTAAAATCAATTAAAATAGGTAATTATTTAAAGCCAATTTCGATATACCAAAGGTTAAATACAATGGTTTAAAGATTCATGTTTGACTATTGACTGCCAGCAGTCGTCGGTGGTTGCGAGTGTTAAACGGCAAACGCCTCTGAAGAGATTGAGTGGTTGCAATCGAAACATGTCATGGTGACCAGCCGCCTGGGTTCGAATCTCAGGTCAGCCAAGAATGATTAATTAATTTCATGTTGTAAAATTCCATTCTTCATAAAAATAATTTAATTTGATGAACTTAAGCCTAATTAAAATATCAAAATTCCGATAAACTTCAAAAAAAATATTGTGAGAGAGAGAAGTGGAACTACATTATGTATTTGTATCATGGTCAGGCGTATATAATTTAAAGAGAACAATTTTATTTTGTTTCCATAAATTTTCAACTTCAGCCGTTAGAATTGTATTTTTTTTTTAAATTTTATATAGAAGGTATTCTCAAAATTGTACTGAAAAAAAACATTACAGCACGCAATTTTTACGAGAATTAAACATACGCAAATTTTCTTAAAATGTAATTTAATTTTATAATCTTCACAGTTGTCTCGTTAATGGTCTTAATCTTGCACAGACTTTGTTCAATATTTTGTGACTTATAAGCCAACAGGCACTCTAAACTTTTACTATCATTTTAACGCCAGAATTAACAGTGTTTTTTTCTATTTTTTTTGCCTTAAAAAAAAAAACAAAACTATTACTCTGTTTTATATTTGTCAGATTTAGTTGAAGTGCGCTTGAGAGAGCAACAAATCCTGAAAAAAGTCTAGGAAACGTTTTGCTTAAAACTGACAGCAACAAAAAAAAAAAAAAAAAAACAGAAACTTTTTAATACAAGTTTTTCCTTCACATGTTTTGAACCAAAAATATTTGCTCCAAAAAAGTGTCGAAAACAGTCAGCGTCACGTAAATACGTTCAGTTTGTTCATCCAGTTTGGAACAAAGTCAAGTAAAGTTTTTGTAACCACCCAAAAAATAAAGGGTAGGGGGGACTTTTTTTGTTATTTCTTTTGTAATACTTAGAAATACATACACAAGTACATCATTGGTGACCCCTTACAGGTTATGTATTCTGGGTCCTCGTCGATTAATCGATTTCCGTTTGTCTGTTCAATGAGCAAGTCAGCACAGTGAGACAAAAAAAAAACAACTTTAATTTGCACACAAACATTTTTTTTTTTTTTGGATTTTTATTTTACCATCAGTAAAAAAGAACATTTTTGAGTTCCACAAAAAAAAAATTTTGTTTTTCTACCAGCCCAAAGGGCGCTACGCACAACAGAAACGAACGAACTATAATGAGCTGAACCGAACACAATTAAGTTTGTGGTTAAAAAAAATGTTCTCATCTTTTGTTGAGTTGGATAAAAACAGTATTATTTTTTGTTTGAAAGATGACAAATAGGGAAACGTTATTTTTTTAACGATTTTCGCCACAATCCATACACTAAGGAGCGATATTTAGTGTTTATTTTCGAACACTGCTTTAAACTGACTTGTTTTAACAAATAATTTAATAAAAACAATTTTCTTTATTGCTTATTAAAATGAAGAACAAAAGTATTAAAATTTTGGTTCTTATAAAAAATTAAAAACGTTATAGTTCAATGTTCTATAATGTTTTACATTTTAAGAAAAGTTTTAGCAACGACCGTACCACGAACAGCTTGTGTTTTCTGGCGTTTTTTTTTCGTATGTGTATTTTGTTTTTGTAAATATATAATATATATAATCAGGGGTGTCATAGAATCCATGTCGGTTTTGCTGTTTGTCGGTTTTGTAAAACAATATTGGTTTCATTTGGTGTCATGAAAACAAGTCGGTTTTGTTATTTTCGAACACAAATAAAACCGATATTCGAATAATCTGTTTTATGTTTTGGAACATGATTTAACTGCATTAAATACAATTTTTGTTTTTTTTTTTCATAAAAAGAAAATTATATAAAAGAAGATAAGAATGGTAATACAGTAAAGATATGAAATAAATGCCACCATGGTTATATTATTTGCATTTGTGGTTTACATTTGTGTAATTGTATTTTTTTGCAAAAACCTAAAGCGAATTTATAAAAAGTACAAAAGAAAAATTTATTTATATAGTTTGCGACGAAAGAGCAGAAAAGCTGGGGGAAAAAAGTATGCAAAAATCGCGTAAACTCGCGAAAATGTATAATATTTCACACAAGCTATAAAACTGATTAAAAGTCATTAAAACTATAAGGAATGACAAAAATTCGTTAAAAATTGTTAAATTATCGGAAATTCGCAAAAATTTGCTAACATCGGCATGATAGCAACGTTTAATATTTATTAGAAATCGTAAAAGCTGTTAAGAACGGAAAAAACGCTTATATCGAGAACATGGCTAAAATTCGCAAAAAATTGCAAAATTGGAAAATTTATTTAAAATCGCTTAATGGGTTTAAAATAACAAAATGTCGGAAAATAGTATAAAAAAGTTTTCAAAAATTACGAAAATTGGCGAAAATTTTTAATATTTCCAACAAGCCATAAAATTTATATAATAATACATTGCTGTTGTTGCATATTTGCTGGAAAAGTGAGGGAGCGACTTTTGCGAGTTTGTAACATCCCGGTGCCGGAGACATGCAAAAAATACTATTTTAACAATTTTATGTATTTCCATCTATGAAAAAAATCTAACTGTTGAATAAATAAAATAAAAATATTAAGCTTTTCACAACTATATGTATTTCCAATAAAAAACAAGCGCTGTAAGCTGATTGGTTTGTATTCAATAAAAAACCGATCATATTGGTTTCTGTGACACCTTAAACCGACAATAATTTTGGTTCGAACAAAAAACCGACAATATTGGATTTCATGACACCAACGTATTTTTTTGTCGGTTTCAAATCCAATTCCTATAAAATTGGTTTCTATGAAACCCCTTACTGTTCGTTGTCATTAAAGGATATACCGTTTAACAACACGTGCAAATCATACATTTGTTTTTCCAAATCGGTATTCAGTTCGGGCATGTGGTGGATTCATAAGAGTCCAGTGGTTCGGTTAACAATAAACGAATAGACCCGAAAGGCAAAACATACGAAAACACATCAGTTGTCTATCAGAGCAAGGATTAATTCAAAAGCTGAACTTAATCCTTCACAGTCAAGTTTGTTATTGCGGGTGAGTACATAAAATTCTACATCAGTGACTGCTTTGAGAAAATTACTTAATTGACAGTGAGCGATCAAAGTCAAATAATTTTTTAAAATTTTTAGTTCCGTGGTTAAAATTGAAAATTCTGGTAGAGTATTTTGGGGCGTGGCAAGAAAATAAAATTTCAAGTTTTAAATACCTCATTTCATTCTAGGGCGCAACTGGTTCAACTTTCTTTGCTTTGTATTAAGTTCGACCTGTTTTTATGTAACATGTGTGTAAAAAGAAAAAAGAGGCCCAATTTTAAGGCATTAGGGTGAGTAAATGTGAAGGTAGGCTTACAAAAATTTAGAAGGGGTTTCTTGCCGCGTGCAAAAATTTGGACTTTAAAGGGAAGCCACAGACAAGCCATGAATAACAATATGCAACACAACATTTCACGCCACTAAGAATAAGGCGGCTTCTAGATTCCTAGTCTTACTTACGGTTGTGAACTTTTCGCTAAATGTGATTTCATCAGTAAGAAAAAATTAGAAGTTTTGAACAATAACATTATAAAATATGTTTATGGATTGTGGAGGAGTGATGGAGTCTCAGCATTTTCAAAAAATCTTAATGGAGTATCTTTCGAAAACCTTCTTAAAATTAGAGTCCTTATTTTTCTGCACAAAGTTGTATATACAATTTTATAATAATAATTTTATTCAATTTGCTAGATCCACCAGGGGTAGGAACATAATTATACCTAGATTTAAATGTATCCTGTCGGAATAGCAATTCTTTATAAACGCCCTTCGTCTTTGGAATGATGTGCCAAACAATCAACAAACAAATAGCAACGCAACTCTTCCCATAGCTTAAACCCAAAATTGTGTTACATTTTTATTTTAATATAACTTGGAATATTACTTTTATTATATTTTTTTTTTTTAATTTAATGTTTAATGTTAACTATTAAAATCTTTTATATGGCAATCCTTATAAGCCAATATAATCCTGTACTTTAATTATAAGACTTGTTCTTGTTGTGCAGGAAATCGATGAATAAAAAAATATGCAATATCAGTTTATTATCAAAGTTATTTTTGGGAATACAAAATTTTAATTTAAAAGATTTTGTTCGTCGTGCTTAATTCCCAATTTTTATTCTTGATTTTTATTCCTATGCGCATTTCACTAGTTGCGTAGGCCAGATCGTCAAATTTAACATAATATGCTTAAAAGTTTAGTCAAACATAGTGTTGTTAGAACATGTTTTTTCTACGTGTGGTGACGGCGCACTGTGCTTCGTTCCCATAATAACGAAGGGACAAAAATAGATGGAGTTGTCAGATATTTTAGAAATTTGGTAAACTAGCATAAAATATTTAAGTTAAGAAAAAGAAGAATTTTTGGAAAAATCGACCCAAAGAACACGCCTACGTCCCATGTGTCCTGAAATTGAAAAATGTAGTTTTAGCTCCAATAATGCCCACAAAATTAGAAAAAGTGGTCATGCTGATACACATGCAACTAGCAACGTGCGTGTACATTTTATTTACAGGTCCTGCCATATATCCTCTTTCTTAAAAACGCTATCACTCCTACACAAATTGTCCGATCGTAATAAATTTTGGTATGCAAATTATATTACATATTTATGCCAAATTTGGGTTGAACCGGATTATCAATGTGGAAAATACAAAAACATCATTAATTGAAAAATAAGCTAAAACGGTTAAAATGCTCTAGCAAAAATAAAACTATAAGGATATTTGAAAGATAACATAAATGAAAAAATTAAAGAGGAAAACTAGCAATGTTAACGTCATTAAAAAATTATGAAAAAATCATATCGCACTTGATCAATCAAAATTTTAATTTTTTAACTTTTCGAAAAAAAATCAACGCGTATTATTCATATCCGCTGTAAAAATATCGTGCTATTTTGCATACTTTTTGGTAATGAAATGGTTGGCTTACAAATTATTTTTCATATTCCTTACTTACACTTTGCAATAGTAATTTAAATATGAAACAGAATATAATTTATAATTCAATTGAACTAATTATTTAATATATATTTGACATAACTTAATGCTACAAAAGTGTTTAGAATGTGTAAAAAAAACTATTTTATGTTTGTAGAACATTTAAAAAAAATTAATTTTTATGAAACAACTAAAACCCATTTTGTATTTAAAAACAATTTGAGATAAACATTTTTTTTTATTTTTGTCTATGGGTCGAATAGTGCGACATGTTCAAAAATCTAAAAGGTCGGTATCCAGAGGCGTGGCAAGAAACCAAAAAACAAATATTCCTAGAATTGTTTTTAACTATTCTTAAATCGTAAGGGGTAACTAGTTCAACTTAATTTTTAGAACCATTCTAATGCATCTATATGTATAAATGTGTGTACAAACCAGTGTTGGAAAAAAACACTAAATATCGTTCTTTGGCGTTCAGTTCGGATGATTTCTGAAAAACACAAACGCTAATAGTATTTGTGTGGAAAATCAGTAAAAAATAACGTTTTCCTGTTTGTCATCTTTCGAATACAGAAATAATACGGTTTAATCGGTTCGGGCTTTTTTTTAAACCACAAACTTCATTGTGTTCGGTTCGGCTCATTAATGTTCGTCCCTTTTGAATGGGAAAAAACCAAAAATTTTTAACAAAAACAAAATACACATACGAAAACAAAAAGCCAGAAAGATATTTTAACACAAAAAAAACATATACACAATACACATATAAGCTGTTCGTACTGTGGCCGTTGCTAAAATATTTTGTTTGTTCGGTTCTTTATCAATGTCAAAAAAGAAACATTATAGAACATAAAATTTGGTCTGTTTTTAACAAAGAACAGAACATTTTTATGATGTTTGGCTCTTTTTTGAAAAAAGTTGCGAATGGTATTTAGGGTTGTGTTTGTCTACAGAATCACTAAAAAAATAGATTTTGTTGTTGGGTGTGCGAGCCGACCGCTAAATAATGTACTACTTATTTTCGAACACTGGTACAAGCAAATCGATACCTAAAATGAAAAACGCGCCATGTAGCTATCTTAAATTATGGAAAGATTTAAGACACTTCTTCAAGTTTTTGCTCGTGGTTTATACACAAACTTATTTGGCTTTTGAAAACAACAAAAAAAAATGTTAATTTCTATAGAAATCCTAATAATAAAAAAATAAAAACAAAATCATAAATTTCACTATTTAACGTTGCTGAAATGAAGTTAAAACTTTGATTTGACGTTTTGTTTTTGTGATGTTTTTTTAAAAGAACTTGATAGTTATTTCTTTTTTTATATTTTATTTGTTGCTTTCATATACATTTCATGCAATAAAAAAGAAAACGAAAAACTCTTAAATATTATTTACTGGCAGCAGAACTTTTTGCAAAAGGCATCATTACAGCATTCATATTAAGTCCACATCACCATCATCATCCTCATTACTAACGTTATAATGTATTTTATATTGTATTAAAATAAGAATAAAAAACTAAAATAAAATAAAGTGGTAAAATGATACTTGTGGCCATTAAGCGTCATGGCTGGAATTCATCATCAACATCAACATCACTGCACCGCAGTGCAAATTCACATGCATTTACACAGTCATTTATACATTCAGAGTCAGTGAGTCAGTATGGACTTGTTATTCCATTGCAATGCATTTGTTAACCGTTTTTTTTCATTCGTATTATTAGTATTACTTGTCCGTAACATAAATACTTATTTCATACATACATTCACACTTATTTATCACTCACTCACTCACTCTCTTTCCCAGCAAATAAAATTGGACCACCTGACCCATTTTGATAAAATGGACTACTCCATGGACTGGTCCGATGTAATGCAAGCATGGACCATGTCATTGTTAAAAAGTGTTTGTAGTGAGACGACATGTCTTCGTTTTTTAACGACGTGCTTTCGTTTTTAAACGACTTCAAAACTAATCCTCTTGAGTATACCATGGAGTAGTTTTAAAACTACTCCTTAGTGATCCAAAGGTGGGTTATATACCATGGAGTAGTTTTAAAACTACTCCTTAGTGGTCCAAAGGTGGGTTATATGATCCTCTCCTAGGACATCGTAATGTTAAATAGACCAGGTTTTTTCCATACGTTTGGGTTACTTTTGGACTAGTCCTGGTCCTTTGTGGACTACTCTTTACACGCGTGTTTGGACTGGTCCTATTATTTGCAGGGTTCCTACTCACTAACACTCACGCGTATAATCCATTTACAACACAGCGTATACTTATTAAGTATTTTATGATGGGAATTGAAATGCACATCACTCATACGTCATATGGTCCGAATAAGAAGAGCAGGAACAATTCCAGAGTTTAAGTTTGTATGTGAACAACATTTACAATTTAATCACTCAAAATGAAATGATAAATATAAAAATGAAGAAAATTTCAAATGAAATTATTGTGTGCTGCTTGATTTGTGAGATGTGTGAGTTTTATGCAATGTGTGTGTGTGTGCGCGTTTTGTTTGTTTGTATGTAAAATTTTTGTCAGTCGGCTCATCAACACCCATAAACTATTTAGCGCGCCCACTAAAAATAGTAACCAAAAATGGGGTTAAGTGATGGCAGAATCAATTGAAGGAAATTAAAAGTATTTTTATTTATGCAAAAAGTACCTATTCTTTACAAAAATGTACTTTTTCTATAAAAAAAATTCAATTTTTCAAATAATAAAAATTAAAAAAAATTTTATTTGAAAAGTACCTTCTTAAGAAAAGACAAGGAAAATTCATTCTACCTGTAATTAACTATTTACGTACATAATTGCTTTTTTCTTCAGAAAAAGGTACTTTTAAAAAAAAAAACTACACTTTGTATGAAAAAGGTGCTTTTGCAAATAAAACAAATAAATTTTATTTTGTCTTCAATTTAAAGAAAATATAGCAATAGAGAAATATATTCCTAAATAAAAGCACTTTTCAATAAAAATTCAATTCTTTTAAAGGTTTCGTTTAAATGTGCTAAATTCCCATTTCATAATACTGATAAACTGAAATTTATTGTTGATGGAAAAAGCTATTTCTATGCGCATTTCACTGGTTGCTTAGGCCAGATCGTCAAAACAATGTTTTTTTTAAAAATGGTTTTTTTGAGCTGAAGCGTTTTTATTCATTGAAAAGTTTACTCAGGAAAGATAACGTTCTAGAAATTTTAAATTTCAAGAAAAAGTATCTTTTTTTAAAGTACCTATTTCTTGAAAATATATATATTTCGATTTATTAAAAACATCTTTATACGTAAAAGTACGGTCTGTGAAAACTTTTTGACGAAATTGTTTCTTAAAAAAAAAAAAAAATTTAGTTTGCTTTTCAAAAAAAAAGAAATTTGTAAGAAAAGTGCCATTTTACAGTTCATTTTTAACCCTCATGTGAATGGCAAAAAAAAAACATCTTTCACAGCCTTGCAAGGTACCCACCCGTGTATCTATATGGAAATAGTATTGGACAAGATTAGGTAAGACGGATGGTTCTGGGTTATAATAACTTCTGTAGAAGTTGTCATCATAACAAAGCAACGGTGTTTCACTTTCTCTGACAATGCCCCGGTTTCAGGGCTGTTTGCAGAGAGTCGAGGTAGTTTGTGGCTGCAGTGATTCCTGGGGAATAGTCTGGTGACTACTCTAATCACTAGTCGGGTTATCACCAAGCGATTGCTAAAGAGACCTATGTAAGTGTCGGCTGCCATTAATCTAAGATCAATTAAATAAAAGGTAATTTGAAGAAATTGCTTTTAAACGAAAAATCTTATATAAATTTTTTTTATGGAAAATGTACTTTTTAAATGATTTTTATTTGGAAATTGTAATTAGAAAATGTCTTTCTCCAAAAAGGTACTATATTTTAAACTTTAAAAAAGGTACTTTTTACAAAACAAACATGTTGTATTTTAACAAAAAAAACTTGACAAAAAGTACTTTTAACAAGAAAGGAATTTTAAAAAAGAGTTTCATTAAAGTACTTTTTTGTTAAAAGAATCATAAAAAAATTAAAAGCACTTTTTAAAAAAAGTTCTCATGAAAAAAAAAATGTTAATAAAAAGTACTTTTAATAAGAAGTAAAAGTAATAAAAAGTACTTTTGGTAAAAAGTGTTTTTAATAAAAAGTACTTTTAATAAAAAGTACTTTTAGTAATAAGATCGTTAAAGAAAAAGTACTTTTTACCAAACATATATTTTAACGAGAAATACTTTAAAAAAGCTTATTTTAACATTTTGACAAACAAAAAACACAAGCAAAGAAATAAAATTTTATTTGCCAAAAAAAAAAATAAACAACCTTATGCTAGGAACACAACTGGGACGAACGACGAATTTTTGGCCGCGAATATTCGTCGCCAAAAATAAAAAATATTTGTGTATATGAAAATGCACACAATCAGGGCGCCGACGAAAATTCGCCGGACGTTGCAAACTTTAAATAGATTTAATTCTAATTCTTACGCCGGCGTACGACGTACAATTCAGTACCGGGTAGCCATATTGTTTAAAAATGGTAAGTGTTTTAGTAAATAAAGTTACTTTTTACTTTAGAAATTGTAAAATTTTAACTGAATATAATTTGAAATACAAATTGTAAAAAAATTGACAATAAAAAAGTATTTTAGTTAGTTTTTCTTAATGTTTTGTTTGTAAAGTATTTTTTGTTCATATGGTACCACTATTTCTTGTTTATACAACATATTTTATTTCCATTTTGTTTTTTCGTCGTTATTGTGTTTCATACGCCGAATTTATACAGCGAATTTCTTCCGAAAAATTCGTCGTGCTGGACGAAATTCGTCGTTCGTCCCAGTTGTGTTCCTAGCATTAGTGTATCTTTGCGCAAAAAGAGTAGCGGAGTTCAGTAGTAGGCATCCAAAATTGCAAATGTAAAATATCGTAGCTCTTTTGTTAAATCCAATAACAAAATACACAGAGTTTCCGGTAGATTTCATTAAAATCCAACGATTTTTTGCATATGGTCTTTTGCAAGCCTAATACTGAACTACGCTAGAATCTTTTAAAAAACTGTGAAAAATGTGCTTTTTGATATCATTGTTAAACGTCATATTTTTCGGTTTACCAAAAAGCATTAATAAAATGAAATAAAATAAAATAAACCCAAGAATTCGCAAAAGAAGTGCCACATCTGTCTTGACAGACCTTAAAAGCCGTATAACCGTTCAATTGCATGAATTTGTTATATGAAAAACTAGAAATATTCTTGAAATGCACATCACTTAAAAATGAATGTCTTTAGAATAAAAATAACTTAGAAAAAATGCCCTGACTATCACCCATAAACATATTTTTTAGAAACTTTCGAAGGTACAAACACACCTTCTAACACAAACACTTAAAAAGCTATTTACACACACATACTACTATTTGTGAAAGTAAAATGGGCTCCTTATGAGAAGTTTTAACTGGCATTTTGACAGCCAGAAATATGAAACGTAACTAAACATATTGCAAAATATATGAAGATATTTCTATTGTAAATTGCATCAAAAAATCAACAGAGAAAGTAATTTCATCACACTTTTCATCTTTTAAACTTTTGCTCTGAATAAATTTTGGAATAAATAAAGGGTATGTCCACATAAGCCTCGTAGTTTGGCGGTGTTTTTTTTTAAACTGCGAAAGTTTAAAACAATGGTTTAATGTTATTCAATGTTTAAGTCCAAAATAGTTGCAGGAAGTATATTAATTAGTCCTTTCGAAATTTAAAGGAAAAGTTCCACGAAGTGTCTAAGCTGACTGACTGCACATAACTTCTGGATTGTTTTGTAACATTTGATCTACACTCAGGGCACTTACAAATAAGAACACGTCATATTAATTTAATAATTTTGAATAGTACTGAGCATTTATATTGAAATGCATTAAATCAGAGTTCAGAAAAATTCATTTATGATCGCTCATATTTAACCATTTATGAATTTTTTTCATAAATGAAAAATGTAAAATATGTAACTTTTTTTCGCAGTCATTGTTCATATTTCGCCAATTCATTTATGATGGCGAGGAAAAATAAATTTTGGCCTTTCTTCAGTCATGAAGAAAAAGGAAACAAAAAGTTTTAGTAACGCTCCTCACTAGTAATGTTTTTGTTGCTCAACAGTTTGCATGACCACAGCACGAAATGCCTGTGTGTGTATTTTGGTTCTGTAAAATATTTTTGGTAAACGCAGCCAGCCAAAGTATCTGTTGGATTATTTGTAGGCAAAAATTATTGAAAAAAAAATTAAAAGAACTGCACATATCGTCATCTTAAATGCAGAATAATGTAACATCACAATTCATAAGTTTACATGCGAAGCAACGAACTTTGCAAAATGGTAATTATTTGAAATTTGAAAGCAATTTTACATATTTTAGATAAAATGCGATAACCGATATATTTTTGAGGAAAAAAAATTATTTTTATTAAAATATTTTAAGTTGTGTGCCTAGTAATCCGTTTGCAATCACTCTTTTAAAAGCTGAATGATCCATATTTCCGCCATACGAACGATATAATAACCAGCTTTTTTGCTCTGCCATGTCGATACAATGACAAAGAAGCGGAGAATACCAATTTTTTCCTCTAATAGATTTCGGTAGAGCCTGATGTTTTTGTCGGCTCTATCAACTCCACCCATGTTTTCATTATACTTTTTGATAAACTTTGGTTGTTGTATAGAAATGGTTTTCTTGACAGTTGTTTGAAGCTATTGCAACAACACAATTCCCTACCCACTTGCAAACTACGACTGAGTTGCCGACAGTGGCTGCGCACTCAAAACTACGATCCTTTCGATTTAGAGCCTTGGAATGTTGCAAAGGAAAATTTTTTCCCAGCCTGTTTTCTCCCAAAGTTCCCCTCCTCAGCTTTAGCTCTTCTGGCAATTTTATTGACGTAAATAAATTGTAAAAATATATTTCGAACGGGACATTGGGATATCTGATTTGCAATTCATCAACAGATTGAAGAACAACACTAGCACCCAGTCCTCCTAAGTACTAATATTTGTTATCCAAAGGTGTAAAAGCGCATTGATAAGGATCAAACCATAACTTGTAACCACATCGTCATCAAATTGTTGCCAATAGCATCAAAAAGTGGTCGAACTTTCGCGAATTTGTCTTGTTGTTGTAGTTTTGCATTATCGCAGCAATGTATATTTTGCGTTATGAAGCGAAAACGATTTCTTGGCATCGCTTCACAAATCACTTCATTGTTGACGTCTTTAGCAATTTCCTAATACATTTCGCGTCTCGGAACTCAAACATACCCACTTAACAGCAAAACTCCATCGAAGCACCGCATTTCATCAAATTATTGAGGCACACATTATCTTCATCCCCACTGTCTTCGTCTGTTACATTAGCATAGCGTTATGAGGGGGAGCGATGTAAATTCGGCCAATTTCTTTTAAAATTTCGTTCAGCTTCAATGCCTTTCGGTATGACTTACTGTATAAAAAACACATAGGTAATGTGTTGTGAAAATTATAAAATAAGTAGTATATTTTACCACTGTCCATTTAAAAGTACGCAATGGCAAAACCGACCATAGCGCTGCAATACAGCATTACGCACGCTTTCCATGTATTTGTTGTTCAACTACGATGTTTCTCTTATTAATTTAAAAAAAAAAATTACAGATCACTGGATGTAAATGACTTACTTACACGTTTTTTCCATTGCGCAATATTAAAAAAAAATCACCTTTGACAAAACACTCACTATGCAATTCAAGCACGATACACTTCTTTCACCAACTGATATTTTCAAGTTCAGAAGCTTCATAACAAAGAATAAACAGTAAAAATATATAAAAAAATGCATAGAAATACGCGTGGATGTCGGAAATATTTTCTCTCATTTGTTACGTTCTTTTAAAAGGACGGTTGTGCCAAGTGGGTTAATTTGAGTGTTTGATATATGAATGAGAAATGTTTACATAACGAAAAAGATCAAGAAGTTTTACTTACGGTAAATATCATGCTGCATTTGCATGTTCGTTCATTTGTTTGCTTGTTTGTTGAATCCAAATAAAAGGTATCCTTGTTGCATCCAAGTATGCTGCAAGAAGTTTACTTTCGTTATTTCTTTAATTTTTTTTTGCATTTCAAAGGTGTTTCGGTTTTAAACTTTTTGTACGTCAATTTTTTTTTATTTTCCTTTTTCCTCTTTTTAAAATTTATTTTAACTTTTAGCTGCAGAGTTACAAAGTGAGATTTTGTGAATGTTTGTTTTTTTTATCGGATTTAGGTTTTCTCTGTTTTTTGTTTTTGCTGGTTGTGATTTGTTTTAAAAATTTGGGGAAAAAACTACAAATTAATGTTTTATTACTTAACAAACTTACAATGTTTGTAAGCTTAAAGTTCTTTAGAGGTTGAGCATAAAGTTAGTCAGTACATTTTTTCATGTGAAATACAGAGTTTATTAGTTAACTTTTAAACAAATTTTAATCCGATAATATTTGAAGGTGTGGTTTTGTCATCTTTAACTTGTGAGTAAATCTGGAAGATTGTTTCACCAATTTAAATAAAATTAAGAAAATCAAAATATTATTTATTAAAAATGAATTTGATTAAAAAATGAATGAATTTTTAGAGAACTAAATTTTATTTGCTATTGAATTTCAGCCTGATCGGTTTCTAGATGGCTAAGATATGAGCCAAAAATCTAATTTTCCCCATAAATCCCTTGTTGTTTTCTTTTTTATTTTTTTTTTGTTTATCTGGAGAGCGGCAAGAGCCAAAGTTTCCAAGTTATTTACAGGCACCTTGATTATCAATATACAGCATCCGACAAAATGTGGGTGGGATTGGAGAAGTTGACGTTACACAAAATAGATACTATTTTCTGTTCTAATCACACCATGGTGATGGGTATATAATACTCAGCAGAACCGAATATTACACTCTTGCTTGTTTTTTTTAAAAGCAGTCCTTTTTTTATATAAACCGCTCTAAACAAAACGTTTTTTTTTTTTTGCAAAAGTAAAAATTTAAAAAAGGCAACTGTTTATAAAAAGTATATACAAATTTTAAGGGCCGATGTTAAATGTGAACCACACCTAAACGTCAAGTTTTTTTCTGCATTTCATTTGACATTTCTCAATTTCAGACTTACTCAATTTTTAAAGTTATCCAGGCTTATTATAAAAATGGGCGTTCAAATCAAAATGCATATCGTGATTTTTTCGGTCAATTTAATCGTCCAAATGTGCGTACAAACGGAAAAATCGTGCAAAAATTTGAGCAAACCGGGTCTGTAGGAGATGTGAAAACACCAGTGCATGCTCGTACAGCTCGAACTGCAGAAAATATTGCTGCTGTTCGCGATAGTGTGCTAAAGAGCCGTCCCCATTAACTTGTCGTCGTGCACAACAATTGCACCTCTCACGCTTATTGTTGATGAACATTATGCATAAAGACTTGCATTTCCGCGCTTACAAGGTGCAATTGACTCAAGAACTAAAGACTCTTGACCATTCCAAGCGTCGTCAATGGTCAGAATGGTGGTAATAAATGGCAACAGTGGATGATAAGTTTTCGAAGAAGATCATCTTCTGTGATGAGGCACATTTGCACCTCAGTGGATTCGTCAATAAGCAGCATTATCGCATTTGGGCGAATAATAATCCCAGAATGATTGGCGAAAAACCGATGCACACACAAAGACTGACTGGTTGTTGCGGTTTATGGGTTTTCCAAAATAAGGCCGGTCAGGCAGTTACTGTGAATGGTGTTCGCTATCGTGAGATGATAACGAACTTTTTATGGCACCCGGGTACCCCGGTACCCAATACAATACAATACACTTTATGGGATAACACAAACACGTTTTAACTGCTCAAAGAATTCAATAAACCAAATTCTGTATCATACAATTACTTAAGTTTAGTTGCCAAACCGTTATTATTATAATACGGAGAAGTCTCATTTACATATCATGTATGACCAAAAATGTTCAACTGTTATACAAAAAAATACTGTCCTGTATAAATAATTAAAAATTTTAGCCGTTATGCAAAACAAAGTTAAAACATCATATTTTTACATAAATATAATTAAATACGCTTTTAAAAATATTAAAAATTTAATTTTTTTCCTAAAAATAGTGATTATTAGTACATTATAGAATATGGGTACCCGGGTACCCTGGGTGCCTTACAATGAGGACAAAGTTGGTTATTAACACAAGGGTTAACCAATTCAGCTCTCCGTACACGCGTCCGGGTTCCGCTTTTTTCCTTCTTTTTATAAATATAATAACCACAAAAAAAAAATATAATTATGGACGATTAAAAAAAGATGTATCGCACAAAGAATCATCGGTAAAGTATAATGTCCATAAATGTCTCGATGTTTAAGTAGAACATAGAGGTTGAAGAAAGCGTAATAGATATAACGCCAAAAGAGGATTGAAAAATTGGAAGAATTCTACAACAATTTCCTCAAATATACTCTAGAGAAATATTTAAAAAAATTCGCTTTAACATGATACATCTACGCCAACAATCTGACGTAGAAGCTGGATTACGAGCTTACAAAGCTATAAAAACGCCGTTCGTTTCTAAAACAATAGGATAGCTCGCCTCGGCTGGGAAAAAACATAAAATACTTCAACTGGTCTGAAGAGAAGTGGAAATTTGTTTTTTTTCCGAATAATAAAAATTTAAAGATTAAGACATTCATTCAAGAGGCGTCAGATAGGCAGGCTGCTCTTAGGGCACTATCGTCTTCAGAGGTCAAGTCCAGGATTGGAAGAATTTAAACACCAATATTTTTTTTTTTTTTTTTTTTTTTATTTGAAACATTTTGTAATTATAAAAGCCCTCATGGCCAAATCATAATATTACAATAGATATTATTTCTAAAGTTTAATATGGAACCCTACATTAATAATCTAAAAATATTCTTTAATAAAAATAATATGGGATCAACTTACAACAATTTTTAAAACAAAAAATCAACAAAAATACCATCAAATTAGATCACATTGTTAACGATTTATTTAAAATGGCATTGAAATACTCAATTAAAGCTTTTTGATAGCTATTAGGAGACAAACGATAATTCCTTAATATATGAGGCAAATGATTCCACACTCTGGCAACCCTTACAAAAAACGAGTTATGAATTCTAGGTATAAAAATTTGCATATTTGTATCCGAAACGAATTTGTTTCCCCCTGATAAATATCTTGCAGCTATGACGACCAAACTATGGTACCATTTGCGCATCAATGGACAGATTTGGTTCAAAAACACCAAACTGCATGAACCGAGTATTCAAAAGATCGAACAGGCGCTTTTGCAATGACTTGTTCAACCCAATTTTAATGTGAACAGTGTTGATGTTTAAGATTCGAATTAAAACAAAGTACTACAGTTGATATTAGGACATTTTTTCAACAAGTAATCAAAAAAAAAATAATAGATAAGAATAAAAAAATTTAGTGCACTAATTATCCCAGCGGTCGACATCTCGGTTAGCTATGTTCAAGGCTGTCTGGCGGGCAGTAGGAGTAGCAGGTCAATTTTAATTTGTACATTTAAATTCATTTGAATTGTTGGCTATTTAAAGCAATATTTTTTTTTTATATTTTTATAAGCCGTTACAATTGGTTAAACAATGGTCTCCAGAGGGGTTGTTAAAAGGGGGAAGGGTTTGGTAAAAAAATTCCTGATCAGAAAGCCAACAAGCCAAACTAAATTATTAATAATTAAAATTAATTTAATAACACTACCTAATATTTTAAATTATTTAATGAAAAATGGCAAAAGTTTGTGGTCGACATCTCACCCGCTGGTACAAAATGAGTAAATATTTCGATGGTAAAATGTTGGAAACATTTTTTAAGTTTCTTCGCAATTGTCTCATTTTTCATTCCAATTCCCTGTATGGAAATTGCATACTTGCATAAAATAAGCACTTGTTTGAATGCATTGCCAACAACAAGTTTGAAACAACAAACAATTTTTAAAATAAAAGTTGTCTTGAGAAACATAATCTTTGATGTTTAACATTGTGTAATGAAACCCGCAAATGAGTGGGTGTGAGTATACATTTTTTTTCTTCTTGTCAAGCATGCCCGTATGTTTTAATTAAAAATTAGTTTTCCATTTTATTTGTCGGGTTAAGTAACGTATTTATAAACAACATATTCAACTCACAGTCACAGTCACACAAACACAAATATTTTTTCGCAGGAAAAACCCGTTCGGTTGACACAAAAGAGTGAACAGTTTTTGTTGCAAACGCTTTTATTATTAAATGAGGGTGTATGAGTATGATACTGGCTGATGGATTTTGTTCTTTATTTATTGCATTTTGTTGTTGTTGAAACCAGTTTTTGAATAGTCTTGTGGGGGCTTCTGTGTGTGTGTTTGTATGTTGCGATGGTTTTTAAAGGTTTTACTTTGCTGTGGCTCTCTGTGTTTTGGTCATTTTGCTGCTGCCATTTCTGCTTGTGACTTGAGTGTAGTTGTTGATGATGATGGCGGCTCTTAGTTGTACATAAATGTATGTTGTGGTCACGTTTCTTAAACAGCATATGTGTCACTCAAATCTAAACAAACTAACATTTTTTTTATCCATATTTTCTGTTTATTAATCCGATTTTTTCTTTTTGCAGTTTTTTTTCTACTTTTTTGGAAGTCATCTTAAAACCACCACTCTTTAACTTTATGTTTTTGTGTGTTCATATCTGCATGTGGCATATGATATGCTGCATGTTGGTGTATGTGTATACTTGTTGTTTTCTGGCTAAGTGTGCCGGTGAGAGTGTGTACTTTTAGAATTTATATTTGTGTGCCTCTCATGCCTCTGTGAAAAGGTTTTCGTTTTAAGAACACAATTATTTCCTGCAGCAAATATCAACATGAGAAGTTTTAGCCTGTCATGATGGACATGTGAAAATTACAGTAGATACGAGTGCACAAGCACATATAAAAAGCTGTTGTGATGTTCTTAGAAAAAAAGCATATGATTGCTAAGAAACCGAGGAGGGCAATAGAAAAAAAGCTTTATATAAAAGACATATTTTTTGTCGTTTTTGTAAAAGTTGCTTTTAGTGATCAAATGTTGCATCAAGGATTAAAGATTTGTTATATTCGTGGTGTGTTTACTTTGTCATATTATGGTTATGTAAGAAAGTTAAGTCATTAAATGCACAGTGGTTTTTATTAAGCACTGTTTATATACAATTTTAAGTATTCATGTCTTTTTTTTCCAAAAAAAGTGTTTTTAGGGTTTTTATGTAAAAATTCTATAGTTTTTTTATGCAGACTAATTCTTTTGTGTGTAAAATTTTTTTAAGAATTTGGGTAAAAAGCGTTTTAGTTAAAAGCACATTTTTCAGCATTTTGATTAAAAATTTTCTTTTTTTTTGAAAATGTTTTTTTTTAGCTCGTTTAAAAGGTTAAGCTCAAGGTCAGTTTTATTATTTTTTTATTTATTTAAAAAATGTTTCCAATATTTCGAAATCCACTGGATCTCATCTTCAGGGTATGTAAAGAGGAACAATAATAAAAAACACGTCACAAACGGTTTTACTTTTAAAATTGCAATTACATACCCTGAAGATGAGATCCAGTGGATTTCGAAATATTGGAAACATTTTTTAAATAAAAAAAAAAAAATAAAAAAACTGACCTTGACTAATTATTTCACATTAAAATTACAACAAAAGGTCGAACAAATCACATATTGAATATCGTTTAAAAGGTTTTTGGTTGGCTCTTTAAGCTTTTTGCACAAAGCTTTATTGTACAATTCCTTTAAACATTTTGAAAAAAAAAAATCAAATTCTTTATTTTATTTTTGTCACTACTCGTGTTGGAGGGTAAAATACTTGCTTTTAAAGCAATTTAAAAGCATATATTTTTTTTATTGAAAAACATTTATTGTTTAAGAATTTGTTCAAAATACTTTAATTTGTTTTTTCCGAAGGATTAGTTAAAAAAAATCGGACTTTGTATTAAGTTACTTTTAGTCTCCCTACTACCCATTGTGCAAGGAAATTCACACTTCTATTAAAAGGAATAAGGCGTTAAAGAACTCCAAAAAATGCCCCAAACCACTTTAATTCTACTGCATGTTTTAGGCAAAAGTTCTGTTTTGTTACTGCCTTAGCTATTGCGTACTTGTTGAGGTTGTTACAGTTTTGTGGTTAGAGTGAATATGCCTGAATATCCATGTACGTGGTCCTAGAAAAGCATGCAAATGAGTCGAAGTGTCAGAGTGCAAGTGTGTTTATACATATAAATGGGTTAAGGATATTACATCAACATTTACTTACTAACTGTTTAACTAACTGTCAGCCAGTCAAGTCAAGTCAGTCAGCCACAACTTTTTGCGAAGGTATGCGTACGAATATGTCAGCATGTGTGTGTGTGTAATTGTGTATAAAACTGCATATGTATATAAAATCCTTTACCGTGTTGTGTGCATTCAACTTGTAAACACTATTGCTTTTTGAAATTTTTCGGGGAATTCAAGTGATTTTTTTAGCCTCGCTTTCTCTTTATCTACGTCTAACCTGTAATATTTTTTATTTTTATTTTTTTAATACTTTTACTTTACATGTCTTTTGCATTTTACACGAATAGGCATGCATGAAAGTTTGCTGATACTATTAAGTTTGTGTGTGTGTGTGTTTTTTTTTTATAAATTCAGTTTCTTGCAACACAACACAATTATTTTGTTGGTGTAGATTTCCCTGTCAGTTTAATGTGTCGTATCAGTTTAAAGTTTACGCAACTTGTTTAGAAAAAAATTTGCTTAAAAACTTGAGTGTTTTTCAAATAATATTTGAAAACAGAAAAAACAGATCGCCTTAAAGGTTATCGGAAGCGACCAAACAAATTTAACAAAAACGAACATTCTATTACTATTTCACTGCTTATTTATAGGTGTACAAGTTAGTGCATGGACATGTGTAGTGTCTACTTTAAGATAAGTATGTGTGCATGACAGTGTTTGTTTATATTTATGACAATGAAAAAAAAAGAACACAACTTTGACGCAAGTCAAGAAATTTATGAACTGTAACGAATTAAAAGCCTTTGGGCTGCTTTTTCGTTTCTTCCTGATTTACATTGTTGTTTAATGTAGACAAGCAAAAGATTTAAAATGGAAAGCGGCTTATTTAAAGTAAAGGGCCTGAAAATAACTGTTTTTATGAATTTCGCAGACCCTTCGGGACTTTAAAAAAAACCTTTTCCTTATTACACACTATGAAATCTTTTTGCCTAATACTAAAAGCAATTTAAAAAAATAAGGATGGTTAAATTTTAAGGGCCGATTTTGATTTTGAATGAAACACAGAATATTTAGGAAATTATTGTGATTTCTTTTTATTATGATAATATTGGTATGGTTCAATTATGAATGGAACAAAATATTGGCAAAAGGCTGCTGCGACCTCGGCGGCACACCTCCATCCGATAATCCAAACTTTCGATGACGCTGAGGCATAATTGAGGTTCTATGCCGTTAATGTGCCGAATTATCTCATGATTTAGCCCTTGAATTGTTGCTGGCTTATCGACTTACACCTTTTCTTTCAAATAACCCCAAAGAAAGAAGCCCAACACGGCCATTGAATTTATCGTGCAAAAGAGCCATTGGCTCGTTAGCTGTGTGGCAAGAGGCACAGTCCTGTTGAAACCACATATCGTCCACATCCATATCTTCCAATTTGGGCCATAAAAAGTTCGTTATCATCTCACGATAGCCAACACCATTCACAGTAACTGCCTAACCGTCCTCATTTTGGAAAAAATACGGCCGATGATGCCGCCAGCCCATAGGCCGCACCAAACAGTCACTCTTTGTGGGTGCTTTGGTTTTTCGACAATCACTCTTGGATTATCATTCGCCTAAATGCGGCAATTCTGCTTATTGACGATTCCACTGAAGCTAAAATGTGCCTCATCACTGAATCACGAAGAGCACGATATGCATCTTGATTTTAACGCCCATTTTCATAATAAGCCTGACTAACTTCAACGCTTTGCTCGATTGTGTATCTTTCAATGGTTCAAATTGAGTAAGTCCTAAGTTGAGAAATATGAAATGAAATGCAGAAAAAAAACTTGACGTTTAGGCGTGGTTCACATTCAATATCGGCCTACCTTTAGTTTTAACCATTCATTACATTGTGCAATATTTTCAAGGCCATAAAATTTAAATTTCTATTTGGATTTCAGTTTCTGATGGGTTTTTTTGAAACCAATAAAACCCCCTTTGGGTTTTTCGGACTTATCTATTATTTAGATTTTATACCAACATTAATATTTTGACTGAAACATGACGCTGAATCCAGTGGTGCTAGCCCTTTTTTTTAGGTTAGATCTGGTTTTCGAGATATACCGTTTTTTCGAAAATAGAGGAGGTGGCACAATATGTGTTCGCGTAACTCAAAAACACTTAAGCTTATTGAAAAAACTAAAAAAACGAAATTTCGCAATATTCCGTCATATTTGTATGGGTAAAATTCTTAAATTTGGCTGCTGCAGTGCCATCTTCATTCCTTAAGGGGGCTCCTATACAAAATGTTCAATGCAAACTAGGAATATATTGAAGAAAAAGCCCCATAACTGCCAAGGAATCGCCCCTACGGGGACAAAATGTAGGTCCGGGGACAAATGTAGGTTGTTTTTTATTGTAAACATTTTATTAAAACATACTTGCCATATATCTCCACCCCTTAGGGGAGCACCCATACAAATATGGGCGTTTAATGAAATTTTTAAATTTGTACCCTGCAGTGCCTAGGATGCCCGTAGATTGGTCAAATGTATGACCAACCCCGCTTAATTTTTCATCTCAATCATTGATTTCCAACATACCTACCCGGTATCTCCATTCCTTACGGGGGCTCCCATAGAAAATGTTTAATGCAAGCTAGCGCCATAACTGCCAATGAGTCGCCCCTTATGTGATATAATGAATGACCGACCCCAAAATAATTTTTTATCCTAAACATTTTCTCGAGACATACTTGCCCCTTATAACCACTTCTTAGGGGGGCTCCCATACAAATATTGCGTTTTACTAAATTAATTAAATTTTTTCGACTATAGTGCAGTCGCAGCTTCGTTTTTTATATATCTGCAGATATAGAAGCATAGCTGCAGTTCCTATTTTTTTAAGAATTTTTAAAAAACAAAAAATTTCGAAATTTTGATAAAAAAAAATTTTTTTTTTTTTATAAAAAAAAATTATGTTCTAAAACGACTGCGCGCATTAAAGAAAGTGTTACCTTTCTTATAGAATATTTTATTCCGGAATTTCGATTTTTCTAGTAATTTTAATAAATAAAAATATGTTGTGCAACCTGCATCATTTTCGAAAAAACGGTATATCTCGAAAACAAGAGCTAACCTAAAAAAAAACGGCTAGCACCACTGGATTCAGCGTACCCGAGTTATGATAAAACACCATGTGCCTGGCTTGTCTATTTTTTCAACAATCACCGTGTTATTATACTTTATAAACCTCATTTTTTAATAAATAATTATGTATGTCTGCGTTGCAAAAGTTGCCCAAAATCTTGTTTAAATGGGATTCTTTGGGTAAGTATGATTTATAACATTCAAAGAAACATTTTAAATGAATGAAGACAAATTATGTTTCACTTATTAAGATTTTTTTTAAAATACTTGCACTTATAAAAATCTAAAATTATTGCTGCTACAAAAATCGTAGTGTTGCTATAATCGGGGGTTGCGAAAATTGAGGTCGCACTGTTTATCATAGTTCAACTCATACTGAATAAGTTGTCCGTGACCATATTTAACCATGCCTTTTCTATGGGCATAAAAAAGCGAAATTCCCAAACGCTAATTGTAAAGTAACAGTTTTAGTCTTCGTCTCTAGATGTTCAATTAAAAATACTTTTAGGAAAAATATACTTTGCTTTATTAGCAGTAGCGCCTTAAACGTTCCAAGGCCACACTTATGCAAAATTATCCTTGCAAATAAAGGTTAAACATATTTAATGGGCTTATTTCGCAAAATGTCCCTTATATATTTTTTTTATTTATTTTATTTTTAAATCGATTGCAAAAAAATATCAAACAACTTTTCTATTACTTTATTTTATATTTAAATCCTTAACATCGGGATTTTTTGCTGACCCCTAAAAAAAGGCCCTCAGTCTAAGCAACTTTTAAAACCTGTTTATAATTGCAGTTCCTTTTTCCGTTTCCGCTTAAGTTGGTTGTACAATTTTATATACGATTATATTTTACAATGTTGCAGCCACAGGTCCGAAAGAATGAATTCCCTAATTCTCTTTTCAAGATAGAATTAAACATTAAGCAATTATTAATCCTCGCAGTTTAATTCTTCCAGAATTAAATATTTGTTTAATAGCCCATGTCTTGGACATTGAATTCACATACAATTTAAATTAATTTTTTTTTTAAATGAGCGTGGCTTTTGCTGTCCTTAAAGTATGAGGTGTGTTTTAAGGTACTTTTTTATGAACTTTAAACTCAGGGCTGTTTTTAAAATTTGTATAACTTTACTATTATTCGAGTTTATTCGTTTGAAATATTGAATTCCTTGAAATAATTAAAATTTGTTTGAATTCAATCTTTAAATCTTTCTATTATTACCAATAAAATACTTACGATTAAATGCCGGGTTTTTGCGATGTGGATTAAGCTTAAACTTAGTTTAACGTAGTCTAAAATTCGTATATAATTGAAGACCAACATAACAAATCTAAACTGATCTGTCAAAATTATGTACATATACAAATTTGGTAATGGCGGCATAGACCTGTTATCAGATTAAACTAGGTGTAGAGTTTAACTGAAATCTCAAAAACTTAGCCTATAAATGTTTTACATCATTTTAAATTCAATTAATTATAAATAGAATTAAACTAAATTTATATAATTGGAATTGTAATAGACTGAATGGAAGTTTTGTTTGAGAATTAAGTGAAGGAATTTGATTTCATTAAAATACAAAAAAAAACCTTTCAATTCTGATGAAATGAATTTTAGAAAATCTGAATCGCCCAAACTTTCTTTGCGAACAAATTCATTTGTGAATGAATTAAACAAAATAATGAGCTTAGAAATTGTTTGATGATTTAAAAGAAAGTTAAACTAAAATGTTTTAAGCAAAATTTAGTTCTTAGGCGAATTAAGCGCAAAAAGTATTCATTATTTTAAAGGTTTTTTTGCAGCATACTACTAGCCTTAACAAATCCTTAGAATGTAGAATGAAGGCAGTGTTAGTGATGTGTATGTTGTAGGCTGGTGTTGGTGTTTTTGGCAGGGAGTTTGGGGCTTGTAGATTATAAGTATAAATTTGTATGGCTAATTGAAAGTTAAACTAAAACCCGACATGAGCAACAACACAACACATTTAAAAAAATTTCATAACAAAATATTCTCGTTTTTATACTTTGTGCCTGGCATCTTGATGTTTAAGGATGTTAAGGAGCCAGGAATTAAAACCACACGTACAAACACACAAATTTACATCAACTGGTGTTGTAGTAATAGAAAATGTTAGTTGTAGATGTACAAAAACACTTGAAAGCATACAGTTCGAAAGTTGCATAATTTTTTTAGTTTTATTTACTTTTATTTATACAAATTTAAATTCTATTAAATTGCACACACCCTAGAGCCAAAGGGTGACCCATTTAGACCTTATTATTAAAATTTAAAATAGAGCAAAATGTTGGAATCTCTATTATTGCCCGATAGAACTACCTTAAGCATTTATTTTTGAAAAATATTTTCTGTTAAATGTTGCTCGCGAATGCGCTGTCTTTGGCACATTCGAAAGTTTTACATTTTAATTATTTACTACCGGTATGTCACGAAAATTTTAATCAATGTTAGCTTCCACTTGTTAAATCTTATCGAAAAAAAATCCTGAGATGTAATTTCGCACGATTTATGCGGACAATTGACAGGTCCTTAACGCTAACGCACGAGCTGGCGACGTACGTACTGTCTTTAAGGTCACAAAGCAGCTAACAGGCCGCACGTTACAAAAAGAAAACCCTGTGAGGGATCAACGAGGAAATTTTATCAACACCGAACGCGAACAACTGCAACGTTAGAAAGAGCATTTCTCTAGTGTGCTAAGCTGTATCATAGATTCAACTCTTGAGCCTCCCGTTTTCACTAACACACCACCAATTATAAGCACGAGGATTAGAATAACATCCCTAGCATAGCGTTAACTATTGCCGCCATTAAATAACTGCCCAAAAGGAAAAGTAGCTGGTATCGATGGTTCTCCTGCAGAAATATACAAATGCGATCTGGCACTTTCAATTTTACATGCGCTAACTAGTGAGGCATGTCACAGTTGGGAGGGAGATCTTAAATATTGTTTTAACTGGTGGGCTATACATGTATTACTAAACCGCATTAAAGAACTCTTATATCAAACAATCTGCTCATGTCCAGCCGGCTTCCGCAGTGGTTCCTCTTGCGCTGACCATATTAACTCATTGCGCATTATCATTGAGCAGTGCGTTGAATGCAATTCCAAACTAAATCTGCTATTTACAGATTTCGAAAAAGCGTTAAATTCAATTAATCGAGAATGCATTTGGTTAGCCCTGCGAAAAAGAAATATACCTGAAAAATTAATTACTTTGATTAAAGAGATCTATTACCAAGCCAGGTGCTTTGTCCTTCCTAAGTGAAATCTCTCTGACCGGTTTAATGTCCGTCGGTGAAAAGTCAGGGTTGCATATTATTTTAATCTCTTTTATTTCTTGTGGTTATGGAATATTTTCTCCATGATAATGCAAATAAAAGAGAAGGAATACAATGGCACCTCAACAATCGTTACCGTAGCTACCTGTCTTACGCAGACGATATTTGTTTACTCTCACACAAACTTATTAATCTTAAGGTTCAGGAACAGCTGCAATACACAGGGTTAAAAAGAATTGCAGCCAAAACAAAAAAACTACGTTTCGGTACAACAACACTTCCAATAACCATCAATAACCAATCATTTGCGAAAAGTAAGCATTTCTGCTGTCTAGGATGCGAAATTACTGCAAATTGAGTAACCAAACTCGATGCAATCGTTAGAATACACAAGGCCAGGTCATCATTTGGCATACTAGCCCCCATTTTGGCAAAGTAATAAGATCAGCCAATCCACAAAGCTGAGAATTTTCGAAGCAAATGTTAAGTCGGTGCTCCTTTATGGATGTGCTAACTGGAAGGTCACAAACGACATTGCCAGACGACTTCCTAGTCCCATTAATTTCTGGACTCTTCAAATTAATTACCTTCGCTAGACGCAAAGAAAAAACATGGTCGTGGAAATCATATTCTAAGAGCAACATATTATCATAAGATTTATAATTGTAGTCACCATATTAAGATTATTATTGAATTATATTATGACTAAATATACTTGTAATATTAAATCATACTATTTTTCCCTTAATCATAATATTATTCTGTTGATCATACTAAATTAAGAAGTAATCAAATAATTGTCATGCTAATCATAATAAGTTAAGAAGCAATCATATTATTACCACATTAATGATAATAACCTAAGAAATTAATCATATTACTGTCATGTTAATCATAATAAGCTAAGAAGGAATCATATTATCATTATAACTGTCACAAAAATATAAAATTAATGAAAATTTTTTTGCATCGATTTTTTTATTTTGTGGCTTTTTACAATTTTTCTTAATGTAAATCAAATAACGGAGTTCAATATAAGGCTAGCAAAAGAGCAAATGCAAAATCTGTGGTTTTCATGGACAACCGCGTATGTCCATTTTTCCGATTTTGAGATGTTGATGCCATATTGCCTAATTTTAAACGCTCTTTACATGATCAATTCCGATTTTTTAACGTAAAGTGCAATACCTAGTCCACCTAGTTTGATCTATAATCTAGAATGGTTCTTCGATGCTCCTGAAAAATTTGCTTAAAGACATACGCGGTTGCCCATGAAAACCACAGAGATATCGTAACACTTTTATAAAATATACCGATATCTCTGTGTGTTTTGTTGTTTGATTTTACAAAAAAACCATGATATTTTTCATTTACACTATTTAAATCACTACTACTGAATGAACTCCGCTAACATTTAATTTTTTTTTAATTTCTTTAAACTTATTAGTTATGGGATTTTATCTTAAATGATTTTGTTATTCGTGCTTAATTCCTTATCTTAAATTGTTTAATCACTCACATATAAAGTAAACGACACAACTGATACAAAATTATTTAACAAATGGCGCTAACAAAATATTATTAGAGTAAAAATAGTTTGAAACTTATCATAATTTAGTTGTTAGAAAAATAATTATTTTTCGGTCAACAATACTCAAATTTATAATTGCGATAAATATTGATATCTTTACAGTAACTTTAATATTGTTGATATTAAATAAAAATAAAAATTATATGTGTACGACAACAATATATTGTTGCATAAAACATAGTGTTACTGCCGTTGCAGTAACAAACATATTTTTTCTCTGCGCGTACCATTATTATTATTCTAAAAACAAACGGAATGACAATCTTATATACATATATAATTTTACCTTCGGTGCTCCGTTAGGCTAGCTGGTAGTAAGCTAGTCTATCACCGCCGGGCTTGCGGGTTCGATTCCTGCCGGTTTCTATCCTGCACATAAGCGGAGAGCTTCGCGGGATTAGCTTAGGGAATCAAAAAATACAAAAATAAGGAATAAGATGACATAATGGCACCAGCCTATTGTGATTTTTATAAAAATAAGCGGTGATAAAATATCTAAATATTTCACCCTTTAGCTTTAGGTCAAGGATTTTGCATAAAAATGCTTTATTTAACGAAAATTATAAATAAAAAGTTTTTATTTTATTTTGTTTTTTTATTTTTCTTTTATTTTAAAACGCAGGTGAAAGCTAAAAATAAAAAAAAAAAATTAAAACTTTAACAAACAACAACAATAACACACAAATATTAACAACATCAAGAAGAAAATATTTTCATATTTAACCCAGAGAAAAATGTTTAAATTATAATTTAATTTTAACAATTCTGTTAAAGTACAAAACTTTCTTTTTAGTTGTTGATAAGAGAATGTAAATGTGTTCGTGTTTTATTTATTAGTATTTCTTTAAATGATTTCATTAGGGCCCCTATTACGGTTTACAACTCAACCCACACGCAAAGAAAAAACATGGTTGTGGTAAACATATTCTAAGAGCATCATATTATGATACAATTTATGATTGTAGTCACCATATTAAGATTATTATTGAATCATATTATGACTAAATATACTCGTAATATTACATCATAATATTTTTGCCATAATCATATCGCACCCTAAATACTAAAGGGTCACAACTCAAAATTCTTAAATTTTCAGTAGAGACAAAAAACGGTTTTCTTTTTATATGTACTCTAATACAACAAAGAATGATTTAATTGTATATTTTTCGCAAAATACTAGAGAAATTGATCTAAGATTGCATCGATTTCTTACAAAAAGTGAAAATTGAAAAATTTTGAGTTGTGACCCTTTAGTATTTAGGGTGCGATATTATTATTATTATGTTAATTATACTAAGTTAAGAAGTTATCAAATTATTGTCATGTTAAACATAATAAGCTAATAAGTAATCATTTTATCATCATGTTAATCATAATTAATATAGAAGCAATCATATTATGATACAGCCCCTTTCATAACTGTCATAAAAATATAAAATAAATTTAAAATTTTTTGCATCGATTTTGTATTATGTGGCTTTTTACAATTTTTCTTAATGTTAATCAAACAGCGGAGTTCAATATAAGGCTTGCAAAAGAGCAAATTCAAAATCTGCAATACCTAGCCCATAGTAGGATAAAGAATTGTTTTTCGGCTCTCCTGAAAAATTTGTTTTTAGACACATGCGGTTGCCTATGAAAACCCCAGAAATATCGTAACACTTTTATAAAATATAACGAAATCTCTGTGTGTTTTGTTTTTGGATTCTACAAAAAAACTGCGATATTTTGCATTTGCACTATTAAATCACTAATACGGAATGAACTCCGCTAATATTTTAATTTTTTTAATTTCTTTAAGCATATTTTTTTATGGGAATTTATCTTTAAATTGATTAACCGCTCACGTATAAAATAAATGACACAACTGATACAAAATTATTTTACAAATGGCGCTTACATAATATTATTGGAGTAAAAATAGTTTGATTGCATCTTAAACATAATATGATAAATGTATAGAAAGTTATCATGTTATGGCTATTAAATATCATTATATGGTTGTGAGTAATATAATATGCTTAGAAAGTTATCATAATTTAGTTGTTAGAAAAATAATTATTTTTCGGTCAACAATACTCAAATTAATAATTGCGATAAACATTGATTTGTTTACAGTAACTATAATATTGTTGATATTAAAGAAAATAACAATTATTTGTGTACGACAACAATATATTGTTACATTAAACATAGTGTTGTTGCCGTAACCATGCCCAACCATATTTATTCTCTGCGTGCAGTTGAGTTGTAATTTCTTATTTTTTGTATTATGGTTTACAACTTTGCTATATTGCGGTGTACAAAAACATAACAAAAATTACAACTGATCAGAACCAGTTGTCTTAATTACAACTCAACTGAGTTGAGTTGTAAACCGTAATATGGCCTAGATTCCTATTTGTAAACGTTTTTCGAGTTTAAATAATTGTTTATGATGTTCAAGTTACAGTGGGTTCGGGCTTAGTTTTTGGACTATGTTTATTTATTTAACGGATTTTTTTTTAATATAAAGTGCTTTGTAGTTGGAATTTAATTTCATTAATTTACTTATAAATGATTCCTGATCTTGAGAACCAAATGCTGGTAATTAGGGCACAGATTTTATGACTGATTTTAGTTTTAGAGATTTTAAATAAACTTTTTTTTAGTTTAGATAATGGTTTATTAACGATTTTTGGACTTTTTCATGAAGACGCAGCCATTAAGTTTAATTTCATTGACGAAGCACCATTAAACATTTAAAAAAAGCAACAATTTTACAATTTTTATGTTATATATTTTACTTGTAGTTTCGAGAGTCAGGACCCTGTACTTTGCGTTACATGGAGAGGCAACCAGTCAGCTAAATGGACATTGCTAGATCGGCTCAGCAAATTATTCTGAGTCGATAGATTTACCTTAAGATGGGTCTAGGATAGGGCTGATCCCATCGACCGGGACACTTATAATGCAAATCACAAACGAACGTACAACAAAAACTTTTACACTCCAAGAGCTTGTTAAATAAAAAATGAACACCAACAGTTGTTTATGTTGATGCACTGATACAATAATATCCGAACAAAACCCGAGGTTTAGTTTCAAATTGAAAATGATTTGAAATCAAACGTTTGATAATGAATTGAAAATCATTTGAAAAAAATAGTATTCTCAACAAAAAGGGAATATTATTTTAAAATTGAGAACTGCATTTATTTTCAACTTGTCTTTAAACGTTATTCTCAAATGTTTTTCAAATGTGGATTTCAAAACAATCTAGAACATAAATGAAGAATATTTTTTTAAATTTAAATTTATTACTTATTTAAATTAACTGTCAGCTAAACATTCAGCGCCATAGATTACAGATAATATAATGTTCTTTACGTCCTCAAATAATTCATGGAAATTAGATACACTTGGCTACCACCGCGATCGTACAACAAACTTATATTTTCTTCACTTTCTCGTTTCATTTTTATCCATATTCTTACATTTTGTAATTAATTTTTTACTCACAAATAATTTGTATATAATTCTTAACAAAAAATTAAAGATTCCTAGCAGCGCATTTACTGCACGTAACATGTAAATTTTCTCCAATTGTAAAACACATTTAACTTTAATCGCCATTTTTATAACATTTTCATTTTTTTTCGATGTAGTATTGCTAAATTTATTTTTTATGTGAGAACAACATATGAGAATTGTGTTTGAAGTCAAATGATGAAGACATTTCATATCGAGCCATAACCGCATAAAAAGCTTAAGCGACAAAAACAACACTTTACAGGAGAAGGTTTTTTATTTTATTTCATAAAAATTTTGTATGAAGGTTGTCGCTTGAGATAAAATTGATTTTGCTATAAAATCGTAACGGTACCTTATATGACCATGATATTTTAGGAAATGATGCAAGAATTGCTAATAAATTCATTTATTAAAAAAAACAAAAATTGAAAAAGATGTCGCTAGAGCCTTTTCTGCGGTAAGGGCTCGATACAAAAGGTTACATAAATAAACTTGTATGTAAATTATATAAAAAATGTTGAAACGTTAACTTGACTCTATTGAAATAGACATTTACCCCAGTCAACAATTGCTGGAGTAATTGCTTCATGTAAACAGCGTTATAACAGAAAACTGAACTCTGTCCATAATAAAAATTAGCAAAAACGAAAATTTTATCTTCATTAATCTGTATTAAACAACTAGGACAATTAAAGCATGGACCAGTACACCAGGACATTTTGTATAAAATCGGGACAAATTATGGGAGAACAGGACGTATGGCAGACCTCTTCTAGGACCAATATTTTTTAGTGTTACACAAATAATAACGCACGCACAATAACCTCTACACTATTGTGAGGTGACTATACAAATGGAAGAAGGACATAAACTCCAGTAGAATATTTATTTATAATTGGTTTGAAAAACAAATCTAATCCAAGAAACATTAATACACTAATTTTAATAAGGTCGTAATATCCCCACTGTACTATGACTTCATATTAGATTTTTGTCTTTACCTCTCTGTTTACCTGCCGTAGGAATAATTGTTACGAAACTCTCTACTTCGTCTAAAACGAATTGTTTTGATTATTTACTTCATTTTAAACATTCGATTCAATTCGATTAGTTTCTTTATCGTTTGTTTGGCTTGCGTTCTCGTATTTAAACATTGAAATTTGTGTTTGTCATTAGCATGGCCTTCAACTATTATCGATAGGATTCGAGGACTTCATATTATTGTTAGCATTAGTAGAATAATGTTGTTGTTTTTGTTGACGTTAAGAGTTTACTGTTTCTGGCAAAAGAGCTAATAACTTTATTATTATTTGTATTTGTATTTGTATAAGTGAATCTTGTGTGTGTGTGTCTTTGAGCATGTTTATTAGAAGTTGCTTTTGGCTAAAGTCGATTGCTTAACTTTAACTAGAATATTTAGGATTAAAAACAAATATTTAAGTTTGCTAGGGTCTTATACATTTTTTTTAGTATTCGTTATTAAAAACTGCCAAATGTTTAACATAATATTTGATTCAGTTTAGATAAAATAACGACAGAATTTTTTGTTTGTATAAACTTTTTTTGCTTCAATTGCTGAAAGTGTAACTTGATGATTTTTTAAATTGTAAAATTTTTATTGCTTCAATAAACAAATACTTTTTTTGCATTCTAATGTGATAAATGGAGATGTCTTGTGGTTGGAGCTTAAACTTGTTTTTTCCCCTAAAGTTTTGTAGGTAATTGTAAAAAACACAAAAAGTTTTCTTCAACAAATTTTTGTTCAAAATGTGTCACGCATAATTTCACTTTTCCATTAATTAATTTTAACTTTGTTGTCTACACACTTTTCTTTGATGACCAAGCTGTATAATGTGACTTAAGTTATTAATAGCACTTAACATAAGTAAAAGATACGAAATCTGTTGTAAGTCCTGCATTTTGAGGTTATACACTGCTTCGGGTACGAAGCATATTGTTTTGACATTTCATGAATGGGAGTAAAGTTGACTTCCCATTTATCTCAATGTATTAAACGCCAGTCAATGCTTTATGAGAGAGAGATTCAGCATTTTTTGATTTAAGTTTCTTCATTAAAAAGTGAATTTTGAATTTAGCTTGCCTCAACTTTTTTGTAAGTAAAAATCTATTTCCAAATTCTAATATAAATCTATATATATAAAAAGAAGTGTACACTTTGATGTCACCACTAACTGCGGAAACGGGGCGACCGATTTAAACCAAAATTTCAAGGTACATTGGGGATAGTCTGAAGATGGTTTAAGTTAAGTTTGCACGAAATCGGCTTAGAGGTTCCGCAGATATGTCATTACGATTTTCCTATATATTCCCATACAAATATCAACAAAATTCATTCCATTTTGAACTCCTCCGAAACGACTTGACTGATTTTTATGAAATTTTGTATGTGTATTTGTTAGGTATGAGATTAGGTCGTAAAGTATATTTTATATCGCTAGAGGGAGCAAAATAGGGCATAAGCTCCCCCTCCCTATATCTTCTTAGCTAATCAACCGGGTTTCTTAAAATTTGGCATACACGCACTGTAACATCTGAAATAAAATATGGAGTAGGGTGTGAAATAGGGCAACAGGGGTAAAAGCGCTCCTCCCTATATCTGCTTAACTAATCGACCGTTTTTCTTGAAATTTTGCAGGAAAATAGTGTAAAATCTGGAAAGAACTATAGCCTAAAATTTTTATTATTTAGGTCGTGAAATAGGGCAATAGGGGTAAAAACTTCCCCTCCCTATATCTATTAAACTAATGAACGGGTTTTTTTAAAATTTGGTATGCAAACACTGTAACATCTGAAAGGAAATAAGGAACAGGATGTGAAATAGGGCAAGAAGGGTAAAAGCTCCCATTATTTCCTAACTAATTAGCCTAATGCCTTGCCTGTGATGTTGCGGTCGGTGCGTGATCGCGAAAATTGTATATTGAGTCCTTAGGTACATTTTTGTAGTTGATTGTTTCCTTGAATTTTAAACGGTTGAAAAAACAGTGGAAAAAAGGTAAAAAAATTTAATTTTCAGGAGATTTTTTACTTTTGCGGCTACCTAAACGGTGTTAGGAATCATTCATAGGAAGTTCATATGTTCGAAAAAGTTGTTTATTGAGACCTTAGGTACATTTTTGTGGTTGGTTGTTTCCTGGAATTTTTAACGGTTTGCTACCTATGGACCTAAACAATGGAAAAAGGGTAAACAAATTTAATTTTCGGGAGATTTTTCACTTTTACGGTTTCCTAAGCGCTACCTAAACGGTGTTAAGAATCATTCCTAGGAAGTTTATATGCTCTAGAAAGTCTTTTATTTAGATCTTAGGTACATAAATTTTTGTTGTTGATTGTTTTCTTGAATTTTGAACGGTTTGCTACCTATGGACCTGAACAGGGGGAAAAAGGTAAAAAAAATCGAAGTTTTTTGCGATTTTGATCTTGAAGATGAATTTTTTTTGATTTTATGTGTTCACAATGTTTGTTCTTTTTGGCAAGAGCTACAACTGTCTCAGAGAGTTAATCAAAATACCGAACGGTTTGCAAGATATGAACCTGAGAAAATTATCACTTTTGGCAAAAATGACACCGAGGCCCTAAATCTTTAAGGGCCCATAAAAAAAGGGCATGACTTTCGGCAAAACTGGGACAAACGGGTCTTTTTTTTTGGTCCTTTATGGTTACCGATTTTCTTAAAATTTCGCAGGCAAATAGTGTTACAGCTGGAAAATTCTTCCCACCTATAGTTTTTATTATTTAGGGCGTGAAATAAAGCAAGAGGTGTAAAAGCTCCCCTTTCCTATATTTTCTTAACTAATCAACTGATTTTCTTGAAAGTTGGCAGGCAAATAGCGCAACATCTGGAACGTACTATAGCCTATCATTTTTATTATCTTCTCAACTTATCAACCGGTTTTCTGAAAATTTGGCATGCAGACACTGTAGCATCTGAATGAAATAAGTTATATGGCAAAACAACGTTTGCCGGGTCAGCTAGTTACTTTATATTTTTGAATTTAACTTTTTTATTTCTTTTAGCCTTTGTTAAAAAATTGCTGATATTTTTTTTGTTTTTGATCAAGTTCATTTATTCTTTACAATTGCAAGATTTTCAAAAAAAGTGTGTGTGTGTTGGGTGAACATACTAAATTAATAACAGTTCTCTCTTTTTAATGAAACAAGTATTTCAATGTTACCCAAAATTAATAAATTGTACAAAATCCAACAAAAAGTTACTTTGGCTTAGATGGTTATCAAAAAATCGGCATTTTTTGATCAAAAATCGGCAAATCGGCACTTTGATAATTTAGAGGCAAAAAATCGGCAAATATGGCAGGCCTGTTTCCATGTACAATTAGTTTTTACGGACGTATTAGTTATATTTTTTAACAAATATCTCAGCCGTATCCCACGCAAATTACGCAAATCCCAAAGTATAAATTTTTCATGTTTGACAATTTTATTGTACTTTTGCAAATGGTTTTATTAATTTGCTTTTTTCGTTATAAAGTTCTTTCGAAATGCTGTCAATCAAAGTCATTAACAAATTGTTGTTATCTATCTATTTAAGAATTTATTGCAGGGCATACAACTAGTACATCGTAAGAACCGTAATTAATGATTTGTAAACAAAGCAAAAACAAAACGTTTGATGTTTAATTGTTTGTTGGGTATGAGTTATATTATCATAAACTAGGTACAAAGCTGAAAACTGGTATAACTCAGGAACGGTATGAGCGAATTCAAAAATATTTGTTCCTACGTTATTAAGCATAAATTGATATTTCAAACTGCGTTATGTGTTTCTTTCATTGCATAAAAAATTCAAAAGATATAAAGCGTTATTTACAAAATTTATGGAAAAATAACGAAAGATTGTAATGTAGGGTGCCTAAATGAGCAACTGCATTGCAAAAAATTATAGTATTTGCACACCAAAATAAATCAAAGCTTAAACCAAACATTGATATTATTACAAGTAGAACTGTTGCTATAAGTCTTATACGTTTGACATTTTTATTTGGTTTAATATCTTTAGTTTTTCTAAAATCTTTATGGATGAAGTTTCCTGATGATCTGGCCTAAGCAACCAGTGAAATGCGCATAGGAATAGCTTATCCCATCAACAATAAATTTCAAATGTTTTTATCAAGAATAAAAACTGGGAATTGAGCACGAATAACAAAAACTTTTGAAATTAAAAATTTTGTATTCCCAAAAATTGAAATTACTTTTTGATAAGAAAATTATAAACTTTTTTGATTTTAGTAGCTTTTCATTGCTTATTTTAATATGAAAGCTTATAAAAATTTATATTAGCGTATGAAGAAAATTTAGTTCTTAACAAAACATGGTTTTAATTTTTCAAATCGGATAAAAATTGTATAAGTTATTCAACTTTTCATTAACACCTATTTTTAGTATTTTCTCCCTCCGCGCAAAAAATATGAATAAAAACAAGTTAGAGTGCTATATTCAGCTGTGTCGAATTTTTAATACCCTCCACCGACTGTTCGAATATTTCAGGAGGGATATCTATATGATGTCTAGTTATTATTAATTTATCTTTCAGACATCAGCATTATAATTGGTTGGTTTGAGGTTTAGATCTATATTAAATTATTTAGCAATTTAAACTAGCTTGAGTAACAGTTTCAATTCAAATTTTGTTATGATAGCATTATTTTTATCGGTTTTAGGCATACTAAACTATTTTCCGGGAGTAGTGTTTATATGGGGCTAGGGTAAATTATGGACGGATCTTCACGAAATTTTACAGCGTGATTTCCAGTCGAATAAAACAAATTTTTGCAAAATCTTATCTCATTCCGTGCCTTGTTCCACCATTTATGTTATTTTTTATAACAAAGTTATCATTTTTTTTAGGTGATGGTTCCACATTTTGATTCATAGCTCTGGTCCTACTGCACCGATTTTGCTGAATTTCAATCGCAAACTGCTTAGGATAACTGCAAGCAATTTGGCACCAAGTTTGTTAATTTCCCTTGAGTTGTTCGAAAGTGAGCGTTTTTTCAACAGACGAACAGACGGACAGACAGACATATGTTTGAGGTTTATTCGCTGACAAAAAACATCGCTTTGATCTGAAGAAAAATAAAGCCTTGGTAAATGCTTCCAATACAGTTTTTAACTGCTCATACAGTTCTAGCAAATGTTATGAACCCGAAAGTATTTGTACAAGCTGTTCCAGTATGCTTAAGAAAACTTAGTCCGAAAAGTTTATAAGCCAGCCATTACCGTTATCTTTCCCAATGATTTGGCATCATCAAATATTCCATAAACCACAAGAATGTTATTTTTGCCAAACAAACATCACTGGTTATCAATATAAAAATCGTGATAGCATTAAGTATGCTAATGTGTTAACTGTTACTAAGCCAGTATTAAGTGCAATTAAATGTAATGAAACTTAACATAAACAAAGTGATGATGAATCTGGAATATTTACCAAAATCGGCTGAGCCACATTTTGTGACAAATGCATATTTTTGCGATCTTGTGCGTGATTTAAAACTTTAGTAACTTTTGTAAATATAAGCCGATTTTAACAAATGATATCTCGTTTTTTTCTACACAAAATTATCTTTAAAATACAATGCAAACAAAGATAGGGTTTCATAGAAAAAAATTAAAATAACTCTTGTTGAATTTGAAAAATTATGAAAAAAAATAAAAAAAAATTAGAAACTTTTGATAAACACTCACCTAATTTCCTGGAATATATTTTTTATGAATACATTTCATAAAAGCATACTTCTTTGCCTTTTCAAAACTGTTTAAAATTTTGAAAACGATCAAAAAATGTATGAGTTAGAGGTATTAAAGTGCTACGACCTACCCTAAAACAGTTTTTTGAAAATAACTCAAAACTTTGAGGGTGTTTTAAAATTTTTGAAAACGGTTTTTGTATGTCCTCACCTAGGCCTACAACCCCCACTAGGTCGGTTTTCAAGTTCTGACAAAAAGTGTTTTTTTGTAGCAGTGTGTTATCGTTGTTATTTAGAAAAATAAGCGGACAAGTGTCTGGTACTTTTTTGAAATTCGGCCATTTTAGGGAGTAAACGGAATAGCTTATCCCTTCAACAATAAATTTCAGTTTCTCAATAGTATGAAATGCGAATTTAGCACATTTAAAAGAAACCTTGTTAAAATCTCTATTTTTTGGTACTTTTTTGTCACCCCATCTTTTAAACCGATAAGCAAAGAAAAAAAGCTTACATTACATTCGAAACTTATGTAAAATGTACAAATACGAATTCTAAGCTCGAACGTTTAAGGTGTGAAAATCGTAACTGATATTGGCACTTTTTTTTACAAAACCTTTTTCTCATTAATTCTCATCTCATAAAGTTCTTTCTTTAGATTTGTGGTTCCCCAACTGGTACTCTTTTTAATTGTCGTTAAAATTGGACATAATGAAACTTGTTTATTATTTATCTCAGACCCCATAAAAGGTAAATATTTTGGCTCCTTAAGTTACTCGAAGACGATTTAGCCATATCCGTCTGTCTCTCCGTCTGTTGAAAACGCGCTCACTTTCGAAAGCTCAAAAGAAAAAAAAACAATGTTGGTGTCAAATTGTTTCTAGTGATTAATAACTGCAATATCATTTAAAATGCTTTAGCCTAGATGTATGTTACAGATTTTACCACAAAGTTTGTTCAGCGATCGTTGAAGTTCCGTGGATTTTTTTGGGTTAATTCAAAGAGTACACCCTTGTCCTTAATTTGGTTTTTATAAGACTGAGATAGCCGGAGTCAAAGGAAAAAAATATAATCTTACTTATTTCCAGTGCTGTGGAGTCAGAGTCGGAAGGTTTTAGAAGGCCGTATGGTAATGAAAAAATAAAAGTTAACATCACTGAGTCTCATATACATTTAGCATCAAGATTTTAGTAGGAGTCGGAGTAGGTGTCGGAGTCGCACTTAAAAAATTTCAGCATTTGGAGTCGGAGTCGGAGTTAGTACTTTTTTCGGACGACTCCACAGCCCTGCTTATTTCTTTCCTAATTAAAAAGAAGATGGCTTATTTCAATAAAAACTACACTAAAATGTTAGCATTGAAAATATCTTACACGCATATGCTACTGAGTTGCATGAAAGTTTTCATCAGTTTTCGTGGTTAAATATTTTATAACTTGACTAGGTTTTTTTTATAGCACAGAATGTGTATTTAAACGAAAACCAATAATGGGGTTTTCTTATAGAAAATGTTCTCCATAGAACTTCAACATAGATTTTTCAAAAGTAACTGTCGAAAATTCCTCTGCACAACGTGTCGTGTCGTTAAAGGCCGCCTGGTTCGTGTAATTAAATATTTTTAGATTATTTTTCTAGAGATAAAACTAAGTCGTTGGTCTTTGTTAACAACATTAAAATAGCTGTAGGCCGATATTAAACACGAATCTCTTGCACACATGCACTGGAAACGAAATTACATGATGAATTATTTATAATATTGACCACTAAAATGGGCTGTTCTTCGATTTTGAATGAAGAGTTCGTTGGCTTAACTTTCATGTAAAACAAAAACAATTTTTTATAATTTTTTGTTTGTTTTAAATGTAATTTAATCGAATGAATTCGAAGAACATGTCCTAACACAGTTTGTTTCAAAGACAACAATAACGAAAATAAACATTTAATTTTACTCTAAATCTCTTCTTTAAAAAAAAGTAAATGTCACAAATGTCAAAATGCATCCAGCTTTTGTTGTGGTCATTGTTGCTACACTAACTAAAATTTTTTCGCCTCGTTGTGGTTGTTACCTCACAAAAGCAGCGCCAACTAGTGCCTTTAAAGAAAACTAATTTGTCAAAAGTTGGACTATTTTATGGACATAAAATAAAAAAAGCGCTAAACAAGTGGACACTACAGATGTGGTCGTGCCTGTAGTGCAATATTACCATGACTACAATAAAATGCCACTACAAAATAAAAACAACAACAAATTGGAATACTTACAAAACTCTCGCTTCCTTTAAATGCTCACATATGTATATAGACGTTTGTTCCCATACACGTTTATGTAGCATATGGATTTAAACTTGTGTGCGTGTGCGGGTATGTGTTTAATTTATAACACTAATACTAATACCTGGAACGACTACTAAGTAGAAAGAGTGTTAGTAAGAAGGCAGACTGGAAAGGATCAGAAATAAATTACACATTAATTAGTGTATCATTATTTCGAAAATAAGCACCTGCCGTATAGTCCCTTTAGGTTTAGATTAATGTAAATGTTCTTTGTGCCGAATATTATTCAGATATCTTCTTCTATTTCGGATTTTAGAATAGGAGTTTATATGGGGTATATGGTTAATTTTGGACCTACCAGGACACAGTAACTATCGTTTAAATTATAATCGCTAATTTTAATGTTAACATCAATATTTTTAAGAAAGTTATGGCAATTAAAGCTATATTGGGGAGCAGTGTGTATGGGAGCTATGGCCCAATAAAAAATGGATCTTCGAACGAAGCAGGTTTGTAAGTGAGAAACATAAAGGTTTCGCTTACCATTGCGCGTACGGAAGGCATGAATTTTATATGGCGAGTTCCCACTTTGAAGCAATACATTTTTGACACATGAAGCGCATAAAAAAATTGTTGGATGTAACGATCAGCTTTATACACTGATTGTTTTGATACAGTTATTTTTAGTATTCTCCCTTAAAAACCTGCTTCGTAGTAAGGGAATACCGTAGCACTTGAAATTTTATTTTTTTTATAAAAGTTGGATCGATTCCGATGAAATTTTGTGATCAAGATTGCAAAAAATATGTTTCGACCATATTTAATCTTAATACCAGCACAAAGTCTCTTATCCGGAAAGAAGCTTGTATGGGGGCTATGTTAAATAATGGACCGTTTCGCCCTGTTTTCAATAGGCTTGTGCAAAATTGCACCTTTGTTACAAATTTCATCCAATTATCTCCAAAATTGCGACCTGTACTTTGAGCACAAGGTTTACATGGAAAGCCAGCCAGGACGGACGGACAGCGTTAATTCGACTCAGAAAGTGATTCTGAGGCGCGCTCATTTTTTGTTTTCATCTCTAAAAAACCCTTGACAAAACTGAATGTTTTTTTAACATTAACTGCACAAGTTCACTGTACAGTTTTACAAACCTGCGCAAGTATCAAAATCGTTTTGATTTTTACTCAGTTCAATGCGTAAAAAGCAAAAACAGCGTCACACACTACACAAATAAACTGTAGGGCCAGACTTGAGTATCGAACTTGTGTAGTGTATGGACGGTATAAGGAATATGAAACAGTGAGTCCGTAACGTAAACATTTGCGTAAGATTAACCGGGCTTCAAACCTATCGCAGAGTTCGTTATGTACGATTGCTGATGCAAATGTACCTTTAATCTCAAGACGAATATTCGTTGTGAAAAATTTCCCATTCATTTAAGTTATTCTTAAATTTTTTAACAGTAAATTATTCTGACCAAAATTTAAGATCAATACAAATGTATCATTTGTATATATTTTGATTAGTTTTTCGGGAGTTCAGGGATTTCTATCAATAAATTTGATCGTCCTGTGTTATTTAATTTCAATGGGACAAGCACTTTTCGCGTGAACCTCGTGTTTACTAATACACCGTATTAGTCCTTGTACTTAGTAGTTGGTCTACTACTTTCCAACTCTAATTTACTTACTAACGCAAACACACCCACACACACATGTAAATACATTCACATGCCTCTTCTTTTTCTCTACTAACTCCTGAGTTTTTTTTATTAATGAAATTTTTCTACAAAACGCTTTTTTGTCGTTGCATTTTACTACCTCCGACTTGTAGTTGTTGTTAGTTCATAAAAGGATTGAAAAAAATGCAGACCTTTAGACGAAAGTACAAGTACGTGCGGTAATAATACATTCTAACAACATTCGTAGTAAAAAAAAGGAAACTTTGTAAGCGGAAAAAATAATAATATTTTTAAAAAATCTTATTTGTTTTTTTTTTGTGGAGTGTGTTTGTTCGTACCAACAAAGTAGAAATGAAGTGAAAAATTTAACGAAGCTTAACAAAGTTTGCTAACAAAACTAACAAATAGTACGAAGAAAATGATGGAATGTATAAAATAGTTTATTAAATGGTAGTAAAGTAGTGAAATAGAAATTGCAAGAAAGAAATAAAGAAAGAAAAGAATAATATGAAGAAAATTTAGAAACAAGCACCTTTAATTTAAAATTCTCAAACATTGTGTTAAATTTCTTCAAACAAAAAAAAAACAATTTTCATTTTGTTTTAGTTCAATTTAAATAAAACTAAATAATGCTTATTCCTGCATCTGTTAAACATTTTTGGAGAAAAAAAAAATTATCCAAATACAGATCTACAACTTTTATACCCTCAATGTAAAATGTAGAAAAGAAATGAATAAAACTTAAAAAAGAATTGAAAAAAACACATTTCATACCCAACTAAATAAAAAATGTAGACGAACGCATTTTGCGATAGAAAATTGAGTTAAAATTTGTTTAAGGAAAATATGAGAGCGAGAGAAAGAAAGAGTATTTGTACAACCAACTTGTATAAATACACATTTTCTACCATATAATACCACTATTATTAAAAGTTCACCATTTTGTTGACAACGAATGGCAGGAGTATACTCCTACAATTGCACACTGGGCGAAAGAACACCAAAAAAGTGTCAAGATTAAAGTAATCGAAATAAACGTAGTCTTTCGAATATAAAACAAAAAAAAAAATTCATTGAGACTAGGGTATTTAATTAATCGTCTAATGGCGCTAATTATTATTCGAGGTAAAAATTTAATCAAATAATAATAAAACAATTGAATATTATTCGGTTTATCGAATATTTTTATCTAGTTTAAAAATAAAAACAAAAAATATTGTCTTATTTAAATTTTATTAAAAAAGCAGTAACAATTAAACAAAAGTTACTTTATTTAATTACAGAGCATAACTTTTTGAATAAAAAAACCATTAAAATTTAAGCTAATCTTCTTAAATTACACTAGCCAACAAGGTTTTGGACTGGAGCAAACAAATATCTTTCCTAAGGTAATATGGTGGGCTAATTTCGAATCTGTAATTGGGTTTTCTGTTTTACGGTTTTCGGGATACAAAAAAAGGTGTTTTTATTTGTTTCGTGCATAAAAAATCACTAGTTTATGTAAAAATCAATATGAATGTTCACAAGTGAATGGCGTTATTTGAACGTCATTTGTACTTTGTTGGTTCGGTTTAAAGTATTAGAGTACAGCCATGGTCTCCCAGCATGATTTTGTCTCAAAATCCTTAAAAAATTTTAATTAAATCGTGGTGAGCACGCTCCCCTTGTTCGAGTTCACTGCACCTAGTTTTTTTTTAAATCGAAATGCGATTGAAGAATATGCAAAACATTTTCGGCGTCCCCAGTTTGTCCAAGTTTCTGATTGCAAAACCAAATTAATGTTAATATGCATATTTTAATGATTCTGATATTGCATTTTCTTTTTTTCCAACCAAATATTCACCACACACAAAGCAAAAATAGGTTGAATCAGAAACACACGATGTCCCTGACATGCTTAAACGCTACTCTTATGAAGATTTAGAATGAATGTAGGCTTCTGTCAAATAAATAATTGTGAAATTGTAGTGTCAGTATTGACTGTTGCACAGTATTGCCAGCATGCGATAAATTATGAAAAAGACGAGATAGCCCAATTTGTATGCCAGATTCGAATTAAGCGCAACCAGATTAGTTAGAAAACATGCTTCATTTCTGCAGTCAATTTTTTGTCCCAATTTGTAGACCAGTGTAATCTTTCAAAAATTGTATACAGTTAAATACTCATATTTCAAATGATTTTTTTTTTTTGTTTTGATGAAACTTCATTTATAAAAAATTTTTTGAAGGGATTGAAAGTAAAGCGTTTCAAAAAATTGGTAGTCTTCCATTATACCACTTGAATCTCTTATTGATTTTTTAAAAAAATTTTATAGTCTTGTAGAAGGTTGTTTTCATTCGTCTCAAAAAAATCTTCAACTGAATCATTGTGGTAAAAAAAAACAGTTTTAAAAAATAAATTATTCCAAAACTCTTTGTTTTCAGCCTTAATACTACCTGTATATTAAAAAATTGCTACCCGAAGGAAATGTTCCTGAGTTAAGAAACAATTAAAGGGCAATTTAAACGTACCGGCTTGTTTTTTTTACATAAAAGAAGAAACTAATACTGTGAAAAGCCATAAATTATTTCAATTATATGTTAATCGAAAATAAGCAATTTTAAATTATTCGAATAGTTAATCGCCAAAAATTAATCGATTATTCGAACAACGTTTAATCGTTTGAATATCCTAGTTACTACGTACCCGGAAATATAAACTGAGTCCAGAATACTTGGCAACCTCTTCCAAGTTAGACACTAACCGCATTTTTCATACAAAAATTTTGAAAAAATTTTCATAAGAAATTAGTTCAATAAACTTTTTATAAGTCACAAATGTTTTTTATGAATACGGGGGGAATTATTTAAAATTAATCAAATTTTTTGATTTTTTTCAATCTTTGCTTTGGAATATTTGTTGCAACAGGGTTCAGGGTTAAACCGAACCAACTAGCCTGCCAACTAACTTCAAAAAAGTTTTGCAGGGCGGACAAAAACTTCGAATATCTGCTTTTACTAGCTTAGGAATATTCTATACGAGCAAATTTAAATAATCGAATAAATTAAAACCCCGTATTCATAAATGATTATTAAATTTAACACACGTTTATTTAGGAAAATTTTCATAGAAAATTTGATTTGTAAACCTTTTTAAATTGAACATATTTTTATGAATTCAGGCATTAATATTTTGTGTTCAATTAACGATTTTGTAACTTAGCAGGTTTTGGCAAATCTAATTAATAACTTTTAATCCAATTATTAATAAATATTCCCCGGAAGTTTCTCCCTTCTCCCAATTTTCCTATGTAAATTCGATTGTAAAAATTGGAAAAGGGAAAAAACTCCCGGGGAATTTGTATTCATAATTGGGCTGAAAACATATTTTGATTGATTGTAAATATTATTATTTTTTTTCTTGTGTAATTTATGTTATCACAAAAAAACTTAAGCACTTAATAAAATATACTCTAGAAATCACATTGACTTTGTAATAAAAAGGTTTTCTAAGTAAGCAATAAGAAAATGTGTTCCTATCATGAAATCAAGTTAAGTTAGGTTAAGAGTATGTGAAGTCGGAAGATTTCTTCGGGAATAACATACTTTTCAGCCATGGAGTAAATTATCGTATTATAAACGGTAATAAGCAGAATGTAAGTCCCATTTCACATTATACGATTTTTTTTCGTTTCCTCTTTGAAGTCGGTCTGATGTTTACATTGTACGATTTTTGTCGTTACGACTTTTTCTGTGCAACCGAACTTCAATACATTTTTCGTCAAATGAGAGAACGAATGAGCGAACAAAACGAATCGAAGAGTACACTCGCTTGTGTACCCCTTTTAATTCCTCTCACCCCTCTTTCCTATAAAGTAAGAATCGCAACGACAAAAATCGTATAATGTGAATGTGCACTAATCTTTTTAAATATTAAACAGATCTTCAAACCTTCTAGCAGTAAACTTTTTTTACTTCCGTGGAGATTCGGGTGCTGTGAAAACGGTAGGGAAACAACTGCCGACGATTTTGTTTTGATTTTACTAGAAGTCAAAAAATATCTAGTTATTATTTAACTGCGGTTAAGATGAATTGTAAGTACTTACAATATACCTTCTAGAAACATAAAAATCCCTAGTTAATAGGCCTAATAAGTAGATACACAGAAAAAATTTCAAATTGTCTCTAACCACCAATTTTATACCAAATTCATAGTATCAAGCACCCCAATTGTTGATTTTGCACCTATTACTAAAATGATTATATTGATTACTAAAAATTGTAAAAATGTTATATTTTGAATACATATTTTTTATTTTTTAATAAATGATATTTTGAATTTTAATTCAAAAAATTCTGCCGTTTCAAACAATGTGTTGATTGATTTCCAACAACAATTTCACAAGTTTAAATTATTTTGTTTTAAACGAAATAATTTTTTGTGATTTAATTATTATTTTAATTCAAAATTTATTTCAAAACAACTAAAATTTTAATTAAATCAAAATTATATTTTTAATTACACGGTGCTACAGTGTAAAAAAACTTGAAAAGCGACATAGCGTGGGTTATTGGTATTGTAGAGTAAAAAAAAAATGGTGTCAAAAAAATTCAGAAACATCCTCAAATTCAGAAGTTATTTTAAAAAAACCGTTTTCAGTGATGTTCGTCAACTTATCGACCTGTAACTGAGTCAGTTCTTGTCCTATTTTAATTTTTTTACCGGGTTTGGAAAGAAAACTAATCACGCTTTAAAATGACGTGCATTTTTTTATACATTTGTAAGTTATAACAATTGTTTTTGTTAAGAATATCCACAAAAACAAACGAAAATTATAAACTTTTTTGATTTTAGGTGCTTTTCATTGCTTATTTTAATATGAAAGCTTATACAAATTTATAATAACGTATGAAGAAAATTTAGTTCTTAACAAAACATGGTTTTAATTTTTCAAATCGGATAAAAATTGTATAAGTTATTCAACTTTTCATTAACACCTGTTTTTAGTATTTTCTCCCCCCGCGCAAAACATATGAATAAAAAAAACAATTACCTATACAAGCAAATTTGTCAACTTAATAATTTGTTTGTTGTAATTTTACAGTTACGTTTTTGGTATTAACTAATGCGGGTTTACAGAACACGAATTCAAAATTTTGTTTTTGTTTTAAATGTTAGTTGAACGGACGAATAAGGCGCTCGTGTTCTGTAAACCACATATTAATAAGTTATTGTTAATCTGTCTTTATTTAAAAAAAAGAACTGGAAGATAATACCGATGAATAGGGTTTATTATGCCCTATTTTTTTAAATCATTAAAAAGTTTAGAATGTTTTTATATGCAATTTTTAGTTATATATATTTGGATAAATACATAAACTAATCGAATTTATTTCCAACACAATGGCAAAGTTTAAATACTACCTTTTAGTGAAGGATATTGTTTTTAGATAAGAGTAAAAAAAGTGTAACTAGTTTAAAATGTGTGACAAGTGAAGTGATATTAATATTTAATTTTATTAAAATAAGTAAGTTTGTAATTTTTGTAATCCTTTAACAAATTTTAAATTGTGTTTAATTTTTCCTGCAGTGTGTGATAAGCGTAATAACTTTTGTTATGTTTGCGGTTTATTCGCTGACAAAAAACATCGCTTTGATCTGAAGAAAAATAAAGCCTTGGTAAATGCCTTCAATACAGTTTTTAACTGCTCATACAGTTCTAGCAAATGTTATGAACCCGAAAGTATTTGTACAAGCTGTTCCAGTATGCTTAAGAAAACTAAGTCAGAAAAGTTTATAAGCCAGCCATTACTATTATCTTTCCCAATGATGTAGCATCATAAAATATTCCATAACCATAAAGGCTGTTATTTTTGCCAAACAAACATCACTGGTTATCAATATAAAAATCGGGATAGCATTAAGTATGTTAATGTGTTAACTGTTACTAAGCCAGTATTAAGTGCAATTAAATGTAATGAAACTTTACATAAACAAAGTGATGATGAATCTGAAAACGAGGAATGTGATATGGAATATTTACCAAAATCGGCTGAGCCACATTTTGTGACAACTGCATATTTTTCCGATCTTGTGCGAGATTTAAAACTTTAGTAACTTTTGCAAATATAAGCCGATTTTGACGAATGGTATCTCGTTTTTTTCTACATAAAATTATCTTTAAAATACAGTCCAAATAAAGATAGGTTTTCATAGAAAAAAATCAAAATAACTCTTGTTGAATTTGAAAAATTAGGAAAAAAAATTAGATAATTTTGAGAAAAACTCACCTAATTTTTTGGAATATATTTTTTATGAATACATTTCATAAAAGCTTAATTCTTTGTCTTTCCAAAACAGTTTAAAATTTTAAAATCGATCAAAAAATTTGTGAGTTAGAGGTACTAAAGTGCTACGACCTACCCTAAAACAGTTTTTTGAAAATAACTCAAAATTTTGAGGGTGTTTCAAAATGTTTGAAAACGGTTTTTGTATGTCCTCACCTAGGCCTACAATCCCCACTAGGTCGGTTTTCAAGTTCTGACAAAAAGTGTTTTTTTGTAGCAGTGTGTTATCGTTCAACAAAAAAAATAATTGATTCAATTATTACATTAAATAAGTTTGAATACTTTTTAAATAATTTTTTTAATTGATAAAAAACTACTAATAATTTTTTATGTATGTTACCAGTAAATATTTAGTACTGAAAACAACACAAATTATAAGTTTTTATTGAGCTGGTTATAAGTAAGCAAATATTCAGTTATGAAAATAAAAGAAGTAATAAGTAGTTGCTGAGGTCATTTCTTGAAGTTTCCAGAATAATGCCAATTGTAATGACCAAGAACCAGGTAACGTTTATAATTTAAAATCAAAAAGTTTTTCCTGGGCTTAAGCAGGAATTTAGAACAAACACTACCATTAATCAAATTAAATAAGAACGTATAATTAAGCATTTTTCTTCGGCTTTCCAGTCGAATAGAATAGGATGAGCGAGCTTCAGAAGGGTTACAATTTGAGTTTCCTAAGCATTCTATTCGATCTATGTGAAAATTATAACCGGGATCCAGATAATAGAACCATATTCGATTATAGGTCTTACCAAAAATGTGTATAACTGCCTTGTAATTTTAGGATCATTGAACTCCGATAAAAAATTAAGTTATGTCAAAAAAAATGTAAAATTGTTCAAATTAAAATTGACATTTCAAGCTTGAAATATTAAAAGTGTTGCTGCATCAGCGGTTTATGGGCAAGTTCGGCGATTAACCGCTTTTTGTTTTTAGGTTTCTCATAAACAAAAAGTTGGCAACATTTAATACAACTAACAGAACAGGGATGGCTAAGTTGTTTAAATTGTACTTTTTTGTTGATACTTTTTAAACTAAGATTTCTAATACCTTTTTGTGGTGTTTTTTAAGAACATAAATAAAATTAATTTCAATTAAAAAAATCTGTTAGAACAATTAGGGTAAAAAAGTAAAATTTGTAAAGGTTGTTGTTACAATTTTAAAAATTCTCAACGCCATCCCTGAAACAAAACCATAACAAGAGAAAAAAAACTAAACAACTTTGTTTACAATTTTTATAGTTTGCTTTTTCTAGCATTTATTGTTTCTTTCTATCAATTCTATATCAATTAATGAATAAAAAATGTAGAGTCATAAGGGCTTTACCATTGTCGTAATGTGGCTTATAAAATCTTATTTTTAATCTCGTAAAATACCAGGATCCAAAATCTCTTTAACTAATTGAAGTTGGCTGTCTAATATTTCGACCGAAATAATGCGGCTCTGGTTCATAATTTTATTACAACTTGAGAACGATTTGTGCGATTTTGATCTTTAACAAATGATAATTTTCAAAATTGTTTCTTAATTAGTGGCGACAATTTTTTCATGCAAATAAGTATGTACAATTGTTTTAATCATTTATCAGAAATCCAAGTATTTTATAAATAAAATAAGACATGAAATCATGAAGATCAGTAAACAAAATTTTCAGGGGTGTTCTGGAAATCGAAAACGCAAAACGCAAGAATTTTAAATGTCGTTGTTTAATAAGATTTCTGTAATAAAATAATTTTATGACAAATATTATATAAGTATTTATTTCTCTGGTAAACAGAATTTTAGAAAGAAAATTATAAAAATTAGATTAAAAGTGTATTAAAAACAACTTCCAAATTCTTGCGTTTTCGATTTCCAGAACACCCAAGGTTAACTAGATGTGATTGAATAAACTATTTGTAGTGAGTACGCTAAAATCAATTGAAATCACATAATCAAGTCCTCTTCCCGGACTTTTTGTTTGTTTTTTTGCCGAGCCGTGTAAATAGAACATTTACATTTTTAAAAAGCCTTTTCTGATATTTCAGGAAAAGTAGAGTAATATAATTTTAAATATACACAGAAAGAATTATTTACTTAATCACCAGAAAATATTCCTTAAACCAAGAAAATTTTACATCAGTTTCGCCCAAGCCAAATATTTTTTATTATAAATATATGTGTGGCTTGGTTTAAGCAAAAAGGTATGACCCAAAGCGAACTAAAATTTACTTTACTGCTGCTAAAAAATTCATTTTAATTGTATAGAGTTTTCGTTGCTTTATTTTTCAGAAGAAAAGCACTGGTTAGTTTAACAAAACTAAATATTAAATAAGAAACTTTTGTTTGATTTGCTTAACATGTCGATCCAAATAAATTAATTGAATCCAACCAAGATTTCTGGAGCATTTCCTGAAAGTTTTAAAGAAATCGCTAGCATTTGTTTCTTGATGCATTAAACTCGATTATATTTATAAATCAAGAAAATTCGACTAATATTGAATAAGTTCTGCTGGATTTCTGAAATATCTTTTTAGTTTTAAATAAAAATAAGTTACTTTTGTAATTCTTGTTTTAGGAAATTGTTGATCATATACCAAAAACGTGAATTTTTGGAGCATGAAATTTTTTTCCTTTTTTTAACAAAGTTTTTTTAATACGAATAAAACAAGGTAAAATTAATTTTGGATTTGCTTGTATAAACTTCTTTCCTTGTAAGGTATGCATTTCAGAGTAAAGTATTTTAAAAAACGGAACCAAATTTTGGTTTAATGTATGCAAATAAAAGTACAAAAATGTTGGTTAATAATAAAAGCGCCAATTTACCGCTCTTTTTAAAAAAAGCACTAAGAGAAAAATATGCGCCTTTTCCACAGTGAAAAAGCGCCTTATCTAAGCAGGGGTATCCTGGCCGAGGAATACCGCACGAGGGTTTACAAAGATGGGTCAAAGATGACTTGTGGTGTCGGCTCCGGGGTCTTCTCGGAGGAACTACATGTGAACCTCTCTTTTCGTCTGCCGGATTGGGCCAGCGTATTTCACGCTGAAATACTGGCGATCAGAGAGGCATGCAGAACGCTATACGGTAGGAACATCAGCGGCAAAATTGGCATCTTCGTCGATAGCCAGGCAGCTCTGATGTCACCTAAGTCACACAAAACAACATCCATACTCGTCAACCAGTGTAGGGAAGAACTGTCCAGACTGGGCAGTCTATCTGACATTACCTTAATTTGGATCCCTGCGCATAGGGACCATTACGGCAATGAACAGGCGGATGGGTTGGCCAAAACTGGAGCCGCTCTTGATATTTCACAGGCTGTGCCAGTCGCAACACCCCTGGAGCGAAATCTTCAGGCACTATCTGGATATGGCTGACGATAAATGGAGGAAACTAGATGGCTGCAGGGCTACCAAGGAAACGTGGTCCACATATGACATAGGTCGCTCTGAGTGACTTCTAAATTTCAGTCGGAAGGACGTGTCAAGACTTACATACGTGCTTACTGGTCACTGGACGATCGCTAAGCACGCTATGAGACTGGGCCTCCCTTTCAATGAATGCTGCCCCAGCTGCAGGGAACCTGGAACTGAGGAGACAGTATTTCATCTTCTATGTGATTGCCCGGCGTTTAACTCAATGCGACATGGACTATTCGGGAATTACCTTCTACAATGACTCTCGGAGATATCGCGGGTGGGACTCAACAGCCTGCTGAAATATCTCAACGCAACGGGCTGGCTCTAGCCACCTCGGCATTGCCCCTGGGTCAAGTTTAATCGGGGGGTTCCAATTTCTTGACGAGTTGTGTGGTGTCAAAACGGAGCCACCGTCGGCTCTACTTGCTGCGCGCCTGGACCTGTGCGTGCTACCACGTTAACCAACCAACCAACCAACGCCAAAAGCGCTAAATTGGCAACTCTGCTCATGAGGTTGATATTGCACCAGTTATAAAATTTATCCAAATCATGTTGAAGATTTTTACGTGATTGGTATACATTAATACAATTACAATTGTTTATTGCACTCATCATTTATAAAAAGTGAAATGAATTCACGATGATGCTCTTTGAAGTTGTAGTATTTATACGAACACTTTGCTTTCTACAAATAAGATATGCCTCAAGCCAGCGAGGACTGTTATTAGTAAAACCTAGTAAGGAAAGTTTGCTAAGAAGAAGGTTATGGTTGACTTTAATAAACGGTTTACTAAACTAATTGACCATTATTAAATCCTAATTTACAATTATGGTAAGTTGCTAGAGATTTGTCATTGCTGAGAAACCTTTTCTAAAGCCATGCCGGAAAGGAGATAATCAGTTATGCACTTTTCAAAGAGTTTAGGAATAGCGCTTAGTTTAGCAATACCTCTATAGTTTGCTACATTTGATTTGTTTCCAGTCTTTAATAGCGGAATTATATATAGATAAGATAAGCGAAAGCATTAGCACAGTAACTTAAAATACAGCTTGGAACACTATCAGATGCACTTTAGAAGGATGATTTTACGCATTTCAAACTGGTTACTATTTTGGAGGATATAATGGGGTAAAATGATATTGCTTGGTGCTCATCAATCACATAAGGGTAATTATTGGAGTTGTTATATTGGGCATCAGGGTATATGTTTGCAAAGAAGTCGGCAAACAAGTTACTTATTGTTAAATCAGTACTGGATTCACGATTTAAGTACCCCAATATAGTTGGGCATCCTCTAGATTACCGTTTAGAATTTACGAATTTATAAAATTAATTAGGATCATTTTTAAACTTTACTTTCTTTTCATTTAAGTAATTTTTAAAGAGTTTCATGATTAGAAAATTATGTTCAGCACGGGATACAGAATATTTCGGCTAAGCATAAGGTGATCTGGAATCTTTATTTAAAAAAGGAAGCCAGCGGGCTTCGATTCTGACAGAAATTACAATACAATTTAAATGGAAATTTCGATCGTAAATTGACTACAAAAATATAATATCAAATCCCTTGTTCAATGTGCAAATAAGTAAACAAATAAACAAATTTGCATGCGCTAAAGTGTTTAAATGCACGATTTTCGTTGACGAATTAAACCTGTTGTATATTTCTACCTTAAGAAAGTCAAGAGATGATATTTCTAGGAAGACACTGCAGTGGAATCCGCTGAAAGGGAAGGCCTGCCAACACCTGGGGAAGGTCAGTAGAGGCAGCAGAAGCAAGTATACGTCTAAAGGGATTTATCTTATTTTCTTCCTGAGAAAAGAATAACAATAATTAAGGGAAAGGCAATGCAAAATTTCGTAGTTTTTTATTTTTGTCGTTTAAGTCATATACAACTTTAATAAAAAAGTAAAATGAACAAAAATTGTCCTAAAAAAATTTTGTAATGAAAATAATAAGTTTATTGGTTTTGAGCTTGAGATAGTTGGTAGATAACTTTTAGTTGAAGATATGAATTGTTTTTTTCTTTTGCTAACAAGGATTTTTAACTTGAACCCACTGTGCCACCCACCGTATACGAGTACATATGCACATCTATTCGTAGTCGCTATAACTTTGTTAGTTTGCGTGAAACTGACATCAGGGTGTATGATTTTTTGTTGCGATTGCTTGTGGTGTTGGTGCTGATAGTGTTAGAACAATCTTCAGTGTGGTTAGTCAGTTATAAGCAGTGCCAAATGTATGTAGACATGTGTGTTGTGTTTTGAGCGCGTGTGTTTGAGTATATCTGTATACCTATCCAGTTTGTATGAACTGTGAATAAACTTCTGCCAGGGATTTAACTGTTTGTGACACAACAAAGTGTTCAGAATAAATGTTGTACACAAAACAACAAAGCACCTATACAACACAGCACAACATAAAAATACCAGCTGCACACATACTAACGTCCAACATGTTCAACCACAACAAAACATTTCAAATATTTTCTGGCAAAAGAATTGTTAAAGACAGACAAAAAAAAAATCATACAAACAGCAACAACTGCAGTAACATAAAAAGCTAAAAGCAGTTGGGTTCAGAGATGACAACAAATTGTTGAGCACAAATGCAGTACTAAATGTTTGGGCAAAAATCAAATTAAAATTTTCACTTTTTCTAAATTTCGAAACGAAATTTTCGGACAACATTTTTATGCAATTATTTTAATAGTTACAACGATATTCCCCCATCTTATCATCACTGTTACTCAAAATACGATGCAGTTATCGAAATCTGGCTTGTACTCTTTCAGAAATGTAGTTGTTCAGTGTTTTTGTATTTTATTTTTATTATGTCTAAATTGACTTTAACTGAAAGTGCATTTAAAGTAACAACAATTGAAATGGAAGGTGTTGTGAGGGGGGTATGGTTGTGTCCTTTTGGACAATAGTTTGAAGTTGTATTCATAGGGTTATTTATGGCATACTTTTGTACCTGTAAATTATTAAACTTGCTTTTTACTACAGCTAATCAAAAAATTCTTTAAGCATAAAAAGTTTCAATAACATTTATTTAGTTGGAATACGAATAATAGTTTTGTATTCCAACCAGATATTTTTTTAAATTTCCGGGAAATTTATTAGTATTGTGTTTATTTTATTGTACTTTAGGCTTTAGTTCAACTAATTTGAATTTCATTAAATTATTTAAAATATTTGTTTTAAATTATTTATTTTCAATTCCCGATTTCGTAAGAATTAAAAGGGCAATTACCTGAATATTTTTATAGCAAAATTTTCTTAAAATAAGAGAAAAAAATTACCTCACTTTTATGAAAAATCTCGCCTTGATACTCTTCTAGCATTAAGTTTATATCTGTATTTGAAGGCGAATTAAGCACTCCAACTTGTTTTATTTCGTAGTATTCAACATATTTTACAGGCCCTTAAGTACTTGCAAGTGCAGTACGTCTTATAACACGACTTATACAGAAACGTGTTGAGAAAAAAATCTAAGTCAGCTGTCCAAAAAAGAAACGTAGCTCTATAATGGTGTTAGTAAGAAATACCCCTGCAAATAATACGACTAGTCCATACTCGCATGGAAAATATAGAGCATAAGGGACTAGGACTAGTCCATAGGTAAACGAAATGTATTGAAAAAAACATGGTTTATTAAACATTACGATTTCCTAGGCAGAAACTTTACAAGCACTATCGGACTATTTGATCCATTTTTGTTAAAATGTGCTACTTACAACATTGTCCAATGTAATGCATTCTTGGACCGCATTCGCCAGGCTAACTGTTTCGAGTTCCCGATAGGGAGTATATTGACCTTTCGTTACCAATTATCCCCGAGTGGAAAGGCACCCATACGAAACGGATTTCACAGCCCTTGGACAATTCGGTAATGGCCATCCTACGGTATAATAAGATCCTGCACTTAACCTAATTAACTGCTGACGACCTAATTGCATTTTGCTGTCGGTAAAAATGTTAGCGTCCACCCGCCCCATATTCGATTCAATTCATCTTACACATTCCGATTACAAAAGCGTAAGTTAGATTCGGTCTAATCAAACTTCTGTAAAATCAGTAAGTCATAGTTGGATTAAGACTCCATTTCGGGCCTATGTCCCTCCTACTAGCACCCAAAGTCGGCTCGCCCTGTTTGTTCTCTCCACTATGTTTTGTTTCTATTTTAGTTTCCGATCAAGGATCACGCCCAAAAAACCCTGCCAGTTACTTGTATCGTACTGCCTGAGAAGCGAGGCTTCGTATGTGTAAGAATTTTTGTGGTTCTTGTGAACAGACATATTAACGTCTTTCCTGGATTGACGTTTAGCCCCCTGTTCGGGCCCAGTCGAAGGCCGTATCTAGGGCCTCCTCAGTCCTTCTGAACAAGTAGCATAGATCCTTGCCCCTTTGAAGTATTACGACATCGCCTGCATAGGAGACGAGTGAAAATCCCTCCCTGGTTGAGGTCCTTAAGATGCTATTTATCGTGGAAGCCAATTGCACGTGATCGCAGTGGTAAGAAGATACTACACTGCGGCGTGCCGCAAAATACTCTTCTCTTGATGGTAATATCGTATATTTCGCAACGTATCCATCTATCCTTAGCATGCGGGTGATCTAGTCACTGAGCGTCCGGCCAGCCCGAAACTGGCTTAAGGATCAGATAAGAGTATCGGCCAGTACGTTGTTGAAGGCTCCCTGCACACTCAATGCACACTGTCTGTGAGTAAAGTTTGCCATCGAAGTATTTTTGTTTATAGTGTACGACGTTATTCAATGCGGTTTCCGCTGATCTACCCTTTACATAAGCATGTTGCCTATACTGCAGGTCTCTGTTCGGTACTCCACTTTTGACCATGGTATCGAATATCTGTTCCAAGGTTTTTAGTAGAAATGACATTTGGCTAATCGGGCGATAAGCATTTGGTGTCGCATAACTTGGCTCTCCTGCCATCCAACCGGAGTTGGATGTTCTATAAGAATTTTTATATGTACACTTTTAAGAGCTGCAACCCCGGAATAAAAAAAACCACTATCTCAAGTTTGCTAGCTCGTAATTACACTGTAAAAAAAATATCCAACTTTTTCAAAAATACCGGGGTTCGGGCAATGGATTCTGGTAGAGGTAGTGTTGCCAAAACTTGGAGACCAAAAATGGCTAAATTTACGGGAAACATGGCTAAAAAATGGCTAAAAATGGGCTAAAAAATGGCTAAAAGCTTTTTTAAATAAAAACACATTAAAATTCAATAACACAAAAGAAATAATTCATTTAAAGTTGTTTACGATGAAATTGTTAGTTAAGATCAATTTCTTAAATAAGAATAAAAGTTATTTAATATTCTGAAAGTTATTTAAAAAATAAAATCATCTTTTGAATATTTTTAATCAGGCTTAAGTTCATCAAATTTAATTTTCATTAAATTATTTTTATGAAGAAAGGAATTTTACAACTGCGAGTGTAAGACGGCAAATCCATCTGAGGAGATCGAGTGGTTGCGATCGAAACATGTCATGGTAACCAGCCGCCTGGGTTCGAATCTCAGGTCAGTCAAGAATGAATGATTATCAATAACAATTTTAATTAATTTTCATGTTGTAAAATTCTTTTCTTCATAAAAATAATTTAATGAAAATTAAATTTGATGAACTTAAGCTTGATTAAAAATATTAAAAATTTGGATTAAAAACCATAAATAGTTCAACAAAATAACCACAATTCTAAATAAAATCATCGATAAATGTTATGTCGTTATTGTTCATCTCATAGGAATCACTCGTGCCTATTTGTTTTAAAAAATTTGAAGGTAAATAGTAATCACGACATCATTTACCCAACCTTTTGATTCCAGATCTGCAATTTTATTAAAATATCTGCAAATTTGCTATCTGTACTTTACGCACAAGGTTTACATGGACGTCCAGCCAGCCGGACAAACATCGTTAATTCGACTCAGAAAGTGGTTCTGAGTCAATCGGCTTACGAAAAGGTGGGCTTAGGACCAATATTTTAAGGTGTTACAAACATCAGCACAAACGCATAGTACCCTCTCCACTATTGTGGTGTTGGTATAAATATTTCATTGATAAAATCGAATTAACGGTTGCTAAATGTAACCTATTTTTCAATTTATTTTTAACGATGTTTACTTGGCGAAATACCCTCTCTACTTCAGCATTAGACCATGGAAGATAGAGCAACTTTATAGTAAATTCTGAAATTTCAAAAAAAAAATTGTTGCCGCCAGCATCTCTTTATTGAAATACTTGCAACCAGAAAGAAACACCGATGTTTGTGTTGATCCGTTTTATAAATTTAATATTGGAATACTGTTCCTTTATTTTGAAAGATGTTTCATCATCATCGTTTATAGCGATTTTCAACATTTGTAAAAGTTGTGATTTAAATTGAAGCCGTTTTAATTTTTTAAAATGTTTATTTTGCTTTTATATATTTTTATAATAAAATAAAAATTATTCTTTTAAAAGAAAAACGGCAAGAAAAATTTTATGGCTAAACCAGTTGAAAAATGGCTAAAAAAATGGCTAATGGCTAAACGCATTTTTTAATGGCTAAACAGGGTGAAAAATGGCTAAATCTAGCCACTAAATGGCTAAATTGGCAACACTGGGTGTAGGAGACAAAAAATATACGTCTGTTGGAGTTTTCACATTCACATCAGACTTTTAATTAAGTGGGTTTAAAGTTTTGCCCTTTAGGACTGTTCGTGCATCATATCGGTATATAAAACTGTGTACTCTTCAGGCGTAAGGTATGTTCAGCAACTTTGTACAAAATGTTTAAGCCTTTCCTAGTTTTTACGATTAAGTAGAAGAGAGTCAAAAATTAACGGTATGTAGTAAAAGTTATAGGGTCAATGTTTTACACAAAAAAAAACCGGAACATTTTATACAAATCTGCTAAACATACTTTCTAGATGCGGGCTTAGTGAGAAATATTCTCTGGAGTTGCTTTGTTAATTCTTCAGGGCAACTCTTCAGCTGAAAACAAACAAACGAACGTAATTGTGTATTGCCCACCACTGGTCTAACCATATATTTTCTCAATTATTACCAACATTTTATGCAAATATAAAAATATTTATATTTACTTTGAAATTACTACATTTTTTTTTGTTGTCACTGTCATTAACAATAACAGCTCCTTAAAATTTCTAATTTGTATATCCTGGGCCCAGATCATCGCAGTCGTGATCGAGTAAAGTCACGATCAAAGTCGATCGAAATTATACTTTCGGAAATCGTCCCATTCGTTATTTAAAAACTTGTTTTTACAAACAATTTACACACTTTTTTTGAATAATTATTAGATATCTTCAACAGCTAAAAATGTAACTATTAAACTTTTTTTAGCAAAAAAAAAATTAATAATAACGATTTTTTCATTGTAAGTTTTTTGATTCTTTACAGCTTTAACGATTTTTAATTAATAGTATTATCAAAGTTATTTTCGGGAATACAAAATTTATTATTCATAAGATTTTCGTATGACGTGCTTAATTCCTAGTTTTTCATATTTGATAAAAACACTGAAATTTATTGTTGAGGGAAAGCTAGCTTCTATGCGCATTTCACTGGTTGCTTAGGCCAGCTCATCAGGAAACCTTTTCCAAAGACTTTAGAAAAGCCAAAAATATTATACAAATAAAACCCTAAAGCGAATAAGAATTATAAACACTCAAAGTCTTACTTGTAACAATAATAATACTTGTATTAATAATAAATTTTGTATTCCCGAAAATAACTTTGATAATATACATACTTGCATGTGCCCGTGCAAAAAACTGAATTGGCAAATTGGTTTGTTTGTTGCTTTCTTACGAAGACAGGAGAATGAAGCAGTTTGTTTTTTAATTTTTGTTTTTTCTTTTTAACCACTTACAACTACAATTCGAGTCGGAAAGAACCCGACCAATTGTAGGGGAATGTAAGAAAAGATAAACTCACTGTTTATTGTTGGGGTTTTGTTTTGGCTTTGATATTGTTACAAGTAAGACTTTGAGTGTTTATAATTCTTATTCGCTTTAGGGTTTTATTTGTATAATATTTTTGGCCTTTCTAAAATCTTTGGAAAAGGTTTCCTGATGAGCTGGCCTAAGCAACCAGTGAAATGCGCATAGAAGCTAGCTTTCGCTCAACAATAAATTTCAGTGTATTTATCAAATATGAAAACTGGGAATTTAGCACGTCATACGAAAATCGTATTAATAATAAATTTTATATTCCCGAAAATAACTTTGATATATATATTCTGCCCCTTCTAGCAATTTTTTGCGAGTTTCATCAACTTAGCAATTTTCACATAATTTTTTCCATTCCTTATACATTTAGGGACTTTTATTCAATATTATGGATTGTTCGAATAATAAAACATTAGTTTCGCGAATTTTCGCTATTTTTGAAAAAAAATTTTTTTTTGTTAATTGTTGACATTTTGTATTTTTTTGGTAAGCGCCGCCATTATAAAAAAGCCCCATAAAAACCCGAATTCACCCATTTTATAGGGCACTATCATTCAAGCATATAAATCTGTTACATTTTTTAAACAAACTTCGACTCGAAAGCTTTCGAATACCGCAATCCCGTTTTTGATACGTCACAAAGTTTTATTCGATACGAAAGTTCATTCGAACACGTGTGCGATGATTTGGGTCCTGCTTTCAAAAAGGCATTATTCGTTTAATTGTTATTAAAAAAAAACATTTATTCTTATTACAACTCAATTATCAAAACATCCATTAAAACTCTCCTTTGCACTCTCTGCTTTCACTTTATAGAATTGTAATTGAAAAATTGATTAATCGTTGTTAAAGAATTGTTATTATTATTTTTTACTTTTATTATTCTTATTTTACTTCCACGTTGTGTCATTGTTGTATGACTTATAAAGCTGGTTGTTTTTCCGTCCATTTCCTTTTATGACCAAATTAAACTTTTCATCTGTTTTTGTTCTTTTTTCCTGTTCTTCGGAAATGTTTTTGGCTTTTGTTTTTTTTTTTTTTTTGAATCTTAAAAGTGTTGATACAATTCTCTTGTAAATATTTTTCTTTATAATTTGTTCTTCCCCATTCTTTCATCACTCATTCTCTTTAACTGATTAAATGTCATTGTATGATGTGAATGAGAATAATGAAAAAGAAGCATTTTCTTTGCCGTTTATAAAACAAAGTTCAAGGTGGCGATTATGGCTTTCATTAAAAGTAAGAATGATTGCAAGAGGCTGGGGCAGAAGAATGGGTATGGGTTGTGGTTGTTTGGTTAATTTTGGTTATAGTACAATACAAGTTTTAATTTAATGGGAAAAATGGTGAATGGCTGCTGTCTAAACCAAAACCAATTTAAAATTAAACCTTTTTGTCCACCTTTTGATAACGTGCAAAAGAATTATTATTATTTTTTGTTATTTTAAGTAAAAAAAATAGCAAACTCCTGAGCAATTGTTGTGACTACTGATTAACTTAATTGTTGGCCCAAACATAGAGCTAAGAAGAAAAGTGGCTGTAGTAGCAATAATGGCAGGCAACAAAGCAGAAATAAAGAAAAAGGAAAAAGAAAATAAATTTCTCAACAAGTCAACAAAAGAGTGAACTAAACACCACAGTGTTTATACAATAAGAAGTATGAGAGTAAACTAAAAAGTAGTGAGGAAAATTGGCTTAAAGTAGCCAAGGGTTTTGGTTTTTGTGTACATTTTTTTTATATCCCTTAAAATTGTTTAGCCTTTTAATTGAATATTTAAAATAAAAAAAAAAAATTTAAGTTCTATGTGTTTAAATGCGGCCATAACATGTTTAACTCAGGCTCGAACGCAAATATATTATTGTTGCCCATAATCATTCCCCCGGGGTTTGTACGGATCATCTTTAGAATATCTCACCCCTTGGTGATACATCCCCCGGGCAAATCAGCTGCAGTCAATACCAGGGATTCGGCATAAGTCGAAAACCAGAGATACTATCTTGTACCACAGGAGTCTGTGGTTCCCGGTGGCCCTGCACCGGGCTGGCTATTGGTTAAAGCCTCCTTTAGTATGCTTCTTTCGAAACTTCTTTTTGTCTTTCAGGAATATTGTCGTTGCAGAAAATTCGTTTTTCCTATGAAAATATATATTTGGGGTCTAAGAGGTGGTTGTGGTTTACTACCAAAAATCACCGGAAGGGATGTCCTGAAATATTTACTTAAGGCTTGATTTTTCACCGCTTGTGCGAGAGTTCGATTTGAGGGAAGATCATCCCGAGGTGTTGTTGCTTCTCAACAGATACTGCAAGCATTTTTCCAAAAGAAGAGGAATAGCTCCAGCTCCTAAGCAAGGATCGATTGTATGGTCTTGCCAGATTGTGCACTCAAGTTGTTGTATGTGTGTGTGTTGCTTGCGCTTCCGCTCGAGGCGGTTGGTTAACACATTGCTTGTCAGCGAATGGCATAGATTCACCATGGAGTGGACCCTAGGGCAAATATCCATTTAAATATTTTCCACAGCTGCATTTAATCGTTGTAACGTATCACCAGCATCGATCTATTTATTTTTTTTCTTCATTCATTCCACTTGGGAACATAGAGCTTCTACAAGAAAATTCCACTAAATTTTACCATTAAACTACATTTCAAATACAAATATCAAATAAAAATTGGGAATTAAGCACGACAGGCAAAATCTTATTAATTAAATAATTAAAATATACCCAAATATTACTTTGATAAATTTTTACGTCATTCCATGTTCGATTTATTTTTCCAATACGATATAAAGCCGTGTTTCGCCATGTTTTCTTTGGACGTCGTCGACTACGGCTGCTGTGCGGGTTCCATCGTGATAGAATTCATATTATAACATCGGGCGGTTTTGGCAGTGTTTGGCCTATCAATGCCCATTTTGTTCGTCCTATCTGACGGTTGATGGGCTCTTAATTTATCTTTCTCCCCAGATCGGCGTTGGAAATTATATTGGGCCAAACTAATCCGCAAATAATACGCAGGCATTTGTAGATGAATATTTGCAGTTTACTTGATGTGGAAATTGCCACTTTTTTAGACAAGCTGGGCCCTTGACGTTTTAACCTAATTCGGGTACGCTGAATCCAGTGGCGCTAGCCGTTTTTGGGTTTGCTTAAGTTTTCGAGATATACCGTTATTTCGAAAATGGAGGAGGTTGCACAACATATATTCGCGTAACTCAAAAACGCAACCTTTAATTTTATTCACAAAAGTCGAAAAATTTTAATTAATTTAAGAATTTCATAAAAAAGCTATATTTGTATGGGAGCCCCCCTAAGAAGTGGTGATAAGGAGCAAGTATGTTTTATCCTCCTAGGGGCGATTCTTTGGCAGTTATGGGGCGTTTTCTTCTATATAATTCTAATCTTTATTGACAATTTTGTACGGGAGCCCCCTTAAGGAATGGAGATGCCGGGTAGATAAGTTAGAAATAAATGATTAAGATGAAAAATAAGGTGGGGTTGGTCATACATTTGACCCATTTAGGGGCATCCTTTGGCAGTGCAGCAGCCAAATTTAAGAATTTTAACCATATAAATATGGCGGTTTAATAAAATTCTTAAATTTGGCCCCTGCAGTGCCAAGGATACCACTAGATGGGTCAAATGTGTATCCATCCCTACCTTATTTTTCATCTCAATCATTTATTTTTAATATACCTACTCGCTATCTCCTTAACAGTTAATCGACCAAAATTATTCAATTAATCGAACAACCGTTAATCGTTTGAATACCCTAGTTGTATCATACCCATGTTTCACTGCCAAGGAGTAGAGTGCACTTAACACATGCATCAAATATGCAAACTTTCATCTTCAATGAGATCTAAGATGATTGCCATATCTTGTTTAAGCTGCAGAACGCCGATCGCGCTTTACATAGTCGGTGTAATATGTGTTCTGCCACTTCCCCATCAACAGACATCTTGACTCCTAGGTGGCACAAGGTGTCAACATAATTTATAATATGTTCCTCTTACTCAAATGCCTTTCAGTGTTATTGTTGTTGATTAAATCAACTTGATTTGCATCGTGCAGGTCTTCTTCGTATTAACCTCCAACCTTATTTTCCTGAATGGTGAGACCAGATCATTAATTTTAACCTTCATATCATTAAATTTGTGAGAATGGAAGCAGATGTCGTACCGCAAAGTCGAACTCTTAGAGCGGGTTTTTTACTTAGAGTTTAAACCAGGATCAATAGTAAGATTTGTTAATCTTATAATAAAATTAATCTAGCCTTAATCTTCTGTGGCGTTTTTGAGTGAAAGATTAAAGCTTTTAGCATTGCCATATGAATTGACAATACTTTTATGTATAAGTATGGCAGTTTAAAACAAATACCAAAAATTGTCATCAAATTACTGCTCTTAACGTGAAAAAGAAGAAGAAAAGGCGTGAATTTTGTATTGTGTTATATAATATTATATATTTATAAATAGATATTTATTCTTATTTGACCTTTATTTTATAATAACTTTTAATTATTTAAGCTTGAGGGTGGAATATTTAATAAAACTTTAAATAAAAAAAATATAAAAAATATTTCCTTTCATAAGCTGTTCGTACTTTTGAAAGTTCTGTCGCAAGTTTAAACCGCCAACTTTGGGCGTTTAAACTTGGAAACAAAATGAAATAATCGACTACCCAAAAACGAATTTCAAAGATTAGTTCTAATTTAATCGCTGATCTTTATGTCAAAAACTGGCTCTTAGAGATGACGGTTTAATCCCAATGAAATGACTCTTTTTTTGTTTTCATAACTCCACCATGATGTCATCTAGAACATTTTACCCCTGCTTTAGTCGTGGATTGTTCACTTATTTGACCATTATGTCAAACTTTATATCTGATATTTTCAAACATTGATTTTATAATCTTTATAATTTTAATGGGTGTTTTCTTTCAAGTGCTAACGTTGTTGCACTACCGAACTTTATAAAATATTTAATGGTTTTGAGAAAACAATTAAATTGTAGAAAATAAGGAATTCTCTGTTATAAATTACTTTTTGTTGATTTTTTTTTGTTTTCACTCAGTCTGTGTATCACCCAATTTTCAGCATGATTTATAAGAGATGTCTTTTTTGTAGTTCTTTTTTAAAGAAACTTCTAAAAACTTTTTAAATTTTCACAATGTTTCCTTTTTTGTTGATTTTTTTCTGTTTTCATTATAAATGTGTGTATGTATTGAATTTTGTCAAATTAAATTTTTTTATTTTTCGATATGCATTTTGATAAGCAATTGCCCAGAATGTACTAATAAAGTGGCCTCACAAGCGCAGCTGTTTGCAGTGATTTTTTATTCGTGTGTCACGTTTATCGTCATTTTTTTTTGTTTATTTACATTTTTTATAAAGGTATTTTGACATTTGCCGTCTCAATTCTAGCAACAGAATGCCTGTTGTTTTTTCTATTGTTTTATTGTTGTAGTACATATTGCAATTGCCACTTTGAAATAAAAAAAAAAAAAACATAAATTAAAAACTAAAATTAAGTGCAAAGAGTAATGTCTAAAAAGAAACACAGAAAATACGATTCATGGCTTTTTTTCTACCCGGCTGACTTCTCTGCACCGCTCGCTATCAAACTAAAAAAGACATGACTTGAAATTAGGGGAAAAAATCATCATGAAAATTGGGTGTAAGTAATTAAAGCAGTGTTCGAAAATAAACACGAAATATCGCTCCTTAGTGTTCGGTTCGGAAGATTTGTAGAAAACACAAACGCTTATAGTATCAAAATTTGGATTGAAAACCATAAAACAGTTCAACAAAAATAACCACAATACTGAAAAGAAACAACAAACTAAATAAAAACAAGTAAGAGTGCTATATTCGGCTGTGCCGAATCTTATATACCCTTCACCGTGGTGCAATAAGAACAAAAAATTATGTGAACACCATTCTTAAGATATAAATAATTATATTTTGTGCCACTTCCACTTATCCAAACCGTCCACATTATGTCGGATGTTGTGTTTTAACAACCAGTTTTTGGGAAATATGTTCTACTAAAAATTGCCGATGTTTTTATACATAAGTCGTTTCCATAGGTCATATGGCAGCCCTAAAATGTAGGATTGTATACAAATTTTGATGTTTTTTAGCCCATTTTTGGAGTATTTTGCTAATAAATTGCCCATTATCTAACCGATTTGATTGTTTTATATACCGGCGTGTTAAGGAATAATTTATATACATTTATATACACTTGTATATATTTTAACAAACTTAATTATAAAAAATAAAAATGAGTAATTTTTGGGAATTCAGTATTTTGGTTATAACTCAGCCATTTTTTAACCGATTTGACAGAATTATATAACGACGTGTTTAAAAAGAAATGTACCATTTAGCTGAGTTATAAAGCTTGGACTCGTGGAGATCTATGGGAGGTACCACACCCACTTCTCTAATCCCGCCCACATTTTGTAGGATGGTGTGTATTGGCTACCTTAATGTGTGTACCTAATTTGGAAACTTTGGCTTTTGCCGTTCCCCAGATATACAGCAAAAAGTTATAAATTTACAACAACCACAAGGGATTTTTGGAAAATATTAGAGGTAGTCATGGTTTTTTGCTCATAACTTAGCCATTTTTTAACCGATTTGACAGATTTATATACCGACGTGTTTAAGAAGGAATTAACCATTTACTTGAGTTATAAAGCTTGGACTCGGGGAGATCTATGGTTCCCGAAAGTGGGTATTTAAAAAAAAAAATTAATTTTGGTCATAACTTTTTTGTATCTGAACCGATTTTTCTGAATTTTTTATAAAATATGTTCTACTAAAAATTTTCGATATTATGGTATATAAGTCATATATATCCATAGGACATATAGCAGCCCTAAAATTTAGGTTTTTATACAAAAATTTTTAATTTTTTTTTGTACGGGAGGTACCACGCTCACTTCTCCAATCCCGCCCACATTTTATAGGATGGTGTGTATTGGCTACCTTAATGTGTGTACCTAATTTGGAAACTTTGGCTTTTGCCGTTCCCCAGATATACAGCAAAAAGTAATAAAATTACAACAACCACAAGGGATTTTTGGAAAATATTAGAGGTAGTCGTGGTTTTTTTTCTCATATCTCAGCCATTTGTGGATCGATCTTGCTGAATTTCAATAGCAACCGATGATAGGCTATATGTGACATAAATGTAAAACAACCTAGCCGCAATCATGTCTGGAGTCTCCGGAAAACACATATCAAACGTAAGACGGATAGACGGACGGATATCGTTAAATCAACTTCTCTCATCATAAGGACCCAGAATATATATACTTTATAGGGTCTAAGATAAATATTGTAGAAATTACAAACGGAATGACAAACTTATATATACCCTTTTCCACCTGAGGTGAAGGGTATAAAAACCAAGAAATAATTTTACACAAACAAAACATATACACAATACACTCACAAGCTATTCGTGCTGCGGTCGTTGCTAAAAATGTTTGTTTGTTCATTTATTTATCAACATAAAAAAAGAAACATTATAGAACATTAAAAAATAATATTTGTCTACAGTATCGCTACAATTGTTCGGGGTTTTACAGGATAATGTTCGTCTCTTTCTTGAAAATACCCAGGCGAAATAATTTGCACTTTTACTCAATTGTTAGTTGTGACTGCTGATGATGTGGCATACAAATTATACCTACATCTTTCCCTAGCTAACTCTTTAGCTCCAAGTTATGCAGAAAACAACGACAAGACAAAAAATGTGTATCCGAAATAGATCCGGTTACCGGAACAACAACAAAATCGCTTGATTTTTGCTATCACGTTTTGTAGATATAAGTGCTAAGTTCCCTTATACTACATTTACACCTACGCAAAATCTAGTACTTACGAGATTTCGAGCCAAATCTAGTTGTTTTTGACTAGTTTTCCCATACAAAACAAAATCTACTTCGTGACTAGATTTCGACGAAATCTACTCGAAATCTAGTAGTACTTAATGATGCAACTATGGTTTTTTCAATAAAGCACTAAAAAATACTTCCCTGCACAAGAAAAAATGACATTTAAAAAAAAACAAAACAAAAATTTTTAAAAAAAATAAAAAGTTTTATAAAATAAATAAATAAAAAAGTGTAAAAAAATAAAAAAGACGAATAATATTGATAAAATAAATATCGTTGATTATTAATAAAAGGCAATGCAAATTTTTTAATGTATATTTCTTTTTGTGTTTGTATGTGTAGCGAAAAGACTTTCAGTTAGTTGTTTTGTTATAAAAACAAAATCTCGCTAATGTCAAAAAAGTATAATGTAAACGCACTAGATTTCGAAGAAGATTTTAAATCAAATCTACAAGATTTCGGCCTAATGTAAATGTAGTATTAACAATTTCCCATTTACTTTTTAAGAGTCACAATACAAAACATTAAATAAATCAACAGATAATTTTCTTGAAACCTTAAATATTTTTCTTTAAAAAAAATTCGATTTTTGTATTAAAAAACCTTTTTCTTCTTAATCGTTTATTTCTTTTACACCTTGTGTCATCGTCCGTTTTCCCAGTTTGTTGTTGTTTAGTTTAATTTTTTAATTGATATGATTTAAACCACGGGGTGTTACCGCAGAATATGGTCAAAAATAGGGTTAACCATGAGTGTACAAATGTGCAATACATTTCGTACGAAACTGTCAACAATAAAGAACAAAAACAAATGGTCAAAAAAGCAGTGAGACAGATAAATTATATGACCAACGTAGTTTCGGGTTGGCTGCTTTCTTTTTTATATTTTTATTTGTAGAAAGATTTTAAGGTTGATTCAAGCAAATTCATGTTATAAAAAATGTATTTAAAACTTAAAAAGGCAGGAATCAGCACGGCCTTTTTAAATGAAATTTTTCTCTCTCGAATTTATCGTTAAACTTAAGAAATACAAATTTTAACGTTATGATGGAATTTTTTTTTTTTTGTTCAAAAAACAATTACTTTTATTGTACCAGGAAAAAAGTATAGTTAAGGCCGACATAATGATACCATTCATCAAATTGTTTCAAGTGTGTACTTTGTTTGAGACCATGGACAATCGAAAGCCGGTCAAAACAAAATTATGTTATGAGGGTCAGATTTTTTTAAGAGTTTAATATACATTAAGACATATAAATCTACATATGGCTCAGTTGGTGCAACCTCGTCATTACTCAAAAAATTTAATTTTGCAGTTATTGATGCAAAATTGTTCGCTATATATATTTTTTTATATTTTGTATGAAAATTATTTTTATTTATTTTGTACTTTCCCCGTTTGGAGAGAACGTGTCGTTAATTTTTCTAAGTGGTGCGCTTATTTTGAAATGTATTTTTATTGAGTTATGACAACGTTGCATCGTGGTCAAAAACTCACCCTTCTTCATATATTTTCGTGTTGTACTACACGCTGGGGCAACTATCAATTTTTTTTTACCATTTTTAATGTGGAATATGATGTGTTTGCTCACTTGTATTGATCCGCCATTGATTTAAATGTAAAGCCTTTGTCGAGCTTCTGTATAATTTCGCATTTCGTTTTAAGTATTTAAAATTTGTTAACTGTCTTTGTGAACTATCAAAAGTATTTTTACCATCAACTTTTTGTTTTTATTTTGCTTTTTGCTGCAATGCTTGCTCTGAACAGTACTAATCAGATCAAAAGTTCGCAGTGCGCAATAAATGCAATTTTTCTAAAAAGTACAAATAAACTTTTAAATTCGGAAATAGAGGTCGTTTGCAGTCGCAATAAATTCAAAATTTGCATCAAAAAATCCCATATACTCGAACATTCCGGTGTCTAAAAAAATATGTCGCAAAAGTACCTACTACAATGTAAGGAAATAAAAAAATTTTCCGAATTTGTTTTGGTAGTCGCTTCTTCTTGTAGCACGGCATTCTTGTAGCTTTTTCAATACAGTTTAATTTGCATATATAATAACTTTAAAATTTAAATGAACCTAAACAGAAACGGTACTGAACGATTTCAAATCGTTTTGTTTTCAAAATCGTTTTCCATGACAACTGAGTAAGGCGGTTTATAAGCACAAAGACTATTCTGAAAAGAAGTTTATATACGAGCCATGTGAAATTATGCACCGATTCTTACCATTTTCAAAAGAATTCGTCCTTATGACAATTGAAAAGTGTGTACTAAATTGCATACCCACACCACAAAATTAGGGAGAGTATTATGCGCTTGGACTGCTGTTCATAACACTAAAAAAGCGCTTTAATTAACGCATGTTAAAACTAGTGAATGAAGATATCAGCTTTACGCACTGAATTTTTTCTTACAGTAATTTTATAATATTTTCCCAAGTTTGTAAGCTTTAAATGTTATTTTTTATGAAACTTGTTCTTTTACTTACTTTACTGCATTTCAGTATGTCTTGTTTTGTAGCGCATAAATCTGTGCTTAATTTTGTAACAAAATTTTAGGGTGTTGGTTCCACATTTTATTCATAGCTCTGATCCTACTAAACCGATTTTAGTGGATTTCAATCCTAAACTGTTATGATAACTACAAGCAATTTGACATCAAGTTTGTTCATTTGTTTTGCGTTTTTTGAAAGTGAGAGTGTTTTCAAGAGACGGACATGACTAAATGGACTTATAATTACTCAAGGAGCCAGAATATTCTATATACTTTATGGGTCTTAGATAGGGCTTGCAAATTAACCGACTTTTTCAATTACCGGTAATTCGGTAATTTATGTGGAAAAATCCGGTAAACCGGGAATTTAACGGTAATTATGAGAGTATTTTAGTTAGTGAATATTTTATTCAAACTAATTAATTATAAAATTTCGTTTTATAAAATACACACACACACACATTTCGTGCTGTGGTCATGGAAACTGTTGCTTTTTAGGTGGTTGTCCATTTTTGTCGCTGGCTGGTAAAAAAGCAATTGTCAAAAAATAAAAATATACAAAATAGGACATTTTCTTTTTTGCACAAACGAAAAACAAAACATTGGCTATTGGAAAAAAAATTACAAATTTCAATAGCTGTGGCAAAAGCAAAAATAAAAAGCATCCAGCTTATGGGTGCTTTTAAACCCTGTACACAACACACAACAAGAAACCAAAATTTGTTTAATTTTTACGTAGTGCAAGTAAGAGAAAGAAATTTTTTATATTTTACAATATTTTTCGTTTTGTTCCGTACATACTACTTTATAAATAAAGTTGAATTTCTTTATTATAGTATAATTATATATTTTAAATATTAAATTCAACTATTTACTTATAAAATAGTAGGTACGTATGGAACAGAACAAAACGACAAATATTGTAAAATATAAAGCATAAATTTTTACCGAAAAAACCGGTAAAAAATAATGAATTTACCGGTTTTTCGGTAATGAATTTTTTAGCAATTTACCGATAAACCGGTTAATCGGTTAATCGGTAATGCAAGCCCTAGTCTTAGATGTATAATAAAAAAAATTTTAGACGGAATGCCAAAGTTAGAATACCCTCATTCACCACTGGTGGTGGTGGAGGGTATAAAAATGGAGATAAAATTACTAGATTGACATAAGTTTTCTAAATTGATGTTATTAATTAACAATAGCGGCCAACTTCATTACAAAATGCGCTGCAAAAATCGGATTTTCCAATTGCAAAGCGGTGATGCCGCGCTAACAAGGGATTCTTCATACAAGTTGTATAGGCGTGACAATTTTTAACAACCAGCTCGTGGCTACTAGGTACGGCTGTAAGTAATGAAGGGTATTTTATAATGGGGCTCCAAAACACCTTTTTATTTTAAGTTTTAAACATCCAAAAATATGTAGAATACTTCTCTGTTTACATATTTTATATGCAACATTTAAATTGTGAATAAATTTTCAGAACTGGTCAAGCAACAAATTAAGCTTTGAATATAAATTGTAGTAACATTTTAAACCATTTTCACATTCATGAATGTTGCATAAATTTTAGAAAAAAATGTAATTTTTTTTTTTAAGGTATCCTTAAATATGTGGAGCCCCTATATAGCAAAAATTATGTAACCAACAACAATTAAATTTTACAGGAGAAGGTTTTTTTTATATATATTTGCTTAAATTCTAAGTATTTCGTAACGTTACTTCCCAGCGATATGAGATTTTTAGAAATGATGCAAATTATCAAAAATGATCGATTTTCATCAAAAAAACAAAAATCCAAAATGTTGTTGGTTACATCATTTTCGCTATTAGAGCTCGATTTGTTCTAATTAGTTTTTCATGGCTGCTTAACAAACCAACTTTCTTATTTATAAATAGATTTATAATTTAACTTCACATAAAATGCAAATCTGTTATCGATTTTACTTTATTTAAGTTCGAATCTAACGTCATTTCCACCATCTTTTTTATCACCAGCGAATGCCTGGCGGTAAATTTTCAATAGTCTATTGTAATGTTAAATTCAGATATAAAATTGTAACCAACAGCAAATAAAATTTATTCATTTTTTCTCCACTTTATTGAAATTGTGAGAGAAAAAACGCATTGACGATTCACATTTAAGCTGTTTTATGTTGTTTGTCAATTTTCAAATGACGATGATTGAGAAATGAAGTTTTTGTAGGACCCGCATTCACACAAGTGTATACATGTATTGATACACACACACACACATACACATACCGACATTTTTTTTAACAGTTTTTCAGGATATAAATATTGTTTTTGTTTTTCCCAAAATCTAAATCTAGGAAATTTTAACTTATGCGTTGTTGTGCTCAATATTTGGTTTTGCCTTCTCGATATTAGTTTATTTTCAGTGTACGAGTACTGTAAGCAATTCATTTACTGATTGTCTGTATTTGGAAGTGTATTGAATGCAACAGAGAACAGTGGCTGGATTTGAAAGTTACCTTAACTATAATCGAACTTTTTAAAAGGATTTTATAAAAAAAAAAATACAAAAATAAAACCAAAATAGCAGAAATTAAATATTCAATTAAAAATACTTTTTTTGATTTCCTTGATTTTTGTTAACCTTTAAACCCACTGTGAACTACAGATAGACCTGAAAAGTTGCAAATAGTTTACAAACCAAACAACATTGTAGTTGATAAATTTGTTAGATTTGTTTGAATCTATTTGCAGTGTTCTGCAGGACAATTTGAGTAAAAGTGATAAAAAGTAAATTCAATTTTATTTGTTGTTAGTATGTTTGTTTTTTTTACTGTGAGTGGCGAAAATAGGAAATTCTACACCAATTTTTTTTAGTTTATTTTCATATAAATGGTTTTTTCAAACACATTACAAACCTTATTTTGTTGTTGAAATAAAAAGGGAATATTTAATGGACACAAACGAAATTTGAATAAAACAAATCAAGGGAGGATTTTTTTTATTAAGTAAACTATGTTGGTTTTTAGCAGCTCTCTGTACCACAATCAAACATTTATAAATATGAACAAGTGGTTTTAGGGGATATCAATACGTTGTGGTTAATGAAAACTTTTATTTTTTTTTATTAATTTGAACATTTTATAGATACCTAACTCTAATGATTTTTACCCTAGATCCTTAAGAGAAGTGAAGTCGATTGAACGCAAACTTTTTCTTTGAACATATCGGGGATTCGTAAATGTTCTTTAATTTTGATAAGAACTAAATTTAAAAAATTTACAATTTATCTAATCATTTTTGCTTTGCGTAAACAGACAAGAAGCACAAAAAATGCTTTTTTAGAACTCAATTTCGGAATTAAGCGAAAACTTGATTTACTTTTTTTTTATTGATTTTGTTTATTGGAAACACTGCTCAACACAGCAAATTTTTCCTGACTACTGTGCATTGTTGTTAGTTAAATTGAGAGTGCGTCATTAGGGCATCATTAGTTATTTTTTAGCAGCTTTAGTTTAAGTTACGCGAATATATGCAGTGCAACCACCTACGTTTTCGAAATAACGGTATATCTTCAAAACAAGAGCTAACATAAAAAATGGTTAGCACCTCTGGGCTCAGCGTGCCCCAATTAGGTTAAAATGCCAGGTGCCCGGCTTGTCTGTTTTTTGCAACTAGCACTGTGTACTTATTGCTGAAAATTACAATAATAAAATTCTATTTTAATCATATCTTAAAAAAGAAACAAAATACCTCCTTCAAAGTTTCAGGATTTTGAAAGAACAATTGGAGGTATTATTATAGTTATAAAAAATCAGCCAAATAAAAAGTAGGGTTTTGACTTAAGGTACGGTCACATATGGCAAACAATTTTAAAATTTTGTTTGCCGGCATTTTTTTAAATTTTGTTAAAAGAAATAAAAATTTTATTTGCTGGTCACACTACGCACATTTATTTGCCCATTTTTGTTTGTTCAAACAGATTTTAAATACCTTCAAATAAAAAATGGGAAAACATGTTTGCCCAGTGTTCACATATAAAAATATTTGCCTAAAAATAAATATTTGATCAAATTGTCAAAAATAAAAATTAAATAAATAAAATTACTTTTTATTAAAACTAAAAATTAACATTTTTATGCAAAATATGGAAACTTTTGTGGTTTTATGGTACAGAAGAGCGAGAACAGTAGTTTTAAAAATAAAAGAGGATTAAGATAACAAATAAAGGGATAAAGGCAATTTGGCAAAGTAATTTCCAGTCTTATACAACTAAATTAACATATGTACATACATACATTATGAAACTAAAGTATTATTTATTACGGTTTTAGACGCAAGCAATAAAGTGTTTTAGAGAGTGGATCTATTGTAAATTATAGACCGATCTTCACGAAATTCAGTTATATGATTTCTAGGCATATAAATTGAGTTTGTGCAAAATTTAACGACAAAAGGTGCATTCCGCCACCAATTTACGTTAGTTTTTGTAAATAAATATTGATTTTTTCAAGAGGTTGTTCCCCATTTCGCTCCATATCTCTTTTCCTACTAAACCATAAGTGCTGAATTTCAATCCAAACTGCTTGGACGAACTTGCGGCAAAAATTTTTATTTTTCGTCAGCATCCTTTTCTAAATTGATATAACAATGTCCATCCGTCCGGCTATCTGTCGATGTTTACCTTATTCGCAAAGTACATGTCGCAATTTTTGAGATAATCGCGTGTATTCTAGAATCCGAATTCACTCGAAAGTGGATTATTGCAGCATTTTTTGTGTTCCACAATTCACCTCCACATGTTTTTATTCGTTTTCAATTAGAGTGGTAAGGGGTTAGTGAAAGTAAAACGAATCGACTATAATTCTTATGTATGTATATGTGAGAACATTTTTAGCAAAAAAACATAATATTGGTTTTTAGTTTGAAATGTTTATACCATAATGAAAACAATACGTATTTTCACACAAATATTGCAAATTTTTGCAAATTTCCACTGATTTAGCAATATTTACAGAATTTTTACCACGCCTTTTAGTTTGGGGGACTTTTAATCAATTTTATGGGTTGTTTGAAATATTAAAAATTTTCGCGAATTTTCGCTACTTTAGTAAATTTTTTTTTGTTTACCGACATTTTGTTTTTTAACCGATTTGGCAATTTCAAATAAATTTTTGGGTTTGCAATTTTTCGTGAATGTTCGCGATAGATGCAATTGTTTTCTCTGATTCTTTACAGCTTTAACGATTTTTAATAAATACATATAAAACTTTACTATTAGCAAATTTCCGCTAGTTTAGCCACTTTTATCGAATTTTTGCCATTCCTTATAGTTTTAGGGACTTTTAATCAATTTTATGGCTTGTTTGAAATATTAAAAGTTTGCGCGAATTTTTGATAGTTTTGTAAATTTTTGTTTTGTTTTTTCCGACATTCTGTTTTTTAACCGATTTGGAAATCTCAAATAAATTTTTGTGTTTGCAATTTTTCGTGAATGTTCGCGATAGATGCAATTGTTTCTTCTGATTCTTTATAGCTTTATCGATTTTTAATAAATACATATTCAACTTTGCTTCATGCCGCTATTAGCAAATTTTTGCGAATTTCCGCTAATTTAGCCAATCCTTATAGTTTAAGGGACTTTTAATCAATTTTATGGCTTGTTTGAAATATGAAAAATGATCGCTATTTTTGCAATTTTCACGTATCTTTTTTGCTCATAAAAACTTATATCTGGAGAAAAGTTTTGTGCCATAGCTCTTATTCAAATACCGATTCTGTAAATAACTTTTAATGTCATAATAATCTTATAAATGTTGGTTTTGGCAAAAATTTCTATAATAGCTTGTAAATGTTGTCTTGGTAGGCCGAGTATTGGTTCTAGGTCACTTGCTACAATCACTTCAAGACGAAAAAATCTCATAAAGATGTCGATGTCGTTAAATTATTCGGCACTAATAAGTTTTATATAAATCTTAAATTCATTATTTAATTTTATTTTGGCGGGTCCATGATTGTCCACTGACCCCAAAATTGCAAACCATTTTTGCAATGCATAATTCGTAACATTAGCTCATATATTATAAGCATATTAAATAAATTACCCATTTACTTAAGAAAAATGTATTTTGTAACATCTTGAAACCTACTTACCGCGCAACTCTTTGCTAAAAAGAGAACACAGGAAAAATTGTTTTCCATAAATAAGTTTTTTCGAATTTAAAAAATTATTTAATTCTGTTAATTTTTTCAATTTTATTCAATAATTTTTATTTTAAAGCTTTTTTATTTGCCGCTGTTTGGTCTTACAAAATTTTTGTAAGAACAAATATTTATTTGCCTAAAATCGAGGAAAATATTTGACGTTAAATGGTCACATTAGGAGCATTTTTGTTTGCTAGCAAATAATTTTATTTGCCCAAAATCAGCTGTTTTTCTGTTTGCCCCTCAAAAATATTTTGTGGTCAGATTAGGGCAAACAAATATTTGATATTTTTTGACAAATGTTTGCCATATGTGACCGTACCTTTAGTCCTTTTTTAAAATTTAATATTTTGCAGATACACACAAAAAAATTCATAGGTAAAATTACCTAAAAATATGGTATAAAATTATCTAAGCGCAAGGGTAGCATGGCAGTATCAAAGTTTCTTAGGTAATATGACTATTAACTTAGGCAATTTCCATGTTCGAAAAATTATCCATAAGTTTTGTTAAAATAACTTAAAAACTTTGAAAATTCACCAATAATAGCTAAGTTATTTTATATTTTTATTTTTGGAAAATTATCAAAGTTCAATTTTTTTAGGTAAATTTACTACTTCTTTTTGTTAATTTAAATAAAATTAACTACCTTCTTTTATTTTATTTATAAATATATAATTTTTACAAAGATATAAATTTAATGATAAACTTTCACACATTACGTAACATATTAATTTTCAAGAATTAACTAAATAATCTACTGAAACTTTCTAAATAGTTGTCATTGTCTTTCTAAATCTAAGTATATACTTATTTTTAATAACTATTAGAAAATATGGATAAAATCTGAAAATAAAATAATTTCTTAAACACAAATACTGGAAAAGAATATGCAATATCTACCTACTTAGCCATTTTCAATTTTTTCTCACGTGCACCCTTTAACATTTTGCTATTGATCAAAGTTTCGCGTGACTTTTCATCCTAATGTCGGTGTCTTTAAGTATTATAATTACTGTCTTACCCTCAGAAATTAATCAATATCTTGGTTGGTTTTTAAACCCAAACTCCACGTCTACAACAGGCGTGATTTGCTGTTATAACATGATGTTATAAAAGCGGTGTTAAAACATTTGCATTACCAACCATGTTCTGACATGAGACAACCTCTAGCATGAAGAGTCTATACTTAACACTAACATCATATAACTGTTAATGTTAAGCATTTCATGTCTGTTGTAGACTGTGTGCTAAGATGTTCGTCGGTCGAGGCTTTTTAAATTCTTTGCCCATTTCCTATAAACATATTTTTTATTTAACATACAAATGTACATAATTTGAAATTAAGAAATGTTTATTTATATACTTTTTATTTCATTTCTTTTAGTTTTATTTAAATTTAAACGTTTTTTTCACAAAAAAAAAAAAAATCGAACTGACAATAAAATAAAACTATATAAAGCTTAGTCTAGACGATATGTTGAATCAGCAAATGTATGCTTACACTCATATGTTTAAAAATAATAACAAATGCCTCTATCAGCATATGCAATATGTTAGGTGTCTAGACGATATGCTGAAAATACTAAATTTTTCAAATTCAACATATGACAGCAAATGATATTTCAACATATAAGTTAGCATACAATTTTTGTGGCTACACAATATGATGAATTTCGTATGTTGATATGTATGTTGAGTATCGAGAACATTTGTTTAATAATTATACAATATAAATTTGACAATACTCTTTTTTATTATTTAATTTTTTCATTTTATTATTTTTTTTATTTAAAATTTGTTTTCATTTATGGCCTTAAGTGCAAAAATTAATAGTTTTATGTATGTATATTAATAATGAATAAATAAGAATGATATATTTGGCTGGGTCAAATCCGCAAATATGTAGCTAAAATATCTATGAACTGGATTGATCTAAAAATTATTAATAAAACCTCACAGTTTTATAACTTGTTGCAGTTCTACCCCTAAGATAAATTATGGGCCGATCAGCAGTATGTTTTATGGGTTGATTTTAATACCCACACCACCACTGTGTCTGTAACACCTAAAAATATTGGTCCTTTAACCATTTTTTAGTATACCGATCGACACAATCACTATATGAGTCGATATAACGATGTCCGTCCGGCCGGTTGGCTGGCTGTGCACATTGTAGAATTCAAAGTACATACTTGTTAATCACATGTAACTTTATTTGACCAAATTTGAATAAACTATAATGATTTGTATCAGTTTAGCCATATAAAAGGGATTTTTTGGTCAATCGTCACAAAATTCGGTTGAATTAGGCCAAATTTCAATACATCTATAAAAAAATGTTAACTGTTTTAAAGTCCGGCTTTATACGAAACCTACAGTAAGTTGTATGTATCGTGATATTTCTAGCAACTTAAAGCTAAGATGGACTATATTTTACTACAACATCGATATTTTTTACGGTTTAAGGCGTATTTAAATGATTTCTTAAAGTGGGCTTTATATGAAGGTTATGGTAAATTGTGGGCCGATCTTCTCCAAAGTTAGTTGTGAAATTTATTGTTTTATGAAACTATGACAGACAAAATTTTTCTATAATAGCGTTGTTTGGAACGCCTTAGGCATATTGAATTATTACCGAGAATGTGTTTTATATGGGGCCTATGGTAAATAATGGAGCGATCATCGTAGTGTAATATCTAGTCATAGAAAAGGAGTTATTTCTTGCAAAATTAAATTACAATCGGTTCATTTTGTCACCAATTTTTGTTAGTTTCTTTAACAAAAACATCAATTTTTAAGGGTGTTGGAGTTCTGGTTTAAATTAAGAAAATTAACTCAGCTGAGCGGAGTCAGTGCTCGACATACCATAAAACTAAGAACCCTTATGACCAATCAAAGACCTGCAATAAAGACAAATTTCATTAAGCGGAGCTGGTGTTTGTCGTACCTTAGAGGTAAATAATACCCATATTAATGCAATTACAAAAAGTATAAACATTTTTTCACATGTTTACTCACACCTATATACATATTAAATATTAGAATATAAATTTTTAACTTTAATACTTCATAACATGGTAAGGTAGTGTCATGCATTATATTATATCAAAGCTTGAAAAGTTCTCTAAAAAATAAAATATGTATGTAAAAAAATACCTTTATTGTCACAACAAAGTTTTAACATTAGAGCCATTTTGGTAAAATACATTAGTAAATAAAAATATTATTTTTAATAAGTTCTTAATGGGTTAATAATTCGAAATGTTTTATATACCATGTAAAAGGTATTTGAAAATACTTTTCAGCGATATCCATATTGCTTAGATCAAAATTATGCTTTAAGAGATATTGGTTAAGAACTTCAACTTTTATGATCTTTAACTCTAAAACAAAGTTCGTTGGCAAACATTTTTATTTTCAAAGCACTTCTATATGCATTTTTTTGTTACTTGTTTGCCAATGAGCCAAAAATCTTGATAAGTTCCGGAGCTCTGTACAAAATTAAGCAAGTAATTGAAGGAATATCAAGTTTTATACATTTGATATGCTAACAAATTTGCCGTATGCTGAAAAGCTTGCATACGACTTTTAACAAATAACATATTTGTCAACATATGTAGAATATTTGATGAAAAGTAAAAAATATTGTGTCTAGACGATATGCTATAATTTTGAACAAACGTTTGCTGACATCGTTAACAAATGCCTGTCATATGTTGGTAAGCACACGTTTGCTGAAAAAATTTGGTGTCTACACGATATGTTGGCACTGAAAGCAAATTTTTCAACATAAATTTGCTGATTCAACATATCGTGTAGACTTAGCTTAAAAAAAATTCGAAGAAGATACCTAACTCAATTAGGAATATTATCAAAAATTTTAGGCAAAACTTTTTTTATAATTTACCAATTATCTTAGGCAATTTAACTTAGTTTTTTGTTTTTATATGAAAATAAAATACCTATGCGAGCCTTGGTAAACTTACCTAGATTTTTTTTTTGTGTGTATAACATTTTAAACAAAAAAAAAAAATGTTTCAATACATGGTTTGTAGCCCCAAGTATTCTCTTTAAAATGGCATTAAAATCATCTTCATATGTAAAGTAGTTTTCGAAATATTGAAAAGATAATCTTAACGCGAAATTATGACATTTTGAATATGACATATAACTCTTGAAAAAAATATGTGTACATATTTTTAGTTCATATATGTTCCTTATAGGATAAAAGGATCCTTCTCACCAAATTTCATTAAAATCGAAAGGGCTCGGGTCCCACACTTGGTCGATTTGACATGTATATTTTTGTTTATGTAATACAATTTTTTATTTGTTTAAATTCAGGTACCTGTGTCTGGAAAGGTATTTTTGAATTTTTCAGTTTTTTTTCATATAATTATTAGGTATATTAGAACGAAACTCTATGTACATATTTCTTAATCAGAGTGTTTTTTACTAGGAAATGAGAAAAAAGTGTAGCGTGGGCGTGGCAATTGGCCAAAAACAAATTTTGTGTATTATATATTGACTGGTGTGAATAAAATCAAAACGAAACGTATCAAAAAGCATACGCACAACATAATAATTCTTTCTTTACTTTTCTTCGAAGAATTATACTATAGTCATAAAACTCCATACATAAAAAAGTAGTCCCAGCCAGGTGCAGGTGGCAGTTTCTACCACACAAATTAGTTGTCCACTTAAGAGTTTTGAATTTTGAATTTTAAGAATTTTGAAATACCTTGCCATTGTTGCAGGCTGTTACATATAAAGTTTTTGTAAGTGAAGTGCGAGTGTTATGTAAGCATATCTTCTTTAAGCATATTAAAGTAAAAACTAAAACCGTTTTCGGTTTCGGTTCAAGCCGCAGCTTCGAATTCGGTTAAAACCGAACAGCAATCCCTACTTTGAACCGATGCCAACAACATTTGCTTAGATGATTTTAATTGCAATAAAATAAGTTTAGACGAAATTTCATTTATATACCAACATATTAAAATGGTTTATGGGCGCAAAGACTCTAAGGGGTGTCGTGGTGTCGCTATAAAGTCTTGCAATCTGTGCAAACGGTGCATTTATACGCCTTCGCAAATGAACTGTCAAAAATTGTGTAAGAATTGATTTGCACTAACTTCGTAAATTTGCCCAACAATTTTAACTCGTAAACTTGCGCTGTTCAATTGTGCATTTAAACGTTTATCGATTTTTTTTAATGCTTCCGTCGATTTGAATGCAAAATCCAAGTGGTTTTAAATCACAAACAATAAACTCTGGCAATAATTTGAGCAAATTTAATCACAAATTTCAAATTTCAACTTTTATTTTATTTTTTTCAAAACTTTTATTTTATTTCTTAAAAACTGACATTAATTGCTTAAAATTAAAACAAAAATTAAAAAGGGGGTTCATGAAACAAGTCTCGCAAAGTTTGCCCAATTGCACAAATGGCAATTTTAAGCGATAGCATGAAAACTCGTTCTGTTCCTGAAAGAAGCTTGTATGGGGGCTATGTGAAAGTATAAACCGATTCATCCCATTTGCAATAGGCTTGGTCCTTGTTCTAATTAGAACATGTTTACCAAATTAAATAGCACTTTTACTCGGCTATATTGAATCTTTGATACCATCCACCCAGAGTAAATATATTTCAGTATTAAGCTTTATATATAAAAATTATAAACTAGTGTTAATAATAACTGACCTCACAGTATTACAATTCAATGCGGTTTTAGGCGTATTAAATAAAGCCTCTTTTAAAAATACACTTTATATGAGGCCTCTGGGAAATGATAGACCACTCCGTAGGAAACGAGTGATTTCTGGTCGTATAAAATTATAACAGGCCAATGTTTACTACAGCAGTATTATTCATTACGTTTTAGCTGCACAAGAGTGTGGGCCTCGGTCATTCCGAAGTTCGATAGTGTGTCTTCAGCCTTACAAAACTACTCGTTACGGTTTTTTGAATACTTAATTGTTTTTTTTTTGAGAATGGGCTTTATATAGGGCCTATGTTAAGTTATGGATTGATCTTTTCAAATAAAGCAGTGTGGTTTCTAAACATGATATGATAGAATGACATGCAAAAGTTTACTAAAATAACATTATTCGTTACGGGTTTTGGGCATGCTAAAGTGTTTTCCGTGAGTGGGGTTTTATACGGCGCCCATGTTAAATTATAACTCGATCTATACAGAACTTATTAGTGATATACTGATTCATATATCAGTGTTCGAAAATAAACACTAAATAACGCCCCTTAGTTCAGTGTTCGAAAATAAACACTAAATAACGCTCCTTAGTTCAGTGTTCGAAAATAAACAATAAATAGCTCTCCTTACACTTATAAAATTATTACTGTAACTGATTGTGGGTTATTAAATTCGTTTTCCGTACTGTTAAAATTGAATAAAAATTAAGTTATTTTACGAATAATTTTATTTTTCAATATTTCCCTGTCGGACTTTGAGTTAACTTAAAACTAACTTATTGTCAACCAGAAATGAGTCACAGGTGACTAAAAAGCTGGCTCATTTCCCTTGTTAAACTCTATTCAGTTTTTACACGTTGTGTCATCAGAGCGAGTCAGTACTCACTCACTCTGCATAAGTTTCAGCTAACCACAAGCTAGCTCATTATGAGTTAGCTTGTAGTGCATAAAGTAAGAGTGCACTATGAGTTAAGTATAAATTGACTAACTTATAGTTGGGTTTAACTAGGCAGCTTGTAGTTCATCAGAACAAGTCAACACTCACTCCACCCTTCATATTTATATTATTATTAACTAATTATGTATGTATATATTTTTATTAATATTTATAATAAATTTTATGTATTTAACATAATAGAATCTGGGAATTTATTTCTCATGGTGAGTACATTTATTATACATATAAATTTTCATATTATTCGAATGTGTATTCTAAGTCAAATTACAATTCAATTTAAATTTTTTTCATTTTATGAAATAACTTGACAAATTTTTCTCTGTTTAATGAAAACAAAAAATATTTCAACAAAATAAAGTTTCACCTGTATGTTTTTTAATTTTTGTTTATTTCTGTATCAGATTTGAGTTATTTCGAAAGTTAATTAAAAATGAGTTAGTTAAAAGTCAGCCTTATTTTGAGTTAGCTCATAAAAGTCCGACAGGGTTGTGTTTGTTTTTCAAAACGCAAACTACCAAAAAATAGTGTTTTTTCGTTTTCTTTTGTTATGTAGTTTGATTTTTTGTCGGTTAAAATATATTTTTTAAAAGTAAAAACTATTCAATTTTACGGAATATGCTGTTTAATAAATAAAAAAAATAAAAATTAATGTACAAATCATTTGTTTTAAATGAAATGTAAATGATCTGTTTTTTAAATGAATTTTAAGTTGGTTAATACATAATTTTTTGAGTGTAGTGTTCGGTTCGGTAGATTTGTGGAAAACACTAACGATAATAGTGTTTGTATAGCATATCACTAAAAACCGTTTTCCTGTTAGTCATCTTTCAAATACAAAAATAATTCTGTTCTTATCCCACTCTACAAATAGATGAGAACATTTATTTCCGTTCGGTTTTTTTTTAACCACAAACTTCATTGTGTTCGGTCCAGCTCATTAATGTTCGATCGTTTTTGTTGTACTTTGGGCCATTTTGGTTGGTAAAAAAAACCACAAAATAGATAACGTTCCTCAGTGTGTGAGCCGAACGCTAAAAATTGTTCTGTTTATTATCGAACACTAATATTAATGAATCGGTGCATTTCTTATTAAATTTTGTATCCAAATTATACATTTTTTAGGTAGGTTGTTCCATATTTCGGATTTTATTTGCAAACTGGAAACAATTCGGCACCAAATTTGTAAATTTCAGGTGAGTCTTTGCAAAGTAATTATACGTGTTTTTTACAAAGGGATATGGCTAAATCTACTTAAAATTGTTGAAGAACGCAGAATTCACATACTTTATGAAGTCTTTGATGACTGTTAAAAAGGTTTCAAACGGAATGACAAACGTATTATGTATACACAATCATTTGTCGCTAGTGGTGGAGGACAGAAAAAATAAATAATAAAACGTGTTTAATATTGTTAAGACTTATTTAAGGCCACCCAGCATATAAAAAAAGCTGCTTGTTTTTGAAATAAAATAAAATTTTTCGTTTGCAAATTTATTGTGAGAACAAAAACGAATTTGAGTTTTTTTATTGTTGTTTCAATGTAAATTCCCAAACGAAAATTTTTATTGTTATTTCAAAAACAGGCAGTAAAACTGATTGCTTGGCTTTACGAAAATTAAACAATAAAAATTTCTTTTATCATAATTATCTTAAGTTTAGCTCCCCTGGTATAGTCAAAAACAATCTAATGAAAAATATTTTCAATTTATAAAAGCCACATTGTTATCTCTTATATTTCATCGTGGAGAAAATATAAATTTCATTACAATTTTTGTTGAAGATATTTGCAGATATGGTGTGGTCTTTGCCTCTTAAACCACCCACTGTGCGTCGTGCATAAAACTTTATTTGCTTTATTACTTTTACAATTTATGCCTTTTTTAGTTTTCCTTTATTAATTATTCAGTTCCTGCGATTTCATATGTAGTAAGAAGTTTTTATTTTTTTTAGTATGCACTTATTGTTAATTTCCCAAATGTTTACAAAACTCTGAAAAATTTCATATTTTTTTGTTGCTGATTAGAGGAATTTTCATACCCTTAATTTAAATTTTAAATTTATGCCTTTCACATGCCACGCACAGTAAGGAAATCTAACAATACCTATAACCCTCTAAGTAGAGCGAACTTAAAAAAACGACAATTTAAGTAAGTGTTGGTGTTATTGTTTACACCATGTTTATCGGTAACAGGCGTATTTATTTAATTTTTTTTTCACTTCCTACCAACTCTTAAACCAGAACACTTTTTTTATTTTATAATTTGCCTGAACGTCTTGGAGTTGGTTTCTTAAAGCATCAGCGCTTCTGGCTGGGAACTTGTAGGGAATCAAATCTTCTTCTTTTTAGCTCTTAATATATTTTTATGTCAGCCGCCTGGTACTTGACTTCATTTTCATCATTTTTATCGTTATTTTGGTTTATTCTTCAACCACCATCAAAATAAAAAAGAAATATAAAAAAATAAAATAATTTGCATTCAAGTCGTCATATTGAAAATGTATAAAAAACGATTAAGTGGTATCAGCAGCTGTGTTCATTTCACTTATTTAAAATTTATTTTCCAGCTACATTTTACTTGATTGAAGTTTGTCTGTCTGCCTGTCTGTAGTTGTATATGAATGTTAGATGTTGTGTTAGGGTTTCTAATTTTTGCAGACTTTTTAAATTCCCCAAAACGTATACTAACAATTTTAAACTTCCCAGAAATCCTGGAAAATAATATTAAAAGAAAAATATATAAAATTTATTTATATTTTGGTTTTATGAAAGTATTTGGTAAGTCCTCGTCCATGTTGCTTTGATTTCTTTATACATTCGTGTTCATACAATGGAACTGTGCAGCTTTTCGATATATTGTACGCCTTCTCTCTTTCTTCATTTTCTTTATCTCAATAACAAACTCACAAAAACTTCTTGAAACAAAAAACAATTTTCAACTAGTCTTTCCTCCCCTTTCACCGTCAAACTTAAATTTATTCTGAGCAAATGTTTCATGCCCATACAAATTGTATGAAGCATCCGTAAATAACGCGGTCTTAACGCTTTGAAATTGGAAAATCCGATTTTAGCAGCGTGTTTAATAGTAAAGTTGGTCGCATTTGTTAATAAATAATGGCAACTTAGCTATTTTTTCTTCCATCTTGCTGTTTGTCTCCATTTTTTTTTTTTACTTTTAGGTGGGTTTTATAAAACAAGAGAGAAAAGTGTTAATTTAATTTCAAAATCTTATAATGAATACATATCGCGAAATAAAGTTCCCGAGAATTGAAGGGAAAAATAACTCGGGAAAGTTTTTCTCGCGCAAGACCCCTAATTGGTATAACTAATGCTTCCCCAGTACTCAAATAAAAATAAATCGATGGTTTTCCACAGGCAGAAACGAATTTGTTAAAATTTGTCAGGAAAAGCATTAAGAAGTAAGTACTGGAGAGAAAGGAAATCTAAAGAGGAACAAAAAGGATGTTTATGTGATTGATTACATACAAAATTATTTTCTATTTTACATCCATTTTATTGACCCATTCAATTTTTGTTTATTGCTTTTTTCTATTTCTGTTTGTTTCTCCCTTTTTTTTTGGTGAATCTGTTTTGGTTTCTGTTTTTTTCAGATGTGAAAAAACGCCTTAAATAAAATAGATAAGACCCAGTTGTTTAATAATGTAATTGCGGTTAAAATTTACTTTTAACGGCTTTTAACTGATTTAACTTTATGGCAGCCGTAAAGGATAAACAAAGCAAACTAGAAACGGTTGTAATTTTATGTGTGGGGTGGGGGGGTTTGGTAAATAAAAGATTCTTTAGAGATTTTCACGCACCTCTTATTAATTTTAGAGGATAAGGGCAGCTAAAGATTTTACCGTTCGTAGAATAAATTTGGTTTTAGATTTCCATCTCTCCATTATCGTATCATTGAATAAGACAATTGCAAATAGAGTAGGGGTTTTCCTTGGAATAGTCCACTTCCGGAAAATATATAACAGGATTTTAGAATAATTTTATAATTCTTGAAATATTTTAAACACTCTAAGTGCCTATTTCACATATAGTATTTAAATATCAATTTTTGTTTTTCATGTCCAAACAAAAACAAAATTATGTGCAAATCTGTATTTAGATCAGGGCTGTGGAGACGGAGGTGAAGAGTCGGAGTTGATGTTTTTGTGCCGGAGTCGTAGTACCCACAAAAACTCGTGACTCCGACTCCAAAGTTTTTCGGCATAAAAAATTTAAAAAAAATTTCCAATATAAAAATTATCTTCTTAAAATACATTTAAAATTTAAATAAATGGTTTATGAATACTGCTCTTATGTGCTGTTTCCAAATGACAGGCGATGGACTAAGTGCTTTTCATATACAGGGGTGTGCTGGAAATCGCAAACGGAAAACGCAAGAATTTTAAAAGTCGTTTTTAAATTTTATGGATGCGAATTATTTGCCAAATGTGATGCGCCAAGTACAAGAAAATTAAACTCAGTCTTTAAAAGCATTGTACGATACGTATATGGCGTGAAAAGGTTTAATTCTGTTTCTCCTTTTACGGTAAAGTTATATGGTGTTCAGTTTGATGACCTTTTCAAAACAAGAGTACTGATATTTATGCACGATTTTTGTAATAAAAGAATTTTATGACAAATATTAAACAAATATTTTCCTATTAAACAGGATTGTAAACCAAAAATTATAAGAATTAGGTTTAAAGTTTGTTAAAAACAACTTCCAAATTCTTGCGTTTTGCGTTTGCGATTTCCAGCACATCCCTGATAAATTTTGCTACATAATCAATCGCCTGTCATTTAGAAACAGCACATTAATGTTTGCGTACGGTAATTGCTTCTCAAAAACTCTAATTTTTAGAAGGCCATACGGTAATGAAAAAATAAAAGTTAACATCACTGAGTCTCATATACATTTAGCATCAAGATTATAGTAGGAGTCGGAGTAGGAGTCGGTGTCGGAGTAGGAGTCGGAGTCGCACTTAAAAAATTTCAGCATTTGGAGTCGGAGTCGGAGTTAGTACTTTTTCGGACGACTCCACAGCCCTGATTTAGATATGAATTGATACTTAAATACAGTTGGTGAAAGTGGCCCTAAGACTATTTGCGCGTTATTTTATTAAGAACTGCACCTCAATTGAAAAATGTTTTCATACAAATTTTTGTAAGTTCAAAAAGTTTTTTATAAAAAAATTTTCAACGTAAAGGGAAGAAAGTATTTACAACTTGATCTTGTTCGTAATTGAAGCAAAGACTCGAATGTAACAATTTTGCAAAAAAAATATTGTATTAACCGTTAACATAACTCTCTTATATTGCTAAAACACCAAATCACCCAAAATTTGGCACTTAATAGTCATCCAAATCCAATTATAAAGAGTCAGTAAGGGGAGGAACGTTATAATTTGAAAATGATACAAACGAAATTGTAACTGATATGTGCAACAGAGGTACAAAAATAAACATTTGAGAAAGGTTGAGAAATAGCAGAAATGCATATGAAACTAGAAAAAATTAGGGCATACCTCCAAAAAAAAAAACGCTTCAAGGCAGGTTATGTGGAAAAGGTTTTTAATACACACTTTTTAATTGTGAAACGTGGAATACTGTTTTAAATACCACTAGTCATGATAATTTTCGTTGTGCAAAAACTTTTTAACTGTCACAGTTGGAGATTGTGAAAAAATTGAAAAATTCTGTATTTGCCAAACGGTTTACCCCATTAGAATAAAATTTGAGGTGGCAATTGAAGACTTTGTAGTCGAGCTTAAGTTTTGGCTTTGGAGTCTTTAGACTTTTGTAATAAACAATTTATATGCATTAAAAATTAAACTTGTGAAAAAGTTGTTTTTTTTTTGTATTTTTTAGTTATAGAAAAAAATTGTTAAGCAACAGGTATACAGGGCTTCCCATTTAAAATTTGAATTGGCTACAAAAAAAGGTACTGACTACCACGACTGGCTCGGCAGTACCTCATCCGATTAACGCAATTTTTCCGTACCTTGTCGATTGTTTCGGCTCGAATCTCTTCAACGGCAAATTCGATTTCATGTTTCAAGAGTCTCTGGATGGTTTACGCAACATTTATCCTTATTGGCTCCCCACAAAAATTAATCCAAAGGGAACAAGGACCATCCTTCATTACTTGTACAGTTTTAAAAGGCTAGGAATGTAAAATATTGCTATAAAAAAACTCTTTGCACATTTTAATCACTGCGTGCTCAAGGCTCTTCCGAATAAGACCAATTTTTTTTGTAAATTTTTTTTTATGCCTGATTTTTTTCAATAACAAAGCAATAACAAAATTTTTTTTATGTATATGGGTGTTTTTACGTTATTGGTACTATCGACGGCTACATTAACCCTCCGTCTTACACATGTTTTTATTTTCACATTCGTAACGCATGAGTCTAGCCAGACCCAACAAACTTTTGAATAAATAAAACCAAATTTTTTTTAACTAAATGTTATATTATACACATTTATAATTTAAATTCATATTTTAAAATTTTATTTAAATTATAACTGTTTATAATATAACATTTAGTTAAAAAAATTGGTTTTATTTATTCAAAAGTTTGTTCGGTCTGGCTAGACTCATGCGTTACGAATGTGAAATTAAAAAACATGTGTAATGGGGAGGGTTAAATTGTAGAGCTAGATGGAGCTAATAGTTTGTGTGCTTAATAAAAATAAATAAATAATAGATAATTTAACAAAAAAATAATAAAAAACAGCAAGAAAGAATGTTAAAAATACGTCATCTTCTATACAAAATATATATGGGTCTGGCCAGACCACATGTGTTACGAATGTGATGTGTGCAGTAAAATATTGGAATAAGTTTCCTTATATATCCTTTCCAGGTTATATTTTTCAGCTGTTTATAGTAAACTAAATTTTAGAAGGGTACCTGAAATTTCAAGTCCCTACCTGTGTTTTAAATATACTAAAATAACATTTAAAATCGAAAAAGGTCTGGCCAGACTCATGAGTAAGACGAAGGGTTAAAAAATCATATATAATTTAAAAATTTGTTGAAACTTAATTTCCCGATATTTTTTAATTAGGCTTGAGTTCATCAAATTTAATTTTCATTAAATTATTTTCACTGAGGAAGGAATTTTTTTATAAAAATTTATTGATAATATTTCTTGGCTGAACTGACATTTGAACCCGGGTTGACATTTGATCGCTGGAATATTAAAGATCGCCGTCCAGAAAATTCGTCCTAATGTAAAAGTGTTCTCAATTGATAACGAAGACATTTCAAAGAAAGAAGAGGAACTTAATAAAAAAAATTTTAAAAGTTTATCAGACACTATGAAGGTCCATCAAATTACTGGAAGTATATTTTGCCGCAATAAACTGACAATGATAAGCTTAAGCCGTTTCTGTGATATTGAAGTATCCAATCATTTTGTGGTCGGCACTTTGGAGTTTGCTTCCATGAAAACCAAACCGCGCCTTAATGTTGAAAATGTATATGGGCCTGCAAGTGAATATAATATAATATATGTTATATAAGGTCAAAGCAGCTTAAAGTATCTTCTCAGTCTTGTTCTCAAGCAGTTTCCTAGAAGGCATGCCAGCTCAATTCAAAAATTAAAGGACAAAGGATTTTTTAAGCTTTTGACGCAAGTGTTAACATCTTTTGACAGGCGTGATCTCATTAGTTATATTTTTAATGTTTGTATTAATTAGTAGAAGTTCTAATTTAAGTTTAAAGTTTTTATTGGAGCATTGTTGCTCTGTAAACTAAGTATTTTTGTTTTCTAAGTTACATAAAAGATGACTCTATGTAAATTTAAGTCTAATTTTTTTTTTGTTTTAAACTATCACCAAATATGAAATAGTTAATTAAAGTTGATTCGAAAATAAGGTTTGTTTTCAATTTATCTTTCCCCTTAAAGTAAGGTATCTTGTCCTGGACAAAATGTCTTTATCCTATGTAGAGTACCTCCCCTGGTGACTTAAAATACCGGTAAAAGTAGATTACTTGACTGGCCATTATTAAACATGCATTCAAACTACCTGATTAAATACGATTATATTGAAAAAAGTTATTATTTTAAATATTTTCATCACGCCGCATATAGGGGTTTTTTTTTGCCAATCTAGACGGACATTAAGCAAAAAGTTAAATTTAAGAACTGTAAAAATCAACATACAACAAAGTTCTGCATCGTATAGTAAATTTTTAAGTCTTTTGCTTGAGATTTGTGGTTTTGGGACACTGTTAAAGTCCGGAAAGTTGATTTAATTTCATGCGTGTTCATTGACTTTTTACGGTTTAGGGAGGTTTACAATATACTTTTATGTGAGTAAACGAATAAAGATTTTAAATTGATTTTTTTTCTGTGAAAGACTATATTAACAGCTTATAACAACTTATAAACATTTTTAGAAAAATTTGTTTGAAATTAAAAAAAAATTAAAAGGTTTTTGAAAGAGAGTTTTGTTGTATCAATTAAAATCTTTAACATCACGATACAATTTGAAATCTCTACTTTTAAATTAAAAAAAAAAAACGTTGCGCGTTGTTGCGCCATTTTTTTAAGATTTTTTTAAAAATTTCACCTTTTTCTGTTTTTGCTTTGTTTTGTCTTGCATAGGTACATATGATAGAAACCCTTTCGTCAGTCATAAAATGTTTTAGTTGTATGTACATATTTTTATTAAGATTATTGCATCTAAGGCAAATTATACCTGTGTAAAAAGCGAAACAGTAATTAACTGTTTTTAACCACCTGCAAAACTTAACGTTTTTCTATATTCCTGGCAACCTATGACATCTACAATGCACAAGATTTGAATACATGGCGCAACCGTAATGAGCCTGGAAGTTTTGCCTATCGGACTATTATCAGAAGAAGCGTCTGAGGCACGAAATAAACATTTTCGGCTTTACAAAGATAATATAATTAGACTTTTGCTCAGTTCTGACCCACTGATTACTAAAATAAGACCAACTCCAAAAATAAAGTCATTACTCTTTACGAAAGAAGCAATTTCTTTAATGCTTCCACCTGTACTTGGCTCTGAAGAGAATTTAGATTCGGAAGAGGATATTGAAGAAACAGACGAAGAAGAACCATGACATAGTGCAAAAGAGAAGTTATTTTCAATAAATTAGTTGTTATTTATTTTAAATAAAATTTGTTGTTACTATTATAGATAAGTTATATTTACGAATAAATTAATTATGTTCAGATAAATAAGTTACTATAAAATACATAAAAGTCACATAAAATCTTAAAAATTAATATTTTTTGGAATGAAGCAAAAAAAAATTTTTTTGACAGGTTTTTTCCGGGGAGTGTGTTTAGAGGGATACCTCCCCCTGCCGATAAAAGTTGAAAAATTTAATTTTTATAGTATTAAGGCGTTCATAATCTATTTCTTTTAATATTTAAATTTTTTTTTAAATATTGTTTTATGTAACCGCCCACAAAAAGAGGCGGGATCAAAAAGTGAAATTTTACGATCTCCTGGATCCAATTTTAGGTTTTTTAACTTTCGCCGACGTTAAAAGTTGCATTTGCCAAACAAAAGTATGGGAAAACTTAAAAAAAAATTGAATTTTTCAGACGTTGGATTAGTTCTTCTTCTAGTGGGAACTTTTTCCTCCTTGGGCCGATTTTATTTATTTTTAAGGTTTACCTGACAATAACACATATTTTTGCCAGTCAGCTTTCTCATATCATTCGTGTTACAACCAGTGCAAATTTCAGATGAGTATAAAAGTGTCAGAAGAAGATATGTTCTTGCAAGTAATATTCTTACTTGCAGAGGTGTTAAGTGCTGAGTAGCCCATAAACTTCGCAACAAGCCATATACTTTACCACAAACTTGTGTAATGTGATTCGACCAAGTTAAAGTTTTGTTAAATGGTACTCCTAAGTTTCTTGCTGAATCTACAACATCGATTCTCGAATCACCAAGAAATAAATTTACCTCAAAATTTATATGAGAGGCTCTTTAGGATTAAGTCGCAAACCGTTAGCCCCTGCCCATATAAGTATTTTCTCAAGATCATGATTTAACTCCCGTATTTTCATATTAGCTGATTCTTTAGGACTACTGAGATACAGCTGAACGTCATCAGCATACATTTGTATACTAGAATACGATAGTTTGTTTGGGAGATCGTTCGCATATAAGGAGTATAGCAGGGGTCCAAGGATGGATCCCTGTGGGACACCTCTAGTTACTTGTAAAGAACGCGATTTGCAACTGATTGTCATCTACTTGAGAGGTATGATGACAACAGTTTCACCGCAAACGTGGAAAATTTAAATAATTTGGACAATTTCATGCACAAGATTGAATGGTGCACTGTATCAAAAGCCTTTGAGTGGTTCAATAATACCAAAAAAGTTATTTTTTTTTCATCAAGGTTACTACGAATTTCCTCTATCACATCGGTAAGAGCTAAAGTACAGCCACGTTGAGGCCTGAATCCAGATTGACGATCGGTTAACAGGTAACAAAAAACCCCTGCATATACAAAAATACCCCGGTTTGCGTCGTTTCGAAGTTGGGTCTTTTTAAAATTTCTGTGATTTCGAAGTTGCGTGGTTTTTGTTTCAGTTTGCGTCGGATGTCTTCAAAGTTGCTTCGTTTTTGTTTTAGTTTGCGTCGAATGGTTTAAAAGTTGCAGCGTTAGTGCTTCGATTTGCGGTGTTAATATTAAAAATGTTTACACAAAACTAAAACAGAAAAGAGGGATTTCCCGTTTAAGTCAAATGCAATTATGTATGTGAAGTAGTAGTAGTTTCAAATTACATTTGGTGAAGTGAAGTAAATATAAATATTTTGCACATTATCGTAATTTGAAAATATTTCAATATATAGTGCAATAGCTTTATAACTTTTAATTAATTTCTGTAACATCTGCAATTATTTCAGCATTCTTAAACATGCCCTGCAGTATTAACATCGTTTGAGTTTTCAAAGTCAAAGGTTTTGGTTGGCCAACAACCAATGCAATTTTCTTGCTCAACCCTCCGTTACTTAAGGTGACCATACGTACTCTTTTTTAGAGGACAATCATCTATTTTAACTGGCTGTCATCTATAAAATTTGTGTCCTCTTTTATCATCTTTTTTTCATAATCTGTCATCTTTGTCCTCTTTATTTTTAAATGCATAATCAATATTTGTTTTTATTTTTATAAACTAAAATAAATTTTATTTCACGGCGATCGCCGGTTTTTTCCTGTCAAATCGTATGGAAAATGTCGGGCCGTGCTTATTCTTTTCATACTTCTACTGAACTCTTATTCACTTGCAGTATACAATTTTGAATAAGTTAGTGCAATGCATTTTAATTTTCGTTATTTTTTTTTTTAGTAATTTTACTTATTTATAAGTAAACGTAAATGTGTATATGTATATCGCTGGCTGAATATGCAAGCAAACCTACTAAGTCCCTTTCAACAAATTTTACAGGAAAACTTTTTTTCCCAATTTGCTGCTTGAAAGGAAAACCAAAAATATAGTTGATTTGACACACTTCAAGACTCAAATTAAAGGAAAACTACATGGTGGTCGACGAGGAATATCTTTCTCTACCACACGGCATCAAAATCTCCATTTACTTAAAAATTGGATTTAACAGGTTTGCATTTTAAGGGATATGTTATTTTTTTTTTTAATTTACTTAACATATGTGAATGTGCGAATGCAAATTTGTCAGTAAAATATGTAAAAAAAATCTTAAATTTTTAACATTTTTTTCTTTTTGTCCTCTATTTTTATTTTCAAAATCTGGTCGCCTTACGTTACTATCGTATATTTCACATACTTCGGTACTATCATTGGGTGTAATCCACCCATGCCTTTTAAGTGTCTGCGTTTCTTAACTGTCAAATTCAAATATACAAATAATCAATTTTTTAAAATAATGAGCACTGAAATACTGAACAAATTTTGGTTTATTCGTTATCTATTATTTTATTTCAAATTATATGTATGTATGTTGTTTACAAACAAATAATATAAAAATAATAAATAATTATTTACATTTCATTAAAAAAAATAAAAAATAATAATTAATGAATTATGTGAAATTAGTGATAATTAAGAAAATTTGTAAGCCAATCCTATGCGGGTTACTGATTTGGAAAGTTGAAAGGGTATAGAAAAAAAGTTATTTAATAAAATTTTTCTAAACAAAGTAAACAATTTTTTTTAACAAAGTAAAATTTTGCGTAAAAATTGAGCTAAGTACCAACAAAATTAAGTTACTCATTAAATCCATCAAACATATCATCTGGTTTTTGTAATTTTTTGCCAATGCTGAGATTGTAGAATGATAGAAACTAGTACACAGTAGGGATCTGTGGCTTTTGAAAAAAAAAATTCGCATTTGCACAAAATGTAATCGCTACAAAGATGTACATGGATACTAGCGATAGGTACAAAACACCCAAAAACAATTAAACACTATTATTATCGCGGGTGTAAACCACCCAATCTCTTTTTAAAACAAATTTTATATAAATTTAATCTCAAATTAATATAGTAGAATGTACTTCTTACTTCATACTATTGATAAATTGAAATTTATTGTTGGTGGGATATGCTATTCCTATGCGCGTTTCACTGGTTGCTAAGGCCAGATCGTCAGGAAACTTCATTCAAAGATTTTAGAAAAACTAAAGATATGAGACAAATAAAACTGTTAAGCGAATAGGAATTATAAACACTTAAAAGTCTTACCTGTAATAATATCAAAGCTTAAACAAAAACGACAACAAAACAGTGAGTTTATTTTTCTTACAGTCCCGACTGCAATTGGTTGATTTTTTTTTGTCAATGTTGTTGCAAGTAGGTAAAGAAAAAACAAAAAATAAATTATCTTATTTTATTTTGCTAAACCAGTATATTTACCAGAGTTCAGAGAAAGTCATATGTGATCGCTCATATTCAACCATTCTTGAATTTTTTACATAAATGAAAAATGTAAAATATGTAACTTTTTTCACAGTCATAAATGAATTGTTAATATTTCGGCAAATTCATTCTTGTTTTTGAGGAAAAATCCAATTTTGCCTTTCTTCAGTCATGTAAAATGAGGAAAAAAAAAGTTTTAAAAACGATCCTCACTAGTAATGTTGTTGTTGCTCGACAGTTTGCATGACTACAGCTCGAAATGCCTGTGTGTGTATTTGTTTGTGTAAAATATTTTTGGCAAAGGCAACCAGCCAAAGTGTCTGTTGCATTTTTTGTAGGAAAAAATTATTGGAAAAAAATTAAAAGGACTGCACATATCGTCATCTTAAATGCAGAATAAGATAACATTTCATAAGTTTACATGCAGAGCAAAAAACTTTGTAAAATGTTAATTATTTGAGATTTAAAATCAATTTTAAATATTTCAGATAAAAATGCGATAACCCATATATTTTTGAAGAAAAATATCATTTTTATTATTTTTTAAAATGTGTTAATATTAATTTGTATTTTTTGGAAACAAAAAGACATATCGTAAAAGAAAGTATATTAGTATTAAGTGAAACAAACATATAATATATTAAATTATTAAATATTTGTGTTTAATTACCGGAAAATGGAATATATACATATATATAAATATATGATAATCGCACGATTAATATGTAGCATCATAAGGATTGCGTTGACATGTTAAATAAGTTTGCTTTTCTGATGCAGCGCAGGCAGTAATGCATTTAACAATGTGGAGAACTTATATTGTTATAGATATTATGACATACCTATTATTTATAATTTTTTTTATTGATTTTAATTACTTATAAGTAGTGGTTTAAACTAAAATATGTACTTCATTAAATTTAGCTATGAATTGATTTTAAAAATACATCTTTTTCATTCTTATCTAAACGTATTTTGATCTCCATAAAATGAATTATCTTAATGAATTTTTTTTTACAATGAACAAATTTTGCAAATAAATATTTGACTCATATTCATTCATACCTATTTGTCTCCAGTTCACGAATTATTTCAAAATAACTCTGCATCATATACTTTCAAAGCTAATGCAACAAGTTAATTTTAATTAGGTAATTTATGAAAAATATAAAAAAGATGGAAAGAGTAGTCCAACTAAGAGTAGTTGTTGATAGCAGCTCCGGTATTTAGTAAACGTAAATATTGGACAAAGTAGTACTTCTCCAAAGAAAGATATTATTAGAATTTAATAAAGCTGAAGAATTAACAAAATATAGCTAAACAGTCTATATTCCACTACTTATTTAAAAAAAAAATTGCGTTTATTCTAAAAATTTATAAAAATTGTCTTTTTTAAGGATATTGATGAAGGGCCACTTGGAAGAATGCAATTCTAACACAAAAAACCCCGAAAATTTTAAATAAACTAATAAAAAATATTTCTTTTGTATTATAAACTTCATATTTTATGGTCCCATACAGATTTATTATAGGGAAGTTCGACTATATTTAAATTTATTAAAAAGGAAATACATATGTACATACATATATAAACTCAAAAATCTAAGGACCTGCAGATGTTGTCATTTATTCTTGGAAATTCTTACCGTTTGGGAGTGCAATGGGGTAGGCTACACAATTTCAAGATTACTAACGGTTCGGTTCTTTTAATTTTACAGCACTTTTTTATTTTTTCTTATGCTATACTGAAAATTATTATTATTAATTATTATTTGATCACAAATTTCACTAGCACCGTAGTAACAGTAATCAAACAGATCACCCAATTTTGATGTTGTAAAAAAATGTGTTCTTATAAAAATAATTAAAAACTCTGCTAATTTTTTTCTTGAGTGTGATTATACATTATGTTGTTAAGAACAATGATATACATATGTATTTGATAACACTTAATTTTTCATTTTGTAAATAACTTGGTTATTTTTTTAGATAGAAGTTTAAAATTTTATAAAAATATGTTGTAACGTGAATTGTAATCAACAAAACAAGTCAATTTCAAATATTCCAATAATATCTTCATTGTTTTGCATTTAAGCTACCGATATGTGTCTTGTTTGTGAAAAATAAAAATTCTTTGATGCCTTTAAAAAGGTTACTTTTTCGTTTCGTTAAAAAGACGTACCTGAAGGCAGAAATATTAAGAGAAAAAATAGCCATAAGAAGTTGTTGGTATTTTGTGCTTGTAAAAATATTTTGGTTTCTGTACCAATCGCGTCGGTGGGTTTTTTTTTCTTTGAAAACACTTTTCTTAAGCAAGTAAAAATATTTAAAAAAAAAATGAAAAGGTCTTGTTTTGCTACAATTTATGTGTAAATAACCTCTACACATAAAAGCAAATGTGACAGTAGGTAAAGTATTTGGTCAAGAAGATGTTTTATTGACGGATTAATGAAAAATGTACAATAAGAAAAGGCAACAGGACAAATTATTCAAACATCTGTGCCTACATTTTAATTCTACCTAATAGTATCATAACTTTTTACAAAATATGCAAAAAATGCGCACCTGTGTTTGCCTGCAAAAATGTATAAAGTCATTATAACAGTTCAAATTTACGTCAAGTAAATTACCACAAAATGGTAAGGTTAACTCTCTGGGCTCTGTTATATAATTCTAGCATAAAAAAGTAAGCAATAAATTTCGTGCGAAACAATAAAGATTCATTAATCCGTCAAAAAACACATCTTCTTACCCAAATACTTTACCAACTGTCACATTTGCTTTTATGTGTAGAGGTTATTTACACATAAATTGTAGCAAAACAAGACCTTTTCATTTTTTTTTTAAATATTTTTACTTGCTTAAGAAAAGTGTTTTCAAAGAAAAAAAAACCCACCGACGCGATTGGTACAGAAACCAAAATATTTTTACAAGCACAAAATACCAACAACTTCTTATGGCTATTTTTTCTCTTAATATTTCTGCCTTCAGGTACGTCTTTTTAACGAAACGAAAAAGTGACCTTTTTAAAGGCATCAAAGAATTTTTATTTTTCACAAACAAGACACATATCGGTAGCTTAAATGCAAAACAATGAAGATATTATTGGAATATTTGAAATTGACTTGTTTTGTTGATTACAATTCACGTTACAACATATTTTTATAAAATTTTAAACTTCTATCTAAAAAAATAACCAAGTTATTTACAAAATGAAAAATTAAGTGTTATCAAATACATATGTATATCATTGTTCTTAACAACATAATGTATAATCACACTCAAGAAAAAAATTAGCAGAGTTTTTAATTATTTTTATAAGAACACATTTTTTTACAACATCAAAATTGGGTGATCTGTTTGATTACTGTTACTACGGTGCTAGTGAAATTTGTGATCAAATAATAATTAATAATAATAATTTTCAGTATAGCATAAGAAAAAATAAAAAAGTGCTGTAAAATTAAAAGAACCGAACCGTTAGTAATCTTGAAATTGTGTAGCCTACCCCATTGCACTCCCAAACGGTAAGAATTTCCAAGAATAAATGACAACATCTGCAGGTCCTTAGATTTTTGAGTTTATATATGTATGTACATATGTATTTCCTTTTTAATAAATTTAAATATAGTCGAACTTCCCTATAATAAATCTGTATGGGACCATAAAATATGAAGTTTATAATACAAAAGAAATATTTTTTATTAGTTTATTTAAAATTTTCGGGGTTTTTTGTGTTAGAATTGCATTCTTCCAAGTGGCCCTTCATCAATATCCTTAAAAAAGACAATTTTTATAAATTTTTAGAATAAACGCAATTTTTTTTTTTAAATAAGTAGTGGAATATAGACTGTTTAGCTATATTTTGTTAATTCTTCAGCTTTATTAAATTCTAATAATATCTTTCTTTGGAGAAGTACTACTTTGTCCAATATTTACGTTTACTAAATACCGGAGCTGCTATCAACAACTACTCTTAGTTGGACTACTCTTTCCATCTTTTTTATATTTTTCATAAATTACCTAATTAAAATTAACTTGTTGCATTAGCTTTGAAAGTATATGATGCAGAGTTATTTTGAAATAATTCGTGAACTGGAGACAAATAGGTATGAATGAATATGAGTCAAATATTTATTTGCAAAATTTGTTCATTGTAAAAAAAAATTCATTAAGATAATTCATTTTATGGAGATCAAAATACGTTTAGATAAGAATGAAAAAGATGTATTTTTAAAATCAATTCATAGCTAAATTTAATGAAGTACATATTTTAGTTTAAACCACTACTTATAAGTAATTAAAATCAATAAAAAAAATTATAAATAATAGGTATGTCATAATATCTATAACAATATAAGTTCTCCACATTGTTAAATGCATTACTGCCTGCGCTGCATCAGAAAAGCAAACTTATTTAACATGTCAACGCAATCCTTATGATGCTACATATTAATCGTGCGATTATCATATATTTATATATATGTATATATTCCATTTTCCGGTAATTAAACACAAATATTTAATAATTTAATATATTATATGTTTGTTTCACTTAATACTAATATACTTTCTTTTACGATATGTCTTTTTGTTTCCAAAAAATACAAATTAATATATAATAACACATTTTAAAAAATAATAAAAATGATATTTTTCTTCAAAAATATATGGGTTATCGCATTTTTATCTAAAATATTTAAAATTGATTTTAAATCTCAAATAATTAACATTTTACAAAGTTTTTTGCTCTGCATGTAAACTTATGAAATGTTATCTTATTCTGCATTTAAGATGACGATATGTGCAGTCCTTTTAATTTTTTTCCAATAATTTATGCCTGCTAAAAAGCAGCACATACATTTTGGTTCACCATGGTGCTGCAGCCAACAAATAATTTTACAAAACAAAACACACACACACATGCTTTCACGTTGCCCAGCGGGAAAAATTGCCAGCGCTTTCACTTTGCAGGCCTTAAAGAAGGTTTACAACTGTATTTTTAATAAACTTTTACTTATTCCACTCTGCATTATTTTAAAAGTTCTTTTAGAATAGTTTTTATTAAATATTTTAGAAATTGGGATTTTCTATTCTAAGATAAGGCCTGTCGAAATCGTTAAAGTAGATCCAATGACATACTGTGTAAATTAGAAATACAGTTGGAATGCGACTGAAAAACTTTATATCGCCAATAAGGCATTCTATAAGGCCTCTTTACTTCTTCATTTTCCCGCTGTTAATGGACGGGCAAATCGCGTTTTTTTTCTTTATGAGGAATTTGAATGTGAATTTTTTTAAATTTTTCATATCTGACAAATTCACATATGAATTTTTTTGTTTGCTCATTTTTCATGAATGAGGAAATTTAAAATATTTTTTTTCCTCACCCTCATGAATGAGAAAAAGCAGTACAATTTAAAATTTTTCACGCTCGCTCATGACTGAAAAATGAGCGAACGTTTCGGTACTCTGATATTTACACTGCCACATGCATATTAGTTATCAAAGTTTTTCTTGGGATTCAAAAAATTAATTAACAACATTTCGTTTAAATGTTTTAATATCCCAATTCATACATTCAACATATTTTTACTAAGTTGGTGATGTATTTGTCAAACTCGTGTTTGACATATTTAGGGCATATTAATCTCTCTTTTTTTACTAAAATCATTTAGAGACAGACCACACAATTTTTTATTAAGATCTTATACCTTTTAATTTGTTTTCAACTATTTAACTACAAAAAGCTACAAGTTCATTACAGCTGTCTACTATCCACAGCCTATAAAAAACCTGTGCAGGGTTAGTGTTTAACAGTTTTACAAGTGTTTAACAATTTTATACCTTGACAGCTTAAACATGTTGTACGGTATTTATTTTACCATAAAATCCCTACAAATCTTTTATTATTTCAATTCAAATAAAAAAAAAACTAAGATTTTCATTTTTTACTTGTTGTTTTTGCAGACCTTTTCCACTTGAGAAAATTCTTTATTTCCTTTGTTGTCACTTGGTTTCTTTTTAACAGAAACGTAAAACGTACGTTAAAAGTGGCACAAGAGAAAGAAAGTTGGGGAAATAATAGAAAACTAGAAAACTGAATAGCATTAATAAAAAAAAAACTATGTTCATTCATCCTAATCCTTTCGCAGTAAATTTAAGTTTTTAAAAGAGGTTGAGAAAAAGGAAGAAACTAATTTCTTGTTCAATCATTGTTAAACATTATTACACACGATTGCATGTTAAATGAATGCGGAAGAGGAAGAAGAATAGGAATTAAATGAAATAAAATATTATATTATAAAATGATTAAAGAGTAGATGAGCGAACAATTTATAAGTTGCAGTTAACATGACAACAACAACATTAACAACGACAACTATTTTTATCAATACCAGCTTCTTTTTGAAAATCATTAATCCTTTATCTACGCCTCATCCACTTCCAGCATGTTACCACCTTTTCGTGTCAGCTACACAACATTTTTTCTTTTAGGCATTTTAATTCATTCATGGCGCGCAAGGCGTGAATAGCAACACGCTTCATGTATGAAAATTAATTATTAACGCACAACGACACCACATGTTTGGCTTAATGCATATGTTTGGGAAAGTCTATGTGTGTGCGTATTGAGTAATCCTGTGTATCTGTGCGTGGATACCCTGCAAGTATTTCGAAGAACTTTTAAAAGATAAAATTTAGCGGGCGTTACTTGTACTCCACTTCTGGATGGTTGGAATAAGATTTTACACATTTTTTTTTGACAAACAAAAAACATTGCTTCCAAAAAAAAAAAAAAAAACATTTTACAAAAACAAAAGTCATCACTATGGTAATTTTATCTTTCCAGCATGACTTTGAAAGTTAATAGTGCTCGACCAGAATAAGCATTAAATATTGTTATACACACTACCAGTGTTGCCAGAAGTAGGGGAAAATCCCAACATTTTGGTATTTTTGACACTAAAATGGAAGCGTAGGGAAAATCGGACAGATTTTTTATTATCTCCAAATTTTAGGGATTTTTCGTCATGTTTTAATAGTGATATTTTCTTATAAAAAACGGTTGAAAATTTTTCTTTTCACTAAAATCGCTTAAAAATATATTTCCAAGTTGTTTATGGTTTAAAAAGTGGCGACACCAATATGACTGTGTATGTTTCTTCTTAGCTATCACTTAATTGAATTTTTAAAAGTACATACATATTGCACCTTTTCAACAATACTGTAGAAGCTCAAAATTTTTAGTTTTCACTTTTTGGAAATAATCGACAGGTGTTATTTATATCTACCCACTGTAAAAATATCGATCTATTCCGTCTACCTTGGTAAAATTCTTTAATTTGGCCCCTGCAGCGCGTAGGATGCTCCTCTTTAAAATGACGTTAAAATCATCTTCGTATGTTTAGCAGTTTTCGAGACATTGAAGAAATAATCTCAACACATTCGGCTAATTCAGCGAAATAATTACACTTGGAGTACGACATAACTTATGAAAAAAATTCTTAAATATTTTTTCGTTCATATCTATTCCCTATATGATAAAAGGATCCTTTCACCAAATTTCATTAAAATCGAAAGGGGTCGGGTCCCACTCTTGGTCGATTTGCAATGCAATTACCCATGTGTATATTTGAGCAAAATTAATTTTTTATTACTAATGTTTTTTCTTCCATTTTAATGACAATAATGCGTAGGGATTTTTGTAGGGGAAATTTTTTTAACGTTAAGGAAAAATTGGATTTTTTAAGCATGTAAAGGTATTTTTTCGCAAATTCACTGGCAACACTGCACACCACAAAAGTCGAGAGAGTGTTATGCGTTTGTGCAGATGTTTGTAACACGGTCCTAGACCCACCTTTTTTATACCGATCGATTTAAAATAACTATTTTAATCGATCTAATGACGTCCGTCCAGCAGGCTGGCTGTCTATTCAAACCTTGTGCGCAAAGTATATGTCGCGATTTTGAAGAGTATTTGATAAAATTTGGGAAATAACTTGAAGTCACAGGGACCAAACCTATTGGAAATGGTGAGAATCGGTCAAAAACTTTACATAGCACCAATACAAGCTTAAGACTCCCGAAAATTGCTTTTAATGCAATTACTTCCTTGTAAATGCTGGTTTTGACATAAAAATTGTCGACAATAACTTTAACGATAGCTGCTATGTCATGGCAAAATGTTGCGCTAGTAGGTCCAAAATTAACCAAAGGGCAAACAAATCTTCTTGCGAAAGATATCTTTATCTCTATGGGATTTGATAATATTCGGTACAAAGTCCTGTAACATGAATCTAAACCAGATACCCGCAAAAGTACTGCACCGTGCTTTTTTCTCACAATAACATTCGCTCTCACTTTGAAAAAAACAAACAAACATTCAAACAAGAAGGGTCTGTTGACACTTGCTTTAGAATTCCACTGCGAGAAATGTTTAAAGAAGAATGGGAATTTAATTTCTTGTTTACCGAAATTTTTTTGGCAAGCCCGAATGTTAATGAAATTATAGTTTTTTTTATTTTTCTTGAAGAATGTGATTAATTTAATTTTAATGATTTTTTTGTTTTGTTTTGTTTTATATAAAACATACGCTTATATGTTGAGTTTTTATATTGATTTTAAAAACAAGCAAATAACACAAAAATTTCTTTAAGTGCTTCTGAGAGGGAGATTTATTATTCTCTCACAAAGAATAAAAAGTATGCATGTATGTGTTGCCGGGCACTGATCTAAACCTTATAACGTAATTTTGTTTTGGTGGATCCCAAATAGGATACACTCACAAAAATTATTTTTAAAAAACTTTGGACAAGGGTATAATATCTTAGGGCTTGACCGTCTGTACTTTGTAACTTGTTTTTTTATTGACAGTGTTGAACCAAACAAAGGGTGAAGGAAATCGAAAATTCTACTCGAATTGGAGAAATACACTAAAAAGTAATCTATTTATTTATAATAATTTATATAAAAAAAATTGAGTTTTCAAAAGCAGGCAAAATTCCTAAAGCCCATAATTAAAACGTCTGCAGTAACATCAATATCTGTCACCCTTCTATCTTCTTTTTTTGTCCTTATTTGTCTTTGTTTACAAAATGTATGAAATTAAATAAAAGTATGGTAGCATTGCTAAGAGAATAAGTGTATGTATATGTAACTATATATGAGACCATTAGAAAAAATGTTTTGTTTCAGAATAGCTTAAAGCTTCGTTCACAAGCCCCGGTAGGCTAGCTGGTAGAGAGCTAGTCTATCAGCGCCGGGTTTGCGGGTTCGATTCCGGCCAGAGACTCTGGTTTATTTCCTGCAGACAGGCGAAGAGCTTCGCGGGAATAGATTAGGAAATTAAAAAAAAAAAAAAAAAAAAAAATTACATTTTCACTTGGTGTTCATAAAAGAGCAACAATTTCTTTTGTAACTACACACATTTTGCATCAAGAAATCGTTTGCAAATTTTAGCCAAAACAATATTAAGCATTTATTTTTATTTTTGTTAACATTTTGTTAAAATTTTCACCAAGTGAAAGTGTAACTGTGATTGTAAACGAAGCTTTAAACGGAAAAAATTTATGTCAAATTGTACGGAAAATGGGGTCTCGGCGCAGTTTTGTTTGAACACTGACGCAGGAGAAAAAGTGCTTCTTATTTGAGTTTTCCAACATGATAATGTTCCGACACAGGGTTCAGCAGTTGTCAAGGAAAGCTAAGAGTTGCCGAGTGGCGAGCTTAACGCCTCACCTTAACCCTATTGAAAATTTTGGGAACATCGTATTTTTTTTCATTATTTATTTATTGAATCTTCATATATTAAATATGTAGTAACAATAACTAATCGAATCTTATCCTAATTCTTTATTTATGTGTGCCAGTGCCAGACAAAAATATTCTTCATTACGGGTTTTGTTCAAAGTTTATCGTTCATCTAATTGGGTAAGTGCTGCAGTGTCCCTTCTTCTTAAGCGAGTGTGGCCGCCATGATTTAAAATATTTCAAGCTGGTGGATTTGGGTGTTGTTCAAGCCTTTTTAAATATTTTACTTTGAGTTTTAAACATACCAGGGAGCGGCAGTGATTATTCGAAGAAGTTTATTTTGACGCCTTTGAATTTGTTTGATATTAGAGGCCGAGGCAGTGCCCCATAGTTGAATACCATAGCACCAGATAGGCTTTAAGATAGAGTTGTAAAGTAGAAGCTTGCAATCGAGACTAAGGACAGAGTTTCTTCCAATAAGCCAATGAATTTGGATGGCTTTAAATTTTGTTGAGCTAATTTTTCCTCTATATGGCATTTCCACGTTAAACGGCGATCTAGATGAATACCGAGGTATTTTACATGCGAATTTTGAGGTGTTATTTGATTATTGATTGTAAGAGGTGAATATTATATACACGCATTTTTGCTCATTGACCATTATCCTCCATTGTCTTAGCCATATTTCTTGTTGTAATATATGATCCTGTAAGTAACAAGATGCTTCATAACGGTTTTCGTACACGTTTAGAAAAGCTGTATCGTCTGCAAATGTTGAAGTTTAGGTGCAGTTGTTTGTGGGCATGTTCGAAGTATAAATTAAGTATAATAGAGGGCCCAGGATGCTGCCTTGTGGGACTCCAGCGCCCATTATCTGAGGTAAACTTAAGAAATTTCCTTCTTTAAATTGACGACCGGCTAAGTAGCTTTCTAACAGTGTCTGTGTGTTCTGGTAAATTTTGCTTCAATTTGTGTAATATGCTTCCGTGCCAGACTTTATCAAAAGCTTGCGAAACATCGATGAAGAGTGCTGAGCAATATTTTTTTTTTCAAATGCTTTTCTTAGATGAGTTTGTTCAATTGTACTGTGTTTTCTTCTAAATCCAAACTGATGGTTTGGAATACATCTATTGTCACTTAAAATTGATGTTAATTTTGAACCTAATAATTTCTCAAACCGCTTTGACATATTTGATAATAATCTAATAGGCATATATGACTCAACTTTTGTGTGATCTTTTCCTGGCTTTGGTATCATCGTAACTAAGGAGACCTTCCATTCTTGACGGTAGTACTCAAGGCGTAAAATAGCATTAAAATAGCTCTAAAAGCATTTTATTACTGATCTTGTCAATACCAGGTGCCTTCTTAGGGCTAAGAAATCAGAGCAAGTTAAACTCTTTTTTTGGTTTAAAATGTGTTTAAACAAACAAATTTATAAACCACCAAACATATAAACCATCTTTAAACGCATAAAATTAGGCTTTTAAACAACCAATACAGACCATATGAATTTAATAAGATTTATCGTACTGCTGCCACATGTTATTTTTTTATCAGCATATAATACATGCGACACTGATTTATAGTTGTTGAGTTTTAACTACGTATAAATTGAAGTTTAGTTCAACTAAACCAACGTTTAAACCATCAGTGATTTATTAGCCATTAGTGTTTAAGTCACAAATAGCGTTTTCGATATCTTTTATCTCAAATCTTATGGTGGTAACTCGACCGCAAAATCGTGATATATATTTGGTGTAAATACGTTTTTCAAGTAACTAACGAACAGATTTCCTTTTTCAATATCGTTTCTTGCCCAACTACCTTTTAAGTTTCTTAATGGTGGCTTAGATATAACTGGCCTTTTAAGATGTCTAGCTGCACGCCATAATAAGTAGTCTGATTGTGATATTGCATCAATGTCCTTCAGATATTTTTCTAGAGAAGCTATTTTCTGCGTCTGCAGAAACTTTCTTAGCTTCATTGTGCACTATTTTAATAAATTCTTAAGTTGCGGGGATCTGTAAAGTTGCCACTCTCTTCGAACTCGCCTTTTTTCAGTGAAGAGCCGCTCGACATCTGTGGAATATATTTTAATATTTTTTGTTTTTTTTGGGGCCAGTACTTGAATGTTGAACAGCTAGTTTTAGATAACCGTCAAAATTAACAATAGAGCGATCTACATTATCCGGTGAACTTAGCGGAATATTTTTTGTGCAAGGGGTTCTGAGAAATTTTTTATATTTTAACCCATTTTTTTTTGTGTAGCTGATGCCGCTATGTAATCATAGGGAGATATAATTCTATTGGGGTTAATTATAGTAACAATATTAGGTGTGTGGTCGGAAGATAATTCTAAGGAAGCTTCAATTTAAATCATTTCTGTGGGGATGCTTTTAACCACGCCAAAATCGATAAGTAGGCCAATATGTTGGTTGTCCGCTTGCGACCACATTTAAATCCATTTTTGATATTGTATTAAACAATACACGACCCGTTGGTGTTATAAATCGTGACCCAGCTCTTCAACACAAATGTTTGTTGCTTGCAGATAATCCTCACGATGATCACACATTAAGTAGTGTTTGACTCAGGTTTTTACCAATATGGCAGAACCTCCACAAGCTCTATCTCGAGGTTCCTTGGTATCATATAGTGTATAACCATTGATTTTAAACGGTCAAATGAGTTTCAGAAACCATCATTACATTAATTTGCTTCTTTTTAAGAAAGTATTCTAGTTCATTTTTATGTTTGCGGATTCCGTTTGCGTTCCGAAAATAAATTTTTAAACAGTTCATGGCTTGTTGAGTACAGCTTGCAAGAACATCGATTGCATTCTAAAAATTTCCTGCATCATAATAAAAAGGAAGTTTTTTTCAGAAATAGTGAAATTTTTTAATGATGATAGATGTAAACAATGTAATTCTATATTCACATTTGGATTTTTAAACGGGGTTAATCACCTAGAACGTGATTAAGCTTTAATCACATTAAATGATTTACCATACATTAAAGTGATTTGTTATTCACTTTAAATTGACATTATTAAAACTAAAGCATCTCATAAATCACATATTATCCTCTGAACATATCCCAAACTGAGTATAATGTAGATTCAACTACAGAAAACGTACTTCTCGCGCGTGTACAACCCACCACGATTTCTTCTTGATATTTTTATTTAGCCTTTAAATAATCTATTCGTTGTTACAATTTCATTAATAATATGTTTAAAATAATATTCTGGAAATTTAATTAATGTATTTTTATCCATTTTTAACACTTGAACGGAATAAAAATTTGTTTGTTGCGTTTTTTTTTCTTAATCAATGTGAACGGCTTTCATTAGTTAAATCAACATTTTGCTTAAACGCGTTTAAAAATCCTAATGTGAACATGGTATAAACGTGCGTTTCACGTTTTCTACACCTTCTACACCTTTCGCCGGGAGGTTGGTCAGTGTAAAAAGGCTATTAAACGTACAAATATATCATTTTTAGTCGTAACCAAGACCAGTAATGTCAACTCTTGGGACACTAAACACATAAAAATATACCTCGTATTCATTTACGATTATTAAAATTAACAAACGCTTATTAAGGGAAATATTAATAAAATTTGTTTTGTAAACCTTTATTTAAGTAGCAAATGAATTATAATTTTATTTTGTTTATTATTTATTAATTAAAAAAATTTAGTTAATACATAAATGTGTGTACTAATAAGCTATAGCAACTAGGCCTTAAGATACAGGGAGATGAGCCGAAGCTCTGTGTGGAAGAAAATTTATGATTTAGACGTAGAGAATATGTGGTTTCAACAGAATGGTGCTACTTGCCTAATATTCAAAAGAAGCAATGGTTCTCTTAAAAGAAAAGTTAATCGCATTACACCTTGGCCACCAAGATCGCGCGATATGACACCTAAACGGCAATTTTCACCAAGCTCAGTTATAATAAACTACTTGATATAACTGTCAAAACGTACTGTTAACTGGAAATTAAAGTTATAATTAATTTTAACTGAACTTAGTGAAATTAGCCGCAAGACTTTTTTTTTGCTTAAAAGCAAACTTATCGAGCAGATATCAGCCATTGACAACAGTTTATTGAAAATCGTGATTGATTGGGATCCTACCTAACCAGTAGGGGGGGGGGGGAAAGGGTTCCCTTGACCGACTTAATTTTTAATTTTAAACTGGAACCTATTTGTTAAATATATCAAAAAACAACTTTTTTTTTATTAAAATTAATACCTCAATTTGGACACCTTTTATTATTAGAGAAAATTTTCCTTTCGAAATGTTTTCTTTGGACAAAAGCTGCAATAATTCTGGCCAGCAGTGTATATTGCGATCTGTGTCGTTATTGTTAATCTACGTTGAAAACAATTAAAAAATATTAATAAAAAAGACAATAAGACGTTGAAGTTTAATTATGGTTTCAAAAATACGAGTGGTATAATTCATCATCCAGAAGACACATTTTCGACACTTCTGATGTAGTTCTATAAGTTATTTCTTATGGGTCGCTTACGGATGGCAACACAACTGAAGTTGAGTTGCCCGCAGCGCAATTAATCAACGCTGCTCGTATTAATATAAACAATTTTTTTTTAAATACACTATTATGAAAATTTAGAATGAATGTGGGCTTCTGTCAAATAAATAATTGTAAAATTGTAGTGTCAATGCACTGAAAGAATTTTCTTCGCAATACCAATGAATTTTGACATTAAACCCATGAAAAATTTCATTAAAAAGGAACCTATGCAGCGCTTCGTTGGATCAATGAAACCTGTTTCATTAAAATGTATGTAATGAAACATTACATTAGAATAATGAATATTATTATTAATTGGATGAATACTTCAAAAAAGTAAAATTTTTTTTTTCTTTTTAATTATTTTTTTTTCTTTTTAACTTTTTTTTTCTATCTCATTTTTTTTCTGTCTCTGGCGGGAATCGATCCCGCAACCTCGGCGCTGCTAGACTAGCTTCACTATTTTTTTTTTTTTTTCTTTTTAATTATTTTTTTTCTTTTTAAAACTTTTTTTTTCTATCTCATTTTTTTTCTGTCTCTGGCGGGAATCGATCCAACCTCGGCGCTGCTAGACTAGCTCACTACCAGCTAGCCTACCAGGGCAGTGTAGTTTTTGAATAAAAAAACTATGTTTTTTGTCTTTACTATGTACATACATATTAAAAAAAACTAAAAACATACATATTTATTGATTGCAAGTTTTTGTTTCATTACTATGATGACAATTTTATTGTCATAATGAACATTTAAATTTATGATGGCATGCTTTTTCGAAATATTTTTATACTCCTAATTATTGAGATTAAGACTATTGTTGAATGTTAAAAATTATTTTTTTTTTAAATTATTAAAATATGTTGCTTTTATAAAAAAATTTTTGATTTCATAAATTTAATGGCGTATTACATTAGGTGTATGAAATTATTAAATCTTACATTTTTTAACTAACAATTTAACATTTTTTTAAGGAAACTGCAATTTTGTATTAATTTATGAATAAAGTTATGTTTGTATATTTTTTTTATGTTCCCAATTGAAATTTTTTGTTTACTTGGACAAACTTAAGTTTTCATATATCCAATGAAAAATTTTAACGTAATTACGAAATCCCATGAAGCGATTTTAACGAAAATACTTCATTATAACTATGAAATTTCATTTAGACAATGAAAATTTTCATTTAACCAATGCAAATTTTTTTATGAAAATGATTCATTAAATATATGAAGCATTTTGCTTACAGTGTGTTGACTGTTTTACAGTATTGCAAGCCTGCGATAAAAATTTAACAAGACGTGATTAGCCCAATTTTTATGTTTGTTTCGAATTCAGCGCAGCCAGCTTAATAAAAAAAGATGCTTCGTTTCTGCAGTAAATTTTTTGTTCCAATTTTGTAGATTAGTGTAATTGATGACATGGTTGGCGAAAATTTAAATGAAAAAAAGAGTCGCCATTTTTCCATACTTCCGCGATAGCAAATACTTGCTTGGGTATATGAGGATAAGTTTAAACATATATTTTGTCGTTAATATGTCTTCAATGTCGTTAAAATTTTCCACTGAATCTTAGTGGAGTGTAAGTAGTTATCACATTAGCATTAAATGTCACACTTATACACTCATACATATGTCTTGATATTTACACACACAAATGAACACAAATTTCTTACAGTTACATTGTCATACGTACATTTGAATTATTTTTTTTCCTGAGTATTTTTTCTATATTTCCTACAAATTCTTGTTATACTTTGTAAAATATTGCCTGTTAGCCTGTGTGTTGAAAGATGTTACACTATCGTGTGTACATAATACAGTAGAATCGCGAAAAAGTTAACTCTCGAAAAAGTTAATCTCGCGGATAAGTTAACTGAATTTTAACGTGCCTGCGTCGCTCTTAACAGTTAACTTTTAGTTATAAAGATATAAAGATATTTAGGGAAAACTAACAGCGTTGGATTATGGATCTCAAAAATTAGAAAAAAATGTTTGAAACTCTCGAGGCTGTAGGAAATAAATATGAAAAATCTAAATTTCTTTTTTTTTATTATGAAAACTAAGCCATTGAAATAAGTTTAGTGTGTTATTTCGGAAAGATCCATGTTTATAATTGTATATTTTTCAAATTTAAGCCCGCTTAGAAAAGTTGATAGTTCGAAAAATTTAAAAACCCTTGGGATATTTTGGTTAACTCTTCCGCGATTCTATTGTATATACATATTATGTATATGTACATGTTAACATATACATAAACCCAAACTTATATCCTTCAATATTGACAAATACATTGATACATGCTGGAGGTGTGATTAAAAACTTCTACACCATGTAAAATAAAGAAGAAGAAGAAGAAAAAGAAAACAAAATAATTATTTCATAAGACAAAAACCAACATAATCAGCCATTTAACAACTGTTGCACAGTGTTACGAAAAGTTATAAATACAACAATATAATTGTTTTTATTAGCCTGTTTAAGACTTATAAAAATATAATTCTTTTCGCGATAGATACTTCCTTAATGTGGAAACGAAAACAGTTTTTTTACAAAACAAACTAAAAGATCGTCGCAGTCTTGATCGAGTAATTTAGATCGAAATTTTACTTTTTGAAATCGTCCCATACGTTATCAAAAAACTTCTATCAAAATTTGAGATTATGCCATTCGATAACGTGTAGTCAATCGAAAGCAGTTACTCGAAATGTCATTCGATAGGTTAAGAACTTTCATAAAAACATTAAATTGTTTTTTTTACAAACAATATACACACTTTTTGCGAATAATTATTAGATTTCTTCAACAGCTAAAAATGTAAATATTAAACTTTTTTCAGCAATAAGAAAAAAAAATAATAATAACATTCAGTTTTGCAATTTTTCGCAAATTTTAGTCATGTTTTCGATAGACCCGATTTTTGTATTGTAAGTTTTTTGATTCTTTACAGCTTTAACAATTTTTAATAAATGCTAGACTTTGCTTTCATGCCTGCCGCTGTAAGCAATGTTTTGCGAATTTCCCCTAATTTAAATTTTTTATCGAATTTTTGCCATTCCTTGTAGTTTTAGGGCTTTAAATCAATTAAGTGGCTTGTTTGATATGTTGAAAACTTTCACTATTTTTGCCAATTTTCTGAATTCGTAAAATTTTTCCGAATTTCTATAGTTTTCGAATTTTTTAAATATTTGCGTTCCTTTGTTGCTCTTTTTGGCATGCGCTGAAAACCACTAAACCGAAGTCACCTATTTTATACGACACTATTAACACTGTTGATTTGTATGTCCTTATGTCATTAGTATACAAGCATAAAAATCTATTACATATTTTAAACAAATTTCGATTCAAAAGCTTTCGAATGCCGCAATCCCGTTTTTGATACGTCACGAAGTTTTTTTCGATAGGAAAGTTTATTCGCACACGTCTGCGATAGTTTGGGCCCTGCTAATTGTCTAAAAGAAAAAAAAAACAATTTCAAACAAAATATTTTAAAGACAGTTTTTTGAAGTTGATTTTTTAATATCCTATAGTCCACCGATTTTAATGAAAAATATATCGTTTTAAAGGTATTTGTGCGTAGAATAAAGTGTTAAAATGGTGGTTGAAAATGCCAATGTTTTTGTCGTTGTTCTTTTAAAATGTTATCGTTTTTTTTGTACATGTTGCACACAAGCACACACATGGGTGGACAGATTGCATAATGTCGGAGTCGCGAGTTTTTGTGGGTATTCCTACTTCGGTATAAAAACCTCAACTCTTTAACTCTGACCCCTCCTCCACAGCCCTGTTATGTATGTATACAAATTCTTTTTAACACTACTTTTAGGATATACATAAGAAAATTTTCTTCAAATAAAAATGTCATTAACGAAAAAAAAATTTAAACAAAAATTTTAGAATTTCCGAAAATTCACTTTTTTACTTTTTGCGTTTCTAAAAACAAAAGGCAGGGAACATGTCTTAAAGCTGTTTAAATATGTATGTTTGCATGGCATTAAAAGCTATTTTCGATAGTAGTATTTGTATGGGAGATATGGACCGATTCTAATAAAATTTGAAAAGATTATTACGTTTGCCACTGAATAACTTTAAGAGGTAATTTATTTATTTAATACCAACATAATAAGATGGCTGCCGAGCTAGAGTCCTGGCGTCTTTCCACAAGGGTGAAAACTCAGCCTTCAATGTGAATGTAAGCCTACTCGCGACTTTAGGTTTGAACCACAGCCACCACGCAAACCCCGATGGTATATATTCAGAAAAAATCAAGGTTTCCATCAAGAAAATCACAATAGTTAGAGCAGTCAGCACTTCTCATCGGGGGCGACTTACTGAAGTACAACTTCGAGCCCTATGAAGGCTATAGAACTCCAAGGCGCACTGTCTTTTGGAAGTTTGATGCAACCCAGGTAGCATTCACATAATTTAAAATGTTTAAAAATTAAATGAGATTCCGAAGAATGGCCGAAGAATGGTAGTAAATTCAAGTGCAAAGCTTAACTAAATCACCACGGACAATTGTCATCTTGAGGATCCAGGAATGACACAACCTGATTTACCCCAGAGGATGAAAAACCAAAAGGTGAAATATCCTTCAGATGATCCCTACAACACCCGGCGGCCCTCGTAACAATTAGAACCTTTGTACCAAATTTGATCGAATTATCTCCAAAATTGTGATCTGTTATTGCGCGAAAGGTTTACATGGACAGTCAGCTGGACGGACATCCGTAGATCCAAAACAGATTCTGCGTCTAGGACCAATATTTTAAGGTGCTACAAACATCAGCACTGTTATGGTGTAGGAATTTTCGGAAATGGGTCTTATGTGTTAGTTATGGACTTATTCCAATCAAATTTTTTACAATTGTTTTATGTGATGAATTTTTTTTGAATACTTTTATTATTTTTTAATTCTGGGTGTTAAAAGCATGACTTAATAATTGATCTTTTATGAGGGCTCTTGCACTCAGATAAAAATATGGTTCGAAATGGTCAGAGTAAAGTTCTTTGGTATGATTGCAGAAAATTCAAAAATATTATTACCCAGTTAATACTTCGCCTACAAAATAATGTGTTGAGTAATCAGAAAAAAGTAAAATGACTACTTACAATTCTACCGAAAGACCCAAAGAATTTTACAAGGGATGTCCCAAAATGAACTCATTCAAAAGTAAGCCATTATATTTTTTACCTACATTCATCCAGAAAAAAGTAGTTATAGAAGTTGTGTTAGCAGCAGTTATAGAAGAAAGCTACTAAATAATGAGTGAAAGAAGCTATTCATTTTGAAAAAGTAAGCGAAGTTTTTACTGGGAACTGCAATCATGTAATCAGTGTGAATGTAAAAAAAAGAAGAATGATTAAAAAAAAATAAAAATCTCTGAAATTTTGTTTCAAAAATACACACGTGTATATTTTAAAGACAAGTTGAAGTAATAAACCAAAAAATTTAGTATCGGAGGGAAAGCTTCACAAATTCGAAGCCAATCTACTTCTTGTGTTGCATTTCGTTGAGCAATATATCAGTGTGTGCCTTAATAACGGATCTTGCCCTTAATATTCGAATTTTAGAGAAAAAAAGGAAAAGTGAACAAATGACGAGGGAAAAAACTATTTACGATTAGGGGAATTTTTTCCCGTTATTATTCTCCTTTGAATTCCTTTTTTTCATCGGGAGTTTTTCATGATCGCAAATATGTGACCAGGGAAAAATTATTCACGATAGAAGTGATTATATGTAGAATCAATCTTTTACATGCCCAGTAAAAACGTCGCCATCAAAAAAATTTTTTGAGTAATCAGAAAAACATAAAATCACTACTTACAATTCTGCTGAAAGAAGCAATGAATCAAAATAAACGCTGTCAAAAGTAAGTCATTATTTTTAACTTACATACATCCAGGAAAAAGTAGCTATAACTACTTTATGTGTATATAGAAGTTATTATATAAGTAGTTTTAGAAAAAAGCTACTACATATATAAAATAAGTGAAAGAAGCTATCCATGTTGAATAAGTAAGCGAAGTTTTTACTGGGTGTCGAGTTCAATGATGTTATATTTGCCCATAATTATGCACATTGTTGCCGCGAACATTTATGTGTTTAACATTAAAAAAAAATGTTTCCCTCTGAACCCTTTTTAAACAGCAACGTGCGTTTGTTCTACAAGCAACTATATTATTGTTTACAGCTACCATATGAATTGTTATAACAACACAAAAAGTTATAGTGAAAAATAATAGTATGGTTCTGGCAACAAAATAGAGTATTTGTTATCTTACAATATGGTTTCTCTCATAAAAATATGTTTGCAGTATTTAAACATGGAAAATAGTTTCGTATTTCGACCGTATGGAAAAATATTTTTTCTTCAAATGTGTGTTTCCACTGTGCGTTATAAATAGGTCTTAAAAGAATTAATTTGTAGTCTAAGAGCACATAATTTCATTTTACTTTTGTCTGCTATTAAAAGCAACTTAACATATGCTTTGTTAAATTTTTCAACGCATTGCGTTAATAAAGTGTGGAAATCCATTAAAAAAAAGCTAACATATCGTTAGCACAAAAACGCGTTGTGGAAAAATATAATTTTGATGTAGTAAACTAGATTTTAAAACACGCGAAAATTACGCAGACATACGTTTAAACAATGTTTGTATATACATATATGTACAGGCAAGAAGGTTAACTAAACAACAGGAGGTTGGTTCAATTAATTAAAAAAATTTAAGTCTATTTACAGTAACTAAATAAATATTTTATTTGATATGACGAAAACAAAAACAACAAAACCTAAATGTTTAATTAAATTAAATGTCTAAAAGTGTTGATTTTCTACAATGAATAGATAATTTCAAGAACATTTTAGTATAATGAATAACTTTAAGTTTATATGAAATGTGGTCAATACTAGAAATCAGTGAATTATTGCAAACAAATTCTCTAAGTGAAAATTGTAAATACTACTACGAAGTGACTAAAAAAGTTAAAAGAAAATGGCCAGTTCAAGTCAAGCACCAGCACCACCGAAACCTCCCCGCTTACATGTGGCCACAGACGCAACAGCGATGACAGATACCTGTGACATGCAAACTGAAGAGGACGTAACAAAGACAAAGAAAAAAAAGAAAAAACAATTACAATTTCATAGTCCTTTAGTGAGAGCTGAAAGGAAGAAATCTCCGGTGACATTAACCTTTGATGCCAACTATGAAAAACAATCAATATTGTATGATGACTCAATGCAGCAGAAGGCCCAGAAGCAGCAACAGACAGGGCTTTACAAAAACCAGTTTGTTGACAATGTCAACAAAACGGAAGTAAAATCTTTAACAAGTTTTATATGTGATGACGATGATGACGATGGTCACAAGACTAAGGATGAAGTTCTATCAAATAACTTGACATTAGAAAAAAATTACAAATCACTAAAACAACCCTCCTCCACCCCATCCTTTACCAAGGCTTTAAGAAATAATGTCACCGCAGCAACTGCAACTACATTGAAAACAACTGGAGCAACAACATTAACAGCATCAACGATGTCTTTGGCATCAACTGCTATGTCATCCATGTCAACGATAACAAAAACAACAACAACAGCAAACATAACAACACCAGCCATAACAACGTTAGATGATTCTACTTTAACATTAAGAGCAAACAAACTGAGTAGGAGTATAGAACATCGTCTAGCCCATGGCTGTACAAGTCTAATGTATGCATGTCAACATGGTGACGTTGCAGTGGTTTTAGAACAGATGCGTTCGAAGGTAAGAGAATCCAAGTAAATCCATTTTTTCTGTTTTTCCTATTTTCCATATGCACGACAAACTAGTAAATACTCGTATGCATAAATATTTACACCAGATGCTCTTATTGCCCATAAATTTTCCTCTTAAAATAACAAATATTTATATTCCTTCCTTTATCTTCAAGATTGATATTTTTCACTTCTTATGTACGCTGAGTTATAAAAAAAAAACGTTGTGAACTTTTACCAGAAGTTCGCTTTTGCACCATTGAATTTTTGTTTAACAAAACTATTCAATCGTAGCCCAGACGGTATGTGTGTCTGTTTGTCTAAATTTTTTCAATAAGTTACTTAGAGAATGATGCTTCAGTTGCAGTCAAGCGAAATCAGGCAAAGGATGTTTGACTTCCGGTTCGAAAGTTGTTTTCTTCTGACCGCACGAATGTGATCTGAAACGGTGGAATTTATTCGTTTTACTTCTAAAAGTTGTTGCGTTTGAAAGAAACTCTATTAAAGAAGAATGCAATACTTCAGTGGTTATATGCCCTATAGAACATAGAATGCTACAACAAGTTGCACTTTAAAATAAAGTATGCTACAATGATTTATGCATTAATTTATTAAAAAGTTATTAGAACAAAGAAGAAAAAAAAATATTCTTAGGAATAAATTTTAATATTTATAAAGGGTTAATAAACCTATTGTAAAATTTAACAAAAGCAACGCTATAGGGCTTTTCCCAAGAACCTACACAGAAAAGAAAAATCGATCTATCCGTACCTTAATCAAGCTGAAGCGGTGTCAAAAGTGTGGAAAGTACGAATTTCCTTAACTCAAGATCAGAATGCTTGATTCAAGTACGCATTATTCAAGTGTCTAAAATAATCCGAACATGGCATAGACTTAAGAAAAAGTGAGATAAAAATTAACCCCAATCTGTGCCTAATGCAAGCATATCTAAGATTCTAACCTTAACACTTACCATTAGAGAACCTGAGAGAGAGAGCAATAGAATACCATTTTATTTAGTTGTTTTTTTATAGAGTAAAACAAGTTTAAATCATAATAAAACAACGAAATATATTTTTAATATCAATGAAACGTGCTTTGTTGGAAAGAAAATTATATGAAATTAATGCTCACATATGATTTCTACCATGTGGCCGCTATGGCTGGCGCGTAGAAGGCGCAATCTGGAACACTTATTTTCAACAACTTTTCGCCTTCTGAACATCATCATTTTTGAAGACATATGTATGGGCTAATGACTCCGCCAGCCCATAAAGCGCACCAAACAGTTATTTTCTGTGGATGTAATGGTGTTTCGACAAAAGCTTGTGGATTCTCCTCACTCGAAATGTGACAATTCTGTTTCTTTCTTTACGTACCCTTTCAACCTGAAATGGGCTTAATCGGAAAATAAAATTTTGAATTGAACAATTGTTTTGATTAAAAATTTCAACAACTTGCACACGTTGCTCTGATCGAAGTCGATTCATAATGAAATTTCATAGCAAACTAAACAAAAAGCAACTATCAACTGTTAAATGGGTGCTTAAATAAAGCAATGATTTTTCATTTCTGACAATTCTAAGAACTGCCAATTCTAACCCACTACTTCGAATATTTGATGTACATATTTAACCTTAAAAACACCCTTGTGTGAAAAACAACACAAAAGGAATAATTTTTAGCAATATCAATTAAGAACTGTAAACACATAGAACTTACGTAAGTTATCCTCGTTTGTGGTTATTCACACATATGTAGTTTCTGTGTAATTTGCACTAAAGACAATATTTTCTGTCCGCAGGTGTGAATATTTTTGATACTGAAGCGAACTGCATGCAATGTATGGTTTGTTGTTGATCACCAAAGGGTAATAATACATAAATTGATAGAAAATAAATAAATAATTAATGCAACGTAAATCATGACTTTGATTCCAAACTAATTATGGCGCTACAGCAAATTAGACAGAAACACGCACGGGGGTTACTAACATAAGTTTTTTTGAGAGTGATTGGAGGGCAGGGTTGTCAGATTTTTTTGAGCTCTATCGCCAAACCTGATGTCAGAAATCGCCAAAAATCGCCAAACGTCAATTTTGTTCAGTTTTTGTAACAATTTTTTTTTTATCAAATTTATTTTTCTTTTTTTCTTAAATTAAATTTTGCATAAAAAATACAAGTATAATTTTGCAGCCAAAAATTGCTAAAAACTAAGAAAAAATACAAAAAAGTCGCCGAAAGTAAATTTAGTTTTCTTTTTTTTTTAAATAACATAAAATGAAGATCATATATTCGGTTAAAAAACAAAAATTAAGAACACAAGTCTATAAGGTCGTTCACTTCAGCCTCACCGATTTTTGACCTATTAGAATTAAATAGTGACTGAATATAAAATTCACTTCAAATGATAACAAAACCAAAATCATGTGACAAAAAGTTGTAAGTTTTTTTTTATATTAGCAATGATAACAAAAAATGACAAACTGTTAAAAAATTGCTGATATAATCACCCTTATTGTTTTTTGGCGTATTTAAAATTCGCCTACGACTGTTTGGTAATAGATTGAAGAAAATAAGTTCACGTTCTCTTTAATCTATTACCAAACAGTCGTAGGCGTATTTAGAATACGCCAAACATAATAAGGGTGAATAAAAATGGTAAAAATAACCAAGCAAATCGCCAGTTATATCAAAAATCGCCATAAAAGTCGCCAGTCGCCAAATGGAAAATCCCGCCGCCAAACACATTTCAAAATCGCCACGTTTGGGGAGAAATCGCCATATCTGACAGCCCTGTTGGAGGGTTAACTAACTAATTTTATCAATTATAATTTGGGAATTTTTGCTCCTTATTTTACTTTCAAAACATAAAAAACAAGTAAGAAAGTATAGTCGGTCAAGCCCAACCATATGATACCCAACACCACAGTATTTACATTTCATTTAAATCGGTTTGATAGTTTCTGAGAGGCAAATATGGCAGCCAGCCAGCCGGACGGACATCGTCAGATCAACTCAGAAAGGGATTTAAAGCCGACCGGTATACTTTGAGGTGGGTCTAGGGCCAATATTTTAAGGTCTTAGAAACATCAGCACTATTGCATAATACCAGAGTTCAGAGAAAGTCATATGTGATCGCTCATATTCAACCATTTTTGAATTTTTTACATAAATGAAAAATGTAAAATATGTAACTTTTTTCACAGTCATAAATGAATTGTTAATATTTCGGCAAATTCATTCATGTTTTTGAGGAAAAATCCAATTTTGCCTTTCTTCAGTCATGTAAAATGAGGAAAAAAAAAGTTTTGAAAACGATCCTCACTAGTAATGTTGTTGTTGCTCGACAGTTTGCATGACTACAGCTCGAAATGCCTCTGTGTGTATTTGTTTGTGTAAAATATTTTTGGCAAAGGCAACCAGCCAAAGTGTCTGTTGCATTTTTTGTAGGAAAAAATTATTGGAAAAAAATTAAAAGAACTGCACATATCGTCATCTTAAATGCAGAATAACATAACATTTCATAAGTTTACATGCAGAGCAAAAAACTTTGTAAAATGTTAATTATTTGAGATTTAAAATCAATTTTAAATATTTCAGATAAAAATGCGATAACCCATATATTTTTGAAGAAAAATATCATTTTTATTATTTTTTAAAATGTGTTATTATATATTAATTTGTATTTTTTGGAAACAAAAAGACATATCGTAAAAGAAAGTATATTAGTATTAAGTGAAACAAACATATAATATATTAAATTATTAAATATTTGTGTTTAATTACCGGAAAATGGAATATATACCTATATATAAATATATGATAATCGCACGATTAATATGTAGCATCATAAGGATTGCGTTGACATGTTAAATAAGTTTGCTTTTCTGATGCAGCGCAGGCAGTAATGCATTTAACAATGTGGAGAACTTATATTGTTATAGATATAATGACATACCTATTATTTATAATTTTTTTTATTGATTTTAATTACTTATAAGTAGTGGTTTAAACTAAAATATGTACTTCATTAAATTTAGCTATGAATTGATTTTAAAAATACATCTTTTTCATTCTTATCTAAACGTATTTTGATCTCCATAAAATGAATTATCTTAATGAATTTTTTTTTACAATGAACAAATTTTGCAAATAAATATTTGACTCATATTCATTCATACCTATTTGTCTCCAGTTCACGAATTATTTCAAAATAACTCTGCATCATATACTTTCAAAGCTAATGCAACAAGTTAATTTTAATTAGGTAATTTATGAAAAATATAAAAAAGATGGAAAGAGTAGTCCAACTAAGAGTAGTTGTTGATAGCAGCTCCGGTATTTAGTAAACGTAAATATTGGACAAAGTAGTACTTCTCCAAAGAAAGATATTATTACAATTTAATAAAGCTGAAGAATTAACAAAATATAGCTAAACAGTCTATATTCCACTACTTATTTAAAAAAAATTGCGTTTATTCTAAAAATTTATAAAAATTGTCTTTTTTAAGGATATTGATGAATGCAATTCTAACACAAAAAAACCCCGAAAATTTTAAATAAACTAATAAAAAATATTTCTTTTGTATAATAAACTTCATATTTTATGGTCCCATACAGATTTATTATAGGGAAGTTCGACTATATTTAAATTTATTAAAAAGGAAATACATATGTACATACATATATAAACTCAAAAATCTAAGGACCTGCAGATGTTGTCATTTATTCTTGGAAATTCTTAGCGTTTGGGAGTGCAATGGGGTAGGCTACACAATTTCAAGATTACTAACGGTTCGGTTCTTTGAATTTTACAGCACTTTTTTATTTTTTCTTATGCTATACTGAAAATTATTATTATTAATTATTATTTGATCACAAATCTCACTAGCACCGTAGTAACAGTAATCAAACAGACCACCCAATTTTGATGTTGTAAAAAAAATGTGTTCTTATAAAAATAATTAAAAACTCTGCTAATTTTTTCTTGAGTGTGATTATACATTATGTTGTTAAGAACAATGATATACATATGTATTTGATAACACTTAATTTTTCATTTTGTAAATAACTTGGTTATTTTTTTAGGTAGAAGTTTAAAATTTTATAAAAATATGTTGTAACGTGAATTGTAATCAACAACACAAGTCAATTTCAAATATTCCAATAATATCTTCATTGTTTTGCATTTAAGCTAACGATATGTGTCTTGTTTGTGAAAAATAAAAATTCTTTGATGCCTTTAAAAATGTCACTTTTTCGTTTCGTTAAAAAGACGTACCTAAAGGCAGAAATATTAAGAGAAAAAATAGCCACAAGAACTTGTTGGTATTTTGTGCTTGTAAAAATATTTTGGTTTCTGTACCAATCGCGTCGCGACGGTGGGTTTTTTTTTTTTGAAAACACTTTTCTTAAGTCAGTAAAAATATTAAAAAAAAAAAAAAATGAAAAGGTCTTGTTTTGCTACAATTAATGTGTAAATAACCTCTACACATAGAAGCAAATGTGACAGTTGGTGAAGTATTTGGGTAAGAAGATGTTTTATTGACGGATTAATGAAACTTTATTGTTTCGCACGAAATTTATTGCTTACTTTTTTATGCTAGAATTATATAACAGAGCCCAAAGAGTTAACCTTACCATTTTGTGGTAATTTACTTGACGTAAATTTGAACTGTTATAATGACTTTATACATTTTTGCAATAAGTAGAATTAAAATGTAGGCACAGATGTTTGAATAATTTGTCCTGTTGCCTTTTCTTATTGTACATTTTTTATTAATCCGTCAATAAAACATCTTCTTGACCAAATACTTTACCTACTGTCACATTTGCTTTTATGTGTAGAGGTTATTTACACATAAATTGTAGCAGAACAAGACCTTTTCATTTTTTTTTTTTAATATTTTTACTGACTTAAGAAAAGTGTTTTCAAAAAAAAAAAAAACCCACCGACGCGATTGGTACAGAAACCAAAATATTTTTACAAGCACAAAATACCAACAAGTTCTTGTGGCTATTTTTTCTCTTAATATTTCTGCCTTTAGGTACGTCTTTTTAACGAAACGAAAAAGTGACCTTTTTAAAGGCATCAAAGAATTTTTATTTTTCACAAACAAGACACATATCGGTAGCTTAAATGCAAAACAATGAAGATATTATTGGAATATTTGAAATTGACTTGTTTTGTTGATTACAATTCACGTTACAACATATTTTTATAAAATTTTAAACTTCTATCTAAAAAAATAACCAAGTTATTTACAAAATGAAAATTTAAGTGTTTTCAAATACATATGTATATCATTGTTCTTAACAACATAATGTATAATCACACTCAAGAAAAAATTAGCAGAGTTTTTAATTATTTTTATAAGAACACATTTTTTTTACAACATCAAAATTGGGTGATCTGTTTGATTACTGTTACTACGGTGCTAGTGAGATTTGTGATCAAATAATAATTAATAATAATAATTTTCAGTATAGCATAAGAAAAAATAAAAAAGTGCTGTAAAATTAAAAGAACCGAACCGTTAGTAATCTTGAAATTGTGTAGCCTACCCCATTGCACTCCCAAACGGTAAGAATTTCCAAGAATAAATGACAACATCTGCAGGTCCTTAGATTTTTGAGTTTATATATGTATGTACATATGTATTTCCTTTTTAATAAATTTAAATATAGTCGAACTTCCCTATAATAAATCTGTATGGGACCATAAAATATGAAGTTTATTATACAAAAGAAATATTTTTTATTAGTTTATTTAAAATTTTCGGGGTTTTTTTGTGTTAGAATTGCATTCATCAATATCCTTAAAAAAGACAATTTTTATAAATTTTTAGAATAAACGCAATTTTTTTTAAATAAGTAGTGGAATATAGACTGTTTAGCTATATTTTGTTAATTCTTCAGCTTTATTAAATTGTAATAATATCTTTCTTTGGAGAAGTACTACTTTGTCCAATATTTACGTTTACTAAATACCGGAGCTGCTATCAACAACTACTCTTAGTTGGACTACTCTTTCCATCTTTTTTATATTTTTCATAAATTACCTAATTAAAATTAACTTGTTGCATTAGCTTTGAAAGTATATGATGCAGAGTTATTTTGAAATAATTCGTGAACTGGAGACAAATAGGTATGAATGAATATGAGTCAAATATTTATTTGCAAAATTTGTTCATTGTAAAAAAAAATTCATTAAGATAATTCATTTTATGGAGATCAAAATACGTTTAGATAAGAATGAAAAAGATGTATTTTTAAAATCAATTCATAGCTAAATTTAATGAAGTACATATTTTAGTTTAAACCACTACTTATAAGTAATTAAAATCAATAAAAAAAATTATAAATAATAGGTATGTCATAATATCTATAACAATATAAGTTCTCCACATTGTTAAATGCATTACTGCCTGCGCTGCATCAGAAAAGCAAACTTATTTAACATGTCAACGCAATCCTTATGATGCTACATATTAATCGTGCGATTATCATATATTTATATATAGGTATATATTCCATTTTCCGGTAATTAAACACAAATATTTAATAATTTAATATATTATATGTTTGTTTCACTTAATACTAATATACTTTCTTTTACGATATGTCTTTTTGTTTCCAAAAAATACAAATTAATATATAATAACACATTTTAAAAAATAATAAAAATGATATTTTTCTTCAAAAATATATGGGTTATCGCATTTTTATCTGAAATATTTAAAATTGATTTTAAATCTCAAATAATTAACATTTTACAAAGTTTTTTGCTCTGCATGTAAACTTATGAAATGTTATGTTATTCTGCATTTAAGATGACGATATGTGCAGTTCTTTTAATTTTTTTCCAATAATTTATGCCTGCTAAAAAGCAGCACATACATTTTGGTTCACCATGGTGCTGCAGCCAACAAATAATTTTACAAAACAAAACACACACACATGCTTTCACGTTGCCCAGCGGGAAAAATTGCCAGCGCTTTCACTTTGCAGGCCTTAAAGAAGGTTTACAACTGTATTTTTAATAAACTTTTACTTATTCCACTCTGCATTATTTTAAAAGTTCTTTTAGAATAGTTTTTATTAAATATTTTAGAAATTGGGATTTTCTATTCTAAGATAAGGCCTGTCGAAATCGTTAAAGTAGATCCAATGACATACTGTGTAAATTAGAAATACAGTTGGAATGCGACTGAAAAACTTTATATCGCCAATAAGGCATTCTATAAGGCCTCTTTACTTCTTCATTTTCCCGCTGTTAATGGACGGGCAAATCGCGTTTTTTTTCTATATGAGGAATTTGAATGTGAATTTTTTTAAATTTTTCATATCTGACAAATTCACATATGAATTTTTTTGTTTGCTCATTTTTCATGAATGAGGAAATTCAAAATATTTTTTTTCCTCACCCTCATGAATGAGAAAAAGCAGTACAATTTAAAATTTTTCACGCTCGCTCATGACTGAAAAATGAGCGAACGTTTCGGTACTCTGCATAATACCCTCTCCACTATTGGGGTGTGGGTATAATAATGTATATTTATTCTTCTTGTAGTGCAATTGTTGTTGACCAAAGAATCAATGTTTACCTACTTTTATAGTGTAACTGTTGTTTCTACAACAAACTCTTACAATCACACGTGTATGCATGCATATAGAATGCAATGCTTTTCAAAAGTCATCCCATTTTGGTGCTTTTCGTATTTTGTACGAATTGTACTAAAAGTAAGTGGAAAATTCTTAAATTTATTAAGATTTGTTTTTTTCTGTGTACCATTTGTCTCGCCTCATTATTATGGAATATAAGTGCAGCCAGGACCTGAATCTTGTCTTGGGTTAAAAATCGGCCAATCTTCTGAATTGGCGGTTGACCAGAGGCCTACCTGGTCCTACGGAAACTAATAGCCCCTGAAACATTCTTATGGGTGTCCCGGTAGGCTGGTTGGTAGTGAGCTAGTCAATTAGTGCGGGGGTTGCGGCTTTGATTCCCGCCAGAGACTCTGGTCTCCTGCAGACAAGCGTAGAGTTTAGCAAAATTAGCATATGAAAAAATAAAATTAACAAAGCCAAGGTACCTTCAGGGATCACGGTTGTATTTTAGGCCCAACTTGTTAGGATTGATTTAATATTAAAGCCTGGTTTGCTCTTGCTAAAATAAATTCGATCAACCGGCGGATTCATTGTGTACTATTTCTGTACAACAGAAGCTTCAATTGAAATGGATGTAGGATAGTTCCACATTCGAAACAAAGTTTATGTTCATATCGCATTCATATTTTAAAATTACAACGAGTGTAGGAAAGATTTTTCCATAAATTGTCCTTAAATTGTATTCTTTGCTAGCCTCGCCAAAAATCATTGTTGTTGTTTTCTGCCCTAATTTTTGGGGGGTTATTTAAAGGATTTTTTTTCTCTTTGGTATAAAAATTACCGTCTTCGCATACTAAAGCGGCTTTGCATAGCCGGCCTTTGGCCGGGCGCAACAAGTTCCTTCTCTATCCGGCTCAGCTAACTGAAGCTTCTAAATTTGGCCTTGTGCCCGACTAAAGCCCGGCTATGCGGAGCAGCTGAAGAAAATCCTTGCGCCCAAAAACATATTTGTTATTATTAAAAAATTAAATAATTCCCCTAAAAATATATGTAGGCTTTACATATATCATAATGATTTTTTCATATAAAATAATTTTTCAATTAAAAAAAAATTAAATTACCGCCCAAAAATCGTTGTTGGTGTCTTCTGCACTAATTTTTGTGGGATTATTTAATTTCTTATTTCATATTTGATATTTTTTAAGCCGCCCTAAAATGCATTTCCAAACTTCAAGTATCACAAACGTGAACTCTATTGTCATTATTTTGGGATATTTGCTTTATACTTAGTTTTGTTTGAGTTTAATAAAATGTTTTTTCTTTATCTTTTCAGGTAAGTGATAAGTTATAGATGACAAGATATGTACACAGAAAGAAAAACACTCGGGATAAATCAAGTTTTTTGGGATTACTTTAAGTACGAGTCGTACTCAAAAATTCAAGTACGAATAACACTTAAACGTACTCAAAACAATCCTAAATGGGAATACTTTTGAAAATTAATTTCTTTTCAAAGTTTTTTTTTTAAATTTGAACTCATGCTACTCATTTAGTTTATATTTTTGGTTAAATATGTACATAAGATTTTTAAAATAAAAACCATATCGGGCATGATGTTGGTGTTTTATAATTCTGTAATGTGTAATACGGGTAAGTAAATCATTTCATTATCATTTTTTCTTTGTAATTTCTTTTTTTTTGTTTTTTTCAATCATGAATTCGGGATAAAATCAACTTTATATTACTTGAATCAAGCTCATTTTGAGATTGATCCAATCTTAGTTTTACTTAAATCAATCTCATTTTCGGATTATTTCAAGTACGAAAACGGGATTGAATATGGATAATTTAAGTATTTTGGGATTAAAAATCCGTACTTGAATCAATCTTTCTGTACTTGATTCAAGAAAATCCGTACTCACCGTACTATTAATACCGCTCCGGATTGATTTGAGTACGGATGGATTGATTTTTTTTTTGAGTGTAAGTTGTTCAAAAAAAGAATCTTTTTTTTTTGATAGAAACCTGAAAGGTGATCAGAATTGGTAAAATGATTGGTCTCTATTTTAATACTTATATCAAGATCGTAAAATCAGGCAAACTTTTTCGCAAAATTTTATCGATTTCGGGTATTACAGGTTTTGCGACAGAAATTGATAATGACATAATTTAATGATTAATTTACAGGTTTTCCAGCCCAAATTAAAGTTTTTTTCAAATCAGATTTAATCCTTTAACCTTGGAAGGTTACACTTTATTTTAGTACATTCAGGTTACTCTTCGTCGAACCGACGAACTATCAGTTTGTGGTAAAATATTCCTTAAGGCTTATTTACACTATAATACTTTGTATAAGCACATGTAACTTAAGTAATATGTAAAAGTCTGATAGTTTGGATGCATGTTTGATGAAAATGACAAGTATGTATTATGAAAAAAAGTTTGACATCCCATACGACTTCATCGTTTTTTGAAAAATTTCTAAACAATAATACTTTTCAAAGGATAAGGGTTGCACTTTATTTGATGTGTGAGTGCTTATACTTAGTGTGATGGTGTGAACACAAACAGTTATGTTAAAGGCCCAACGATAATGTGCTTAAGTTGGCTTAAGCAAATGTACGAATACATGTAAGTCATATGAGGCAACCCATATTGAACTTAAGGAAACTTTTTGTTAAATTTTATGAAACTGTCATTTTCTTAAGCAAAGTGCGAAACTGATCGCACATTCCGTACGGAATCAAATTTTTGTTGATTTTATTTTTGTTGTTAAATACATTTAAGAGACTTTTTCTTAATTTTTGACAGTAGGTTAAGCAAGGCAATGCATATTATGATTGGGCCTTAAATTAAATTTTTTAACAGTCGCAACAAAACTCATGTTATTTAGCAAATGATAGTGTAAACTAGCCTTTATTGAACTTTTAAGAAAGAAAAAAATAATAATAAACAACTATTGAAATAAATTTGAAATTTTCTAAGACCATTCCCAATAGAAAACAAAATACATTTGCGACGGAATTGTGGGTAATTGAAGCGTGTTTGTTGAAATTTTTGGTGATTCGTCTTACGTTAATGACAATTGTATTCCTAGCATAATGTTTTGATTTCGTTTTTTTTTTATTAAAGCTACGTTTATACGATTTGTATTTTGCAGTGGCTTTGTTAGATGTAAAATCCATGTGAGGAGTTCCACAACAAAACTTAGCAATTCAACTTTTAAATTGACTGAATAAATGAACAAAAAAAAAATGAATTTAAGCCAATACGATGTATGTATGTGTGTGGAAAAGTTGCGTTTTAATCCGATTCGAAGTTAATAAATTCTTTTAAACATTGTCTATCAGGATTTTAGTTTGTACAATATTATTCAGTACAACAAAAACATTGGCCCGTACTCATAGTCAAAATAAGATGTACTATAACTAAAACCGGATTTAACTGCATGTAAACTCCATTGTTCTAAAGTACCTATACTTAAGAAAAATTCGACCTTATTTATAATTAAAAAAGTATGCGTTTGTTATGGAGCACCTCATACATAATATCACAGTCTTTCGAAGTTTACAAATACAGAAGGTTTCTAATTTTGCTTTCATACGTTCGTGTTTGGTTTTATCTGACCTAACCGAAAAACATTATTAACTTTTAACTGCAAATCAAATTGCTATAAAATGTTTTTTTCAAGACTATGTATAAATTAATAGATTTTAATTAACATTTGCATCCGCAAACAAATGACTTGCAAATTATCTGCTGTCAGTTCAAAGTAGTACATGCTCTATTTGAAAACTTGTGCACTGTTAATTCGAGCTGACATTTACAGGGCAAATTTGTTTTGCTTTTACACGAGAAGTATGCATTTCGCAGTGGAAAATTTGACAAGTACACTGATCAATATATATCGTCCAAAAGCACCTGAAGTAAATATTCGTTTGTGTACAAATCAAATTTAAATATATTTAAATTTTTAATATTATACTGCATATTTATAAACGGTCATAAAATGCAACAAACGTTTATTAAGCCAAATTATCATACAAAATTTGTTTTATAAGCCGTTATTAAATTTTAAATAGTTTTATGAATACAGGCATATGACTACATTAATCATAGAAGTGCTTTTATTTTTTATCGCACGTTTTTTATAGTTGGTAAAAAAAAAGTAAGAAATTTCTATAAAGCTTATCGCCTTAACTTTAGACCAGAATGTTATTGCATTCGTACGTGTTTTTCTTTTTTTGTAAGTTTGCATTGTCATAGAAATAATTGTTCACACTAGCATACTGCCGCTGCAATAAAAAAAGAATATGCGTTTTTTTGTGTGTCTTTAAAAATAGACATCAAAACTCACGTACTCATTGGGAAAATGAGATAAAGTAAAAACACATGGGTATAAAATGCAAACATTTACATGAATTTACATATGATTGCCATTTTTGTGCAGATGTCTTCTGCTGTTACCCTACTAACTACCAACACTGTGACAGTTGCTTTAATATGCGAGACAGTATTTAAAAAAAATTACAAAAGAAAAAATTAGCAAATGATTTGATGTTCAAAAAACTGCTTTATTAGTAATTTATGTTTTATTTTTACTGGTGCTTTTTTTCAAAATTTAGCAATAGTAATAATTAGGCACTGGTGCCGGTGTATATATCACGGACACCGACGTGAAATGTTCACTCAGACTCCCCGATGAGTGCAGTGTCTTTCAGGCTAAGATCCTAGCGATCTGGAGGGCGACGGAAGTGATACAGGATCACATCGTGGGTGGATCTGTGGTGACAATTTACGGCGCTTAGGGCATAGGCAAATTATACGGTGCAATCGTGCCTGGTCGCTCGGTGTAGGAATGCTCTTAGGGAACTGATGAAGACATTTAATGCAAGGCTGTGTTGGGTACCTGGACACTGCATGGTTGATAGGAGTGTGGTTGCGGATGAACTCGTGAGGGATGGTCCGAATCTGGACTTAGTGGTAAGGGACAGTGTGGTTAAGCCCCCCTATGCTACAAATAAGGGGTGATACGGGAAAAATTCCGTAACGACGTTAACCGATCCTGGAGGAACAGAACGGATTGCAGGGTGTCGAGGGCACTATGGCCCAGATTGGGCGCGTTGGCAACCACGGGTCTACAAGGATTAAACAGGGGTGGTCTTAGAACATTTATAGCGTTCTTGACGGCTCATTGTCCTGTTAGGGCTTTTACGGGCAAACGGGGCAACACCATCCCGGAGTTCTGCAGATTGTGCGATGATTATGAGGAGCTGCTGACGATCGAGCATGTATTGTGCCATTGTCCTAGGATGCAGGGTCTCAGACAGAAGTGGCTAGGAGATATATTTCACGACGAACTGATTTGCATAGCTGGATGTAATCCGGCTGATCTACTGGGGTTCTTCAGGGAAATAGTGCGGTTGTTTCTGTTGAGGGGGCTGTAGAGAGGGTAATAGTTCTATCCACCGCATACTTCTTTTCTTTATTTTTCTCTTTCTATACCTTTTTTCATTGGAGGGATTCACAATGGACCGCAGTGGTCTCTGGGTGGAAGTATGCACTTGGGCACATAACCCTTCTAAACCTAACCTAACCTAACCTAACCTAACCTAGATGACTATCAAATATTTGAAAGATACAGAATTGTAAGTTATCTTAATAAAGTTGGTTGTAACTGTAGTGATTGTAGCACCGGTGAAACCTAGAGCATTGACTAACCAAACATTTTTTTAAATTAATACCCGAATTAAGTAAAGCCTTTGACTCGCTTAGGCATAGTGCAATAAGGACCGCTATGAGCTGGAAACGCATCATTAAATGTTCAACATAACAACCATTACAGCGAAACATTAACTGCAAGCGTGGGCTTTGGGCTAGGTAGCACTCTATCCTCTCTGTCTCTAAAGAAGAATTGTTTGGAGTTCTCAAAGCTACCTTAAAGACCTTGAATTTACAGATTTTATTTGACTTATCTCCTAAGACAAAGGCAATTCGTATACACAGCACAAACCTGTATGTGGACAATTTAGAAATCAAATTTGTGGAAAACTTGTTTTATCTAGGCTGTTTCAAGTCAGCACAAGGGGAGTTGACGATGATTTTAACTTTAAATTCGAAAAAGTCAGAGCAGTATTTGAAGACAGCAACAATTAATGAAGATCACCTCAAATATCAATATACACGAAACTATGGATATTCAACGTATCCGCAAAAACAAACTTTTTTTTTAGTAGCGAAACGTGGCTAACGTTAAGTTCCTTAACCAAAAACTACAAACACAAATCCATAAATTCCAGCAAATAATTTGAAATACATCTTGGCCCAATACCATTTGAAACCGGGAACTGTTGAGGAAGTCGAATAAAACACTAATTTGCAAACAAATTATGAGAAAAAAGTGAACCTTTATAGAGCACCCCAACGCTAGATATGCGTAAGTATTAAACCACAGGGCAGCAGAAGACGTGGTCGTCAAAAGAACACTTGGCTTGTACCCCGAACGCTGGACATCGATAATGTGAACATATGATTCAATAATAAATGCAAATGTCATGATGGAATAAACTGGTAGATACTCTGTATTCTCAATTGGAACTATAAAAGGTAAAAAAAACTATGAGTCATTTGCCGTTTACAAGAGCTGTTGTCCTCCACTGTATTCCCTCTAAGTGCAAGTAAACATTTTAGTGAAAGTCTTTATGCAAACGCAACTCTGGTGTCAAGGTTTTGTTTGCTTAAGTCTTTGTCGCTATATGCAAATATTGCCAGCATTTATATAAGTTTGCAAGTATAAACTGTCCCCGTGCTTACACTTTTTTGTCTATTCCTGATATTCTCCTCCTTCCACTCTATTTTCAAAACACTTCAGTAAACATTTTTATTCCTTGATGCATGAAGAAAAAACAAACAAAAACGTAAATAAATCTGTATGACCAACAAAGAAGATAGAACACAACAGCAACAATAAGAAACATGAAAACAGGAAAAAATAACTCATAAACATATTTTCCTTGCTAAGCTGGTTGTTTCAATATTCGTTTTTTAAAAACAAAAAAGTTCTATATTTCCACTATTCGAATATTTGTGAATATGTGTGCTTGGGTTTGCCTATATTTTTTAAATCGTCTGTGCGATTAAAATATTAATTTATGCTCTCCCTGTTGAGTAAAAAAAAAACTGTTTTGTTTTGGGAAAAAATAGTATCGTAGCCGCGAGAGTTTTTTGTGACCTGGGTTTCTGGAAAATTACGTTCTAATATGTAAACGTGTTCTTATTGACTTTTAGTTATTTCGGGGAATATTTTCGTTTTCATTTTCGACTGCTGTAAAATTTTAGTTATTATTGGCTTATCCAATCCAAAGTTATGCACAAAAAAGCAAGTGACATACATGACATACCATAATTAATGGCGTTTTCTGACTTGACAACATTTTTAAATGCTCCCCTAATTTTTAAGAAGTAATTCATATTTAACGTTTACAAAAGAACACATATATCTGCATTAAAAAATAAAGTACAGTTAGCCCAAGGTAAATTGAGTTACAGGTGGTGGCAAGACTACAACAACCCAAACCCAACAGAAACAACAGATGTTTTTTGTATTGCATTGTTAGTGTTTACGGCTCGAAACTTGCCACCACCTTGTACTGAATTCGCCTTGATCTAGTGCTGCACTCATGCCCTTTAATTTAAATGAGTGTTGAACATGTAGCATTTTTTTTTTTAATTTTAAAGGGAACATCATCAGAAAAGAACGCTTTACACTACACAAGTGTGTAGCGCATTTAGTGTTGACGTAAGCGTCAGCAACTGCATGCGCAACTTCTTTTGTTGGAATTGTTATATGACACTTTTTATTTAATATGTTTTTTTTTTGTTACTTTAATTAAATGCAAACATTTAATTTTTTCTGCATTTTAGTTTTAAGTAAAATATATTTGTCTGGCGTAATAAAGATTATTATTGTTAAAAACCTCAACTAAAGGGTTTATATTTACTTAGCAACTTAGCATACTACTTATTGTTGTATTGCCTGTAAACTCTAAAAGCTTCTCCTGCGCAACTCACTTTTTTGACTTTGCATGTTTAGGAATTGAGCTGTCGTCAAATGAGAGTCTATTTCAAATCATATTTTACTTACTTCCTTTTTTAAAATTTCTTTTTTAACAATAATTTAATATTATTTTAAGTATTGCATTCTGTTCCTAGTTTGAACTATTAATATAAGGAGTAGGGTTGCCAGAAACCAAAATTCAAATAACTGGACAATGGTAAAATTCACCTGGATTTTGAAAAAATATCTAGACATTTTTAAAATACATTTATACAATAGTTCAAAAAAGTAAATTTTATTTAACTATTGATATTCGGTCTAATGTCATATTCCATATCGTCACCTAAAATCTAAATAACAAAAAATTTAAAACCGACTTTTTGATTGCTTATGATGTATTTGGGTTAATTACATCAAATGTTTTTTAGCTGGTAATTGTACAACCCCCAAAAAAAACTTCACAAAATTCAAATTTCAAATTTCGAATCCAAATACTTTTGTTACTGCAGCCTTAATAAATTACGTTTCTGCTATCCATACATGGGAGTACGCAGTATATTATTACTGCATTACGTATAGCAGTAACCAGTAAAATTTTACCTACTGCTTGCTGTAAAAATTTTCAGTAGCCAGTAAAATTTTTTTTTTCAGTTAACAGTAAAATTTTACTGTTTACATAAAAAACTGCAGTATTCAGAAAAATTTTACTGATAACTGAAAAAAATCAGTATTAATTTTTTAAGTAAATTTTAATAAAACTGTACTTTTCATTTTAAAGCCGCCCATAGAAACGAACTGCTCATGCTCATGCAATCAGCATGTGTTTGTAAATTTGAGTTTTTTATTTATGTTTGCGTCACACAGGCAAATCAAAATAGATTTGATTTTGAAATGAACTCATACTGCTGACAGTTGTTCAAATGAACAATAAAATAAATAAATTAAATTTTTAATAGATTTTTCTTATTAAAACACAAATTTAAAATAGTTTTTGAAAAAAAAACGTGTGAAGAAAATAGGGTTTTTCTAGAATTACACGAAATTAAATCTATTTTAAAATGATGAATGATAGGTGTGTAGTAAAATATCAATCACACACGTATACGAAGGGTTCATCGGCAGTAGCTGTCAGCAGAATATGGGCCCCTTTAGACAATTTAATGGGTGGGTAAATTTTAAGGGCCAGTGTTGATTTTGAATAAAACACAAATTATTAAGGAAATTATTGTCATTTCTTTTTATAATGATAATAATTGTATGGTTCAATTATGAATGGAACAAAATATTGGCCAAATGGCCACCGTGACCTCGGCGGCACACCTCCATCCGATGGTCCAAATTTTCGATGACGCTGAGGCATAATTGAGGTTCTATGCCGTTAATGTGCCGAATTATCTCATCCTTTAGCTCTTGAACTAGCTTATCGACGTACACCTTTTCTTTCAAATAACACCAAAGAAAGAAGTCCAACGGTGTCAAGTCACATGATCTGGGCGGCCAATTGACCTCGCCACCACGCGATATAACACGGCCATTGAATTCGTCCCGCATAAGAGCCATTGTTTCGTTAGCTGTGTGGCAAGCGGCACCGTCCTGTTGACATCACATATCGTCCACAGCCATATCTTCCAATTCCGGCCATAAAAAGGTCGTTATCAGCTCACGATAGCGAACACAATTCACAGTAACTACCTGACCTGCCTCATTTTGGAAAGTATACGGCCCGATGATGACGCCAGCCCATAAGCCTCACTAAACAGTCACTCTTGGTGGGTGCATTGGTTTTTCGACAATCACTCTTGGATTATCATTGCCCAAATGTGACAATTCTGCTTATTGACGAATCCACTGAGGTAAAATTTTTCTCATCACTGAATCACGAAGCGCACGATATGCATTTTGATTTGAACGCCCATTTTCATAATAAGCCTGAATAACTTTAAGGCGTTGCACGATTTTGTATCTTTCCATGGAAATGGTTTTAAACTTTAAACGAGGAAGGTCTTGCTTTAAATTTTTAAATATTTCGATAAAATAAAAAAATAGAAAAAAAATTTTTTTTTTTTTCTGATTGAGAATTTTTGAAAAATACATACATAGAACTTAAATAATGAGTTTGCAATTCAATCGATTGGATAGCGGCTCGCTTACTTTAAAACTTCCTCCAGATAAATACCAGCCTTCTGGTGGGAACAGTAGTTGTTCACCATTGACTTCCCAATCGGCTTCAAGCTCACACCCTCAAGATACAGCAATGAAAAATGTTCTAGATGTCTCGCTTCCAAGATCTTTTTCTTTATCATCTATGGAGGAGGATACTTTGGAAAATGAGCACAAAGAATTTGTCAAAGTAAAAGGTAAAAAACGAAGATGCAATGACCCAATTCAATTGGATCTCACGACTTTTGAAACTCAAAATGTTAATTATAACAACCGTTTTCAAATTTTGGGTGAAATTGAAATGGACAAAACTAATAACGAGCTTAAAAACGACCACAAAGAAAAGAAATCGGTGAAACCTACGGCCGAAAGTTATTGTCCTCCTATTTTTATTTACAATTTAAATATCAAAAGTCTGGTGGATCAATTAAAAGCCAAAAATGTTGATTTTAAAATCACCAATAAATCAAGATTCAAAAGTAAACTTTATGTGCGAGATCCTCGTGTCCACAAAGAAATGATGGCGTTGCTCAAGGAAAAATGCATTGAATCTTACTCATTCACTCCAAAAGCTTTCAAGAAGATAAATATTATTCTCCGTGGCCTTTATTGTAAAACAGATATTGGTGACATTAAGAAAGAACTTGATTTGATCCTACCAAATACTGTAGATGTGGTTGCAAAATTCCATACTAAGTTTTCAAGAAAATTTGATGTTGACACCAGCTTATTTTTAGTGACGTTGCTGCCCGGCAAAAACGCAAATGATTTTACTCATATTAGGTATTTGCTTAATCAATCCGTGTCTTGGGAATCGCCTAAGGCAAACTCTAGAGAGGTTCAGTGTTGGCGTTGCCAACAATGGGGGCATTATTCCAGTAACTGTAACAGGCCTCAAGCTTGTGTTAAGTGTTCTGAAAAACATGGCACGGGTGAGGGTAAGTTGGAAGTTAATGATAATTCCAAACCCTTTTGCGTTAATTGTAAAAATTTAGGACATCCAGCAAACTGGCGAGGTTGTCCATTTTTTTTGCAATACAGTCAACGTAAAAGGGAATTGACTGATGTTATCAAGGAAAGAAATGTATTAGCATCACAAAATGTTCAAAATGCTAATATTAATTCTAGTTTTATATCTTCTAATAAAACATTTGCTAATTGTTTTAATATTTCTCAAAAAACGGTTAAAGTCTCAAAGAAACCGCCGTTGGTTGAAGAATTTTTGAAAATTGCTAAAGAGTTATGTAAAGAAGAAACAATGTCATTAGAGGATAAAATTAAAAGTTTTATTATAAATTATAAAAATTGCACTAAGCCACAGGCAAAATCTGATTGTTTAAAGCTCCTTAAGGAAATTGAATCTATCTATGGTAATTAGAAATATGGATATTTTAACTTTTAACGTTCGTTCCCTAGTTAGTTCCAGTAGAAGAATAGATTTAGTTAATACTTTGAAATGCAATAAGATTGATGTTGCCTTTATACAGGAGACACATCTTAGTCCGACTCATAGAGTTGTTTTAGAAAATTATTCATTTTTAAAAGATAATAGTTCGGTAGGCGTTGCTATCGCCTTGAGGGAAAATTACTCTTTTCGTCGTATTACTTTAGATTCTATTTTATTCCCAAATCTTTTTGTTGAAGTTTTTTTGTTAATTGACGGTTTGCCTAAAAAACTTTTATGTGGTTCCTTATATTTTCCTTGTAATTTAAATTATAATTTAATTAATAATGGCTTATCTGCTATTAAGGCAATTTCATCTAACTATGATGGTGTTATTTTAGGCGGTGATTTTAATGCAAAGCATACTTCTTGGGGAGATATATTCAATAATTGTAATGGTATAGCTTTATTTGACTGGTTGACAGATTTTTGTTCAGATTTTGTTAGACTTTCTGACTCTAAGCCTTCTTTCCCTAATGGGAACTCTTTCCTAGATCATTTTTTAATTAGTACAAATTTGGTTGATACGTTTAATCCTAATTCAGTTAAATCTCTTCCATCATTTTCTGATCATTTTCCTTTACATTTTCAATTAAAATTCTTGAGCTTTGAGTTTATTTTAAGACAACCACGTATATTTACATCTTTCAGAAATACTAATTGGGTCTCTTTCAGAAGGGAAACATCATCCAAAATAAATTCAAATTTTCCACCTTCGAACGTTAACTTATCAAATTTTGAAATTGACAATTTTGTTGAAGAGTTTTCTTCTGCAGTAAACGAAGTAACTTTTAATCACTGTGAGAAAATCGAAATCAAAAATAAGCGTATTTTTATCTCAGACAGAATTAAAAATTTATATAAGTTAAAGTTTGCTTGGCAAAAGGAGTTAAGGCGCCTTTTTAGAAGAACTTTAGATAGGACACAGCCGAATTATATTCTGTTATCTAAGCAGATTCATCTGATTAAAATTATTATAAAAGAACAAGTTCAAATGGAACAAGCCGAAATTTTCAAAAATCGTCTTGCAAGTATCAAACCAGGTCCTACTGCATACAAACAAATTCACAATATCTTAGGAGTTTCTAAAAAATCTGCATTTACAAAACTAATAGTAAACGGCACGGAGATAACTGAAAATAATCAAAAATTATTTCATCTTCACAGCCATTTTTCTTCTATTTATTCTGGTTTAGTGCCTAATAGGGATGTCTCCGATGTTGAAAACACAATAAGACAAAATTTGTCTCAGATACCAAACATATTTTTAAATTTCAATAATCAATTTCCATCAACGAATGTTCAAAATGATAGTTCATTAACTAACACTGATCAGCTTTTTGCAGTTTCTAAATCGTTAAATAATAAAAAATCCTTCGGCTTAGACGGTATTTCAAACTTCATCATCAGAAAACTTCCAGCCAAAGCTTTTGATTATTTAGCAATTATTTTCAATAATTGCATTAGCAATGGATATTTTCCAAATTCCTGGAAGATAGCAAAAATCTGCCCAATCCCAAAAAAACATAACAATTTTGAATTAGACAATATAAGACCAATATCACTTTTATCCAACTTAGGAAAGCTCTTTGAAAAGGTAATTCGAGTTAAGATGGATATAAATTTAGATGCTTCATATATTCCAAATTATCAGTTTGGGTTTAAAAAATTTCACTCTACTAGTCATGCCTTACTAAAATTTCAAAATGATGTAGTGACCAATTTGAGAAATAAATGCTGTACAATAGCAGTTTCCCTTGATATTGAAAAGGCTTTTGACCATGCTTACCACGATGGCATAATTTTTAAAATGATTAATATTGGCTTCAAACCTCACATTATTAAGTTAGCTCAAAATTTTTTAAAAAATAGAAAGTTTTGCGTCCAATTACAAAACGAAAATTCTATGTTTGGTAATATTTGTTGCGGTGTACCGCAGGGTTCTATTTTAGCTCCTCATTTGTACAACATTTTCATCTCTGATTTTCCACATCAGTTTGGTTGTTCAACTGGTATTCTTTACGCTGATGATTCTCTTATTTACGCTCATGGAACTTCACCAAAGAATACATTGAGTTCTATTTCGTCATATTTAAATTCGGTAAATAATTTTTATAAATTTTGGGGTATAAAGATAAATGCGTCTAAAAGTGAAGCCATTTGTTTAAGGAATGCTTCTGGAAAATGTAAATATTTTGTTGTACCTGAGAGCAAGCAGCTTAGTTTGTCCCTTGATGGACAGGAAATTCCATTTGTAGACAATATTAAATATTTAGGTATTCATTTTAATAAGCTTTTTAAGTTTAACCGTCATGCTAGAATTTGTCTTAACAAAGCTCGCGGCATTAAAATTTCTTTTGGAAAATTATTTAATAGCAGATATTTACCAGAAAAGACAAAATTGTTAATTTATAAATTAAGCATTAGGCCGGTTCTTATGTATGCTTTCTCCATATGGTTTTCATTTTCACCTTCGGTAATGAAGGAATTTGAAATTTTTGAACGTAAAGTTCTTAGACTTTGCGTAAACAAACACTTTGAACGGACTCATAGGAAGTTTTCTAATGAATATATATATGATTTAACAAAGGTTAAGCCCTTAGCCTCGTATGGTTTTGATTTAATGAAACGCTTTATTGACTCTTTACATAATCTCGATAATGTTGTGATTCAAAATGTCTTAAATGATCAACTAGGTTCAAATTGGCTGAATACCAACTACTACTCACCCTTAGGTTATGTGGAACATGAAATTAAATGTGTAAATAGCTTACTACCGAAATTTTACGTTTCAAAAATTGCAGGTGCCCACAGGGGTTAATTTTTTTTTTTTTTTTTTTTTTGCTACCTTTTATTATTTTTAGCTTTAAGTTTAGTTTTTAAGCAAATTTCATTTTTACTACCACAAAATGTTGTGCCGGGAGCAAGCACTTTAAACCTTTATGTTAGGGATCTTTCGCAAAATCTGATAAGTTTGTTACTGTTAAACAATAATATTTATTAATACAAAACATTATAGTTTTAAGTTTTCTTTGTAATTTGACTCATAATTTTTCTCTTATTTGATTGTTTTAAAGTCTCAAATAAACTTAACTTAACTTAACTTAACTTGTATCTTTCCATGGTTCAAAATGAGTTAGTCTGAAAGTGAGAAATGGCAACTGAAGTGCAGAAAAAAACTTGACGTTTATTTATTTTTATATTTTGAAATTATTTACATTTAACTTTTAGTATATTCCCGCGAAGCCATGTTGTTTATCTGCAGCTCTGGTTCACATTTAACATCGGCCTTTAAAATTTATATTTTAAAAATATTTGTATGCATTTGTTTCAGTAATCAGTAACATTTTACTGGTTACTGAAATTTTACTGGCTACTTGAATTTTTTTCTGTAAGCAGTAAACTTGAAATTTTGAATACATCTATATATATAAAAAGAAGTTTTCGATTTACCTAAAATCTGAAAACGGCTCCATCGAGTTGACTAATTTTTCTTTCAAATGTTCGTATTAATCAACTTTAAGTTTTCATCGAAAAAAAATTTACCACGCCTACTTTTACGCCCTCTTTTTCTATTAAGCGCATACATTGAGAACGGCTTCACCGATTTGAACGATTTTTTCCTTAAAATGATCTCCATGGTCCAACTTAGGTTTTTACGGAAAGAAAATTTTGCCCCGCCCACTTTTTTCGATTAACCTAAAATCAGAAAACGGCTCCATCGAGTTGACTAATTTTTCTTTCAAATGTTCGTATTAATCAACTTTAAGTTTTCATCGAAAAAAATTTACCACGCCTACTTTTACGCCCACTTTTTCTATTAAGCGCATAATTTGAGAACAGCTTGACCGATTTGTACGATTTTTTCTTTAAAATTATCGCCATGGCTCAACTTAGGTTTTTACGGAAAGAAAATTTTGCCCCGCCCGCTTTTTTCGATGTACCTAAAATCAGAAAACGGCTCTTTACACCAAATAAAAAAAACAAAAAACATTGTCTATGCGCTGGCCTTAAGATGAAGTAATATATAACTATAATTTCCAATTTGCTTTAAATACATGCGTTTCTTTTTTGATTAAGCCCATATTTACACCATATGTAAGTTATTTTGTAAAAAAACTTTATGATAGGTATTCCATGGATTTTTATTTTAAAGGCCGTAAATTTCGTTAAATGCTCAATTTAAATCGTGTGGCAATGCAACACTAATGATTGCTTAGGGCCAGCAACGCGGACCTGGTCAGCTAGTTATTTATATATTTATATATATATGTATATTAGGGGTGGAATAGTGCACGACTTTTTGATTTCGATACGCTAGAACCCCTTATTTTATGAGGTTTATAGAAAAAATGCATGAGCCGAAAAATTAGGCGGGTGGGATAGGGGTAAATGGCTCCTCATCGGGGTCAAAGCTAGGGGAAAACGAGACAAAATCTAAGAAAAGCTTCAGAGCTGTCCCTGAGTCGTTCCTAGGAGGGTAAAATGTTAGACTGATCCTCACTAATATTCCCCCCCCCCCCTACATTTTTTATTAACATACTAACCCCCTATCTGCGCTCCTTAAGGGGGTTCCCATACTAAATATTATTTTTTATACAATTACCTGCCACCGCCCTAACTAGCCCCAGAGGGCCCCTAGAGGAGTAAAATATATGAAAGACCCCCAATATTTTTGCTACCCAAGCATTTTTTCAGAACACACCTAGCCTCCATCTTTAATCATTAGGGTTGTCCCCATACGAAAATTGTTAATTTCCAAAAAAAAAACATATTTTTATAATTAAATTAATTCATTTTTATTATAAGAGGGATATTTTTTTCTATTTTCAGCAACAACCTGAAGCAAAAATATATTTTTTCTTCTTCATTACGGCATAGTACGTTGTTATATTCTTCTATCAACTTCACACCTCTTTCTGCAGCGTCATTCACAACATGTATTTTACGCAAATTCCAACGGCAATCCAAAGCGCACAAAAAATGTTGCTGTTTCAGCTGTTACGTATTGGCTTAAATCATTATTTATCCGGTTTTGGTTTATTTGTTTTGATGTCACGTTAATTCTTTTCACACCTCTTACTCGATTTTGATTGCCATTGCTACCGCAATGCTCTAAATTACCATCGCTCTCCTTTTCTAAGGCTTCATCCACTTCGTCTTTCTCCCTGTTTTTGTTTTTCCCAAAGTACTCTCTCTCCTCATTAAATGCTTTGATTGTGTTTGCCATTTTGCGTTTGGTGTCGTAGGGAACATTTTTATCAAATAATGCGAGAGAAATGGCTTCACCACTGAGATACCAAAGATGTCCAGAGAACCTCTTCCACACTCTTTGCGCCACATCTTCATCAATTAAAGCGTAATCAGAAATCGCCATCAAAAAATTAAAATCATTATACGGGGCTTCGATTGCACTAGTAGTGGTAAACCAAGCTTTTACGTAAAGTGTTACAATAAAAATGGTAATATCGCGAAGTCCACTTATTTCTTCTTTATTCAAGCCGAGATATTTTCGGAATAAAAATATTTTTTGGCAGTATATACCTTTCGCCATCCATCGAGCATGACTAATGGCTCCTGGTGGTCTAAAACGGTAACTTGGAATATTTTCACCATGAAACAATAAAATAATTTCAAGAAACTCTTTATAATCATCTCTGGGTTGGTTTTCCTTCAGTTGCGCTAAGCAAAAAGACTTCAACTCCTCTTGAACTTTAGCTGGTATTTTTTCTGCAACCGTATTATCTTCTTTGCCAGAACTTTAAGGTTTATGTTTAATGTCTTCCCATTGCCCTTTGAAACGAGAAAAAATCGGCACTCTGGGCCCAGACATTTTACCGAATTTAGCTTCAAATGCTTCTTTTAATAGCAATTCGTAAATGTGATGTCTACATGGTAGATAGAAAAGATCTCTTTCTAGAATTTTCTCCAACAAGTGTGCCGCGCCTTGAAATTGGCCAGTGTTTGTTGACGTGGTATCGAAGGAAATAGCTTGAGCACGCTGAGTGAGTTTCCACTCAAGCAAAAGCCCGTAAACAGCATCGGCAATACGCTTACCTTTGCCTTTACCCGACGGTATCTTTGGCACGCCCAGTAGCTGCTCCTTTCCATCGTATGTGACGATTACAGGAAGTCGATCAACTTTTTTATCGCTGCCTTGCAAGTCCTGCAACATTTTGTCATCCCAGTGCACATTGAAAAATTTTGTTTCAGTCAACTGTAAATTTACTCGTGCTACGGTTTACAGATACATTTATAAATTTTATTTTATATGGCATACCTGTGGATTTTCCTTTACAAATACAGCTACCTCCTGACTACCTACAATTATGACTTTCTACTTCAAAACTCAATAAAAAGTACAAAATGTATGAAAAGATTTATGAATAAATCCAAGCAAATAATATGTGAATCCCCTTACTATTATTACAAAAAGAAAACTATGCTACCATATGCTAAGGTTTAAAAATACTATTATCAAGTTGTAAACGTTGCCCAAGGTATGTGGCAGCTCTTGTGAATTATGAATGTATAACCTATAAAAACTATATTGCGTAATTTATTATTATTATTTATATTATTTACTGCGTATTTGTACAGTAATTTGTCAATGACGTTGAATAAAAAATTTTTATAAAAAATTTCTAATTTTTGTATGGGGACCACCCTAATGATTAAAGATGGAGGCTAGGTATGTTCTAAACAAATGCTTGGGTAGCAAAAGTATTGGGGGTCTTTCATATATTTTACTCCTCTAGGGGCACTCTGGGGCTAGTTAGGGCGGTGGCAGGTAATTGTATAACAAATAATATTTAGCATGGGAACCCCCTTAAGGAGCGCAGATAGGGGGTTAGTATGTTAATAAAAAATTTAGGGGGGGGGGAATATTAGTGGGGGTCAGTCTAACATTTTACCCTCCTAGGAGCGACTCAGGGACAGTTGTGAAGCTTTTCTTAGATTTTGTATCGTTTTCCCCTAGGTTTGACCCCGATGAGGAGCCATTTACCCCTATCGCACCCGCCTAATTTTTTGGCTCATACATTTTTTTTATAAACCTCACAAAATTGGGGGTTCTAGCGTATCCAATTCTTGTTGCTAAGGATTTCCATATAACAGTATTCCACCCCTAATGTATATACAGTACGCCCATGTATGGTCCTTTCCCATAGATTTTCTTTTACGTTTTCTAAACATTTTTATGAATAATTGCTAATATGAAAGTCAATTTACAGGCATGGGCCATATTTACAATGACAGTAATATTTTCACTTGGGGTTCGCAAACATACCAATTTTTAAATAAGAAAACGCTTGCAAATTTTTCTCAGAACAATATACTTAATGTATTTATTTTTTAAACAAATTGGTAAAATTTCATTCGAAACTAAAAAAAATTCATATGAAGAACAGTTGTTGCTCAGCTCACAATTCTTGGTCGGTGTTCGTTGAACTCCGAGTCGTTCCGCTGCGTAGAACACATTGTCGCGTTATTAATGTTATCGGTACTGATATTATCTCGCTTGTGTTATTTTTATTAATTGAGAATGTTAATTAAAATATCAGACATTTTTATGTTTTGCAAAACATTCGAATATATTTATGTATATTGCCAGAAGTTACTCCGATTTATCTACACTCAAGATAAAAAGCAATCCATCCGTACTCAAATCATCCTTTTTTTAATCACTTGTGTGGTGCTGTTGTTGTGCCTATGTTAATTGGCCGTCACGATCAAGTGACTTGGCACAGTTGTATTTCTTTCTTTGGGGATATTTTAAGGAAAAAGTGTACGTTAAGAATCCAAGAACAATTCAACACCTAAAGGATGAGATAATTCGGCACATTAAACCTTAATTATGTCTAAGAGTCATTGAAAATATGGACCACAGGGTAGAGGTATGCCACCGAAGACGTGGCTAGCATTTGTCGGATATTTTGTGTCACATATAATTGTCATAGATCCCCCAATGATAATAACAAAATATTTAGATTATTCTCTGAAAACTTTTAGTTTTATTTACAATAAACATCGTGCGTTTTGGTTGGACCACCCTTTATAATTCTCAACGACCGAAACAAAAGATTGTCTGACAAAGCAAGGTCTGTACTATAAGGCAGGTGAGGTAAAACTATCTAATCAATAGTCTTAAATAGTTTTTAACTAATCTTGCAACCTTTGCCCAAGTGTTTATATAATGGATTAATGTGGCTTTCTTTTGTTAACACTATTTTCTTCAATGACTAAGCAAAAATAAATTACAGATCGCATCTTTACGTTTATCACAAGATCAAAAAAATGTGTCCGTTTCCTGCGGAACATTTTATAGATTTATCGAACTAAGCAGTCTCCAGACCTCTATCGCTTATGGAACTCCATTCCTCTTTTGTTTCACCAAAGTTGATGATTTGAGTTCGTCTTCCGTTGCAGTAGTTTTATATTTTAAAGAATCAATTTCCCAAAAATAAGTTTAGGGATGTACGTCAAGATAACTTCGTCATGATAATGTCATATGTGTTATTAATGATACAAACCATGTGTAAAAATGACGCAATCTATTGTAAATCGTGCATTTTTTTTAATTATACATCTTATATCTAGGGCTTTGCGAAACTTGCATAAAGTTCCTTTAATACATAAACGATAAAAATTAAAAAAACCTTGCATATAGAAAAATTAGTCAATTTTATTTAAAAAAAAAGAAAAAAATACTTCTCCTTGATTTGTTTTTCGATATCGAGTTGAGCATGCTGCTGTCTTTGTGAGGTGCACAGCAGTAGTCTGTAAAATTAGAAACCATATTAGAACCAAAACTGACTGTTATTTGAAAGATGCATGGAACAGCAAAAACTAGCGTACTGACTATAAAAAAGTGTTTATATTCATAGAGATAGTGTTTTGATAAGTTGGTTAATTGATAAGTCATTAAAAAAAGTTAAAAGTAAAATTTTCTGATTCGGTAAAATATGAAAATATTTTCAGCGATATTAAATTAATTTTCTTCATTATTGTACGGTCCTTTAACATTTACCGTTATTGAGAAAAGTTTGACGTACGCAAAGGTTTCTAGTTAAAAAATTTACAGCAGTATTCATTAAATATTTATTTAAATGTAAAATTTATTTAAAGCTAAATTTTAATGAAAGTATTTGTTTTAAAATACATTTTAAATCAAAATTATTCTATTTTTTATTATTGTATTTTTTATGAATACGGCGGTGAAATAGTTTTGAAGCAAATTGTTACATAAATATACGTTCAATTAACTCAAAACAAAAAAAAAAAATAATAATAAAATAATAAACAATTGTAGTCGGGATTGTTAGAAAAGATAAACTCACTGTTTGTTGTTGGTGTTTTGTTAAAGCTTTGATATTATTACGGGTAAGACTTTTCAGTGTTTATAATTCCTATTCGCTAAACAGTTTTATTTGTCTAATATCTTAAGCTTTTCTAAAATCTTTGGATGAAGTTTCCTGGCGATCTGGCCTAAGCAACAGCGTTGCCAATTTAGCCAATTAGTGGCTAGATTTTGCCATTTTTCACCCTGTTTAGCCCTAAAATTTTTTTTGCCGTTTTTTTTTTTAAGAATAATTTTCATTTCATTATAAATGTTCGATATATTAAAAATAAGGCATAAGTTCATCCATTTAATTTTATGAAATTAGTTTTTTATGAAGAAAAGAATTTCACAAAATGAAATTAATAAAAAATTTTCCATTCAAAACTAACAGTTCAATAAATAATTTATTTTCAAAAAAGTTTGGAAATAAAATGCATTATTTACAATGAGAAATTTAATTTTTCATATTTTGCACTTATTAGTGTTACTTAAACATTTTTAAAAGCATAACATTCTTAATTTTTTTTATCTGCCATGTAAAATTACCTCTCAAGAATTTCAATTATTAAATCTGCGTCATTTTGAAAAAAAAAACTTACGGAAAAAAATATTTTTTATTAAAAATTAATTAAACCAAAATTAAAGAAAAATTTCGTTTATAATACAAAATTTTAAAAACATAAACAAAATGGGTTTTTAATCAAAATTCGTACGATTAACAACATTTTTTTCATCTTCTTAAATTTGACTTATCCTACGTTTCCACATGCAAGTAACTACATACGTATTATCAACGAAAAATCAAGGAAAGTTAGTGGAAACTGGGGGTTTTGTGTAAATGCCACAGATATGGGTCAATTTAAAAAAAAACGCAATTTTTTTGTCCCCGTACTTTACACTTCTATTTTAGGTAAAAAAAGAAACCCAAAAAAAAAAAAATGTTAGTGTGATCAGCGAGGAATATGTAACAAAAAAAAGTAATTCTCAAATTTGTATGTTTGTTTTTTGTTTATTCAGAATGGTGTTTTGTTTCTCTCTCTGACTCCTTCCATACAAAAGCATGTGTCCCCCGTTAGAATTTTTAGTAAACAAAATAAAATAAAACTAAGAAAAAAGTAAATATGCAACATTTAATAACAGTTTTCGAATTATTGCGTTTCTTTCTTGTGTTTTGATTTGTTATAGTCGTCAAAACTGAATTAGTGCGAATTTGGCGTTGCAAACAAAGGTTGTCCCCACAATTTGCATTGAGCGTCACTTTTTTATAATTCAAATAATATTACTAGTTTTTAATTTTCATTTAAATAAAGTAAATAATGTAAGGAAAGTACAAACTTAAATTATTACAAAAGTGAAAAAGCGAAACAAAATCAATTAAAAAAAGTGTCCATTTGCGTAGTTTTTGTGAACACCATGGTAAGAGCGCAATAAAATTTCATGAGCGTCACGCTAATTTTTTTACAAGTGAATATATTAAATGTAAAAAATTGAAGTTGACAATCATTGTTTACATGGCTTCAACTCATTTTTTTATAATTTGTGAATTTGAGAAAAAAATTGCCTACAAAAAAAAAACCAAAATAGGCAAACATTTCATGAGCGTCACTTTTGGTATATATCTATTGCTTCATAGCTTAAAATGCTTAATTTTGATTATATTTTTGTATTTACAAGAGTAAAACAATAAAATTAATGGCGGTTGAAAGAGCACGAAAATATCGAGAGAAAATAAAGCTCGATAAAGCGCGTAATGGCGAATGTAAAAGAAAGAAGAAAGAAAGGTTTAATCGATATTCACCATATAATTACAAAATCCAGAGGTGAATTGATTTACAGATCTTGCTCGTGCTTTTGCAATTTAAACCTCTGGGGGACCGGAAACTTATGCAACTGCCACAAATTTAATTCGAAAGTGCTAAAACTGAATGAGAATGAGAAAAACAAAACCGTTTGTCATTTCATAAAGAATTCAAATGAAAATTTATAAATTAAATTAAGTTAAGTTATTGTTTTGCGTCAAATATTTACATATGTGTATAAGTTTCTTCAAGAATTACTTCATTTTTTCCATTTTTGTTAAAGACATCAAAGAATATGTACATGTTTAGTTTTGTATGAAAATTTTTGTTTTTTGAAGAATTTTTGTTTTTTTTTTTATTAAATTTTTGTAAAAGAATAAACTTTTTTTCGTTAAACTTTAAATTATGCATTATTTCTTGTTTACGTGCAACAAAATCTCTTGATCGTCACAAAATATCTTGAGCGTCACACTTAGATTTTTTCCCTTAAAACGCTTACGTTTTTTTTGAAATTGACCCATATGTATCTTTGAAGTTAGGCAGAAAGTCTTGAGTCAAAAACTGTAGTTTTTCGTAATGTTAAATGAATATTATTTGATTGCTTTATTTAATTTATTTATTTTCTAACTGCCCGTCTTTTCCAGGGATAATTATTGCAAAATATATTGCAGTAAATGTCAAAATTATACATTTTTTTTAATGTAGGCAGCACGTTTTGTACATATTTATAGCAGGCAATTTATGTTGCAATAATTAATAAGTTTAGTTGACAAATTTTGCTAACATAAAGAACAAAAAAAATCGAAGCAAATTTGGGAAAGAACCCAGCGGGAAAATTTAATTAATAGGAATCGATAATGTAATACATATCTTGTATAATATTTGATCCCAGAATTCATTATTCTTAACACGGCACATGTCCTAGGAATGTAATACATTATTTTAATGCATCCGGCGAATGAATTAAATAATGCATCCTTTATGATCAAAACGACTTAAAGGCAGCAAATAATAAAACATTTTTATTCAAAAAATATATGAAAACACGAAAATTAGTCACGAACAAAAGCAATACATTCCTTGTTATGCAAATGTGGGAATATACGTGGAAATCAATGCCAATTTATTTTGTACCTTCTCGATTCCAATGAATGCATTATTATTCTTTCGGAAATAATACTTTATTTTTTAAGTTATTTATGGAATCAATTCCTTATATTCCCGCTGGGAAATTATGTTTAAACAATTGCAAAATGATACCCAGTAAAAACTTCGCAATACTTTTTTAAAATGAAAAGCTTCTTTCACTCATAATTTAGTAGTGTTCTTCTTCAACTACTTCTATAACTATTTTTTTCTGGATGTATGAGTGCGTTCATTTTGGGACATCCCTTGTAAAATTTTTCTGTGACATATTATTTTGTAGGCGAAGTTTTTACTGGGTATCATTTTGCAATTGTTTAAACATAATTTCCCAGCGGGAATATAAGGAATTGATTACATAAATAACTTAAAAAATAAAGTATTATTTCCGAAAGAATAATAATGCAAATTATAATAATAGAAAAATAATTAAATAAATAAAAATAAACACTAATTAAATCTCAAAAATTATTTTTTTTTTTAAATAAATTTTTTTTAAATCGATCTTTATTATTTAAATTTATATAAAGTGTGAGCTCTTTTTTATATAAAAATATTAATTTTATTAAAAAAAAAGAAAATATGTATGTTTAATAAAATTAAAAAAAAAATAACATTTAAATAATAAAGGTCGAAAAAGAAAAATGTATATAAACAGAAATAATTTTAACTTCCTCTTTGATTTTTTTTTAAATTATAAGTTAACATAAATAAGTTTTCCCATTTTCCTTTAACGTTAGCTTAGTTAAAAGAAATATTTCTCTGTTGTTCTGCCGACGTTAGTGCCGAATTGCGGAGCTATTTCTCTTTGGTGTAGGCCTGGTGTAAAGAGCAAATGATTACGATTAGAAACTGCTTGCTAGATTTAACCCAGCGGGAAAATGAGGAATTGATTTCGTAAATAACATAAAAAAGTACTGTATTATTTTCGAAAGAATAATAATGCATTTATTGGAATCGAGAAGATAATTTTATCAGACAAAATAAACTGGCATTGATTACCACGTATATTCCCACATTTGCAGAACATTGTATTGTTTTTGTTCGTAACTATTATTTGGGTGTTTATATATTTTTTTAATAAAAATTCGTTATTTTTTCATTCGCAGGATTAAAATAGTTTTTTACAATCCTAGGACATGTTCCGTGTTAAGAATAATGAATTCTGGAATCAAATATTATACAAGATATGTATTACATTCTCGATTCCTATTGATTGTATTTTCCTGCTGAGAAGTTATTGATAAAAGAAAGAGTAAACAAAATTGTGTTAAAGTCAGAGATATGGAAGTATATCGCACTTGATCAACAATAGTGTATTAACTCAACATTTTTATTGTTTCACTTTTTGGGGAAAAAATTGACAGGTAATATACATACATACATCACTGCCCGCTGTTAAATTATCGTCCTATTTTGTCTACTTTTTGGTAATGAAACGGTTGTTTAAAAATTCTTTTATAGTGGACATATTTTAAATGAAATTGCCTTTCTACAGGTTTGGGCCCTAACTACCGTAGGGGCTTACTTTACTGAATATAGTGCAAATATCTATTTAATAAATTTATGACCTACTTTCTTAAATTTATTTACCAATTGCACCTCTTTATTGTATACACGTAATTCATTTACGGTTGTTTGTCATGTTTATTTCTTGCTTCTCTGATTTTTCTATCTCAAAGTTGGTTTTGTTTTGTTTTTTTGTTTTATTTGACACTTCGTTCAACTTTGACAGCACGTCAGGTGTGATATGAGCTTATATATTAATACTTTCTTCTCTTTATTGGCTGTTTTCACACTGTTTTCAAAGAATTATGTGTCTGTGGCTGTGTTCGTTTATTTTTTTTTTAAATTTTTGTTATTTGCAAAACGTACAAAAGCTTACAAAGTGAAACAAAAAATTGCTTGTCTGTATTAGTGCATACTTTTTTTTTAATATCCAGTACATTTTAGTTCTGCAAAAGCTAAAAAATAAAAATGAAAAAAAAAACGCAAAAAACGTCAAGGAGAAAATTGAATGAGATTTATTAAAAAAAATTAAAATTATGAACAACAAAGAAGAAATTATTATTATCGAGACAAATACGATTAAATTTTTTTTTAATAACTTAGAGATTTAAGGCTTGATTTGCGATTATATTATATTACGATTAATCGAGTAAATAGTTAGCAAAACTGTGCATCGTTAAATTTGATTACGCATATCTGACTTTGACTGCAAGATATATCGATGTATTGGCACTCAGCTTATTATAGCCTATCTACCGAGTATGCAAAATGGTTCTAACTTATATCGCAAATGATGATCAAGCGAGTTATTTAATATGGTTTAAAGAGCGACAGTTAACCGAAATCAGATTAAAATGTTCGATATGATTTCGAAATTTATTAAGGAAATAGTGTCGAGTATAAGCATTGCATACACTCTAAATAATTCGAAAATTAATTTAATGTCAACCATAATTAATATTTTGATCGGACCCAAATTTATTCTTATCCAAAATCAACAGGGATTTTTAAATTAAAAATTGTGTTTTTTGTTTACGTAACTTTTATTTTCATAAATAAAAGCTGTCAACTCTCCTAATGCTTGCAATTTTTGCACATAAATATGTATTTCTTTTACTTTTTAGTAATAATTCACGTTAAGTATTTAAAATTAATTCCAAATATTAGTATAATATCGATAAAATCGAAATAAAGTAATTTTACTCTAATTTTTCTAATTTTTTTTTTTTTTTGAAAAACTTCCCGATAATGCCGCATTATATTCCCAATAATGTGAGAATGAAATAAATGTTGAATTTTTAGCGAATTCCTGAAAGAAACTGTATTAAGTACTTACCAGATTTGTCTCAGTGTATTTTATAATTATTTATGTATATACGGTTAGCTAGCAAAACTTAAGTTTTAGAACTTTTCAAATTAAAAAAAAAAAAAAATTACCAAATTTTTATTGCAGCAAAATCCTGAAACTCTTACAGAAAAGGGTTATAAGCAAAACATCCTTAAACTTTTATTGTTTTGTTGGTATTTTAATAACCATTTCCCTTCATTAGATAAGAGATAACACGAACAAGGACATGAGCATGAAAACGAACAAATAAATAGGATTGTGTTTCTCAACATTTCTTGTTGTTGTGGCACATTTTTCGTTACAATTAAAATGCCATCAGTTTAGAAAACAAACAAAAAGTCCTTCCTATTACTTTTGTTAGTGTTGCTGTTTTTGTGTTCATTTCTCCAATAAAACTTTTATAATTTCTATTAAATGCCTCTTTCGACTCTTTCTTTCTTTTTTTTTTTTTTTTTGATACGACAAAACAATAATTATTTTTCTAAAGTCATTTTGTTGCTGCCGCTGTTTCTGCAATTAAAATGATCATAAATAAATTGAAAGTAAGGTCGGGTTGTAGTGCTGTAGTAGGCCTGTCCGTTTGTATCACTGAACATTTTTCTACACTTTGCCATTCTTTATTTTACTATTTTTGCATTGATTGCTGTACGCAAAATTTTACTTAAATGTCAGAAGTTTTAGCGTTTTTTCTAAATAACTAGAAAATAGGAAAAAAAAAGGAAATGTTGAGTAAATGAATGACTGAATGGTTCGTTGCTTTGTTGGTTGGATGGTTGCCTGTCGTTGCTGTCATCGAGCTTAAAAAGTTTATTTGTTTGATGGAAAACAGAGGAATGTTGATGTGGCATAAACTTAAATATTTGTATTGTGTAGTTAGATACATTCGTTCATATATTGAGATATTAATAGAGTATTAAGTATATTTGTTACGATAGGCAAATTTACTGCCTTATCCATAAAGAAATGTTTATTTATATTCCTTTCTTTATTAAGCAGAAATATCACCAGATTGTAGAAGGTGCTTAAAGGTGTGTTTTGTTTATGGAACTAATGGTGTTTTCTTTTCTACAAAAAAAAAAATACCACATTTTAAAATGGGCATGTATAAAATGTCTTGCCGAACATGTAATACTGCAATTTGTTATTTGACGAGAACAAAACACAAAATTGGATCGCCCGGTTTTTAACAGCTGACAAAAAGTTTGTTCTTCAATATATAAAAAACATATGTACATAAATCAAAATTATGTTCCTCAAAATAAAAAAACCCAAATTTGTTAAAAGATTGATATTAAATAAATAAATAAATAAATGAGCAAAATGAATGACGAAATGCCAATTTCTTTAGTTTGTTTCTCATAAAATATGCAAACAAGGAAATACCTTTGCCAGATTGCCGATTTATTAACACCAAGTTTTTACGACTTCTTGATTTGACTTTTTTTTTTTAAATAATTCAACACCGAATTCATTTAAATTTTATACAACTGACAACCTACAATTTAAAATGTAATGCTTTCTTTTGTTTTTACTATAAAATAATAGAAAAAATAACTATTAAATATTAAAATTTTTACTATCCTGATTAGAGGCGATTTTTTCCCAACTTCATCTGGTAACCCCACATATAAACAGAAGCCATCTTTTTACAGGGCATTATCAACACACTCGATTTATATGGGGCATAAAGTGCAATGCCTTATGACATTTAAGCGTGCATTTTTTTAGAATAAAACACGCTGCATTTGCATCTTTTTAAATAAAATGTGACATTTTTTGTAGAAAAGAAAACACCATAAGTAAAATCAAAATATATAGGAAAAAATTGTTTTTATATGTTTGAATAAGGAAAGTAACATTACCAAAATAAAAGATGTAGATAACTATTTTAGAAATATTTGAAGACCTTGTAGAAGTATTGAAGAGGTTCTAAAATATCTAAACTTCCACTTCACTCTTTCTCTTGGCCATCTATTAATGGCGGTTGCATACTGCACAAAAAATATTTAAAATCTTTTCTGGAGCAAAATTAGAAGATGGTTAAATATGGGTTTAGGAAAGAACTTATTGTTTTTTATTTACTTAATTGAATTGCTCCATACACAAGACTTATGGCGTTTTGTTGCATTAGTGTTACAAGTGACTTGGCAACATTTTTAAATGCTCCCCTAATTTTTCATATTTTACGTTTACAAAAGAACACAAACTTCGGCATTAAACAATTCAGTGCAATTAGCGCAAGGTAAAAGGTAAATCCAATTACAGGTGGTTGCAAGACTACAACAATCCAAAGCCACCAGAAACAACAGGTTTTTGTTGTATTGCATTGTTAGTGTTTACGGCTCAAAACTTGCCACCACCTTGTACTGAATTCGCCTTGATCTTGTACTGCACTCATGCCCCTTTAATTAAAATGAGTGTTGAGCATGTAGCATTTTATTTATTTTTCAGAAAAGAACATAAAAAAAGTAAAAAGCAGAATAAATACATAATTTTATTCAGAGAAGAAAACGCCATTAGAGTCTTATTTTGCTGTATGGAGCTGAAAATGTGTAAAACTATAAATCATTAATTAACTAGCAATGTAATAATTAATTACAATTTTATATATAAAGCAAAACCCATTAAAACCTAACAGAATATAAATAGTTTAAACATATGTATGTGCTATAATCTTTGAAACTTATGTTTAAAAATATTTTCCATAAATTTTCGGGCGTTACTTAAAAGTTGAAAGCTATGGGGTATAGAATTCCAGAGAGATCCTGAGGATATGTAGAAATGCCATTCCGAAATTAAACTTTTGTATCCAAAGGATCTAATTCTATTTCCTCTGCTTATGTCTGAAATACAAAGTTTGCCGTACAGATGAACAGGTTTGTGGAAATGTATTATCTTATGTAAAAAAAAACTAAAACTCTCATGGTGGTGGAAAAAAAAGATATATTAGAACGCCAATTAAGTCCATACACGTAACGGACTATGTTATTAAATGCCACTTTCAATTTTGCTTTACTAATTGTATCACATTTAGCAAAAAGCTCACAACCGTATAGTAAAACGGACATCAGATAAGTTTTGGCAAGTAGAATTCTTATTTTTAAAGGTGTACAATGCTGGGCCCGCCAAAGAGTTCTATTGATAGAAAAGCTGCGACCACAAGCATAGTTAATGTGGTTCGACCACGTAAGAGTGTCATTAAAAAATATTCCGAGATTCTTGACTATTTCAATTTGTTGATTATTTAGAAATATATTGGGAATAATATTTTGTTTATGAAGTCGCCTTTGAATAACCATGCATTTAGATTTTTAAGGATCTATTTGCAAACCAATTGCCGTTGCCCACTTATAAATACGTTAAAGTTGCTGATTAACAGAAATAATACACTCGTCAATTAAGGCATTACTACAACTGGTATTAAGTTGAACGTCATCTGCGTACATTATTACATTACAATTTGTCAGGATGGCTGGGAGGTCATTATAGTATAGTGAGAATTATAGTGGCCCAAAAATGGACCCCTGAGGTACTCCTCTTGTTACAGGCAGTGCCCGGGATTTCTAGATTCCAGTTTCAACATACTGATATCCGTTACTTAAGTATTTTGACAATAACTGAGAAGCGGTCGAAGAAAAATTAAAAAAAATATTGAGTTTGTAATATACTTTACACTTTATATAATGTAAATTACCTTTTCTATGAGTGCTTATTGGACCCGCTATAAGAAAATTGCTAGAAAATGAAGAATGTTATGGTCATCTGTCCGATATGCAAGAGACAACATTTGACTTTATATCACCAATCAAAGCATTAATCAAAAATAAAATCAGTTTTAATTCAAAACTTAATCAAGTGAATTAAACGTTTAATCGAATAAATTTAACGTTTAATTAAGTGAACTAAACGTTTAATCAAGTTAATTACTATTACACTATTAATTTGTTTACTGGTGCAATTTTAATTATTTTTTTTATTAATATCACAAATTTTTTAATTTAAATCAATTTTTAGTTTTTCGAAACTGTGCAGATAATATTGAAAGCATACTTATCTCTTTTAAGGGTGTAGTTTTGTAGGTTTTAAATAAACCGGTGAAAGGTTTTATCCGGATATCGAGATGTTGAAAGAGGATTTTAATGGAAATTCCAAAGTGTTATGCTTACTGAACACGCTAAAACAACTAACTAACCAGTTAAAAAAACTGAGACCAGCTGGTCCTTAAGTATATTGTACAACAATCATTTACTTAACATGCCCTTTCAGAAAAAAGTTGTGTCATGTTAAATACTGAGGAGAAGTTTCAGCATTCGATGATATTGATCGATATTCCGTAAAAACTGAAATGGAAATTTAGGACAATATCGAGTGCGGCAGTTTTCCCTCTGGACTTACCCGCAGACTGCATAACGAAATCTTTTAAACCTAAAATAGACAACCCTAACGTACCATCAATATCATTATCATAGTCTTAAGTTTATCAATTAAAACTGCTTTGTAGTTTAAAGTTTTGACATTTTTGTTGATTTGTTAAATTAAACCAATTTTACATAGAAATACCAACTTGGTTCCTGCAATCGCCGCCCTCAGCAGCTGCTGCTGCTTTTCTACTCAATTTTGCGTATTTTACTAGTTAAATGTAGTTAAGCCCCTTAAACTATCTACATCAACCAATCTAACCATTGCCAAAAGTTTTTCAATCTACACCCAGAGAAAAAATATTTTTAAAGAAAATTTTAAACATATCAAGAAGCCATAACCATACTATGGTTGCCTCCGAACATGTTATGGTTATAAATATTTTAAATATGTTTAACATTTATAATAGCATGGTCGGTTTTCAAAAAGAGGAAAATACTATTGTTAATTTAAAAACAAATTATTGTCATATTTAACCATAACATGTTTCGAGGGAACAATAATATTGTTGTGGCCTCTTGATGAAGGATTCATGTAACCATAATATGGTTGTCGGTGACAATAATATAGTTAAATTAAACATAATATGTTTAAAATTTTCTTTAAAAAGAGTTTTTTCTCTGCGTGTACATTAACTACAAACAAACAAACAAAAATATATAGAAATGATTAGAATCCTCAAACAACACGATTTCTTTTGTTCTTTGAAAATTTTTGGGTGCAATAGTCTTCTTCTTTTTATATCAAACAGTCCAAGAGACATTTGCTATATATAAAACAAACAACAAAAACAAGAAATGTTAGAAAACAACGTACAAACTATAGAACGAATTATGTTTATGAAGCAATTAAACTGCTGACATTTTTCTCTTTGAAATTTAAATGGTGGAAGTTTTCCTTTATTCCTTTCTATTTGTTGTTGTTGTTATTATTGTTTCCAAAAGGACGTGTCTATTTTACCAAAGGACAAATCACAGAGAGAAAAGAACTTCATACTAAAAGATAAAATAAGTTTCAAGTTTATTAGTTGTTTTGTTTGTCAATGGCTGCTTAGGGGTGGAGGTGGAGTCCGAACGGAGGCAGTGGGAAAAACTTCAGTTGGACTTTTCGATGAGTTTTGTTGACAAAATGCTTATTTCAAATTATTATTTAAAGTATTTCAACCTTTTTTTTTAATAACAACATTATGATTATCTTCGAATTATTTTCCCAAGAAAAGTTTATATTTTTTTCTGAAAAATACCTTATTTTGGTAATTTTTATTTTTTGTTTAATATTGTCATAGGATAACGATATTTTAAAATGATTATAATTCCAAAAAAAAAAAAAAATCAATAAAATAAAAAAGTTATTCTTAAAGCATTTAATAATTTTTAAATAAAATATTCAAAGAAGAACGATCTTTTGGTGAAATTTTTCTAACCTTAATTTTTCCTTAATGGGTTCGCAAAAACATAAAAATATTTTTTTAGCTAAATCGTAATACATAAGCGCACAGACTAAATGCTTGAAGCTAAGAATCGAAAATTGAACCATATCGATCGTCATATCAATGCACTCAGACGTGATTTTTGGAAATTTGAATGATCGATAGAAAAAAAGGTAAATTCGCAACCTGTTTGCTATGCAACCGCGCGTCAATAAAAATAACACATATGCACCAATATTTGTTGTGTTCTTGTGCGCTAATCAAACAACACAATACGCGCCAATAATGAAAATAAAAATGTATGGATTTATTATGCATTTTAATTTTTTTTTTAATAATTACTATTAACAAAATATTTTGATTAAAGATATTGCTATGCGAACCTTAACATACGAAATTGTTGAACAGACTTTTAATATTTGAGAAAGCGATATATTGGATAAATTTTAAATAAATATTCTTTATATAAAACAGACCTTGAGAAATTATTGAAAGGAAATAATATTAAGAAGGTCGAAGAAATTAATCTAAATAATGTTAAATAAAACTATTCAACAAAAACTTGTTTAAGTATATAATAGAAATTTAATTTTTTTAATGAACAAACCAATAAGAACTCTGAAAAAATAAAAAAACTACCACAACAGCTGTTTTCGCAGTTAACGCAAGTAAGGACAACACGATTGACTGTGCTGCGGCAATTGCTGTTACCATTTCGCCAACTATCAGCAATTGCATTTGTTTAAAACAGGGCAATCGTGTGATTACAGAGTATTTGATTGGTGCAATTTAATTATTCTGCCTCACTAAGGCACTATAAAAAATTTGTCGTATTTGTGCACTTGCGGCAATTGTGTGATCCCAGCTTTTAAGAAATAAAAAAAGTATAATACATCTCGTTGTTCGTTAAAAAAAAAATTAAAATAAGCGCGTCACGAGTAAACGATTGGGAAAGAGCAGAACCCTGCAGAAGATTAAGAGTTAATTGTCTAAATACCACTAGTACAATTAATAGAACAAGAAGAACTAGTAAAAATACTTGTGCATATGAGTAAAAGTACTTGATGTAGTAAAAGGGCACTACATGTAGACTGATAGAATTTTTTGTAACAAAACTAAAATTCCAGTGGCGGCATGAAATAACTCCCCACGAAATAACTCCCCAAAAATAAAATGAAATAAGTCCCCAATTCAGAAATAAAATAAGTCCCCAAAGGAATGAAGTAACTCCCCAAATCAAAATGAAATAAATTCCCAAAAATTGGGGAGTTATTTCATTGGAAATAAGTCCCCATTTCCTGAAATGAAATAAATCCCCAAAAAGTATTCAAAACATCCAATCAATTCAAAATAGGGGGGGGGTGCCTTTCTACTTTGGGAGGTAAGGGCATGATGGCTTTATTGCTCAATTTTGCGAAGTGAGAGATATAGCCATATTTTTTTTCCCAAATGAGAGGCAAAGCCATATTTTTCCAGAATAATATGGTTACGCATGGGTGGGGTGCTTTAAAACCATGGGAGATAAGGCCATGATGGCTTTATCTCTCATTCAAAAGGGAGATAAAGTCTTTTATTTTTTTGTTCATTTGAATGGGAGATAAAGCCATCATGGCCTTAGCTCGCATTAGCGATATTAGAAAATGGCTTTATCTCTCATTTCAATTTTGAAGAACTTTTGCATTTTACATTGATTAATAGTTCTCACTTCCGGAAACACTAAAGTCAAGTATTGAAATCTGGCTTCGCATACTAAAGTTTTTCTGCGTGGCGGCCTGCGGCTGCGCATAGGGGTTTTTTCCTCCAGTAGGACACGGCAGGTGGCTTCGCTGAATTAAGTTTTTCTGCGTGCGTCACAAGAATAAAAAAATGTTTTTCAATGGTAACTAAGGATTTTCCCTTTTACAGAATGTTTACACCATGCATAACAATATTCTGAAAAAATATGGCTTTATCTCTCATTTGCGAAAAAAAATATGGCTATATCTCTCATTTCGCAAAATTTTAAATATGACATTATAGCAATAAAGCCATCATGGCCTTATCTCCCATGGTAAAAAAGCACCCCCCCTATTTTGAATTGATTGGATGTTTTGAATACTTTTTGGGGATTTATTTCATTTCAGGACGTATTTTAATTTTTTACAAGTTTTAACTAATTTTGAAAATGAAATAAGTCCCCAAAAATTTTTTGAGGACTTATTTCATTTTAAATTTTTTGGGGAGTTATTTCATATGAAATAACTCCCTAAAATAAATAATGAAATAAGTCCCTAAAAAAATGAAATAAGTCCCCAAAAAACGTTGTTGTTGTTTCCTGTATATTTTTTTGGGGAGTTATTTCGTGGGGAGTTATTTCATGCCGCCAATTCCAGTACATATTTCTATTTTGATACTGCTTCTTAAATTTGATTTCAAACCATTTATTTATGGCATTTTTATTATAAAAAAATTTTAAAATTCAAAATGCTAATGCTTAAAGCTCCCAATGTGGTCCAAGTGCACTATTACACGTCTAGAACCAATGGTACTAGTGATGTTCCAATCACACTTAATGCTAATTTGAGCATTAAGATGGTATAGAAAAGTTTACAGTTGAGAACTAGTACTGGTTTTTTTTTGTACTAGTATGGTACTAATTAGGTACTAGTTCAATCTCCTGCAGGGAAGTTTTTCTTTTTGTTTTATTGTTATTGTTTCCACACGAAACAAGCAAATCGTTTTTAACTACTTGCGTGGTGCAAGCGAATGCACGCATAAATAATGCAAAGCTGAAAGATGAGCACTGTTGCCAATTTGACGGCTTTACAGCGACGCTAGCGGTTTTCACGTGTCAATCGGGGTAAAATTTCCGTTTTGGCGGTTAGCAGAAATCCAGCGTTTTTTTAATATCACTAGAAAATACAATTGTGCTTTAGGCATTTGAAAATTACAATTTTGATCTCAAAATAAGAAATTTAAAATATTTGTTTTCAATTAACGTAATTAAGTGATAAGAAAAATTGCTTTTGAGGACATTAAATTTGTTTCCGCAATAAAAATTTTACAGCTTTTTAAGTAGATTTTATAAATTTTCTTATAAGAAAAAAAACTAGACGTGATAGAAAAAAAAACAGAGAACGCACTTGAATTTATTTAAAACAATTTTTACGGCAGACCAGTGTTATCAACTTTTATCGATCAAAATATAATCTGTAGTCAAAGATAAAGTTAAATTAAAAATATTTTTGATTATCCCTCGGATAAAACTTCCACACGGTTGTCAAACCTTTTGCCAAACAACGTACTGTAATTCGAGAATTCAAGAAATACTGTTTGCGATGCTTTAAAAAACAACAAGAAATCGCCATTGTACGCCTTTGCATGGGTTTATATAAGTTTGTTATTTAGTATTTGCCAGCTTGTAACTAGATATGCCAAAATTCTTCTATATTTTTATTTTAGTTAACGGATACAAACCTAATTTCTGGTTTTCCTAAAAAAGTGAAAAATAATTTGTATACATCTAAGCGAAGTCTTCGGAGCGAAACAAAAATTGTCTATTCGTTTGTTAGGATTGTAAACAGTTTTCAAGCATGAATGTTTGAAATAATGGCCAGCAAAAACTTTTAAAATTAATAAACGTTTTAAAGCAGTAGTGGCCATGTTATCCATATATACATTTGTTTATTCAACCTTTTTAAATTAAAGCCCCTCAGAAAGTAAATGTAAGTATATATCAAATATAAATTAGTGTTAAATTTCAAATCGATTGTCTTGCATTTACATCCTTCTTTCTTTTAGCAATTTTTTTTTATCTTGGCCTACGGTCTAAAAGGTTTAGCATCATTACTTAAACTATATTAAGTGCACTTAACTCTAGTGTCTGGATAGATTTCAAGCAATACAAATCCCAGAATATTATATGAATATCCACATTTTGTACGTTTGCGGGACTAAAAGAGTCAGTGAAACCCAATATTTAAATTTGTGTAAACATTTCACATTTTAAGCTAAATAAAATATTAAGCGGTTTCTAGCGGTTTTTGAAGTGCGATTTGACGGGAAGTCTTCAAAAAAACTTGCAAACAATAAAGATGAAACTACTAAGTTATATGAGATTAAAATGCCCACTTTGTAATTTTACTCTCACACCAATGAAAACATTTTTTTTATTTGTTTATGAATTTTATACTTATTTTAAGAAATTCCGGGATTGATTTTCGAAAGAAATCCAATTTTGGGATTGTTTTAAGTACGTTTCAGTGTTATTCGTACTTGAATTTTTAAGTACGACTCTTACTTAGAGTATTTATAAAAACTTTATTTTTCCCGAATGCTTTTTTCCGTGACTGTGTAACATTTTCTTCAAATTCAGTTGAAACAATTAAGAAAGTAAAGTCGGTCAAGTCCGACCATATGATTCCCAACAACACAGCATTTAAAAACAAATTTTCGGGTGTGTATGGCTATATGCATAGGGATCTATCTATGTTTTAAATTTCATTGAAATCGGTTTGATAGTTTCTGAGAGGCAAATATTGCACCCCATCTCCCCGCGTGGTCCTATTTTTTTAAAAATGCATAGCTTATATGTCCGTACAAATATGGATCCATCTATGTTTTCAGTCGGTTTGATAGTTTCTGAGAGGCAGAATTTCAATAGGATTGGTCCTTGTGCCAATAAGAACCTATGTACCAAATTTTATTAAATTATCTCCAAAACTGCGACCTGTACTTTGCGCACAAGGTTAAAGCCAGCCTGCCAGCCGGATGGACATCGTTAGATCAACTCAGAAATTGATTCTAAGTCGATCGGTATACTTTAAGGTGTTACACACAACACCACTATTGTGGTGTGGGTATAAAAATAAATTTTGCTGCTCTTTTGCTGTGAATTTAATTCAAAAATTTATTTATTCATATAATTTGACTTAATCTTATTTGCCATCCAGGCAGGCTGGCGGAAATTATAAATTTTTATTGGAATTTTAACATTTATAACGGCCTGTAAGTCTGTCTGTCTGAATTTGTGCTATGCTGCGAATTTTTTATGCTCGAAGAAAATTAAAAACAACGAACAAACGAACGCAACAATTCAAATACTTTTCAATTTTGAACAGAAGGTGCAAAACAATCATTTAACAGTTTTGCCAAATTTTCATGACGTCTAATTATGCATGAAATTATTTCCATTTTGCCCGAAAACAGAAGAAAAAAAATAGGAATAAAATAAGGCAATTTGACCTTTTTTTGTTTAAATAGTTAATCACATTTGAAAATTGTTGCTTTCTTTTCTTTTTATTTATTATATTTTTTGCTGAAAAGATTGTTTAGAATTAATGTTTTCCCCTATTTTTTTTTGTGCAAATAAATAAATGGGTAAATAAAATTTATGTTTTTTTATTTTGCTAATTTCAGTATATTTAAAAATATAAAAATGAAATTCCATTCATACTCATGCTTAAAACTTTGTAAATGTTAATGGTAGACAAAAAAAATACATTAAATAAGTGGCAGCAAAAAAAAATGCGTTTTGAAAGAAATACTGCTTTTCTAGGGCCTAAAGCTTGGTTTGTGGTAGGCAACATGTCTTGGTTTTTCACCATCTGGGTGTCATTGTTTTCAAAGAAAAGAAATATGTTAAGGTGCTGATTTTATCTGATAAATGTGGCAATAATTCATTGACATAAATGAACGTCAGAAAATAACGCTTTTTGTAATTTTGCTTGAATAGATGGAGAATGTGCTTACGCGGTATTTTTCCAAATAAAATTTAAAAAAAGCGTAAAACGTATTTAAACGCAAGATCAATTTTTCCGGTTCTGTATGTATTGGCCCAAAATTCAATTAGTGTTATACTTTGTAACCATGGCAATTACAAATTAGTTCTGCAAAGAGTTTATAGACAATTTTGTCGCCCTGGCTTATTCCGGCAGGCAGTTGTCAAGCTAAAGTTTTTATTCTAAGGGACATTAAAATTATGCCCATTTCGAAAACCACTTAAATTTGTCGTCTTAAATGTATTTCTAAAAAATGTTTTCCATTTCGGGTTGTTAATTTACTTTATATTTGGAGGACCATAATAAAGGTCTGCATCGAAAAAGGTTTTGTTGTACACATTAAGGTTCTTCTGCTTTCATGAAGCACACATACTTGTTATCTTTCTCATCACTCAAAAAAATAAAGAGATCTGAATTGTTGTTTATAAAATAGTTTGAAGATTATACTTTGGCTGAAACAATAAGTTTTTTGCTCTTTTGTTATCAAATTAGTACATTCTACTAAAATTTAATTGAATTATCAAATTTAAATTTTTTTTTTAAATGAAAAAATTTACTTATGTGCCGTGCCGTTTTCGCAACACAAGTGATTGAACGTGTAGTATAATTTATATGAATATCATTTAAATTTTTCTTGAAAACAACAGATTAAGCCGTCTTTTTTAAGGAAATGTTTAACCAAACCTTGGTCTTTTCAATCTCCAGATATACAGAAAAATTGACAGACAGACGGACATCGTTAAACCAATTGTGCTGTACATGTACTTATTGTGTAATAAAACGCAAAAAAAGCTTATTAAAAAAAAACTAAATTTTCGGTGATGGATATAAAAAAAAAACCACGACAACAAGGGATTTTGTAAAAAAATTAGAGGCAGTCGTGGTTTTCTGGACATATCTCAGCCATTTATAGACCGATTGGGCAGAATTCTGATTGCAAATAATTTTGGACTATAGGTGCCATAAATGTTTAATACCCTATGGCCCAATATATCTGGGGTCAACGGACATGCAGACAAACGGACATCGTTCAAACAACTTCGGTCCTCATAAGGCACCAGAATATATACTTTATAGGGGTCTAACATCAATATTGTAAAAAATAATGCAAGCTATTGTTTATCTATAATTCTTGAACCTCGATAAAATGCACGAAAATTCGATTTAAATCGTATTGAAAAAAACGTCTTAATCACGGTCACCTCTAGAGTTGGTACAAGTTATGCTTTCAATAGTAATCAGATCGTTGATGTAAATGCGCTTAACACCAAATTTGTGAATGTCAATATCCCACCACCGACCCAAAACATTTATGATGACATCTGCAGTGTATCTATTGAAGATTGTTTCAGCTTTCGATGTGTTGATCAGTGTGTTGTACTGGAGAGTTTTCTATCCATCAAATCAAATGCAGTTGGCATGGACGGTATGAATCCTATTTTCCTTAAAGCGATAATTCCAAAGATATTGCCTTACTTAACCCATCTGTTCAACACTATATTAACAAAATCAGTATTTCCAGATGGATGGAAGGAATCAAAAATTATACCAATTCCTAAGCCTAACAATGATTACCGACCGATAGCAATTCTTCCTTATTTATCAAAAGTGATGGAAAATATAATGTGCAGACAAATGAATCTATATTTGAGCCAAAAAAACCTACTATGCGATCGACAATCCGGCTTTGTAAAAGGAAGAAGTTGTATCACAGCGCTTGCAGACGTTGTTGAGGATCTCAGGTCAAGTCTCGATCAAAATATGATATCCTTTCTTATTCTTCTAGACCATAGCAAAGCATTTGACACAGTTGTCCATCCAATCTTAATAAAGAAACTGGAAAAACTGTTCTATTTTTCAAGCTCCGCATGTAGCTTACTTTCTTCATACCTTACTAACAGATCCCAAGTCGTACAATTAAACGGAAAACTGTCTAACCCGCTTGATGTCAACAGAGGCGTTCCACAAGGATCAATTCTTGGGCCCCTCCTATTTTGTTTATACATAAACGATTTACCTGAAGTTACGATTAACACCAAAGTACACATGTATGCAGATGATGTACAACTTTATACTAGCACCAATGTCGCTGACATTCAATCATGTGTAAATAGCATTAACACTGATTTAAATCACATCAACAACTGGGCTAATGATAATGGTTTACTCATTAATCCTTCAAAATCCAAATGTATTTTTCTTTCAAAAAGTAAAACAACATTAGATGATCAATTTCAAATTAAAATAAACAACAACATAATTCATTTCGTAAATTCTTCAAAAAATCTGGGAGTTATATTTAATAATGAACTTACTTGGTCAACCCATATCAACACTGTTGTAGGGAGAGTTTATGGAATGCTACGTAATTTGTGGGCAGTGAAATTTTCAACACCTTTAAATGTTCGAATGTTGTTAGCAAAAACCTACCTTATTCCAGTGCTTTTATACGGATGCGAAATTTTTGCTAATAGTAATAGTGCTGACCTCAAAAAACTAAATGTTGCCTACAATAATATTGCAAGATACATCTACGCTAAAGGACGCCGCGAACACATATCATTGTTTTCATACCGAATATATGGGATGAGTTTTATAAATCTTCTTAAATTTAAATGCCTTTTACTGCTACATAAAGTAATAACTCAAAAACAACCAATATATCTATTCAGAAGAATTCAATTTGCAAGATCGCGTCGTGGTAAGAAAATAATTCAGCAACGATTTCGAAGTCCTTTGTCAGAACGTCACTTTTTTATTTATTCCACTCGTCTTTGGAACAAAATTCCAGATAATATGCAGCTAATAGGCAACGCAAACTTGTTTAAAAAGGAGCTATTAAATCACTTTTGTTAAACTTAAATATGCGAATTAAAATTGTTTTGTTTTAAATTTGAATATGTTAACTAATTAATTTTTTCTGTGGGCTTTTTTTTGTAATTGTATATTATACTACTTAGCTTTAATTTTAATTCACTAAATAATAATGCTTTTTTAGTTTGATAATTTTTAATCATACCTATTTTAGTTTGTTATACTCACTAGCACTATCATTTATAAGATTTATCTTGTTGTGCTAGATCATCAATAAATAAATAAATAAAAAAAAAAAAAAAAAAAAAAAAAAAATATAAGGCTTCAAAGAAGCGTTTGTGAAAAAATTATAACTGAATCCGAAGAGGACTCATCCTCCTGCAATCTAGAGATACAGAACCGCTTGTTTATGGCGCAATAATATGTTATAATTAAACTTGAAGAAAATAGCGCAGAAATTCTTAATGCCTTTTTTTAATTCTTCACAGAAAAAATAAACAATTGATTTTAATCGCCGAATTCATAAAATCAAGTAAATAATTTGTTAAATTTTCACCTATCACCAAAATTGTAAAAAAAAAATGATATTTTAAATTTTAATTAAAAAATTATCAAACAACTTTGCCGTTTCAAACAATTTAATTGCAAAAATAATTAAGAAAAAATCTATGTATATATTATTTGAAAAGGATCAAATAATTAATGAATAAGTAATTGAATTGAGCAAACCAATAATAAAATTTTTTGTTAGATTCAATTAAAATTTGTATTGAAGAAATTATTCTAAATAATTGAAATTTAAATTAAAAATTTGTTATTAAAATCAATTTATATAATTAATAATAAAATAAAAATTCATCCTTAATTGTATCTGGTAGGGTGATCGATTATTCGACTTTTTTCAATACCTGGTTTTCGAATATTCCGGATAGTTGCTACTTAAAAAAACCCGGGTTTCGGTTAAGCATTTTAAAAATAACCGGTTAAACGGTTTTAATTCGAATACATACAGTCGGAGTATTGGAGGCAGTGCTGATATCTTGTATATTTCCTGACTTATTTCATATATAACATCTGTTTTTTGCCATAGTTTGTGTTCAAAAGTTTCTTGTTTTACAAAACCATACCATTTGCAAACACTATTGCATTTTTCCGAAGAACATTTCTAATATCTGTAATTGAATAAATATTTTAAGATATCTGAATGTCACTTAATCAATCAACTTACGCAAGAACTTTCTTCTTAACCACAAAGGAACTGATGACAATTGCACGGTGTCAACACAAAATATTATAACTGGCCAAAGAAGAACTCGAACCACAATTAACTTTAATGAAAATGCTAATGCCATAAATGTATTTAAGCACAAAACCTGTACATATGTATGTACAATAATATACGATAACTTCAATATTAACAATGTAAATCGTTCATTCTTATGAGTTTTCCAAAAAAAAAAAAAAAATAGCCAATCATTGAATTAAAACATATTTTCAAAAGTTCAGTTTTGACAATTTCCTATATAAATAATATACAATTTTATATTATTTTATATTATTTTATTTTAAAGGAAAAAAATTAATTAAGGTTTTGATTTACTTAATTAATATTTTAATTGCATTTGTTTTTGAAAACAATTGAAATATTAATTAAATCAAAAATTATTTTTTTGTTTTTGTTCAACGAAAAAAATAATTGATTAAATCAACAGATTAAATAAATTGAAAAACTTTTCAAGCAATGTTTTTAATTGATAAAAAACTAATGAAAATTGTTTCTGTGTTACTAATTGAAATTTTAATTTAAATTTCTCTTTAACTGAAATTTTGTATAATAAAAAAATCACTCTACTTAATTTTTTTTTAATTTTAACTCGGCGAAAGTTTTTTTTTGAGTATCACTATCGTATCGCACCTCCCTAATTTAATTTATGAAAGTTGATTCGATAACTAAAACGCTATTTTTATACTCTTCACTGAAGGTTATCTATATGAGAAGAGAAGGTCAAATCCGATTGTCAGTCCGTCTGTTGAATTAGGATTTTACAAGACTCCAGATATGTTGGCTGGTATATATTTATGTCACGCATGCTTATTTAAGTTTTCCTATTGAAATTTAACCAGATCAGTCCATAAATGGCTGAGCTATGAGGTGAAAACCACGCCTGACCATATTTTACGCATAAATTCCTTGTTGTTATTTTATTTTTTTTATGTATATCTGGAAAACAGCAAGAGAAAAAGTTTTTAAATAAGGAACAAGCATCCTAATTATCAATATACAACATCCGGCTAAATGTTGGCGATATTGGAGAAGTGGGCGTGGCATTTCTCATACAGAGACATAGATTTCTGTATAGCTATAGAACGGACAGGGGTAAAGTTTCCAAATAAGTTAAAAGTATTTTGGTTATCAACACACAACATCCCACAAAATGTGGGTGGAATTGGTGAAGTGGGCGTAGCACAAGATATGTGTTTGTCTAAAGAATGTTATGAGAAGTATTGACCAAATTTGGTACACATATTTAAAAATATGGGTGGATTGGAGAAGTGGGCGTTCTAGTTCACGAATAAATATATAGATTTCTGTGTAACTGGAGAACGGCAACAGCCAACTCTTCCAAATAAGGTACAAGTACCTTGGGTATCAATATACAACATCCGACAAAATGTCGGCGATATTGGGAAAGTGGGCGTGGCACTTCCCATACAAAGACATAGATTTCTGTATAGCTTGAGAAAGGCCAGAGCCAAAGTTTTAAAATCTCGTTTCGGCATATCCGTATAGCACCGTTAATTACTTACACCATCATAGTAGAGGTAGTATTATGCTTTTGTTCTGATGTCCTCGCCATCTTCAAATATTTTTCCTGGACGCACTTTTTAGTATACCCTTCGACTCAGATTCACGTTTTCCATCGATCTTACGATGTTCGTCCGTCTGACTGACTGTTCATCTAAACCTTGTACGCAAAGTGCAGTTGACCATCTTGGATATACTTGGCATGTATGTTAATTGTCATAAGAACTAAGCCTTTTAAAAATGATCACAATCGACACCGGCATAGAGTCTTTGTGACCATAAACACACTTTTTATGCTGGTATTTAGATTAAATTTGGTCCAAACTTATTTGATTCCAATCTAAACCATCTTACCAAATTTAAATAAATAGCTCTCATAAAAATACTACTATTACTTACCTTAATTGGCATAAATTTTGTCTGCAATAACTTTAACGATAGCTAAAATACCATTTCAACATTTTGGTAGTTCCATGATTGACCGTAGGTCCTTTACTTAAAGACAAAAAAATCTCAAAAAGATGAAAGTGAAACTTAACCTCCTAAGATAATTTTATTTCAGCAAGTTGATAATATCCCAGTGGTCTCAATAAAGGTATACTCTGACAAAAATTGTTTATAAATACTGTTGCTTAGCAATTCGTATGGGCGGGCTTGATCGATTGTACTCTGTTACTTGTTTTAATAATGAATTAGAATGATTTCAAAGTATACATTTTTGCAGGTACAATCACATTAATAATAATAAACTACATGAAGTTGAAAAGTTTAAAATGAAATTTTTTTTAATCTGTTAATCTGTCTTCGTCCATATTTTGAAATATTTGCTGCGAAACATTTAATTTTGATGGCAGTTCTCGTGAGCTTGCTTTTGAGAGACAGAAGAAGAATTAAAGAAGGCATACAAAATACGTAAAGGCTGAAAACAAAAGTTTCATTGCATGGACATGAATACAGTTTCAAAAGAAAATTAAAAAAAAAGATTCTTCATTTAATGTTTCATAATATGAATGAGGGCTTAGGAAAAATCTTTTTTCCTAAATTAAACAGAGCTAGTTTAAAACGGAGGGTGTTTAAATAAACCATTCTTTTTATGCTTTTGAACTGAGCAATTAAAAATTTCAGTCCAAATGATCCCCTCTCATTGATGATCCAACAATCTATACCTCGAAAGGTTAAAGTTTTTTCGAATAAAGCTCGAGAAATAGCTTATTGAATAGTGGAATTTATTTTCCGCCATTAAAAGGATTTGCTTGTCTAATGACGTTGAACTCATTAAGGCTGAAGATAGCAATCCTTTATTTTTTGCATCTTGTTTTAATTCATTATGGGAGGCGGGATAAATAATTTTAAAGCAAGTGTGTTTAAATTGTAAAATTACTTAAATTTCCTGTTGCTAAGCAAGTGTCCTATTTTTCGTCTTCAATTGCCCTGATAAACTAAAAACGACAACTCTAAAGCTCAACAGCAAAGCAATATTTCAAAAGGCATTTATGACTAAATATGTGTTTGTGTAAAGGTGAAAAAATATATATTTTCTTTTTCCTTTCTCGATTTTTAAGTGTCATAGAAAAATAAAGATTAACTTGTGGTATACAACACAAAGAAAACAACTACAACAAAATAAAAACAAATAAAAAAAAGTTAAAAAAGAAAACAAAAAAGTACAAGGTAAAAAAATCTCTATGAACCAACAACACAGCCATACACACATAAAATCTTGCACACACAGTGTAACGACATTAAGAATTATGTTAGTTTAGGATTAAGCAGCATGTTTTATCGACCTTTCATATGACAAAACAAGAAAAAGCAAAACGGTACAAGACATCAACACCAACAACAACACAAACAAATAGCTATTGGAAAAACATAAATAAATAATAACACACAACCTTTAAATTCACTTAGTATTTCCCTTTCCCAGGCTACAAGTTGTTCTGGGTATGTGCAGGTCTGTGTTGGTGCTCAAGCATTTAATGTTGGTGCTTTTTCTCTTTATTGTACGATCACAAAAACAACTGACAAAAGGTGTATGAAAATTGTGTAATTCTATGTGTGTGTGTGAGTGTGTAAGGGTGTTTGCTTATATGTAGTTGTTGGCATTCAAGTGATTGTATGAGTGTCTATAACAACCACAACACCTTTTACATGCACTTCAAAAGCTGCAGGTGTGAATTATTTATTTTAAAACCATTTACAGGAAGGAAACTGGGAAGGATGTGTTATGTTGTTATAAGCACACTAACAATTTTACACGCTTTTTTAATACACATACATATTAAATATTAACATAAACATACTACACACACAGTTTTTCACAAATGCACTTACAAACTATTTTTTTTTTGTTGCTCCGTTGCATTGGGAGTTCCTTTAGAGACCAAGATGTAGAAGAAAATGAATTGCGGAGAAAAAACCTAACAAGAGATTTCGTGAGAAAAGTCATTGTAAAACAAAATTAACACAAATGATTGTTAAATGTATAAAACTTTAATTTTTTCCAAAAACAGTGGGTAAGAAAAGTTAAAAAAAATTGCATAGTGGGCGAGTACTTACGACGCTTTAATCGTTAACTTAAGATTTTCAAAAAAACAACATCTATAACAAGTAAGAGCTATATTCGGATACGCCGAAACCTTGACCAAAAATAATTTTTTGCACTATCAATGAAAATGTTTTTGCTAATGAAGTTCGATTAAGAATATATCAAAGCAAATAGACCCGTACTAGGTTTTTGCAAAAAACAAAAATCAGCGGATTTATGGGCAGTCGAAGTTGACATTTGCAAGCAACGTTCAGAGTGCAGCATTAAAGTGTAATTATGATATTTTGTTGAACTATTTATGGTTTTTAATCCAAATTTTTAATATTTAATTCGGCTCAAGTTCATTAAAATTTAATTTTCATTAAATAATTTTTATGAAGAAAAGAATTTTACAAATTAATTAATTAAAGAAAGATAAAAATGAAAAAACAAAAAACTTCAAGAAAAATTCTTGACAAAAGTACGGAAAAAACAGAAGTAAGAAAAACATGTAAAATTGATTAAAATGGATAATCATTCGAAAAAGCAAATTTCGATCTACCAAAGGTAAAAATACAATTTGGTTTAAGGATTGATGTTTGAAAATTGAAGTCAGCAGTCGTCGATGGCTGCGAGTGTAAGACGGCAAATCCATCTGAGGAGATCGAGTGGTTGCGATCAAAACATGCCATGCTAACCTGCCGGCCAGGGTTCGAGCGCCGGCAAAATCCTGCATAATATGTTGAAGAGAGGGGATAATAAGTAATTAAAAAAAAAAAACAAAAAAATTTGGTGGAACAAAACGTTTAATTCTAACTTAACCTCAAACTCAAACTTTTTCAATAACTATAAACAGCCTCAGCTTTGTGAAAAAAATTAAAAGAAAAAAAAACTGAGGCTGTTTACAATGTTGATGTCAGTAAAATTGATTTAAATAAAATTTCAAAAAAAAAAGGATTTGGCTTCGTTAAAGCAAAAGGTTACGAATAAACCATAAATTATTTAGTCTATTTTCTTCGACCTTTTAATTTTATTTCCTCTTATTTTTTAATCAAGCTCAAGATCAGGTTATGCAAAACATACATATTTATTTATAATTTATGCAATATTTCACTGTCAGAATGGACAGCTTCTTCAGGGATCTTTGATTTATAAAATTTAAACAAATATTTTAAAAAACAAAATTTAAATTAAACAACAATAATTGACAATATGAAAAATAATAAAAATAATGCACAGGAAACAAAAATTATTCTATTACATTTTTTCAAACTTATTTAATTTCCTATTTTACTTTTATAAACTAAATGTCTGTAATTTTGAGCTACATTGTCCGTATCGGTTTTAAAATTAATTCTTTGTTCTATTGGTGTGTTAATTATTTGTAACATTTCTAGCATGAAGCGTCTTTTGTAGTTTGTTTCTGTATTTAAAACTGTTGTTATCTTAAAGTTGGCACAAGGTTCAAGGAAAAATTAACGACTTTTTCAAGCAAAACCAAAACTGATTTTGTCTGCATGGCTAGTACGCCATTTTGTTGGCTCCCTGCGAGTACCGAATTTCAAAAAAATGTAGCCTTAAGTTTTCGTGATATTCAGTTTTCTCACTTTTTTTCATATTGTGGCAACCCTAAGAAATTCGACTATACCGAAAATCAAAAAGCCTTTTTCCATGTATAGAAAAAAAATCTTGAACGTCTTTGTAAGAAAAGTGCGAGGCTCAATTCTCCAATCCCGCTTACGTTTTTTTTGAATAACCAAGATGCTTGTACCTAATTTGGCAACGTTGGCCCTTGCCGTTCTCTAGATATAAAGAAGTCTATAAAATCTTTGTACGGGAGGTGCTACGCCCGCTTCCACAAACACGCCCATATTTTTAAAGAGGGTGTGTATTAATAACCCGGCTACGTGTATCAAATTTGGACAATATTTTTCTTACCGTTCTTTAGATATAAAAAAAACTACTCCCACTTCTCCAATCCCACCCGCATTTTGTGGGATGCTGTGTATTGCTAACCGAAATGGTTGTACCCAATTTGGAAACTTTACTTCTTACCGTTTTCCAGAAAAAAATATATTTAAAAAAAACAACAAGGGATTAATGGGTAAAATTAAAGGGAGTCGTAGTTTGTTGCTTATACCTCAGCGATTTAAAGACCGATCTGGCTGAATTTGAATAGCGAAATCATAAGCATATCTGACATAAATATATACCCAACAAGTCCCCTTCATATCTGGGGTATTCGTAGGACCCAGGTGGTCAACCGGATTTGAACTTCACTCCTGATTAGGATCCAGAATTTATATATACTTTAAAAAGGCTCAATATTGCGAAAGTTACATACGAAATGACATACTTTTATATATGAATTCTTATTATAATGATAATATTGGTATGGTTTTATTATGTATGGAACAAAATAGCGGCCAAATGGCCACTGCGACCTCAGCGGCACACCACCATACGATGAACAAAATTTATGATGACGCTGAGGCATAATTGAGGTTATATACCGTTAATCTGCCGAATTATCTCATCCTTTAGCTCTTGAATTGTTGCTGGCTTATCGACGTACACCTTTTATTTCAAATAACACCAAAGAAAGAAGTCCAACGGTGTCAAATCACATGATCTGGGCGGCCAATTGACATCGCCACCACGTGAGATAACACGGCTATTGAATTTGTAGCGCAAAAGAGCCATTGTTTTGTGTAGCAAGTGGCACCAACATGTTCGAACCACATATCGTCCACATCTATACCTTCCAGTTCGGTTCATAAAAAAATCGTTATCATCTCACGATAGCAAACACCATTCACAGTTACTGCCTGACTGGCCTCATTTGAAAAAAAAAAATACGGCCCGATGATGCCGCCAGCCCATAAACCGCACCGAACAGTCACTCTCTGCGGGTGCATTGGTTTTTCGACTATCACAAGGAAAATGTGCCTCATCACTGCTTACGGATGAATGCACTAAAGGAAAATGTACCTCATCACAATGTTACCATTTCTTGCCACCATTCTGACCATTGACGACGTTTGGAATGGAGCTTTAGTTCTTGAGTAAATTGCGCCTTGTAAGCGTGTAAATGCAAGTCTTTATGCATAATGTTCATCAACGACGAGCGTGAGAGGTGCAATTGTTGGGCACGACGACGGGTTGAGGTGGACGGCTCTTTAGCCACACTATCGCGAACAGCAGCAACATTTTCTGCAGTACGAGCTGCACAAATCTCCTACAGACCCGATTTACTCAAATTTTTTATCACGATTTTTTCGAGTGTACGCACATTTGGACGAATAATAATAAGCCTTAATAACTTTGACGCGTTGCTCAATTCTGAAATTGAGAAATGTCAAATGAAATGCAAAAAAAACCTTGACGTTTAGGTGTGGTTCATCGTCCCTTTAAATTTAGCTACCATTTTACCTTCGGTGAAGAGTTTACAAAGTTAATCAATTGCAAGATATTCCAGAAAAGTAAATTAGTTGATATTTTTTAATCAATCTTTAAAATTTCCTCCAGAAGATAATCAATTTGTAACTGAAAATCTAAAAAATCAGTTAATTGCCAACTCAAGATTTCTTTGAAGACTTGATTAATCGGCAGAACAATATTTTCGCTAAAAATCAAATAATCTCCAACTTAAGCTTATGATATTCTCTAGAATCACCCAGTTGACAGCAAAGACTAATCACAAAGGGATCCAAGTGAGCCGTCCTCGTGTCAGCTGCCCATTGAATCTAAGGCTTCACAAAATAAGTCAACCAAGTCAACAAGCAAACTTAAGTTATTCTTTTAAATCAATCAATCGAAAGCTAATATTTTCTAAGAAAAGGTCAGTCATAGCTGATGATTTTCCGAAACAAGTTAATCGGACGCTTAAAAATTTTTAAAAGGCAAAAGCTCTTGATTTTTTTAACGTCCAATAATCGCTAGCTCTAAAATGTTTTTGAAAGTCAATCGATCGCTATTGATCACTTACTCGAGAGTTCCTAAAAAAGTCAATCACTACTACATCTAAATTTTCTGGCAAATTGCCCAGTGTTCCACGGTGTTCATTAATATACATTATATTATTTTCTTCTCCACTGTATACGATTCTGTGGTTTTGAGTGTAAGCAGGTGCACAAATATTGTTGTTTAAGTTGGCTTTCTTTTGCAACAAATAATGAAATCAAAATTGTTGCTCTGCTTCTTAAGCGGCACTACCAACATCATCATTCTTCGAAAATGTTGCCAGCTTCCACTAAGTTTCTTTTTTATTTTTCCCCCGTCTTTGTGTTAAAATCTATGACAATTTTTGCGCTCGAGATTTTCACAGAAAATTCTCTTGAAATTTTGGTTTTCTTAAGCTTCTGCTTTGTGATTGTATTTCTTGCCGCACAACTACTTAAGCAAAATAAAGAAAAAAGTGCTTCTACAAGGAAAAGTGACTGGAAAAGTACGACAAAGTGGGGGCTTCAAAGTTTTGTTTATGTTATACCCTCTACTACCAAGAGTGGTGAATGTTTGGTTTGTCATTTCGTGTGTGGCATACATGCAAATAATGTGTCTTAGATAGCAACGAAAAACGATACAGTGCTGAAATTAAAAAATATACAACGAGAAATAAAAGTGGTTTCTATGTCTACCACAGGATCCCATTAAACCCCAATTTCAGAAAACACTATAAATCACCTAAAATCTAAGCCATAATAATCTGGAATTAAGCATAAATATGAAAGAGAATTGTAATGCCAGATTTTCTAAAGATTAGTTCATAATTTAATTCACATCCCGTATAATATCTACTTCTAAAAATATTCTAATTTTTGTTGGAGGGTATAAAAGATTCGGCACAGTTGAACTTAGCATACTTACTTGTTTCCTCGGATTCTCTTCTTAAGTAGTCGTTGTTTTCACTTTTTATTTTAAGGCTGCTTTTTGTTGTTGCAGTTCTTGTTGTAAATAATACAAAATAGTCTTGTTGACAAAGTTGTTGCTGTATATGGTTGTTATTCTGTTTGTTGCCGGTGCTTGTCGTTGCTATTTTTGTGGCTTAAGAAAATTAATTTCGTATTAAGACATTTTTAAGCAGTTTACTTCGTGTCTGTGTGTGTGTGTGAGTGTGAATAAGAGGTGTTTTAATACGAATATGCTAAAAATTCCAAGCAGGAATCCTGTTCCCATGTTCTGTAACTTTAGTGAGAACTTCTCGCATCAAAAAAATGTGAAAAAAAATATTTCATTGTTTCTCGATAAGTGAGAAAAAACTGTGTCTGTAACTCATGTCGAAAGCTATCAAAATAGATTCCGTCGTTACGTTATAACTGTCATAACATTGCACCCGAAGCCGCTGTGACATTGCAGACGTTGAGAACGTCAGTAACACATATCGTTGACGGCGACAAGTATTTACTAAAATTGAAAATTTTTCAACGACGGCGGCGAAAATACAACCGTCGGCTATACCAAATAATGTAAAGAGCGACTTTAATGTTTGTTGTTTGCAAACGTGCTTTGAAAAAATTCGTTTATTTTGTTAAAATGTTAAAAGCAAAATAATTTAACAACGGAAAAATGTGCCAAGAACAAAATGTTATTATTATTATTCTTTGCATTTTAATTTTTAATTGTTTTTTTAATGTTAAAATTTTTTCTTGCTCCATTTTTATTCGTGAGTCTTTTGACAGTTCAAAGCGGGAACTTTTCTCACAAAAATGTTACAAATGTTTTCTGTAAATTGGCGAGTAGTTTCCTTACGCGACAGCTTGTACTCGCCAAAAAATTTACAGACACAGTTTAGTAAGAAAAACAGCTGTTTGTTTCAATTTATGGCATTTTTGTTTAATTTCACACATTTAAATCGAAAAGTTTCTCGATGCGAGAGTTACAGAACATGGCACTGGTATCAAGTGTCTCCAAGTATCCGATTTTGTCGTTTACGTGAAAGAGTTTATCGTATAAAAAATTAAAAAAATTTTTTAAAGCCTTCCACATTTTCTTATTAAAATATTATAAAATATATTATTTTAAAATATTACTATGAACAACATTTTTATATTCCGCCAACACACACATATACGTTTTGAGCACCAGATACTCTTCAGCACCCGATATTCAACAGCCCATATGAAAAATAAGGGGTGTCTTAATATTTGTATTCCGGTCACTGGACCATATGCAAACTGTATACCAAAAAGTAGCAATTTTTCCGTTATTCCTCTATAAAAAGTACCTTTCATTTTAATCTGGGTCATATGCTGTCGTTATAACAAATTTTTCAAAAAGAAAAAAAGTAACAACTTTTCCCCCAGAAAGTAGACTGTTTGTAAATGAAGGCTATATGGGCATTTCCATTTTGACGTGTCGTGGTATTTGTACCGCAAAATATAAAAAAATTGAACGAAGAAGTCAAATTTGTAAAAAGGGTTTTTATATATACAAAGTAATGAAGTAGCACTATATTCAGAAAAAACATTACAGTTTTTGACGCTAAGGATTTGCTAAGCAAAAATCTGCACTGGCGTAACGTTAAAAAAACGGAAGTGGATTTTGACTTGCATTACAAAACTGAATAGGACTGCGAATTGAGCAAGATGTTTTGCATAAAACCTTTTTTTAGTAAACTTGTGGACTAATACAGATTTATTTTTCAAGCTATAAAATTTATAAATCTTTACTCGTTTAAATGCAAATATGGGAATTTTCAGCGAAAAGTCCACATTTTTTAATGTAACGCCAGATTACAAATAAGGTTGTATTTTCGGGCCATGTTATTCAATCGTCATCCCTTTCGTTACTATTTGCAGAGCTAGTTGCGCTTTACACCAAAATATAAAAAATTAAACTATACATATAAAGTTTTTTTTACAAAAAGTAGACTTTTCGCTGGAAATGCCCATATTCTGTATGTATGTATATCAAATATATCATATAAAAGTAATAATTTTATTTCGTTTTTACCCCTTAAAATGTTATTCTTTTAACCACGCAAGCGACGACAACTTATTTTTCAGAAAATTAAAAACCTTAACCCTCTAATGGCAAGTGGAATAAATGGGAATATATTATGAAAATAATTTATAGCAGTATTTTTGGGCCTCTGAAATAAAAAAAATAAAAAAAGCCCGTTCAATGAATCGTTTACGGTACAGGTGAGAAAACATTCAGGTGTACCTGAAGGCACCCTTGGGCATCTAATACCAAAAACACATTACATTTTTGTGAAATTCTGTTTGATAGTTTGTTTGTTAGTCTGTTTGTTATAACAATATGCATTTTAAAATATACTACAACTTTACAGAATATATATACATAAAAATTTACGAATTAAGACAAACAATAATTTTATGTTTTATGGAATTTAAACATAAAGAAAAATCAACAAATTGTGACAGTGAATTAAATTGTCTACATAACCTCGAAAAAGGATCAGCAATAGCGTAATTTTCTCTATAAATGGTAATTTTATTAATGCCAGTCTAACGTAAACAGAATAATAAAAATTGTTTTTGTACCGATTCAATACGAGAATTGTGAATGTTGTAAAATGGATCCCAAATGATTGACCCATATTCTAGGATTGGTCTAACGAGTGATACGTAAAGTTGCTTCGTTATGTATGGATCGGTGAATTCTTTAGCCCAGCGCTTAACAAAGCCATCTTTCCATCTACTGTTTTTTCCAATATTTCTTTCACATTGAAGTCCGAATTTGTTGATGCAGGGGAATAAGCCCATTCCTGGGTACTCGTTGAACTTATAAAAATTCGATCGGACACACTGCATAGTAATGGTTCGTACTAAAACAAAATCAATTTTTAATTAAAAATATGTTTGCAATTTTGCTGTTGCGATGAATGCCACTTTTGTGGCAAATACAATATCATTTGAATTAACAATTTTGTCTTTGCGACAAATGCAAATCGCACAACTGCAAAAAGTATTTGTCATAACTAAATTTTTTTGTGCATGCACACATTATTATTGTCGTTTCCATTAAATTTAAGAACGCAAATTATGTATATTTGCGGAAAATAGGCTATATGTAATTAACTTTTTTATGTCTTAAGAATTGATTTTTTACATATGTATGTATAAACATACTCATTAAATTACTTACCTTATTTTACATGCGCCACTTATTGAGATTGTACCGAAAAATAATTTTTTCACCAATTATCATTCTTTTGTCGAAAACTTCATTAATGACACTTAGTTCCATCATTTTTAATTTTTCGTATGTGTTTACACCACATTCTACCAATTTCAATACAGTTTCGTCACTTACGCCCCATGCCTTTACTAAATCAAATATTTCTAGTTCCATGAAATTATCTTGAAAAATGTCCACTGCACGTGGTTTTATTATCACAAATGCAAATGAACCAGAGAACGCTAAAACAACCCAACAAAATTATTTAATTTAATGAAAATTGAATTTGGATTAAATAATTTTGCTCTTTATTTTTGTCAACTGCAATTTTGCTGTTGCGATAAATGCACCGCATTCGCCGCAACTTTTTGTGGTAAATACAATATCATTTACGTCAACTACTTTTTATTTGCGACAAATAAAAATCGCTCAAGTGCAAAAAGTATTTGTCAAAACAACATATTTTTTTTTTCTGTGTAGGAATAGCTTATCCTATCAACAATAAATTTCAGTGTTTTTATCAAATGATAAAAACTGGGAATTAAGCACGAATAACAAATTCATTTAAATTAAATTTTGTATTCCCACGAAAAGTATTTTGATATTTTTATATTTGTCAAAAAATAAATTAAATTAGGTACCCCCATTTCACTATCTTTAATATTTTGACTCCCTGCTTCAAAACGATTGTGTTTTATACACCGTTTTCGAAAAATTTCAAAAGTAACTAATTTTCGACAGATTTCATGATTTTTCCATACATTTTATGGTTTGTAAGTTAACTTCTATAAGGAGCAGAGACAGAACTATGAACTCGCCTGAATCTCTTCCAGTCCGGAAAGAAATTCGGGACAGAGCGTTGTTTTATCGAAATAGAGCTTTGGCATACAGGAAAAGAAGTTGCATTTGATTAAAATAATGGGGGCTAGGAAACATTTGCGCTGAATAGAAAATATGGTTTCTGAGTTACAAAATAAAAAGTTTCGTTTTACTGATTTTGAACGCCTGACACCGCACCAAAAATGCAATTGTTTATCTCTAAAACAAATAAATTGGCTGATGAGACTTTAACATTTCCAACTTTCCAACATGCAAATGTCATTGATTGCTTTAATATTTGTTTTCTCTCACAAAGTTATCAAGATGAGAATGCAATCTGGTGGCAAATGCTTTTTAAAAAACAAAACAAAAAAATGTTCCGTTGTTAAGGAAGTCATGTCCAGACTTGCAATTTTTGTTGCAGCAATTCTTAAGTTTTTTTTGTGTGTGGGGTGAGAAGATTGGGGATAGATACTCAGTTTCATGTACTCTGCAATTCTTTTTTATTCTGTAATTCTCACACTTCTTAGCTTGATTGCGGCTGTAGGTGTATTTGTATAAACATATGTATAAAGAGGAGAACAGGAAGACAAGATGAAAATTCAAAAATTTAAAAACTAGAATTTCATGATCTGGACACTAATGAAATTTCTAAGGAGTATTTTAAATAATTGCAGCAACAAAAATTGCAAGTCTGGACATTAACGAAGAATCGCGACGATATGCAATCTGTGCACCAAATTAATAAAAAAAGTGATTAAGTATCAATGTTTTCCCCGATAAAGATCTTAAAAAGTACCCTATATTTTACGCTGGACCATATGCTATCCGTCTATCAAATTTCATCCAAAACCATTTAGCAGTTTTAGCGAGATTGCGCCACAAGCAAACTAACTTGTAAGCCTTCAAAATTTGGCATTTATAATAAAAGTAAAAGAACTTTTACTTTTTTTATAATTAAACATCTTATCTAAACAAAATGTGTACATATTATGTTTATAATTTATATGTATGATTAACTATTTGGCTTATTCACATATCGCTCATTTGCTGCAACGTTGTTAAAACTCAAAAAATATATTTCGAAATAAACGTGTTTAAAGTTTTTGATTTGCGCGCACCACTTAGAAAAGTGGGAAATTATGAAAGATATAAAGATTAATTTTATACACAATATAAAAAGAAACATAGCGAACAGTTCTGCATCATTTACTCTAAAATTTAATTTTTCCAGTTATGACGACGTAATAGCAAATTAGCGATATATTATTAATGCGAAAATCTAGTATGTAGTTTAAAAAATGTAGACTAGAGCTACTAAAATGTACTAGTAAATCTCTAGTTCTATTTTTTCCAAATGGTCCAACAAGAACTACTCCGCCAATGGTTTCAAGGTCAATAGCGGCATTTTAACGACAAGTATATGCTTAATGTCTTTTGCATGATAAATGTCACCACGGAAATAATTTAAAACTGTCTCTAATCACTTAATTCATACCAAATTCATTGAATCAAGCAAAAAATTTGTTGATTTTACTCCTATTACCAAAATGATTATATTGATTACTAAAAATTGTAAATTCTAATGCTTTTTCTTCGACCTTTTTTATTAAATACTATTCTTTTAGAAATTTTTTAAACTTAAGGTCACTTTTGAAAAATAAATTAAAATATTTTTATTTATTTTGATTTCCGTTGAAAATCTTCTTCAGGAAATTTAAATAATAAAATAAAATTTCAAAATTTGACAATAAATGGAAAATAAAATTTTAAAAAATTTCAATTAACAGAAATTATCATAATAAATTTAAAATTCCATTCTACAAAATTTAAACAAAAAAGGAAAAAACAAAATTTTAAATATATGTATGTATATTCCAAGGTATATTTACACAAGGTAGACTCATTTGGGAGTGTAGACATGCTGCTCTATAAAAATAACCGAGTGGAACGGAATTGTCAAAATTTTCTTCATATAAATTTAACGCACACATGTACAAATTTTGGCTCATATACACGGAATTTGACATTGGTGTTCCAACTTAGGTAAACAGCTGACAAACATATGGACCAACGAGTTTACCTTGTGTAAATATACCTTGGTATATTCAAAGCCTAAAACCTATTTTAATGCTCCTTTCCTTTAACAGTTAATTTTATTCAATAAGGAAAAAACCTATTTGACCTATTTATTTTTATTCAATAAATGTCTATAAATCTGAGCTTAGCCCTCAGTATCTTTTTTAAAATTAATTCTTTCCTCATAAAAGAATAATATTTAAAAATTGTAAAAATTTCAAATTGTGAATATTTGTTTTTTTCAATAAATTATATTTTTAATTTTAATTAAAACAAGTAAGAGTGCCATATTCGGCTGTACCGAATCTTTGATACCCTCCACCGACAGTTCGAATATTTCAGGAGTGATATCTAAGTAAATAATGTCTATCTATAGCAATTTTAACTAGACTGAGCCGAGCTTAAATGATTTCCAGGAGGGGAATTAATATTGGAGCCATGGTAATTTATGTACCCAAATTCTGCAGAGTGATATCTGGTATTAAAAAACATAGATTTTAAAACAGCGGTGAAATAAGTTTAAGCGTTTACAGTGAATCTAAGAAGGCTGCTAAATATGGAATCAAAGGTAGATTATGGGACGTATATCACAAAAATGCATTACATTTTTTCTGGCCATATAAAACTAATGTTGGCGTCTGGCTGGTGTAAACATATTTTTGTGGCTGCTGGTGTAAGCCGGGCGTTCATGTTTCCCTGTATTTTAATAGTGTGCAACCGGACTACATGTGGTGGTGGCATATGGCAAAACCCCATGTTGTAAGTAGCCCAGCTGGCTGTTAACGTCACCTGAAGAATGAATTCGCTGTTTTTAACTCTCTACATAAAACTTCTACCAGCCAGGCGCCGGCCAGAAAATAAAGTTTAAAAGAAATTAAAAATTAAATAATTGAAAAAAAAATAAAAGAAAAAGTGAATTTTAATTTAAAATAAGAAGGGTCACAGGGTAAATGTGCCATTAATCCACGAAAAATAATGGTTGGTTTTTGTATATCACCAACACGTGTATGTGTGTAAAAGAGATACGACCTGCCGCAACAAGTTATTGCTTAAGATCTCCGGACAACACTCGATTGTGCCACAGTCTACCCAGTGCATTCATCCAGAACCAGGTAACCCCATTTGCACCCAAACAACTAAGTTGAAAGAAAGTTTACAACAATATATCTGCTACGGTTTTAAGCGTATTTAATTAACTTACCAGAGTGTGATTTCTTGTCCAATAAAACTGTAAAGTATTAAATTTTATTCTGATAGCATTATTAATTAAGGTTTTATGCGTACTAAATTGTTTTCCGGGAGTAGGGTTTATATGGGGCCTAGGGTAAATCATATCCCGATCTGCACGAAATTTTACAGTGTCAGTTCTAGAGTCCTATAAAACTTTGACGTACCAAATTTAGTAATTATAGCATTATTTTGTTAAGGCTTAAGGCGTACTTAACGGGTTTCCGGTATTTGGGTTTATATGGGGTCTAGGGTAAATTAAGGACTGATCTTCACAAAATTTTGCAGCACCATTTCCAGTCGAATAAAACGGATGTTGGCAAACTCTTATATTAATCCGTGCATTGTTCCATCATCTATGTTAGTTTTTGTGACAAAATTATCAATTTTTTAAGGTGGTTCCACATTTTGATTCATAGCTCTGCTCCTACTGAACCGATATTGCTGGATTTCAATCACAAACTGCTAAGGATAACTTCAAGCAAATTGACACCAAGTTTGTAAATATCCAGCAAAATCTTACATTGCAAAGTAATGAGTTTAAAAGCTAATATAACGACTCTTCACTAATTACACATTGGCATTTTAACTCATTATTTTAACACAGCGATGTCATTGGAGGCAAGTACTTACAACCCTCGCTTACAAATTAGGAGTTAAGTAAGTTCATTGGATGAATACTTTCAATAAAGAAAAAAAAAATTTTTTTCTATTTTTTTTTATTTTACTTTATTTTATTTTTTTCTATTTTTTCTTATTTTATTTTACTTATTTTCTTTTACTTATTTTATTTTTTTTTTCTGTCTCTGGTGGGATTCGATCGCGCAACCTCGGTGCTGATAGACTAGCTCACTACCAGCTTGTCTACTGGAGCAGTGTAGTTTTTGGATAAAAAAACTATGTTTTTTACTCAACTAAGAGCGTAAACATGAGATTAAATTAATTAATCAACTCATACACAAGTACTTAGGTATCAGATTATATGTCAGCCATTACTAAACTACTTCTATGTAATGCAGATGGTATGAAGTAGTCATTGAAAAGTAAGTTGTTCAGTAATGGCAAGTATTTACCAAGTTTTTGCTGGGTATATTTTGCGTTTTTCGAAAGTGAGCGTGTTTTAAACAGACGGACAGACAGATTGTCATGGCTAAATCGACTTAGGACTACTCAAGTAGCCAGAATATACATATATACGTCATGGGGTCTGAGATGAATAATAAAAAAGTTTTACGCGGAATGACAATCATAGTATACCCTTTTCACAACTTATTGTGGTGGAGGGTATAAAAATAATCAAAAAATTTGTCGCTTCAAACAATGTGTTAATTGATTAATTTTACATTAATTTAATTGAAATAGTTCTTAAAAAATTTGTTTAATAGATAAATGACTACGGATACTTTTTCTGTGTAGTACAAAGCATTGTCTGGTTTACAGTTGGTCTACACACTACTACAGTTTCATTATAGACCATTCCTACAGGATGTTTTAAGGAGTGTGTGTGTGAAAAATTGGTTTATACATAATTTTGGCACACAAAATTATAAATGGAATAAAGTTTTTTAAATCATAAATAAGAGACGTTAAAGTTAAATTTAAACCACAAAACTAATTAATGTATTAAAAAAAAGAATGTAGGCGTCCGCCAAACCGTACAGTTTCTAATTAAAATTGAATTTTTAATTCTTCTGCAACAAATATCAATATCAGCTCTTTACATTTCTTATTAAAATAAATTTCTACTTAAGCTTTGAGTTCGGAAGGTTTTAACTTTTTTACGTTTTCATAAATTCTTTTAAACAATTCTAATCCCTTTTGATAATCCAAATCTTTTATAAAATCAATTTAATACTTTCCTTTTAAAAACAACAATAACAATTATCTTTGGCATGTTTATTTTATGGAATTGAATCAATCTCTAAGAATGCATAAATAAACAAAATGAAATTATTATCTCTATGATATTTAAAAATGGTTTTAAGGTCCAATTCTTTGAACCTTGAACTGGATAACAAATATTTAAGTTTTTAACCACAAAACAAGGCATGCCACAGAGAAAGTATAATAAAACTTCTATGTTTTTGAAAACACCTAATTTTTCATTCCCTAAACATTGTTGCTCCGAAAAACAACAAAAAAAGTCCATTTCATTTACAACATGCTGTTCTTAGGAGGGGGTTATGTGTTGTGCTTTTTCTTTGTTTGTTAAAAAAAATATCAACAAAATAGAAAGAAATACACACAAACAGCCGCATAAAAAAATAGCATCAGTAATATTAAATGTCAAGTGACAGTAAAAGATAAATACAAAAATGCACACAAATAAATACTGACACAATCATACAATCTCTCACACACACTCTGATAAAAAAAAACACACACAGTAGGGGTGCTACAACTACAAATATATTTCATTAAATATCACCAACTATCCGGGTTTTCAGTGTGTACAAAGCATTTTGTTTTTAACATTTCTTGTAGGGGATAATCATGGACTTTTACTTGATTTAAGAAAATTAGCAAATTGTAAAATTTTGGCTGAATGAGTCAATCTGTTGACAGATGTTATATAGATTTGCTTTGATACCCGTCGCAAAAGTCCTCTCCTTGGCGGATCTTGTCTACCCCTAAATGTGAGAGCCACCCAGGTAGCTGTTGGAGTGCATAATCCGACAGAATTATACACAAGCCCCTTGTTTATATCCTGGAGCTAGTTAGCCTCCGCTGCTTTTAGTAATACGCTAGCAGCAGCTATTGCATAGAAACATCATCTTAGAATATTCCCTCAGGCCGAGATCTCCCACAAATCATAAAAATAGCTTTTAGTATGATTTTCAGGATATCCACCAAGTGATCCCCACAAGTACCCCTTCTTCAAAAAAGCAAATATATGTTGCACCTCATACGTCATGCCATACTTATCCAGAAACAATCTTCCTGTAATAAAGGAAACATTTCCTGCGAGAAGGATATTAACGGAAGCCTCATCCAATAGTCAGTCTGCTCACCAGGGCCTCAGTGCCTGTGTACCAGAAAAATCCCTCGTCAGCCGTGATCGCAAGAAATTGTAAAGATCTCCTGTGATCTGTCAGTGTTGGATTTGTGACGAATTACAGGTATTGGCTTCACCTAAATAAAACGCGGATGATGTCACACCAGAAGATAATTCCTAAGATTATCACAACATCCCCGAGAGAAGGCACTTATCAACAAGGAAAAATCTTGTGTTTGGATGGGTGAGCAACCTAAAGTGATGCAGAAGGTACAACTTAATCAGAAAAAATAATCTGTTTGGTGTGCTTAGCATGTCAGCGACGCAAAGTCCTATTTTGATTGATGAAAACTGCTCCCCAACAACGGCAGCAGCTAGAGAACCATGAAAGCGAAATAATTTTGGAAACAGCTTGGCCCTTTGAGCTAAAACCGTATGTGGCTCTAAAAGCACGAGGAATTTTGCCATACCGCGTACGAAATATTTTAATTAGTTTTTAAGAAAGTTCATCGGAATGACCACCTCGTCCTTGTGCTTTAACATCTCTTCTTTGCGGTTACAAACTACGCTGGTCTATATCTACAAGTCAGCAACATAAGTCAAGCTGCAGGTCAACATTAACGCAAAATTCTTTAAATGTCTGCCGATTTGTGCGCTGGAGTTATGGAAATATTTGAAGGAAATTAAAGTGCAATGGATGCCATTATTTAATAAAAACGAATGAAAAATGGCATCCATTCAACTTTAATTTAAAAAACAATATTTTGCATAACTTTTTTCTTAAATCAAAAACAAAATGTGCCGCTCTTAATAAAAAACCCTCTACAAGAATAAATTTTTCAAAAAAATAAAAAACATTTAGAAATACAATAATGCATATACTTTTGTTTTTATGTCGTTGGATCTTTTTGAAAATGTACAGTGACTAAGGAATTTGTCCATTCAATTATAAAATAATGCAATTCTTAAAAATTTTAATTATTGTTTCTGATTTGTGTCACCTTTAATTTTATGCAGCGTTTTTAAACAGATAAAATGGATGTTGTATGTTGTTAAACCCCTATAAATCGCTTTAATTCATTTAAGCAGGTATTCCTTTCTGGAGATTAACTAATAAATGTAACATGCATTGAAAAAAGAAAAAAAGCGAACCAATTTGAGATGTGTCATAGCCGTGAGAATATTAAAAGCGATACGCACAAAGCGCTTTCTGGCCGCGAGCTACAAATTTTGCATTATGTCGATTTAAAAAGTCGTTTGAGGCTTAAATGAAGCCATAAACAAGGTATGAATAATGATATGCAGCATGCTATGATCGAACTACAAATAGCGAAGCTGTGTACAAAAACTTAAAGGGTGGTATCCAAGACACATGGCAAAAGACTCAATATTAAAATATGATTCAACAATATAAAGTATTATTCCATAAAAAGTATTTCTGAAATTGTTTCTAACCAAGGCGAATTCAGTACAAGGTGAAGACATACTTTGACAGTTCGAATCAATTTGTTTTGGTTTTATCTAGTGTTTTGCTAGAAATGGTTGACATTTCGAACCGTAAACACTAACAATGCAATGCAAAAAACCTCTGCTGTTTTTGGATTGTTGTAGCAGTTCCACGACCTGTAGTTGAATTCGCCTTGGTTTGTAACAAACTCTAATTCTAGGGGGTGATGCATATATTTTTAGTAGAAGCAAAAGAACGTTTAAATTAATATTAAAGGTATAATTTAATATTAAAGAACTTTTAATCCAACCCGTTACATTATCAAAAAGTAGACAAAATAGCAAGATAATTGACAGAGATTAAATATGAGTATTACGAGTCCAGTTTTTCGAAAAATTTAACAAGTAGAAATTTTGAGTAAATACCCTCTTCATGATTAACCCTAGAACACACACCCGGGTACAAATGTATCCACTTGCAACTTTGCAGTGCTGTAACTCAGGAACGGCTTAACTTATGGAATATAGATTTCGGATCTAGGAAACATAAGTAATTTCTAATTGTTTAAAGGTAATTTTATGCAATTCGGGTCAGTGGTTCAGAAGCTACGCGCTTCCAAAGTCGACACCTACGTAAACACACACCCGGGATACGTTTGTATCACACCAACTAATATCAAAATAAAAGGCAACAAACCATTTTATATTGTGTTTAAATTACATTTTTTTATTTGAAAAATGAAAATAATGCATTACATATTATGCACTCGATATTGGTGATCAAATGTTCAACACACATTGGCTTCTTACATTTGCCACACACCTTTTTGGGTTTTCTACGTCGTTTTGTTTGTTGAGCATAGGATAGGTTAGGTTCCATGGGCAACTATCGAGATACAGGTCACTTGGGTCCCTTTGTGATATCCAGCGCCAATGCCCATCCTATAGAGCAGTTACTCAGATGGCGTCACTGCAAAGTTCAACCAATTCGTCTTCCTAGTGAAGAGAAGAATTTCTTTATTAGTCGTTAAATTCCAGACCCAGTCTTCCAGCATTAGACCCCACCGGCCAGTGTCCAGTCAAAACCGATATCACTGTCCTAATCTGATCCCTGCGGAACTTAAGTAGAGAGTTAGTTCTCCGTTCATCATATCCAGACCATAGGATCCTGGATATCGAGTAGGTGGACTCACAGGTCCACCTCATCTGCGCAACTCTGTAAGACTCGCGCCCGATAAGTGACTTACAATGAGCCATTGGAAGTTCAATGAATTGGTCAATGAATACGTCATCCATTGTTTGGCCAGCTCATCTGCGTGCAGCCGTGTCGCTGAGCAAAGAGCCATCTGCTTGGCCATGATGTCCACAGGGAGCCAGTTTAACATCATAAACAGTGCCCTCGTGGGAGTAGATCGCATTGATCCCGTGATCATCAACGCGACAAGTCTATGTTCTTTTTCAAGCATCGCGCGGTACCTGTTCTTATCCAATGCAGTCCACCATACAACGATCCCGTAATACAGAGTCGGCTTTACTACAGCCTCAAATATCCAACTTGCACACCTCGGGCCCATGCCCCAGTTTCTACCGATTGCACCCCTACACGCATATATGGCAACTATTTCCCGTTCCATTCTCACCCGGAAATTAAGTCCCCATGACAGCTTGCTATCCAGAACCACGCCCAGATACTTGGCACTGTGACAAATTTGAAGCTGAGTTCCGTCGGAAGACTAAAGTCTTCGGTCTTGTACTTCCTCGTAAAGAGTACCAATTCCGTCTTTGACGGATTGACTCCCAGCCCGCATGATGCGCTAAAGGTGCTGAGTACCCCCAAAGCAGCCTCAATACACTGAGACATTACGTTCAAGTGGCTCCCTGTGATGGCCAGCGCAACATCATCAGCATACGCCACTGTTTTAATCCTCGTGTCGTCCATCCTCATCAACATGGTGTTCATAGTCAAGTTTCACTTTAGTGGGGATAGAACTCCCCCTTGGGGAGTTCCCCTGTTCACCAGCCTCTGAACCTATCGTAGAGCAAATAACCCTATTCCTGAGTAGATTGTCCACAAATCTACATATGTCATCGTCGAGCCCCAGACTCCTCATGGACGCCACAATAGATTCCGGGCTGTCATTGTTGAAGGCCCCCTCAATATCGAGAAAGGCCACGAGTGTGTACACCTTGAATTCGAGCGATCTCTCAATAGTTCCGACTAGAGAGTGAACAAATCTTGAGCATAACTTGAATAAGAGTTTCCTGCATGCACTCTTTTGCTTATACCTTTTGAACCATGTAGATTATTTCCATGAAACAGAACTAAAACATTTTTAAAATATTTTTTTACGCTTTAAAAAAAATAAATATGAAATTGGACCATTTAAACATAAGAAAAAGCCAAAATAAGCTAGTAGGTTCTCCACAATGAGAGAATGCAATGCTGTGTGATGAAACTAAAAAGGTCTATGAGATTAAAGCTCTCACTTTTAATTTTACTCTAAGTGGGCCACTACAAAAGACAAGTTCAATCATTTTTTATTCGGTTAAAGTATTTTGTTCTTATTTTAAGGTATTCCGGTATATATTTTTGAATGTAATCCCATTTAGGATTGCTTGAAGTACGCTTTAGTGTCATTCGTACTTAAATTTTTAAGCACGACTCGTATTTATAAAAAACTTAATTTATCGCGAGTGTTATTGTTTCTGTGCAGATACAAAATCTATCGCTTATATTTTTATAAATTTTTATAAATGCATTTCACGTTTAATAGTATCGAAAAACTTGCCAATTATGAAAATTATATAGGCAATAGGGTGATCGATTATTCGACTTTTTTCAATAACCGGTTTTCGAATATTCCGAATAGTTGCTATTTTAAAAAAACCGGTTTTCGGTTAGACATTTTAAAAATAACCGGTTAACCGGTTTTAATTCGAATACATAAAAATACAAAAATCAAATAATTTTTTGTAATACAAAGTAAATAAGAATAAAAACAAAACAATTCACGATGGTATGGAACCAAAAAACTCCATAGATATGACTTAAGGTATGTTCAGACCACAAATATTTGACGATAAAATCAAAAAAAACCTGACCAGTCAATGAGTTTTAATTTGTTGCTGGTTAAGCATGTCTATATGAAGCAGTTAACTTCAGCCATATTTTTGAAAAGTGGCAAACAAAACCTCTTATACAGGATTATATATTTCAATTTTTTTTTTTGTTTCAGCGTTAAAGACAAGAAAACATGCTTTTTGTATGAAATATCTTTCAATTCGTCGATCACACAATTTAAACCCTTTCAGGACATTTTTGATTCCTTCAATTTGGTTTGAGTTCTTGGTGTTTTAATAAATAAAAGTGATGAATTTTCCCATAACGTTGATTCCGCCGGTATGTTTTTGTTTTAAGCATGAAGATATCCTAAAACTACTTAAGAGTTTTTCAGTCATTATTTTTATTAAAGTATTTTTTGTAAAGTATTATTTGCAGTCTCTTAAAAACTACTTGGAACAGAGTCAAGTTTTACTTGGCGTATATTTATGTCAAGCTTGTAGACTAATTTAAAGTGATTAATAAGTCGTGACGTTAAAGAACCTTTGCAACTTATCATTTTAGGGCCGTTTAAGCACAATTTTCTTTTAAGTAAGTTTAAGCTAAACTTTTTTTGTAGTACTTTAAATTGTTTTTGGTTTTTGTTACAAGAACACACACTTATATAAGCGATTTGTATTTACATTGCTCATAATGTTTTTTGACTTTTGTTTCATTTTGTTTTGACATTTTTTATAAAAAGTTTAAGTTTGCCAAATATTCAATTAGAAAAATACTGAAATTACGGGTTCATTTATAACAAAAGTAAGGAAAACGTATATAAATTACACATAACTTAAATAACCGGGTTATTTTACTAAAATAACCGGTTTATTCGATATTCGAACAATGGACATTTTGAAATATTCGACTTGGGCAAAACTAAAATAACCGGTTAAAACCGGTCGAATACTATTCGATCGATCACCCTAATAGGCAATATACACATACTTTATACAGACATTTATATTCCCTTTGTATGGGAGACGGCACGCCCACGTTAAATTTTAAAAATACATTCAGCCTACATTAAGCGTCAGGTATTTGGGAAAATTCAGAAAAAGCAGTTTAGTAGTTTAAAAGTCTATGGGGAACATACAAACAAACGCATATTCATACTAACATGAATATTTGCGGAACATTAGCAGGATGTCTCTTCTTTTAGGGTTCCCTTTTTTATAGTTAAGTCCAATGAATACGCAGATCCAACAGCATTGATTGATCAGTAAGAAGACGAACTGAATGGACCTTCACATTTTCAGGTGTTAGCGATAGAATTTAAAAAAAAAAATTTTATTTTTTATCATTTGACGGTTAATTTGTAAAGTCACTGTAAATGCACCCACAATCGCATTTCATAAATGTTTAGTTTGTGTACGAAATTTAAATGATGTTGCTGTTGATATTCATTTTTTTATGTACATACATACATACATGCATATGTGCACATACATTTACATATAGAAGAGAATTCATTGAAGTGCAAGTGGTGACATAGCAAAAGGCTTTGACAATACAGAAAAAAATCAAAAACCAAACTAAAATGAAAGTTTAAAAAAGTTTTGTTATAAATTATCTAGATGAAATCGAAATATAAATAGTCTACCTAAAAAGCTCAAGACAATATTTGAAATAACTGTACAGATAAAGGTTCTATAACTGAAAAAAGGGGGTTTTTTTTTTGATGATGAACGCAAAGGTTTTCATAATTTGATCCATTTTTTAGTATAGTAAAGTATATTATGTCCGCCCGACTGGCAGGCAGGATTTACGTCGACAGCCAGTCTGTGCGAAAAGTGCTGGACGAGCTGTTTGCATCCGTCCATAATTTCACGTAGCCCCTAGACATGCTCATTTTCGGATAAGAGTCTTTGTGTCCCTAAACCATCTTATTATGCTGGTATTAAGATTAAATTTAGTACAAACATATTTTTTTGCAATAATGATCATCTTATCAACTTTTGTTGGCATCAGTTCATATATGACCAGAGCTCCCATACAAATACTTCTCCAGAAACTAGCTTTTAATGCTCGTTCCTGAATTCACCTAAAAGCAGTCCTCGTATTAATGCACAATTAACCAAAATAACAAATGGGTTTTTCTACTATAAGTAGGGTGCAGCAATAGGAACAAAAATGGAAATTTTTAAAAATAAAAATCATCGCATTACACCAACATCAAATGCAAAAATACATTATACACATGCACATACCACATGTGTAGATGTGAGTTTGTGTAATTGTCCTTTCTGTATTTATTCGATGTTGTGGACGTATTTCTTTGGTTCAATTCATTTTCAGTCATATAACAATAGTTGCCTTTTATTCTTATTACGAACATAATTTTTTCAACAATCATTATTTTGTGTGTTAAATAAGTGTATTAGTTAAAGTTTTTTCTTCTTAGAAATGTATTTTTGTATGCAACCGATATTTCAGTATACATTTTTATTCTATTTTTATATATTAAAGGCTTTTAGATTCTTTAAACAGTTGGCAACATATTTAAATTTTTTTTTTTTAACCATCTTTATAAAAACACGTTAGGTTGGAATTATGTAAGAATATTTTTCTGTTCATATATTAGAATATGAACGATCAATAATTAAGCAAATCTTAATTTAATACTTAAGTTTACACCCTGTCAGTGCCGGATAAAAATTCTCCCCTTCATGGGTCCCTTTCACATAGGTGTTAAGCGCACTTCTGGTCGAATAAGTACCGCAGTATCTCTTCTCCTTAAGCGAGAAGCTAGTGGACTTGGGTGCCATTGAAGCCTTTTTTAATATTTAATTAAATACTTTGTCAACATAGTTATTACTGATGGCAAATTGAGGCCTTTGTGAATGTTCGAGTTTTTCACATACCAGCGCGTGGAGTTGATGATTCGATAAAAAATTTAAAAAATGTTAGTGCGACAGGAAAACTACACTTTTAAAATTAAGGATATTATTTTTAACTAAGTAATTTTTACGTCGACACTTAAATTTTGAATGGCGTTTGGAAAACCGAGTAGTTAAGGTTTCTCACTATGTGAATCTTAATTTTTCATAATATATACTTTTTTAAATTAAATATTTTTGTTGCAATATTTTCAACTTCGACAGCCATTTTTTTATGTGTGTCGTACGTGACCGTCAAAAACATTGAAAGTGAAAAAGCAAAAAATAAATAGTCAAAACATATCGCTATTAATTAGCCATTGTATTCGTTCTAAGTGGATTTTGGGAAATTGTTTGTTACACGGGACGACAGCAGAAGTAATTTATTAGCCATCAATTAAACGCTTAATCTCAGCCACACCTAATATGTTTAATTTTAGAGTGCTGAAAGAATGTGGTGATTCTTAAAACATGTTGATTCAATCAATAAATTTTAATAAATTTCGTGTTGTAAAGATCAGTAATAAGAATTTAATGAAAATTAAACTTGATGATATAAAGCCTAACTAAACCTATCAAAATTGAAAATTAAAAGTTCAACTAAAAATCACAAATGCAAAGTTATTTCAAATTATTTCCAGGCTTTAACGTTTAGTTTTAATCACTGTCGCACGGGACATTTTTATGTTGTTCTTATTAGAAAAATTATTTTTAAATTAACAGAAGTATTTAATGTATTTATTAGGTAACAAAAAATAATGTCGTATGACTAAAATAATGTTTAGTAGTAAATTTTATGGCAACCAACCTGAACTGCTAAGAAATTTTAAAATGCTTTTTAGTTCAATGCCAGAGATTTCGTACAATTCGGCAAAGATGCTGGAATCCATTGTAGGCGTGCCGTCTTTTTACCAGAGCAGGGTAGTGACCGAGACGGCGTTTCACATTCTTCTCCTCACTTCCGTCATAACAGCTGCGGCAATAATCAAAGTGTCGGGCTATAGAGCTATTAGACATTATCCCGTGACAAATTTGATACGTTCCTAATGGTCATCGACAGCACAGAAAAAATAGAAAATCGACTTCAATTAAACAATTCGTTCAGACAATTAAATATTTAACTAATTTTGCCCCTGCAAAGGAATTGATCATATCAATTAACGGATTTGTATTTTCGAGTCAGGGGACACAAATTTAGTCAATTAAAAATTAATTGTATAAACAAAAAATACACCACATATACACAAACATTTAATTTTATGGGTTTTAATTAAAAAAATTAATTGCATCAAACAAAAAATAATTGAATAATTAATGTACACCAATTAATTATTTAATTGAATAGTTTTTTGCAAAAATTTTTTCTGTGAGTTCAAACATTGTTCAACCGTCATAAATGCGGGGCCAAGATTGCCTTACACTTCCGCATTCAGTGTTCGCGGTCCATGCGTTATTGGCAATATCGATAGTCCATCGCTGAATTTGGAGTTTGCTGGAAAGCAGAGACACCCCAACGCCTTCCAAATCCAGTGAACCCGTAAGGTAGTGGTAAGTCTAGCATGCCCCAGTTTTGTCCAGTGCCATGTGACCGATTTAATCCTGACATCAAACTGCTCAGCCATCTCGTTTAGAGATGAGATACAGTCATGGGCTGTTCTCGTTCTCAGAGAGAGGAAATCAAAGGCCACAACGGCGGCAAGTCTATTAGTGTAAATTTCTACAGCAGTCGTCCACACTGAAGAGAGTCTGAGCCAGTCTACAGCTTCCTCGCTACAAGCATTGGGGAAGGCTTGGCGAATATTAAGGCTGAGCTCCCTTGAGTACTCCGAGGCCCACACCTTTTCATCACTTAAAGACATCCGTGCAGATGTTCAAGCTTTTCATTATACCTGGAACACCAGGTCTCCACGTATTCTAGCTTGGTATCAGCATTCTGTAGCGGAGATCGTGGGGAGGTTCGAGCCATCCACCGGTTTTAGATTATCGTGCTTTGCTACATATACAAGTACAAATTCTCATTGGACCGTTCAGTGCATATATACCCATGTTTATTTTGGAGATCAGATCCGTCAAATAATTTTAAATCGGTTGTAAAAACTATGACTCCTAACTCCTCATTTTAAAGGTGGAAAGGGAATTGATATGTTCATCCAATGTAGATCACATATTCCCTATTTACTAGAAGTAATAGTAAAATGAGGGAAACCGGTCCCCATACAAGTTTACTCTCGCATTGAAAGATTTGATAACATTTCTAATACTATGTCTGGGCCAAACTCTAAAAGTTGTTAAAATTCTAATTTTATAAGAAGGAGAATAGCATGTTTTCTTCCCATCAACTCTCATCGATTCGGAATAGCAAATATATATAGAGCTTTTCAGAGCTTGCCGATCTGACAGACGGTTGACAGTTAATTTTGCGTCGGAAAGTACCATACATTTCTTAAGTTTAATAAGTAAACAGAAAAAATTTTAGTTAATTTTACCACCTGTAGCTCAAATACAATTCATGTGAACTCATCTTTTTATGTTTCTTCACTACTTCGAAATAAATGAAAATACTTCTTTTAGGATTTAGTTCATTTCTTCAACATTTTTAAATTGAAAATGAAATATGAATACAGATATTCTAAGTACAGTGAAACTTCGATACAACGAATCTTGAGGGGAGTGAAAATACTTCGTTATAGCTATTGATTCATTATACATATGCATTGTGAAACTTTGGTATAACGAAATTTAAAGAAACATGAAAAAAATTCGTTATAACTACGGTTTTTTTTTGTCCAAATTCTATTTTACACTAAAATACTATGTACATAATAAGAATTCAATATTTAAGAGGTAAATAAAAAATAAGGGTTATGTTATGTTAGTTATGTACTGTGAACAGTAAATCAAATAGATATCTGTTTCACCTGTGGCATTTTTTGGATGTAAACGCCATTGTTCGGTCTGGTACACATTTAAAAAAAGTAGTCCAGTTTCGTCTGCATTAAAAATATTGTACGGCTCTTATTCTGCCAACAAACTTGGTAACAATGCTTTCCATTCTGAACAAACTTCATCAAGTGCCAGTGTACACTTTCTCCACTGCGGTTTTTAAAATTATCAAGCCCAACGTTTCTAGCTTTAAAATCGTTGTGTCCCAGACGTGCTGCAAACTGTTCAGATTTGGTTTTTACCATCAGTCCTCCTAAAGGAATGATTTGATTTCGACATTGTGTAAACCATTTAGATAAACATTGCTAAACGTCTTCATATTCTGCAACGCGCAATCTTTTGCACTTTAAAGCTTTAGTGTTGCCAATAATCTCCCGATTTTTTTAAATTGTTTAGCAATTTCTTGCTTAGATTTGTCACCACGATCAACAGCATCAATTATAGAAATTTTTTCTCGTATAGAAATTGATTTACGCTTTAATATGTACACTCATTTTGGCAAAGAACCAAAACAGAACTGACTATGTTTGTGGCTCTTAACATATGCAAATACATTTATGTACCTTTCGTTGTTTTTAAAAGGGACTTCCCCGTTGTACTTAAAATTAAATTTGGTTTTTACATTGTAGTATGGAGGCTATAGTTCAAGACTTCGTTACGTAGAGGGTTTTGATAACGGGATTTTAATGACTTACACGCTTAAAATGCTATACATATGTAGGTATTTCTCAATTATAATTTCGTTGTATAGAGGCTTTTGAAAAAATACTTCGCTTTATAGAGGCTTTATAGCTCAGAATTTCTTCGTTATTATAGAGCATTTTTGTATGAAAAACTTTGCAATAAAAAGGTTTTTTCAAGGGCCTCAGCTAAAAATTCGTTATTTTGAGTGTTTAGTAATAACAAGGTTCGTTATACCGAAGTTTCACTGTAATAGAAATGGTAGTTGGTTTTTCTATTTAATAACATAAATAATACCAAAGAATATTGTACATCTTATAATGTATGAATGTATGTATGTATGTACATTCTTTAATAATTGTTTTGTTGCATAAAACAACAAAGATACCGTTCCGATATCATTCTACAAGTATTAGTAATTTTAAATTTCTGATGAAAAAAGCAAAAATAGGCAATTACCGATATGAGTTTCTAATTAATAAATAATGACATTATTGCAAAAACTTATTAGTTTTTTCATTAAACCTGCATTATGACTAAAAATGATTTAGAAGTTACGATTGTTACTGCCAAATACACAATATATGGATACAAAAAGTTTTTAAAATTTTTTTTCGTTAAAAGAAAATTCGTAAGAAAAATTCTTAATTAACAAAAAAAAATTGTAATTTGTCGCATTGTTATAATTTTTTATACAATTTTACATACTTTAGACTAAAGTTTTTTTTTAAACGAAGTTTAAGACCACAAACTGTGTCTTTTAAAACTATTTGGAAAATATCTTCGTTTAAAATAAAACTCAGATATGACAGAGTTTATTTTCTAACAATTTGCTCGATGACCTGATAAAAAAATCTTAGAAATTTTTAAAAATTCTCCAAGGGTTAACGTTTTGATGCATTTCTTCCTTCAAGTGCTATTTTCTTACTCAGTACTGTAAAACCAGCTTCATTCGGCATACAAAATAAATTGTATTGAAATATTTTACATCGAGCCAAAGACAAAAAATAAAGCTTAATTTTTGTGTGGATATTCGACCGTTTCATTTATTGATAGATGTATATACGAGCATATTTTTAATGAAATCAGCAACATTGTTGTCAGTGTTTAAGCTTAATGGAAAAATATTTGATTCGATTTAGCATAATTTCAAATTCGATTAGCTACAATATCTTCAGCACACAAACAATGAACAAACTGACTATCTGTCAGACAGACAGACAGACAGACAAACAGACAGAAACTTTCATATAAAATTGAACATACTGAATGATTCATTCGTTCATTCAATCCACAAATCAAATCCACATTTCAAATACAACTAAATTGCATAAAATTGAGTTGAGTAAATAAAATATATTCATATGGCTTCTTTATTTATTGTATAAAATTTTATAAATTTTTTAACATGATGTTTTATTGATTTTTTTTTTTTGGAAATTTTTATTGTATTTATGAGATTTTCTGTTGATTTTTAATAAATAAAATTCTTTCAATATTTAACAATAATTTATTTCGTAAACATGTTAAATCATAAATAACAAAATATATTTTTGTCTTATGGGGACTGAAAATTTAGAGGGATAATTATTAACTTCCCAGGCTGCAGAGCTGCAATATTATTTTTTTAGGCGAGTGCTTGTCAAAAAATATGTACAGGTTCTCTAGTACAAGGCACCCTCTTGACAACTTTTTAGGAATAAAGATGACTAAAACAGTTTTTATCGCAAACACGTGTTAATATTAATCAAAAGTATGAAAGATAATTTTCATCATGTTAAAAATTTTTTTAAACAGTAAAAAAAATAGGTACTCATTAGTAAAATTTAAATCAATACCCAGTAAAAACTTCGCTTCGGAAAAAAGCAAAAATACTACTTACAATTTTACTTAAATCAGATTATGCTACCTCCCCTCTCACCTATAAACAGTGCCGAACTATGTAAGTCAATTTGGCGATTTTACCTCCAAATTCGACGATTTTCAACCAATTTTATCTAGCAACTATGTCATGATAGATTTCCAGGCAGTCCATTAAAAATAATGCAAAATATGTTTTTTATTTAATTTAAAACAATTTTTTTACTGGAATTTAAAAAAACAAAAAACACTTAAAAATCATAACCAGGGAAACCAGAAATACGCTCTAAGAAACACGTTTTCTGCGCATAAAATATGCAATAAAAACTTGAAAATATGCTTTGAAAACTGTAATAAATTTGCTCCAAAAAATTCAAAAATTGCTTATTTGAAAAGAAAATAATCAACAATTTAATAATAGTTCCATTTAATGAAAACAATCATCAAATTATAATCGGTAAAGTCCAAACAACGTAGCATTTACGTACTAATTTTTGAGATTTAATCCTATTTGGAAACGATGAGCAGTCATCGGCTCACTAAAACAAAGTTATGTTAAGAGGTTGAAATTCATAAATAGAGCTATTTGTGTCAAAAGTTATCTAGATATTAACATCCATATGAGATTTTTTGCCTTAAAGGGATTTTAGGGTCGGTCGCTAAATTTTCTATTAATGCTAACATTGGAAAGAAGGTTAACGCTATTTATAGATGGAAGCTTTGGGCAAATGTGAACTGATTCAAGAAGAATTTAATTTGCTGTCAAATGTTCTTGGGCGAATTTAATCTAAATACCATCAAATTACTATGGTTGACGGACACAGAAAGTCTAATTTGTAAAGAAGTTTTTGTAGGAAATATGTGAAATTATAGACAGATTACCACAATTCACATAGACTTCGTCCTTATTTGATCAAATTATCTACGAAATTGCAACTTGTACTTTGCGTCCAAAATTAACATGGACAGGCAACCAGTATTCAAAAGGCGATCGGTATTCAAAAAGATTGGTCCATATTTCTATGTATTACACACATCGCCAAAATCGTATATAATTTCCAAAAAAAAAATTTTTGTTATTTGCTGCGAAAGCTTTTGTGGGCCTCAAAAAAATTTTATATGTATATGGTTTCTGCCTTCATTAGTTGCACAAGGAAAAACATTGTATAGTTCAATACAAAAAGTTTTTGGAACGATCATTTATTGTTTCTACCACACACAATCTAAAACATACCAATCTTCTATGTATAAGCCTCGATTTTTTAAGTGCCGAAATACGCGAGTTTCCCCTTGACTTTCAGAATCTACATGGATTACTTTTTTATTTATTCATTTGCCGGAACTTTATCTCAGTGTTCGAAAATAAACTGAACGTTATTTAGCGTACGGTACACCCAGAAACGATATCTATTTTCTTTAGTGCACAGCACTTAATACCGTTCATAGATATTTTTACGAAAGTTACAAACAAAACAATTGTTGAGGTTCTTTAGACGTAAATTGTAATCTGTAGTGTTTTTTTAGCAACGCTTGTCACTTTTATTGTTGTTGTTGTTAAGAAATTTGCACGACTAAAGCACGAATAGCCTATTTGTGTATTTATCGTGTACTTTTGTTTTGTTTGTAATATTTTTTGTTGGATTTTTGTCTTTTTAGATACATTTTTAGAAGCATTTTGTTTTTGTTAAAATAATTTTATAGTCTTAACCAGCCAATATGGCGTTGATCGCAACTGAAACGAACAAACATTTATGTTCTGTGTCGAACGCAACGAAGTTTGTGGTTTCTTACAAAAAAAAAAAAAAAAAAAAAAACACAAAGCAACAAAAATTTTCTTATTATTTTTGTTGAGTTGGATTAGTACGGTATTTTTATTGTGAACGAAGATCACAAACAGATTAACGTTTTTCTTTTAGGGTATTTAAAACAAAAACACTAAAAACGTTTGCGTATTTCCATATTTCTACCGTACAGAACATTACAGTATAGAATTCAATATTTATTTTCGAACTCTGCTTAATCATATGCCAAAAAGGCGTTGTCAGATTATTTTATATCCAGGACTCATTCCCGTATTTCTTTAGTTCTCTTTTGAAACAGCAGTCGAGTCCATATCAATAACAAGCTCACAAAATTTGCTTGTTGACAAATCAAAGAACACTTTACCATTCGTCTTTCTACTTTCACCATTAAACTTAAATGTTGTGCAGCAAATGTTTCATAATATGGGCGGGGACTTAAAAACCTACACAATCTAAATATTAATTATTTTTATCAGTATATATTTTTGTTAATATAAAAATTTTTTGATTTGTTTAAGTTGTAGCAACAATTTATCTTACGAAAACTTAAATACTGTGTTATAAAAATAGTTTCATAGCAAAAATATTTTATCCTGTCCCCTTTGGTGGGCGCTGCATCACAAAAACATGATTTCATGTATTTATGCTAAAAAATATACAACAAAGTTACTTAAAATCGCTGGAGAAATGTATTGATTGTCATAAACTTTCCCCGTTAGTTATAGGGATTTTCTTAAGGATATTTCGCCTTTTGGAGGTTTCCTCCTGGTCAATCAGGTGCCGTCAATAGCTGGGACTCGGAAAAAATCCAAAATTGTCAGATCTCAAGAGGTCTTGACGATCTCTAGCGATAGCGGCTGACTATATATCCGTCAATAATCAGGTTGGAAACTTTTTTCAGGAAGTTTAAATTTTTCGTTGAAAAGATACTTGCTACTACTACCTTTTGTTGTGGGTAGAGAAGAGGCGAGTCTACTATCTTGCCAGCTTTTGCACTCAAATTACTACCTGGGTATCTTGGTTGTGCATACACTCAGGGGCGGTTGGTAAACGCGTTGTTTGTTACTTTCAAAATGATTATTATATACATTTGTCTTATATGAGTACCCCTTATTCAATTATTCTTCCGAAGGCGTCAATTATAATTCAGAATTTGGCATTGTAATTCAGATTGGTCAATTGTAATTCAGAAAGCGTCAATTGTAATTCATAATGTGTCCATTGTAAAAAAAGGAAGTGTCAATTTAAATATGAATGCAGATTATAGACCGACCGTCTTGTCTTCATTGTCTGGTGCACTGTGTTGTGTTGCACAGCAGGAAAACAGTGGCCCACAGTTGTGATGGTCGTTGTTTGATCTGTTATATTCTTCCAGTTGATTAATTTTTGTTCCATTACGCCAGAACCTGCAACGTTTGGTACACAAATGCTGCTTTTGTCATAGTCTTTAATTTTAGATCAAATATTCTCAATGGGACTTAGTAGCGGAGAAAAGGGCCCTAGACGCAAAACAGAGGCAGTCGTATCTTTAGTGGATTTTCTTTATTACGTATATGTTGCATTCGGGATTTCAACTGAAAAAGGTCTAAAACTTGTGAAGTAAAATTTTATGAAGATGGATTCATAATTTATTACAGATCCCAATTCAAATTTATTTCCTAGAAATTTAAATTCTTGATGGAGGGTATTAAAGAATCGGCACCTAAAAAGGTAAGACTATTCTGACTTTGCATTAAAGTGTGTACAGTTTATTTCTTATTTTTGCTCAAGCTATTAAATATTTAATTGAAATTCACAAATTTGCATTTCACTCTACTGTTTTTTTTTGTTTTTGCTGTTTCTGTTTTTCTTTTTCTCTAAAGTTTTCGAACATTTAAATTCTTGTATTTATTTGATTCAATATGCGCTGATAAATTTTGGTCAGTAAGTCAGTCTTTCCAGCCATACAATGTTTTTCGATAGATATAATTTTTTTTTTTCTAAAAAGTAAAACGAAATAAAACTAAATCTATGGAAATATTGTATGCCACTTAGCCAGTTTGCATGTCTGATTTTTTCCCCTCCTTTTACACGGCTGCTTTTAGCTTTAGCTTATTCCTCTTTGTTTTATTATTTGTTTTTTGCCATACGATGTTTCTGCTTCTATATGATTTTACTGTTTTTTTTTCATCAGTCCCATTTCAGTATGTCCTGTAGAGATTTGAAATGAGCAAAGCGTGCTGCTGCATGCTGACTGCAATGTCCTTGCTGAACATTGGCATTGCTATTGAAATTCTTAGTTTGCGTTTTTGTCCTTTTTTTGTGCTCATTCTTTTTTAATTGAAAATATACAACGAGTTGTTCGCTAATTGTTGAAAATGAGCATCATGTAGCAGCAACAATATAGAAATAGAACATTGGTAGCAGCAGCAGCAGCAGCAGCAGCAACTGTGCACAGCACATCACAAGTTGAAAGTTGTTGATGGCGTTGGCAGTAGTTAAAAGAACTAAATAGTTAAAAACTATTCCTTTTTCATTTTCGATTTTTAATTAATAAAATACTATAAATGTATGAATGTTAGTTTTTCTTTTCAATATTTTTTGTAAAATACTTTCAATTGAGCAGGAGAGATGTGTTTTTTTTTTTGGTTGTTATTTGATGAAAACACTCGAAAAACTATGTTAGTAAAAGTTGTTTATTCGATATCTTCTTAAAATTTTTAATTAAGCAAATATTAAAAAAAAATTCTTTTTTTATTTTTGGTGTAAAATCGAATGTAACCTGCTAAGGAGGTGGACACATTCTTTATTTTTTACCATCTTATATTTGTTCATTTAAAATTTATTAAAATTATCAGAAGAATTCTTTTATTTGGTACTTTTTTGCCTGCTTAAGTTTCATTTACAATTTTGTTTAATGCTACTTTTTCGAACCTTGGGCATTTGTGTAATTAATTAAATGTTTTATTCTTGCATCGTTGATTGAAATCCAACAGGGAGCAGACATTAAACAAATTAGCACCAAACTAATGAAGTTTGAAATCAAGTGAAATCGCTTGGAGAGCGATTTTTTGCAATTTATTTGAATATTTGGAGCACCTTCATTCAATAAATGGCAGCTAAAAAACGCTAACTTTTCAGGAGAGCTCAGCATAATTAAGGTAGTTTTCACAAGATGGCTTAAATATTCTTACTAACTTATACCTTTGAAAATAATCGCAATATTTTTATGATATAACGTATGCGGAATAAAGTATGAACTGACACATTCGCAATAAAAAAAATTAAAATAAGGGTTTGAAAAGCAAAGTTAATATACATTTGACCAACAATATGACCAACTGAAAAGTAACAAAGCTCCAGTTATTGATAATTTGCCAGCTAAACTTTTAAGTACTAATCTCATACTACCGCAGTCATCCATCCTACAGCCACTATTTGGAAAAATCTGGGTGACAGAAACTATACCGAAAGATTAGGAAAAGGTGTTAATGATTTAAATTCCCAAAAAAGGAGACCCCAAACTTTGTGCAATTGGAGAGGTATTGGCCCTTACTCCGACCGTGTGTATTTTTAATAAGGTAATCCTAAATCGCATCTTCAGATTCCTAGACGCACAGCTACGAAAGGAGCAAGCTGGTTTCCATCCTAATCGCTTATGTATCGACCAATTTAACAGCCTACGTCTAATAACTGAGAAATGTGTTTGATAAAACTCAATCCTTTATCTTATTTTTGTCGTTTTTTATCCTTAAACGGTCTTCGGGTTAAATTTCTACACATTTAAAATTTGTCCAAAAAAATTAAAAACACTTTCAATTAAGGAAAAACCCTGTATATTTTCATTAAATATTTAGTATGGGTGATTTTTCACCCGAAGAACTTTCTGCAAGTTATTTTGAGGAATGAATGAGGGTTAAAAAGCCTTTGACGCTATTGATCGCAGCAAAAAACATAGGTATAGCAGATAAAAAATCATATCAAAATCGAGATGATTATCCATACATTTAAGTGATTTGGTAATCACTTCAAATTGACAAGATTACAACTAAATCACTTCATCAATCACATAGAATCCTCTAAACATACCTCAAACTGAGTATAATGTAAAATCGGCCAACATGAACGTGTACAACCGACCACGATATCTGCTTAATGTTATTTTTTCTTAAATAATTCATAATTCAAATGACATTTTTTGGAGAAAATTATCTAAATAATTAAATAACAAGTTCTTGAACATCAGAGAGGGGTTTTATTTTACCCATCCTTACAATATAAATGACTTTTCATATTGTCCAAACTAATTTGGACACTTTACAAACAATTTAAATTTTTAAGTTTTTTTAATATTCATACTTGAATTAGTCGTGTCAAAAATCGCTAATATAAAACAGAATTTTAATTCACAACTAGAGTATCCACTCTAGTTAATTAATCGTTGTTCGGTTAATTGAGGAAGTTTTCCGCCATTATTTGAACGAATTTTGATTATTCGTCCAATTTCGAATAGCGAATAACTCGAACGATTTATGTCAATTAATCGATTAAGATGAATATCTTTAAAAAATATATTTTCTTAAATAAAAATATTTATTTTTAGATTTCTAACTGTTAAATATTATTTAAAACTTAATTATATGTTCTTAACTTCTTGAGCATATTTCACACCCTTTTTAGATGTTGTTGTGTGAGAGACAAATTATGTATATCATTGTAAACGTCAATTTTTTTATATAAAGCCGTATTCATAATGAAAATTTGGCATGAAGTTAGCAAAAAGTTTATTCATAATACACTAACCAAACTCTGGCTAACGATTTGCTAAACTCTTGTCAACGAGCTGCCAAACGTTTGCGAACTTGCGAAAAACAGCTGTTTAATGTCAAACAATTTTGTTTTTTTTTATTTACTTTCTTTTACTTAATTTATTTTTGTATTAAAAACGCTTAAAAATTTTTATATGTAATTCAGCGATGATTAATGAAAAACGTGTTGCATTTTTGAGTAATACAATGTGGCATCATGAAAATTCAGAGTTGTTTTATTAAAAGTTGGCAGATGTGGAAAAGTTCGTTATGAAATAACTCTGTGCCAACAAGCTGCTTAGTTTAATCGGCGTTCTAGATAGCAGCCCGTTGTACACGCAGAGAAAAAACATGATTAATAAATGGTCACTACGAACATTTTTATTCATATTTGCCTAATATGTTTACCCTAATAAGTTTTTTATAGTCCTAATATAACTTTAACAAATATTTTTTGTCCTTAACATTTTTAAATTCACTATAATAATATTATATGGTGTTTTACACCTAAAAAGTTACTCTGATCTAGATAAACATATTAAATTATGTGAAATGTTTGCTACTAAAATATTTTTATTTTCAACTATACAATTAAAATCATACAACAAAGGTATGTTTAGTACCATCATTTTTGTTTGCTTTAAAACACATTCTCTTATTGAGCAAACATTTATTGTCAAAAAAAACAACAATGTGTATTTATAAAGCAAAAAAATGTTCTTCGCGCATTTAAGTCTGTTAGCATCAGTTAATCGGGAAACTTAAATTATTGAAAAATAATTTTAACTTTATTTCAGGGAGAAAAAGGCCGGTAAGTGATTTGTATATAATTATAAAAATACATACAAACATGTATAACCGTTGTTTTTCTTGCAGCCAAAAACACCTACAACTTTAAAAAAAATTGGGAGTCAGTTGATTGAATTTATCTGTACGGCAAAAAGGAAAATAAATTGGCAGATGAGTGCTGGTAAGCTTTGCGACAGAATAGAAGCAAATGACACATTGAAAAAACCAATTATCTTTAATGTGCAGTTTTTCGTTAGAAAAAAACGAAATTCGCTTAATAAGAAAACGGCCAATATACATATGTATGTATTTAATTTAATTTTTTATTATATGCTTTAATGTACATATATATCTATAAACAAAGTCTATGTACATACATTTGTATTTTTAATAAAAAATAAATTCTTTAGAATTAATTTGTTATTGTTTTTATTGTGAGAACCATGTAACGTGTTAAAATAGACATATTTTTCTTATGAGCATGATAATATGTTTGAGACAATAATAGGCTAAAAACATTATGTCTGAACATATATTGTTGCTCAAGACGTGTTTGGCACAATCATAACCACAAACATTAATGATAGTTTGCGATTGTGATTGCATCAACCATGTTTTTTCTTTGCGTATACGTAGTGTGCAAACTGTGGCTAACTTTTTGTTATGAATACGGCTGACATAGTTTAACATTTATCGTAAAAAATGTGTAAATTAAAGGAGATTACATATTAAATATTTATGCTAATTAGATCAGGGGTCTAATTCTAGCACGCGTGATCAAGTACTTTCTCGATTCGAAAGCAATTTAATATCTAATTATTTCAGTCAATACCGAACGAATCGGAATAATTTGTTCAGTGTTGTAAAGCATTCATTTAAGTTTCACAATACTGAAAAAAAATTTTGGATTAGTTCAGTATCGACTGAAATAAAATTGCTTTAGAATCGAGAAAGTACTCGATCACGAGTGCCAGAATTAGGCCCCAGATAGGACGAGTAAATACTCTTGAAATAGTTTTTATTTTCGAGTAGCATAATTCTACGACGCATATCCCACACAGAATAAGTAAATTTTATATATTTTGGATTCTTTTTCGCCCATTGGGGACAGCGTCCGACTTGATTCTGATTATAAATGTCGGCGTGTAAGGGTGGCTTAAGTTCTCATCCTACATTGAGATTCGCTAACTTCTAGGCGGAATTTTCTCGATAACATAATGAACCTTGATTTATTTGCATTCGCTCTTATAAATCAACTAAAAGTTAGACATTGTTACTTCTAAAATAGTAATTCTCAACCAAAATATAAAACAACACTATAATAAATTTGCTGGAGGCTGTAATAAATAGATTGCCTTTTCGCTCAATGTAGCCCACAAGACACAACCACTAAATTTCGTGTTTTACGCAAATAAGTCAAAAATATTTAAAGTACTAGAGTAATGACTCATGTCTGGGCACTAACCTTAAACCAGAAACAACCAGCTTAAAGAATGTCCATCGACTTAAATTTTACTCGATTTCTAGGAATAATAAATTTAAAAGTTTATCATAACTAACTGGCACGCACCTCTCACAAAATAATCCTGGACCTAAAAAGACAAAAATATAAGAAGTAAATGAAAATATGAGCTCAAGCCTATATTTAATGCCCGCATTAAGTTAAGCAGGAGGGGCAGAATTGCAAATTATAAACCTAATAAACATAACTGTACTAAACTTTGGCTTTCAGATCATTTCATAGTCTGTTAAGGGCCAAATACACATTTCAAATGCTTGGCCAGCAAGCAAATTTAATCGTGTATGTACGTGTGCTGGACGTAATACTCACTGTCATATCTAAATTTTTTAATTTTCTATCTAACATCATCGGTGTGACACATAGAAACACATATTTACTAATACTACCATATCGCTTAATAAGAATTACTTGACGTATTAATTTAATTTTGTTTTCCTTAATCTTGTTTCGGTATTTTATTAGATGAAAACTGTATTTTTTGGAGCCGGGTTTTTGGATTTTTGTAATGATTTATTTAATTTAAATTGCAACAAAGTGAGTTTCAATTTGAAAAATAATACTGATTTTATTTTTACACTAGCGGACCCGGCGAACTTCGCCTCTCCCCAATTTTAAATGCCTAAATGACACCTGTCAGATTGTGCAAAGTCTAAGTCAACGTTTAACGCCATCTATCGGATTTAGGCTGAGAACTTTATATTTTTTCATTTGGAAAGCCAAATGGAAAGCCAAAATTTCGTACAAAAAAATCCATTTTCGATTTTTCCAATTTTCCGACTTTTGGTGAGAGATTTTCCAATTTTCCGCATTTCGCATTTTCTGCAGTTTTCCATGATTTACACTAAAGGTACGGTCACATATGGCAAACATTTGTAAAATTTTGTTTGCCGGCATTTTTTTAAAATTTGTTAAAAAAATAAAAATTTTATTTGCTGGTCACACTACGCACATTTATTTGCCCATTTTTGTTTGTTCAAACAGTTTATAAATACCTTCAAATAAAAAATGGGAAAACATGTTTGCCCTGTGTTCACATATAAAAATATTTGCCTAAAAATAATTATTTGAACAAATTGTCAAAAATAAAAATTAAATAAATAAAATTACTTTTCATTTAAACTAAAAATTACCATTTTGATGCAAAATATTGAAACTTTAATGGTTTTATGGTACAGGAGAGCGAGAACAGCAATTTTAAAAGTAAAAGAGGATTAAGATAACAAATAAAGGGAAAAGGCAATTTGGCAAAGTAATTTCCAGCCTTATACAACTAAACTAACATACATTATGAAACTAAAGTATTATTTGTTACGGTTTTAGACGCAAGCAATAAAGTGTTTTAGAGAGTGGATCAATTGTTAATAATAGACCGATATTCACGAAATTCAGTTATATGATTTCTAGGCATAACTATAAATTGAGTTTGTGCAAAATTTAACGATAAAAGGTGCATTCCGCCACCAATTTACGTTAGTTTTTGTAAATAAATATTGATTTTTTCAAGAGGTTGTTCCCCATTTCGCTCCATATCTCTTTTCCTACTAAACCAAAAGTGCTGAATTTCAATCCAAACTGCTTGGACGAACTTGCGGCCAAAATTTTTATTTTTCGTCAGCATCCTTTTCTAAATTGATATAACAATGTCCATCCGTCCGGCTATCTGTCGATGTTTACCTTATTCGCAAAGTACATGTCGCAATTTTTGAGATAATCGCGTGTGTTCTAGAATCCGAATTCACTCGAAAGTGGATTACTTCAGCATTTTTTGTGTTCCACAATTCACCTCCACATGTTTTTATTCGTTTTCAATGAGAGTGGTAAGGGGTTAGTGAAAGTAAAACGAATCGACTTTAATTCTTATATGTGAGAACATTTTCAGCAAAAAACATAATTTTGGTTTTTAGTTTGAAATGTTCTTTATATAATGAAAACAATACGTATTTTCACACAAATATCGCAAATTTTTATTTACAATATTTACAGAATTTTTACCATTCCTTTTAGTTTGTGGGACTTTTAATAAATTTTATCGCTTGTTTGAAATATTAAAGATTTTCGCGAATCTTCGCTACTTTTGTAAATTATTTTTTTCCGACATTTTGTTTTTTAACCGATTTGGCAATTTCAAATATATTTTTGGGTTTGCAATTTTTCGTGAATGTTCGCGATAGATGCAATTGTTTCCTCTGATTCTTTACAGCTTTAACGATTTTTAATAAATACATATTAAACTTTGCTATTAGCAAATTTTTGCGAATTTCCGCTAATTTAGCCACTTTTATCGAATTTTTGCCATTCCTTATAGTTTTAGGGACTTAAAGTCAATTTTATGGCTTGTTTGAAATATGAAAAATAATCGCTATTTTTGAAATTTTCGCGTACCTTTGTTGCTCATAAAAACTTATTTCTGGAGAAAAGTTTTGTGCCCACAAACAATCTATTATCACCTTACCAAATGTTATTGTAATCCATCCATATTTAACCATAGCTCTTATACAAATACTCCTTCTGTAAATAGCTTTTAATGTCATAATAATCTTATAAATGTTGGTTTTAGCAAAAATTTCTATACTAGTTAGCTTGTAAATGTTGTCTTAGTAGGCCGAGAATTGGTTCTAGGTCACTTGCTACAATCACTTCAAGACGAAAAAATTTCATAAAGATGGCGATGTCGTTAAATTATTCGGCACTAATAAGTTTTATATAAATCTTAAATTCATTATTTAATTTTATTTTGGCGGGTCCATGATTGTCCACTGACCCCAAACTATTTATATAGATACGCCATTTTTGCAATGCATAATTTGTAACAGTGGCTCATATTTTATACCCATATTAAATAAATTACCTACTTACTTAAGAAAAATGTATTTTGTAACATCTTGAAACCTACTTACCGCGCAACTCTTTGCTAAAAAGAGAACACAGCAAAAATTGTTTTACATAAAAAAGTTTTTTCGTAATTAAAAAATTATTTAATTCTGTTAATTTTTTCAATTTTATTCAATAATTTTTATTTCAAAGCTTTTTTATTTGCCGCTGTTTGGTCTTACAAAATTTTTGTAAGAACAAATATTTATTTGCCTAAAATCGAGGAAAATATTTGACGTTAAATGGTCACATTAGGAGCATTTTTGTTTGCTAGCAAATAATTTTGTTTGCCCAAAATCAGCTGTTTTTCTGTTTGCCCCTCAAAAATATTTTGTGGTCAGATTAGGGCAAACAAATATTTGATATTTTTTGACAAATGTTTGCCATATGTGACCGTACCTTTAGAACTTTCTTTTGTACATACATACATACACATACATACACACATCCTTTTTTATATATATACCTAGCGGTAAATTTTGAAAGGACTGAAAGTGGAAGGCCTGTTTGAATGCCTCTGCACTCCTTTCTAAAAGATTCACTTCGTATGATATCCTGCCTTCAGAAATATGCCTTCTAGAAGGTATAAATTACTTTTAGAAAGACCTTCCAAAATATCCATTACACATTCGCTACTCCCTTCTTTAAGAAGGGAGAAAGGAAGTTGTTCAATTTTGATTTTGTTTTTAGTGACATTCTGTATTCCCTTAGGGAAGGGTCTTTCCCTCTGTTGTTCAATTGTTATCTTTTTTATTTTTTGGTCTCTAACATCTTAAAAACAATTTTATACATTTATTTTTGCACGTAGTCCCTAAACCCGTCGTTTGTCTTATGTAAACGTATACGTTGCGAATCAGCTGTTTCGTTTTCCCTACTAAGTTTTTGTATAATAAGTAATAATAACTTCTACGTAAACATAATGTAAACATAATGTTGCGTTTTCCCCCGTATTAACGTTAGAGCTGTGAAAGAATTTTATCTGACAATATAAAAGAATAATTTAACAAATTTTTTAAATCATGGAGGCAAACTTATTGAAAAGTTTATAAAACATACAGTATTATTCGCTTATTTTGTGATCAATAGTATTTTTTTTTTAAATCAATTGTTTCAGAAATGTTAAACGCTTGCAATTATTTTCCCTATGTAAAGCTTATTTTTTAGAATAACATCACGCATAAAAATAAATATAAAATCTTTTTCTAAAAATGTTGAAGAACATTTTAAAAATCTACTTGACAAATTATAAATGTTTTATACATATAAAGGAATCTTGGAATTTTTTATTATAAATTTTAAAAATAATTTTTCTGTGAACTTTTAAAAAATTTATTTAAAACATAAATTTAATCCAACTCGGACATTTTCTAGCTTTTCCAATCGGTAGTTCTTTCCTTTTAATTCCTATTTTGCATTCTTACCATTGAAATTGTATGTATGTATGTATACCAAATGTCTTTGAATGTAAAACTAAAATTTTCAGAAGTCCTTTTAAAAAACCTTTTTTTATAGGTATTCAATATGTACTTCTTTTGTATGTTTTCATAGAGTACTTAAATAGAAGCCATTTTTTCAGTGCACCTTTGTAATGCCTTTAAACAGTCCTTTATTAAAAGGCGTTCTTAAAGACATGCATCAGAAGGGCTAACAAAAGAGCTTCTTTTGAAAGCCTTTTATAATTACTGAAAGAAGAAGGGAGTGTGGAAGTCCTTGCTTCCAATGACAACCTGTATAAAAAATATATGAGTATGGAATGCGAAGTGGAGAGCTTGTGTCTGCTAAATAAGGCCTTCTATTAGGCCTATTATGTCATTCTTTTTACCGCTGGGTAGATATAAAGTAGGTACATATGTATGAACACATTTGCTGAAGTAACTGTTGCAATAAAGGAGCAATATGAATTGTTATTTTATTATAAAGACGCAGAGAAGCTTTAGTTAGCGAAGCCACCGAGGTCGCGGAGGCCATTTGACCGATATTTTATTTCATACATAAATGAACCATACCAATATTATCATAATAAAACGAAATGACAATAATTTCCTAAATACTTTGTGTTTTATTCAAAATCAACTGCGGCCCTTAAAATTTAACCACCGGTTATAATCATATTATGTTCATAAAGAAAAGTTTTTGTTACTGAGATTCTCACCGTTTCAAACCAAATATTCTAACGTAAAAAAATAGTAGCAAGCTTCAAAACATCCATACTTATACCTAATTGTCTTACCAGCTATAGGGGACTGTCACTTATTGATACGTTATGCAAAATTTTCAGCAACATCTTCTTTCGGATCTCTGATTGGATAGGGAAAAACAATATTTTAAATGAATATCAGGCGGGATTCAGAAAAAATATTCTACGGTTGACAACGTTTTCAACCTTGTCAATATTGTACACTTAAATTAACTTAATGGCAATAACACGTATGCATTTTTCGTCGACTTCTCATGTGAATTTGATATGATTCCAAGGAATTCTCTTTTTTATAAACTTACTAGTATGGGGTTATCATCAAAAATTGTTCGAATTTTACAACATTCATACACAACAAGTCGAATATTTTATAAAAACACATTTTCTGAGCCTCTCAATATATATCTTGGCATCAAACAAGGCTGTATATTAAGTCCAATTTTGTTTGCATTGTTTGATTTAGAGGACGTGTTACCGGGGGGAATTAACATTGACAACATTTCTGTAAAAATCCTACTTTATGCTGATGATATCGTCATATTATCTGACTCCCCAAATGTATTTCAAAATATGATTGATACATTTCATTCATACTGTAAAATGTGGTTTTTAAAAGTCAATTTGGCTTAATCTAAAATATTAGTGTTTCGCAATGGTACCAGAATATCAAAGAAACCTAAATGGAATTTTGGAGATGATAATGTCGAAATTGTCAATAGCTACAGATACGTAGGAATTGACGTTAACTACAATTAATTGTTTAAAAAACATTTAGAAAACCAATTAGCTTCGGCAAAAATGGCTATATTATCTACGTGGTCAAATTACATAAACCATTTTTAAATTTCAAACAACAATAAACTCAAAGTTTTTAATGCTGCTTCACGTTCTATTATGTTTTACGGTGCTCAGATCTGGGGTTCTAAAAAATACGATTAAGTGGAAAAATTGCTCAGGTTCTTCACTAAAAAGATGCTGTATCTGCCACACAATACTCCGAACTATATGCTCTACCTAGAAACCGGTCTCAACTCCATGTTTCTGGATACTTTGAGGCTTCATTTCGCCTATATTAACAAAGTAACTAATAAGAACGAGACGAGGATTATTGGATTCAAACGGAAGAGCGTTCAGAAATTCTTCAGCAGGCATGTGAGCATTATGTAACTTAGATGAGTCGGAAAATACACTTCATTTCATTGGAGTATGCCCTATGTACAAAGAGAGTTAGGCTTAAATATATTTCGAAATTTAATTTTATTCTAAATGAAGTTTTAAACATTCTTAATTGATGTGTTTTTGATTATAGCAGACTTTGTAAATACTTGGAAGTTTATTTAAAATGCAGAATATTGCTACTCAATGAATTCAGTTATTCTCATTCAAAATAAAAATAGTAGGCAATTAATTTCTTTTTGATGAATGGATTTAAAATTAGTTATATATTCTGCCAATCTGGCTTACAACTTTAAGTTATGCCAAACATAGATAAATTTTAATCTTAAATATTAAATATTATTAAGACCCCTTTCAGACTCTGCAAGTTAGTTGCGCAAGTAACTTGCCGAGTACAACAAAGTCTGTACTAAATATTTTTTTCCTTACCACGACCTTACCGCTGACGTCAACAAACCAAGAGTTGCGCAAGAGACTTGTGCAAGTAACTTGCCGAGTGTGAAAGGGGTCTAATATGCTAATTTTTATCTTTTAAACAAATAATAACTATAGAAGATTGATTTCCTGAAAGTTGCAGAAAAATTCTTTTTTTATATGTGTTATAAATACCCAGGAGTTTGCAACCTATAAGACTTAAAAAAGTGAACAAGGTTTTTAAAATTTATGAACTCTACAAATGGAAAACCTTATAATGTTTAAACAATAGGTGAGACTTATTCTCAACGATAAAAGATATCGCATAACAAGATTAAAAATCAATCTTATTTTTTTAGAATTTATCCACCAGTCCCAGAATACACTTCCCATCCATATAAAAAAAAACTGGCATTATAAGCCCATGAACAATGTCTTTCTTAACATGAGTTGGCAACATGAAAAATTCACTTTGAAATTATGAAATTGACATGACCTTCAAATGATAATTTAGAATCAAGTATTACACATAGACAATTAAGACGATCAACTAATTCAATTTCACCACTATTAAAATTAATATTAAACCATTAAACGCCAAAATTAAGCTAGCAGTGATAATTAAAACAAAAGTTTATTTTTATGTTCATTGCACTAAAAGTAGCATAAAGGTTTGGGTGGGGCGATTGGTATGGAAGGAAAAAATCTTAATGGGCGCTTCGCGTTTCTGATTCTTGGGATTGTACCGAGCAAAAAAGTCCACTAGACCATACGTCTACGATGAAAATCGAGCTTGCAGATTTTGACTTGCAGTTTTTTCTCACACTTTTGTCACGTTTTGTTTGGATATTTTGGCCTATTACAGCCAAACCATTCAGATTTTCGATCCAATACTAAGACAAATATTGTAGCCAAGACAATAGTTATGAACTCTCTGGTACATCGCAAAAGCATTGGAACGCTCCTTAAGCAATGTTGACAGACGTGCACAATTACATGTGACTTGAAAAGTTGACAAGTCAGATGTAAAAAACATGTCGTCTACATGCACCATAAGCCAAGCAGTAAATAGGTAGTACTCCTGTTAGCTCTAAAACCAAATTGAAAATCATGTAGAAAATTATTATGATCAATATTTTTTGAAAAGTTTAATCTTCATAAGATGCCACTAAGTTTTTTTATGATCTACCCAAAAAAGTTGGGATTGACTTCTGCAATAGAAAGTTTGTGTTGTATTTTTTAAATAAAATAAAAAGCTTTGTATAAAAGAAAAAAAATATTTAAAAAAATAAATATACAAAAATATATTTCAGATATTCGCATATAAACTAAAACATTCACAGGGACTCTTTTTTTTGAAAATATAAATAAACAGTACTTGTTCCACGCCTAAAAAAACATAAAAAGTACATAAACATATTTAAACTTATATAAGAATATATATTCTGTTATATACATTTGCTGCCTGGGCCACGATGTCGACAGGAAACAAAAACAAAATTTAATTTATTTAGATATCACTCCTAAAATATTCGAACTCACAGTGGAATGTGTCAAAGATTCGGTACAGCCGAATATAGCACTCAAACATGTTTAAAATAAGTTTAAAAAAATTAAAATTTTTGACATTTTTGCACTTTTTAATTAATTTTGTGTTCGTATATAAATTAAAAAAAATTTGAAAATGTGTACACGAACTATGTTTCTGAAGAAGAAAATGCAAAACTCCAAACGTAGAAGTTCGGCAAAATTCAATACCGGTATTTAAAAGTGAAATTGTGGCATTTTCAGAAACGAATTTTGACAGCTGATTTAATAGTCAAATTTTCCAGCTTTTGCTTACCCTTTTTAGCACTACCAAAGAGTTGTTCACACGTTTTGTAGTTTAAACTTTTCAGCATAGCTAATACTGAAAAGTAAATGCTTGTACTAGTTGAGCTCCTATCAAAAGTTCGATACATTAAAAAGGTAAATGTGCAACAAGTCTGTAGACAAAATCTACTAGTGGCTAATTCTATTCTCATACAAATTATCTTTTTCTGCAGGTTATAAGTTAGAGTGCAATATTCGGCTGTGCCGAATTTTTGATATCGAATATTTCAGGAGAGATACCTATATGATATCTATTAATTAATCGTTATAAAAACAGACATCAGCATAAAATTGGTTGCGGTTTGACCTACATTATATTATTGACTGACCAAAATAATTTTCGAGGGAATACAAAATTTAATTTAATTGATTTTATTATTCGTGCTTAATGTCCCAATTTTTATTTTTGATAAAAACACTGAAATTTATAGTTGATGGGACAAGCTTTTCCTATGCGCATTTCACTGGTTGTTTAGGTCAGATCATCGGGAAACTTCATCCATAAAGATTTTAGAAAAACTAAAGATATTAAACCAAATAAGACTGTTAAGCGTATAAGAATTACAACAACAGTTCTATTTGTAACAATATCAAAGTTTAAGCAAAATCATCAATAATAAACAATGAGTTCATCTCTCCTTACATTCCCCACTACAATTGTTTGGAATTCTTCCAACATTAATTGTAGTTGTTAGTAGGTTAAGAAAAAACAAAATAAAAACAAAAATAACTCGCTTTACAGTTTTCGCAAACAATATATAAAGCGGGCTGCCAGTCAGTTTATTTAGGCCGTACACCACAGAATACACAGAACTGTCACGAGACGTAAGATTTTGCGTTTTCTTTTGTCACCTTTTAAGACAGCTGCCCTTTTTGCATTTCTCTCTGCTCCATCTTTTTTGCCACAATACAATGAGCACAAATTTATTAAGTTGAAATTATCATGAAAAACTGTTGTAAAAATTAACTTTTAAAATTACTACAACACTAGTAAATAATATTTAAATGAGTAAATAACATTATAAAACAAAACAATATAACTAAATTAATTTTTTTCACTAAGCACAACGTTTGTTGAACTAATGCATTTGTTTAACGTGGTTTGTGTTTTGTTATTTTTGTTTTGATCACGCCATTTGTGTTAATGGTTGCGGCCTGTTTTTACACATTGCCACTTCACTACCAAAAAATGCTTTCTGTCTTTTTCTTCGAAAGCTGCCTTCGCAACTGATTTGGGCCCTTTTCACAGTTCTGTGGTATTCTGTGCCGTACACTTGCCAGTTTATTATCAAAATAAAAAAAGTTTTATGCTATTTATAGCAATTTTAACTAGTTTGAGCCGAACTTAAATGGTTTTCAGGAGGGGAATTTATATTGAAGCCATGATAAGTTATGAACCCAAATTTTGCAGAGTGATATCTGGTATTAAAAAATATAAATTTAAATACAGCGGCGAAATAAGTTTTAGTGTTAACAGTGAATTTCAGAAGTCGCTAAATATGGAATCAAAGGTAAATTATGGACCGTTTATCAGAAAATTAATTGGAAGAAATGTTACCACAACAAATATATCCACTACGGTTTAAGGCGGACTTAATTAATTTACCAGAGTGGGCCTATACTAAATTATGGGCCGATAATTACGACATTTATAACCTTTTTCATGAAATATTTCTGTGCGAGATGTCGCATAGTGTAAAAAAGTAATAAGTTGAGAAACTCACTCCCTTAAAAGATAATGGATAACACCATGTGACAAATTAGAAAAAAAAGAAAAATTCACATTTTTCTAATATGACATTACAATTCGTTAATTAAAACATACCAAAAAAACATGATTTGCACTCTCAGATCAACGATACCAATTAATTTCTTAATAAATTACTGTAACTTTCGCTTATTCTATTAGAAATAAACATATACGCCAACAATTTGATACTTCTTATTAGTTTTTTTTTTTTTTGCTTAAATTCCATTCTCCTACGAATTCGAATTCCAATTAAATGTAATTAAATCACATTTATAATTCTATGGTAAATAAATTATGAAGTTGTGCGTATAATTTTTATTTATTTGGACAAATGTATTGATTATTTTCTATCACGTTATAACAATTTAATTGCTGTTTGTATGCTGAGGCATAAAATGACCAACAAAATACCCTGAAGAAAATGTCAATAGTGAAATTGTAATGAGTCACTACTGATTTGGTCGATCAGCAGCCGTACTCTGTAATTCGCTTAGCTAAATCTCGATACCTAAAATGCCTTAGAGAATACAAGATTTTAAAAATTTAGTGATGACATTAAAAGCTTAACCCTCCGTCTTACACATGTTTTTATTTTCACATTCGTAACGCATGAGTCTAGCCAGACCCAACAAACTTTCGAATAAATAAAACCAATTTTTTTTAACTACACAGAAAAAATTATTGCCGAATTATTTTCAAACAAACGATTGTTTGAAATTTTTTTTAATTTCTACAAATTTTTTTACTGATTCAATTAATATTTTTGTTTGATTTTTATTTAACCAACAAAAATGTTGACAACTTTTCAATAATATAATATACGCGCTATTGGTTTCAATTTTTCATAATTTTGTATGAAATATTTAACGCTCTTTAATGTTGTCGTTTTTTGCATTTTTTATTTGATCGTAAGCAACACTTCTTTATGTGAAATATAAGAACAACAACACAAAACACATACAGTTTATTTTTGGACGCTTTAAAAAAGTACAACAAGAAGAAAGATGATAAAATAGCGCGACGAGGTTATTAGTAAAAAAACAAAAAAAAATAGCAGGTAAAAAAAAGTTTCATTCTTTTTTAAACAACAGAAAAAACAACAACATTATAAGAAACAAAATAAATTTTTGGTTGGTTTCAAAGTTGGAAAAAAAAAGAATGAAAAACAAAATCCCGTATTCAATTTTTGAAAACTGTTTACTTAAATACATCAAATACAAAAATAAAATGATGACGAAAAACATATCGAGTCGGTCTGCTGCCGTTGTTTGTTACATTTCTTCTTCTTTAGCCAAGGAAAGGATACAGCAACAGTGAGTGATGAAGAAAAACATTGTGTGTATAAACAAGACTTCGTTCAAAAATAATTCTAACAAAACATGTGTCTCAAAGCCAGCCGCCGCTCTGCTTCTGCCTTCATCTTCTCATTCAGTGATAGCTTGGGTGCGCGTCATTGCTTGTGCAAAAAATTTTTGTTTGTTTCAGCAAAATTATTTGTTTGAAATTTATATGAATTTCAGTAAACTTTTTGTTTGATTCTGTAAATTATTTGTTTGAAAAAATCAGTGTTTTTTTTAGTAAACAAAATGCAAATAAATTGTTTGAATATGCGAATTTGTTTGTAGGACCGATTTCAGACAAAAAATTTTTTGATACTACAAATTTTTTGTTTGAATTCGAAAAATAATTTTTTCTGTGTAAATGTTATATTATAAACATTTATAATTTAAATTCATATTTTCATATTTTATTTTAATTATAAATGTGTATAATATAACATTTAGTTAAAAAAATTTGGTTTTATTTATTCAAAAGTTTGTTGGGTCTGGCTAGACTCATGCGTTACGAATGTGAAATTAAAAAACATGTGTAATAGGGAGGGTTAAATTGAGAACTAGATGGAGCTAATAGTTTGTGTGTTTAATAAAAATAAATAAATAATAGATAATTTAACAAAAAAATAATTAAAAACAGCAAGAAAGGAAGTTAAAAATAGGGCATCTTCTACACAAAATATATATGGGTCTGGCCAGACCACATGTGTTACGAATGTGATGTGTGCAGTAAAATAATCGAATAAGTTTCCTTATATATCCTTTCCAGGTTATATTTTTCAGCTTTTTATAGTAAACTAAATTCATCAGAACTCTTAACAAAAATTTAAAAGTTATAAGTTTTATTAAAATTTAAGGAATGATACACAGAAAAAAATAGCATCAAAATAAAATCAATTAAAATATTTGTTAATATTTAATCCCAGTTCAACAATTTTTTTTTATAATACAGTTAAATAAGGTTTTTAATTTTTGAAACTTTGTGAATTTTTGAAATTTTCGAACATTTTGGGATTTTTCACAGGTATGAAATAACAAAACTTTACAATTTAAAAATCTCTATTTAACTTACTTGTATTTCAAATATTTCATTTAAAAGATAATTATTGTTTTCGGATGTAGAACTTGATGTGGTGCTACTTTGTGAAAATATATCCATTTTTTTTTTAGCAAAACGATTTATTTTCAAAATTTATTTAAACTATTTACAACACTTTGTTATCAATTACACTTGTTAACACGACTTTCAATATGGAAAGGTTTTGAATAATGATGTTTATTTTAAATTTCTAAAGAGCGAAGAACTTGCAAAATCTAAATATTTTTTAATATCGAACAACAAACAACCTTAATATCGATGCAGCAACAACAACAAGAATGTATTACACAAAAACCGGTTATTAACAATCATTTTTTTTAGCTACTAGTAAAAGAGAAATGTGATGTATGGCCTTTGGTTGTTTACTATTTTTATGCATGCAAAAAAGAAAGAGTACAAAGTATGTTTTTGTTGTTTCTTGTTAAATTTATGTTTCGATATTTAATATTATATTATAATATTTAAAAGAAAACGTTCATCATTCTACCGAACTTTGTACAATAAATTTTAATAAATTCATAATTATTCTATAATTTTTTTTATACATCCAACAATTTTTTTTCATATAATTTAGAAAATCGTTTTAAGAATTTTAAGTTTTATATAATGGTTTTAAAAATGTAATTGAATTTTGTTCAATTACAAGTAATTATTTGTTGATTAATTACAATTACAATTACTTGTAATTATTAATTGAACATTTTCAATTACAATTACATGTAATGTGTATTTGATTTTTTTCAATTAACAATTACAAGTAATTGTAATTGACATTTTTTAATTACAATTACATTTTATTGTAATTGAGTTAAGTCCTTACTTTCAATTACAATTACTTGTAATTGTAATTTAGACTACCTCAATTACAAATTACATGTAATTGTAATTGTAATTGAAATGTAATTGAGATCCCCCAGGTCTGATATTTTTCAGCTTTTTATAGTAAACTAAATTTTAGAAGGGTACCTGAAACTTCAAGTCCCTACCTGTGTTTTAAATATACTAAAATAACATTTAAAATCGAAAAAGGTCTGGCCAGACTCATGAGTAAGACGATGGGTTAAATTTGCTTCAGATTGCCAAATTTAGAAATGTAGGTTTAAGAATTGTATTCTTAGTCAAAAATCGCTAAATCAACTTTATACATTTTTGCGATAGAGATTTAGCTTAAGCGAATTACACTCTACGGCTGCAGTACTACACTCACAATATTTTTACATTAACGGACTGTAGTTTATTTAAGAAGTATACCGTTCAGTAATTTTTTAATAAATAAACATTTGAAATTCCAAGAAAATTTATTTTTAACTGATTCCAACAATTATTCAAAAAACTAAGTGCATAATAATACGGATTTTCAGTTGCAGTTTATATTGTCCATTGATTAAGTTAAATTCTTCTTCATGTAAAATGTAATTTTAAAAAAGGAAAAGTTCATTTAATTTTTTCTGTCAAAAATTTAACCGCGACTTGCGTAAAACCAAATGAAAATTCAGTTATTTTATATAAATTAACTGTCAAAAAATAAACTACATATTCCGTAAAAAAAAGAATATTTAGTTATTTTTGTTTTTACGGAACATGGGATTGAATTTTTGATAGTGAAAATTAAATGAACTTTTCGTTTAAAATAAATGAAAGATAAGTAGACCGCTTTTTAACTGAATTTTCATTTATTTTATATGTATTACAATTTCAGTTAATTTTACGTACTGAATGTTGTGAGTGTTCTGGCCAACTGTAAACCAGACAATGCTTTGTGCTCTAGACATTTAGCATATGCTTGTCATTGAAAATTCAATATTTTCCTTGTAACTATTGAGTAGGTAATTCTTGTGGTACCATATGGAGACATTGAAACCAGAGATCTACTACAACTTTTTCACTTTTAATTCAGAAAGCGTCAATTGTAATTCAGATTAGCCAACTTAAATTCACAAAGCGTCAGTTGTAATTCAGATTAGAGAATTGAGATTAGTCTATTGAAATTTAGAAAGCGCCAACTAAGAAATTCACTTAAAATTTTCTGAGCATTGTCCTTTTTTTGTTAAAAAAAATTAAAACAAAAAATATATTAAACTTGTTTGCTTTCTGAAATAAAATTGACGGCGGCATGAAATAACCCCCTAAAATATAAGCAAAAAAAAAATGGAGCCTTATTTCATATGCAATAAACCACCAATTTTGAAAATGAGATACCCTCCCAACGAAATTAAATAACACCTCAAACAGAAATGAAATAGTAGCCTGATTTTTGGGGGCTTTCTGAAATGTAATAAGCCCCCAATATGTATTAATTTTACAGTTTTGATTAAAAGAATCATGCGATAGATAGCATGGTTGAGACTTCTTGTTATCGGTTTCGATAACAAAAACTCTTCCGCATACGGTACAACAAACACTGGTTTCGCTAACTAAATCTTCTCTGTATTGCCGGCCTTTTGCCGGGCGCAAGGATTTCCTCTTCCATGGTATAACAATACCGGCTTCGCTAATTAAAGCTTTTCTGCATAGGCTGTCTTAGGCCTAGTGCAAGCCCAAATTTAGGAGCTTTACTTAGCGACGACGGTGTTTGCTACAACATAGAGGAGAAAATTCTAGAGCTGCCCCAAGGCCGGTTTTACAGAATAGATTTTGTTAACGAAGGCGGTGATTGTTACACCGTAGAAGAGAAAGTCCTTGCGCCAAAACCGTTTTCGTAATAAATTTTAAAATAAAATAATTCACAAAAAATATTTTGGGGCTTTATTTAATAATGATTTTTTTTTTGTGGAAAAAAAGAAATTACCACCCAAAAAATATTGTTGTTGTGCTCTGTTCAAACTTTTTGGGGGGTTATTTCATTATTTTTTTGGGGGTTATATTTTGGAGGGCTATTTCATGCTACCAATATTGACACGGCTCCACGAAAAGCCCCCCAATGAAATAACACCCAAAGGAGGAATGAAATATTCCCCAAATTTTTTTCATACATTTTAATTTCATATGAAATAACACCCAATTTTTGGGCCCTTTTACATTTTTTTTTGGGGATTATTTCATTCCTCATTTGGGGTTTTCAAATTATGAAATAATCTCCAATGAAATAACGCCCAACAAATTTTTAAAATTCGTGGCTTGTTTCATAGAGTGTATAATTTGGGTGTTATTTCATTTTTTATTCGGGGGTTATTTCATTTTTAAAAGTGTTGCTTTTTGGGGGTTATCCTTGGTGAAACTGACTCTTTTATGAATTTTGGGCATAATTTCATTTTTGTTGCTGGTGGGGTTTATTTCAGTGGGGTTATTTTATTTTCATCATTGGGTGTTATTTCATATGAAATAACTCCCAAATATTGGGGGTTGTTTCGTTTTCGCTTTGGGGTTTATTTAATTTATTTTTCGATGTTATTTCATTCACTGTTTTTGGGTGTTATTTCCTATTGGGGGTTATTTCCTGGGCGTTATTTCATTGGGGGGCTTTTCGTGGAGCCTATTGCCACCTTTTCATTAACAATTGACACTTTCTGAATTAGAACTGTCGCATTCTGAATTACAAATGAAAAAGATGTATTACTTTTTAATAATTCTAGTCTATATTTTTAAATATTTATACTAAATTTTCGCAACAATAACATTATTTATTTTTATTTATTTATTTATTTAATCAATACAGCACAACAAGAACTAGTCTTATCTAATAGTACTGGGGAGATAGTGGCACAATATGGTTTTGTTGTTAAAAAAATAAAGTAAAATCACTTAATGCTAATTTTAAGGAATAAAAGAAATTTAATTTAGATAAAATTGAAGAATATTAAACGATATTAAAAATTAATGAATACAAATAATATAACAAACATCAAATAAATAAAAAAGATTGATAGCAGTGAAGAAAAAGTGTCTTTTCGATACATCTTTTCTAATGCGAAAGGTATTTACTTTGTTTCCTCGGTCAGACCTTGAAAAGATAATTCTATTGTATAGGTATTCAGGCTGTTTAGTGTAAATCACTTTATGAAAAAATAATAATGTACGAAGCTTTAACAGGCTGTCGAATGGTATATTACATATTTGTCTAGAGAACTGTGAGATTCTGCTGCGCCTACTTCGGCCAAACACATATCTGGCAATATTATTGTACGTTACATTAAGCCTTTTCATACTTAATATATCACAGTTAGCGAAGAGTTCTCAACCTTACAAGAACGTTGTCAATAAATATGTTTTAGCAAGTAACATTCGAATATCAAAAGTAAATAAGTAAATAAATAATTACCTTTTTCCCCCAAAAAATTGCGAACTGTTTCATTCCTTTTACTATTTCAAGCTTTCTAGCTGTCAACAAATTTTGGTTTTTCAAAAGTTTAAACGCTTTGTTAACAAAATCATCAAGGTTATCAGCAAACGTGGCAATTTGGAAAAATTTGATTCTATATTTCCTGCATGGTATTTGTTCATAGGCGCACTCATATGCACATACCGACATAACAAAATGTGTTGTTAATGTGTCTGTACGTGTTATTTACTTGCATACATTGTTTTCTATGTATAATTAACAAATAAATGTGTGTAATTTATACTAATTGGTTTGGTTTATTCTTTAAGACGGTATTTAAATTAACTTGATCTCTTAACAATCGAACTAAAAAACATTTGTTCATTTATTCATTTATTGTTACAGACTTAAGCAAATATTTGCCAAAACGACACTTTTCAAACTCATGACCTTTTTAACAATTTTATTATTGTGTTTGGAAAATGTTTGAATTTAATTTCATTTATTTATTTTTTTTTTTGTTTTCAAATATGTTCGTATGTATATGTAATTAATTAAAATGGCAAATGCATCAAAGCTTTAATATGCACGAACAATTTTAACAAAATATAATTATTTTGCTAGATATCAAATGTCTTATACGAGGGTAATTATATGTATTTTTGGTTTTGTTAGTATTTTTATCTTTTAATCTTTCAACTACCTTCATTTGTGCCACAACTGCATCACTGCTTTTAAAACTTTTAATATTTTATATTTTCGAAAATGTCCTGATTGAATCTTACTGCTATTGTCATTACAAGCATGCATGAACGAGTTTGTCTGCAGGTGTTTTGTAAGCAATGACAATCAGAATATCCAGTGGGTGTCATAATTAAAATATAATTAAAATGAGGTTCATGGCTATCGCTCTAATTCAATCTTAACGTATGCATACATTCATACATTCGTATATACAAGGTGGCGCAAAAGTTGCCACACGATATTCTGTGACTGTATTTTTCCCCCTCCACAACAACACCTTTTCTATTGTTATTCAGAAGGCATCAAATGTAATTCAAATTAGTCAATTTTTTATTTGGAAACCGTAATTCAGATAAGTCAATTGTAATTCAGAATGTATCAATTGTAAAACAGAAAGTGTCAAACAAGCAAACAAGTTTTATGAACTTTTTATTTTTATATTGTTAGAACAAAAAAAATTGTACACTGAAGAGCCAAATACATTCGTACGTATCTAGCAATGCGCTGTATTTTTTAAATATGGGCATTTCCGTCAAAAGGTCCACCGTGACCGACAATTTAAAAGTTATTAAAAGCTGATTATTTTACGATATTGTTATAGAGAAATATTTAGATTTTACTAATTTTATTAATTTACCCATAAATTTGTTCACTTAGATGAACAATCAGACTGCAAAGTTGTGCAAACGTAATTTCTTATTTGTGAGAATGTTTTATTGTATGTTTTCTTTAATGTTATCTTCCTTAAATGAGGTGATATTTGATAAAAATTATTCCAAAAAAATTTTCTTACATGGTCTGTAATCTTAGGAAGAGTTCGAAGAGAACCGGTAAATTTTAATTTTGTTTTAATCATTATTTAGTTTAATTATTATGGAAAATGGAAATGGAAATGTCACGTATCGACCCAGATTTTGGTTAAAAAAAAAATACAGAAGATTTTGGAATCAAACCAAAGACATTTTAATGTTACATTGCTACGTAAAATTCTGAAAGTAGTTTGACTAAAAAATTGTTCCAGGTTTCGCTGAATTACGGCTTTTTATACATGGCCACAAAAACTACTTCTATTTTTTTCACGTTCGAACCGCTACTTCTTTTGCCAATATCTTTGACCTAGAATCGCGCCATCCATAAACTTTAGCATAGATAACAATGACCTCTTAGTGCTTTAATTTAAGGGGTAAAAGAACGGAAAAATATTTGTTGCTTAAAATGTTATTGCATTTTCGATCCGTACGACTGTCACGTTCAACACTTTGGAATTACCCATATGTATGTAAATTATTGACCGATCGCCATATCATTCATTGCCTAGTGCACTGTATAGTGTTGCACAGCACAAGCTCTAAGATATGGTGTTCGTTGTATGATCTATAATATACTCCAAGTAGATCAATCTTTGTTCTGTCACGCAAGGACCTGCAACGTTTGGAAATCGCTTGGTTTGGTCTATATTTTAATTTATTTTATTTTTATTTATTTATTGATGATCTAGCACAACAAGATAAATCTTATAAATGATAGTGCTAGTGAGTATAACAAACTAAAATAGGTATGATTTAAAATTATCTAACTAAAAAAGCATTATTATTTAGTGAATTAAAATTTAAGCTAAGTAGTATAATATACAATTACAAAAAAAAAAAAAGCCCACAGAAAAAATTAATTAGTTAACATATTAAAATTTAAAACAAAACAATTTTAATTAGCATATTTAAGTTTAACAAAAGTGATTTAATAGCTCCTTTTTAAACAAGTTTGCGTTGCCTATTAGCTGCATATTATCTGGAATTTTGTTCCAAAGACGAGTGGAATAAATAAAAAAGTGACGTTCTGACAAAGGACTTCGAAATCGTTGCTGAATTATTTTCTTACCACGACGCGATCTTGCAAATTGAATTCTTCTGAATAGATATATTGGTTGTTTTTGAGTTATTACTTTATGTAGCAGTAAAAGGCATTTAAATTTAAGAAGATTTATAAAACTCATCCCATATATTCGGTATGAAAACAATGATATGTGTTCGCGGCGTCCTTTAGCGTAAATGTATCTTGCAATATTATTGTAGGCAACATTTAGTTTTTTGAGGTCAGCACTATTACTAATATCAAAAATTTCGCATCCGTATAAAAGCACTGGAATAAGGTAGGTTTTTGTTAACAACATTCGAACATTTAAAGGTGTTGAAAATTTCACTGCCCACAGATTACGTAGCATACCATAAACTCTCCCTACAACAGTGTTGATATGGGTTGACCAAGTAAGTTCATTATTAAATATAACTCCCAGATTTTTTGAAGAATTTACGAAATGAATTATGTTGTTGTTTATTTTAATTTGAAATTGATCATCTAATGTTGTTTTACTTTTTGAAAGAAAAATACATTTGGATTTTGAAGGATTAATGAGTAAACCATTATCATTAGCCCAGTTGTTGATGTGATTTAAATCAGTGTTAATGCTATTTACACATGATTGAATGTCAGCGACATTGGTGCTAGTATAAAGTTGTACATCATCTGCATACATGTGTACTTTGGTGTTAATCGTAACTTCAGGTAAATCGTTTATGTATAAACAAAATAGGAGGGGCCCAAGAATTGATCCTTGTGGAACGCCTCTGTTGACATCAAGCGGGTTAGACAGTTTTCCGTTTAATTGTACGACTTGGGATCTGTTAGTAAGGTATGAAGAAAGTAAGCTACATGCGGAGCTAGAAAAATAGAACAGTTTTTCCAGTTTCTTTACTAAGATTGGATGGACAACTGTGTCAAATGCTTTGTTATGGTCTAGAAGAATAAGAAAGGATATCATATTTTGATCGAGACTTGACCTGAGATCCTCAACAACGTCTGCAAGCGCTGTGATACAACTTCTTCCTTTTACAAAGCCGAATTGTCGATCGCATAGTAGGTTTTTTTGGCTCAAATATAGATTCATTTGTCTGCACATTATATTTTCCATCACTTTTGATAAATAAGGAAGAATTGCTATCGGTCGGTAATCATTGTTAGGCTTAGGAATTGGTATAATTTTTGATTCCTTCCATCCATCTGGAAATACTGATTTTGTTAATATAGTGTTGAACAGATGGGTTAAGTAAGGCAATATCTTTGGAATTATCGCTTTAAGGAATATAGGATTCATACCGTCCATGCCAATTGCATTTGATTTGATGGATAGAAAACTCTCCAGTACATCACACTGATCAACACATCGAAAGCTGAAACAATCTTCAATAGATACACTGCAGATGTCATCATAAATGTTTTGGGTCGGTGGTGTGATATTGACATTCACAAACTTGGTGTTAAGCGCATTTACATCAACGATCTGATTACTATTGAAAGTGGGTTTCTGCCCTATACCAATGTTCCGAATTTCCTTCCATTTAGTTTTGCTTTCAATAGCTGAGGAGAACTTTTCTTGATAAAACGATGATTTTGCCTGCTCAATATGTTTTACGACATCTCTTCTAACAGATTTAAAAACAGTATGTAGCTCATCAGTTTTAAACCTTTTCCACCTGCCGTAAGCAGCATCTCTCTTTTTTATTAGTTGTTTGATTTGCGAGTTAAACCAAGGCTGCTGATTAGCTTTTATTAATTTAGTTTTTATGGGAACACAGAACTCAAATACGGTGTTGACATTGTTCTCAATAAAAGTCAATTGATCATTCACATTGTCCAATGAAAAAATATAACTCCATTGTATATTTTCAATTAGTTGATTTAGCAAAGGGTAATCAATATTACGGAAATCACGATAGTTAATAAGAGTGTCCTGGCTATTAATACAAAAATCATATGTTAAAAATATAATGTCGTGTTTCGAAAAAACAGGCGCTGACAGCTGATCATAGAGAAGAGCCTTTGATTTGTGGTTGACAAACACTAGATCTATTAAACTATTTGATGTACTATGAAAGTGTGTTGGAGATATGGTATTAACAGGAAACAGGTTCAATATACGCATTGGTTCAATAAGAGGATTATCAACAAATAAATTGTTGTTAAAGTCGCCAATAATGATAATGTCATCATATGATACAGTGATGTTCTCCAAAGTACTAATGAATGTATCAACATTTATTTGACGATGTGGCCTATACGCACTGCACACCAAAATTTTCTTCTTATCTTGACTGATAACTTCGAGAAATAGATATTCAACTTCACTATTAACTTTTGATCTTAATTTCTCAACACAATTTATACCATTTCGCACATAAATTGCTACTCCACCTCCTTTTGCTTTTTTCTCAACCCCATCAACTAATTTTCTTCTATCACATCGAAAAAGTGTGAAGCCAGTTAGATTGAAAACGGAATCACAAATATCCAAAGGAAACCAAGTTTCTGACACACAAATAATGTCAATTCCAGCAAATGCAAATTTGACAAAATATTCTCAATAGGATTTAGTATCGGAGAAAAGGGCCCTAGCCACAAAAGAGAGGCTTGCGAATTCTAAGTGGGTTTCTTCTTAATAGCAAATGATTAATTTGAATTATAATTTACGCTTTCTGAATTACAACTGGAAAAGTTTTAGTTGAACAGAGGGTTAAAAATGAAAATGCCCATACAATTTGAATAGCGCGGCGTCAACGCATTACAACTGGAAAGTCCGATTTTAACAACGCGTTTAATAGTGATGTTGTCCGCCATTGTTAATATAATTTTGATTTAGCTATTTGTTGGTTATAGCCGATGATGGCCCTCCCAACCAGTGCTAACTTCCATATTATTCGTATATTTAATATACGTCTAATATCACAAATAAATAAATATTTTTTGGTTTATCTAGCGGTTTCAATTCTAATTTTTATTTATGTATATTATGTGCGTTTTTCTAAACCAGAGTGGTAACACTACCGTTCGCAACACAATGTTGATGCTCTTGTTTAGGTATTGAATATCAGCGGAAGAAAGCGTTCCGCCTTGTTATTGAATTGTTATGAAATTTTGTCTGTCATAGTTAAATAAGACTTAAAATAACACTGTTAAATTTCGTGAAGATCGCTCCATAATTTTCCATAGACGTCAAATGAAGGCCAGTCTCGCAAAGCGCTTCAATACACCTTAAACCGAATTTAGTTTATGAATACCAGAAATCCTTCTACAGAATTTGTAATGGTATATAAGCAGAAAAAATTAAAGGTCCTATTCAGAACCTATCAGAACCAGATCTTATACTTATTTAATTGACTGACAAAGGGTCGCATTGTCTTACAAAATCATGAATCTATTGCATTTTATTTGATAAAATGACAACTTGAATCTGTTTTTAGCTGATGTTATGGGTGACATTTTGAAAAAATACGAAAAGGTATATTCACATTATAAATTTCGTGATGATTGATGTACAGTTTACCATGAGGACAATCTAATTTCCACTCCTGAAAATAATTTTAGGTTGGCTTCAGCTGTTACGAATCATGATATTTTACTCAAATTCGTTTAAATTAAATTTTATATGACTAGAAATTAAAGCATATAACTTCTTGGTGGTTGGCCAATAATAAGCCGCAGCTTATTATTATACTGACTTTAGTCTTTATAAGGATAGGTTAATAATTAATTTGTAATCCGCTCTTGAATTATTCTAACTGTCGGGGAGTAAGGGACTTAGAGAGGGTACTCTTACTTGTTTAATAGTTTTGCTTTTGGACTGTGTTTATTTGATGACTAACTTGGTTTTTCATTTAGTAGGACAATGATATCTGCCAAGCTGGTGCCAGATTTATGGCATTTTTCATTAGTTTTGACAGAAATTCCGATGATAGGTTCCCGCATTCCTGACGAATATTCTTTTTTTTTAGACATCAAGAGCCTTAGGCTTGGTTACATAGAATCGCGACATAAAGAGTCCCACAAAAAGATCTCTAGAACGGTTAAGTCAGGCAATCTTGCAGTGAAGTGTAAATCCCCAAAACAAAAGATTAGGCGACTTCTTAGAATTTCGGTTGTAGGTCGTGCATTATGAGCTATTGCTCCATCCTGTTGGAACTTCAGGCCCAATTCGTTCAGTTGAGATACGAAAAGGTCGTCGAGCATGGCTATACAAGGCTTGTCGTCACAGTATACTTTTAGACTGCAGCGTTAAAAATAAAAGTCCCCATAACGCATCAAGCTTAAAAACAACACAATGGAGAAACATTTTGTAGGTGTACTGGCTCTTCGTGTGTTTTACGCGGATTCGTTTCGGTTCCCCAGAATCGATTATTCTGCTTATTAACGTATCCATTGCTGCACAAAAGATCCTCTGGGTCGTGGTGCTTATGGCTTTCACATATATACATATACATACGTATCCTCGTTGTTTATGAAGGTTTTTGATAAAAAGTAGACTTCTTCGTCGTCAAGACGATTATACCACTTGATTTTAGAAAGTATTTTGTATCTATTTACTTCACAAATATCAAAGCAACACTTTTATTTGCCATAATTTTCAAAAATTGTAGTATTGTCTGATAGAGTGAAGCATTTTTCACTACCCTGTTCTTTTTATACCCAGCAAACATGGCAATATAAAGAAAATTATGTCAGTGCATTGGCAGTATAAAAAAATCGTATTTTGATTAAAAAATAATTCTTATCTATTATCAACAGATAATCGTTGAGAAGAATAAAAATATAGTTAAAATATAAAAAGCATTTTTTGTACATTAATAGATATTAAGTCAAGAAGTAGGTAACACAAAGGCGTGGCGAAATATCGGGTAAAATAAAATAGATATTTTTAAATAATTAGTATTGTGGTTATTTTATCGAACTGTTTTCGGTTTTTAATACAAATTTTTATATTTTAATCAGTCTTAAGTTCATACAATTTTTTTTTCGTTAAATTTTTTTTATAAAAAAAGGAATTCTACAACCTGAAATGAATTAAAATTTTTATTGATAATTTCACATTCTTAACTGCTCCAGGGATCGAACTCACATACAGGTTAATTTAATAAGTTTCGATAGTAACCTCAATTTCTCTTCAAAAATCTTTGCCGTGTTACCCATAACGCCATTGACAGGGGTTGGCAGTAAATAGTTAGTCAAATATTATTTCACTTGGAGGATCGAAATATTCAATTGATTTACATGCTCTTTTTCCTTCACTTCTGTTTTTTTTTCATTATTTATATCAAGAATTCTTTTTTAAGTCCAAAGTACATTTTTTGTTTTTGTTTTATTTTATCCTCAAGCTTAATAAATCAATATAAATTTATTAAAAGCAGTACAAAACTGAATCTTTTTAATGTTTATTGATTTTGCGACAATTTAAGTTTTAGTAAGTTTAATTACGAATATTTCTTGGAAATATTGAAAAGAAATAAATTTCATAATTTTTTTTTTAATTAAATAATATAATATTCTCGCAATTAAAAATAAATTGCTTCTAGTTACTTGCTGGGTTACGCTAGAAATCTATATATGGATATGTCTTATCGAAATATGTAGTGGATTTATTTAACATAATAAAGTAATTATTTTTTTTCTAACCTTTCAATAGAATAATAGTATACATTTTAAGGGAAAATGCATATATGCTCTAGCATTTTTGTGCATATATTTGCATACACAATGTAAAGTAACCTACGAACATGCAAACGTATGTACAAAAATATTTATGTAGGTTTTACTTATAAAGATAGTTTAAATATGTAAATTCAGTATAAGACCACTATGACATACAACACAAAACGTCCAAATACACACCCAAATATGAACATTCAAGTTTACATAAGTTGTTACTTGCATCTCAACCTGAAAGATATCCAGGCATATGAAAAAAAAAACTACAAGCAAATACGTGTGCATATGTTTATTTCAAAATAATTTTATTGATAAATTATCACATTTCTTAGCAAAAATGTCAATCAATTGCACTGAAACAAATTGCAGTGTAAACCTGGGTTCGATTCCCAGCGAAGTCAAGAATTAAAAATTACTAATAAATATTCATTTCATGTTGTAAAATTCCTTTCTTCATAAAAATAACTTAATGAAACTTAAATTCAATAAGCGTTAGCCTGATTAAAATATTCAAACATATTTTACGACTGGCTGTTAAAACCAGGCGCTTACTAGGGTCATACAATGATTGTATTGCATTATTATTATTTTATTTAAATTAAAAAAAAGCAAAAAATTAAAATGAATTATATGAACGAAACCCTTAAAAGCGTTCGTAACTATTCTTCGTTACAAAACTGAACATTATTAGTGGTTCTGTAGTCCAATTATCCGGGAGTTTTTGCACTTTTCCCATTCTTACCATTGAATTTACATAGGAAAACTGGGAGAGGGGGGAAAACTTCCGGGAATTTTTATTCATAATTGGGCTGATACATTATATTTTAATGTTTCATTTTTAACATTAATACAAAATGTGGAAGCAAAAAATTTTAGCAACGGCCACAGCACCAATAGCTTGTGCACATGTATTGTTTGTGTAAAATTTGTTTGCTTGCTTTTTGTTTATTTTTCGTATTTATATGTATTTTGCTTTAGCTAAGTATAACTGAATCCACCGTTATTTCAAAAATGGAGGAGGTTGCACAACATATATTCGCGTAACTCCATGACGGCATAGTTTTTTTTTTTTTTTTTTACTTAAAAAAAACCGAAATTCCGCACTGCAGTAGCTTAATTTAAGAATTTCAACCATACCCATATGGCGGTTTATAAAAATTCTTAAATGTGGCCCCTGCAGCGCCTAGGATGCCCCTAGATGGGTCAAATGTATGACCAAACCCACTTTATTTTTCATCTCAATCATTTATTTCTAACATACCCACCCGCTATCGCCATTCCTTAAGGGGGCTCCCATACAAAATGTTTAATGCAGACTAGAAATATATTGAAGAAAAGCCCCATTAATGCCCAGGAGTCGCCTCTAGTGGAATATAATGTATGACCGACCTCAATTAATCTTTTGTCCTAAATATTTTCTCCAGACATACTTGCCCTTTATCATCACTTCTTTATGAAATTCTTAAATTAATTAAATTAATGTTCTGGAAATCGAAAGCGCTTAACACAAGAATTTGGAAGTTGTTTTTAATACACTTTTAATCAAATTTTAATAATTTTTGTTATAAAATTCTATTTAATAGAGAAATATTTTTATAATATATGCCATAAACATCTTTTATTCTAAAAATCTTATTAAAAAAACATTTTAATATATTTGTGAATATAATCAAAAGTTGCTAACAGATTTTCCCATTTATGGCTTGTTTTGTTTCCAGCTTCGTTTTTATATGTCTGCAAAAAATTAGAAGGCTAGTTGCGTTTTCCAATTTTTTATAAATTTTGAAAAAAAAAAATTTCGAAATTTTTATAAAATATTAAAAAAAAATTATGTTTCTAAAACGACTGCGCATATTAGAAAACACCGATTAAAAAGTTTTTTTTTATAAATTAAGTAATTTCAATAACTAACAATTAAAAATTATTTATTATTTGCAGTTTATTAGTAAAAAAAACAATAACATAACAATTCTTGAACTAAAGCGAGCAAACAAACACATAATTCATAACTTTTTTGACTTCGAAAAAATTCTTTCACTAATCGTAGGTGTTGGAAAAATCGAAAGCAACCCATAATATAGAATATTTCAATTCTCAGCTTGATTCCTGGATTTCTCTTAACACAAAATTCTTCCATTGTGCCATAACAGTTTAATTTTGAAAATGTTTAAAACTTTTAATTCTTTCGGTTAATTCTGATGTTGTGTTAATATCTTAAGTTTCTTCTGATGTCAGGTCATCATCTAATTTATCCTGACAAAGCTCAGCACCGAATATTCTGCAAAAAGTTCATTGCCGAATTCCTTTATTTCTGTTTATGTACTGCACTTTAAAAATGTATTTCTAGAAGGAAATATATTGTACAATACAACTTTTATGGTGAACTTTGGTATGATAACGTTGTAAAATTGTACATGGTTGCGTTCTAGAATGCATTTAAAAAAGAGAGTTGCTTTGCAACCAACGTTTTGGAACTCACCCATTGTATGTTTTAATACTACAAAAAATCAAATTAATCGGCTAGTAATAATTCGGTTAACTGATTAACGGTTAACCAAATGAATACCCTAGTGAGCACCATTGGATTCAGCGTACCCGAGTTATGGTAAAATGCCATGTGCCCGGCTTGTCTATGTTTTCAACTAGCACAGTGTTATTTGTACCAAATTTCTTAAAATCGGTTCAGCCGTTTGGGCGTGATTTCACAACAAACTTACACCTGATTTTTATAATATATAACAGGGTGACCCAAAATAACCAACATTTTCAGTTTGTCATTTGTAACTAAATTTTTATAAGTGTTTTTATACATATATATTTTTGTTGTATGTGTTTAAATGTATACGTGCGTTTGTGTATGCAAATGTCCTTTTACATACACATTACCTAGAATATTGTTGGAAACTGAAAATCTAATTGAATTGATGCAATTCAATTCTTTTCTTTTATATTGAATTTAATTATTTTCATATCTGGTTTTAGCTACTGATTTTAATTTCGATTTCTTATTAAAATTTCATAGTACCATTGAAATCTAACTTACAACTAGATAATTATGTAAGTATGTAGGTATGTGTTTATAAAGATATTGGATTACACACACTTACACACCTTCATTATGTTTACAATTTCTTAAAGACAGAATATCCCAACAAACACGAAGTCAAACCTTTGATATGAAATGACTTTATCATTTGACATCAAACGCAATTCTCAAACGTTTTTCAATTGTTTGATTTAACATTTAAATTCAAATTGATAATGATTTGAAAATAAACATTTGATATCAAATGTTTTTCAATTTGATGTCAAATGTTTGTCAAAGTTAAAATCAAATCAAAAATAAACTTGGCAGTACTAAAGCGAAAAATTAATGTAAGCATTAAAAATGGCGATAAAAGTTAAATTATTTTTCCTTGTGGTTACATGTGTTTTACTATTAAAAATAAATTTTAATATAAAGTGAACAGTTTATTTCTAGTGAAAAATAAAAATTATTTGTGAGAAATTACAATGTTTAAAAATACGAAAAAAAAGAAAAATAATAAAACAGGAAAGTGAAGAAAGATTGTTGAACGATCGCGGTGCTACAATACTCAAAATAAAAGGGAGCCAAGTATTTAGTCTTTCCAAGAATTAGAAGACGGAAAGAACACTATTTCATCTTTTTGCTATGGTACCGAATGTTTATCTCAAAGATTATTTAAATAAATAATAAATTTAAATTAAAAAAATTAAATAGTTTTATTTATATTCCACATTCTATTATAATCCACATTTGAAAAACATTTGAGAATTACGTTTGAAAGCAAGTTGAAAATAAAGGCATTTTTCAATTTGAAAATAATTTCCCCTTTTTGTTGAGAACGCTATGATTTACAAATGATATTCAAATCATTATCAAACGTTTGTCGTTTGAGAAAACGTTTGATTTCAAATCACTTTCAATTTGAAATCAAACCTCCGTGTTTGTTGGGTATAATATTTATCGATACGGTTATTATCCCAGCCAGCATTTAAAAGACCATTGTTTAACAAACTCAATGAATTGGGTATTTTATGAGCACGTTTGATGTCCAAAAATTGATTTATTGGAAATAAAAAAATACTACATTTACAAAATTAGAAGTAAGATCATGCAGGCATTTGAAGTGTTGTGAATGCTTTAAACGTTATTTGTACTTGGTTTTTTTCTCAGTTAGACGATAAAAAAATTATTATTGTGATGTTGTATAAACGAATTTATTTATGGTATACATTTTATTGACAAGTTAGCTAAACGATAGAAAGCTTCAAAGGCATGCAAACAGCTACTAGCTGAACCTGGCAGGAAAAATACTTTTAAATGTTTAATACTTAAGATCCTTAACTGACTCACAAGTGCTTAAAAACACTTTTTAAAAAACACCTTTTAAAGACACACAATTGTGATTTTTAAATGATTAGAGAAAAGACTTGATATTTATTCGTAAAGAACTTGCAAATGTTTTCAAATGTGAACGCAAAACAATCTTAAACGATCTGAAACACTACTCGAAAATAGCTCTTGCAGAAGAGGAGTTGCTTGTATGTAACCAGTTCCTTCAGACAAAAAAATGCAATAAAAAACCAGTTAGAGTGCTATATTCGGCTGTGCCGAATCTTTCATAGCCACCACCGACTGTTCGAATATTTCAGGAGTGGGTTCTACATGATATCTATTTATTATTAATTTATCTTTATAATAAATAGACATCAGCATTCAAATTGGTTGCCGTTTAGACCTACGTATATTAAATAATTGACCGACAATAAGAAAGTTTTATGCTTCTTTTATTTAGTACTAACCAGCTTGAGTAAAATATCATGATTCGTAACAGTTTAAGCCAAACTTAAATGATTTTCAGGAGGGAAATTTATATTGGAGCTATGGTAAGTTATGAACCAATCATCCTAAAATTCTGCAGATTGATTTCTGGTATTACAAACATATATTCAAATAAATTTCAAATCAGGGGTGAAATAAGTTTTAGCGTTTACAGTGCATTTCAGAAGGCTGCTAAACATGGGATCTAAGGTAAATTATGGACCGTATATCACAAAATTGCATAACATTTTTTCTGGCCATGTAAAACTAAGTGGGTAGAAATTTTACAACAATAAATATATCTGCTACGATTTGTGGCGTATTTATTAATTTACCAGAGTGGGAATTATATGGGGCATATACTAAATTATGGACCGGTCATCACAAAATTTATTAGTGAGATTTCTAGTCCAATAAAACTGTGAAGTATTAAATTTTATTCTGATAGCATTATTAATTATGGTCTTAGGCATTCTAAACAGTTTTCCGGGTGTAGGGTTTATATGCGCCTAGTGTAAATTTTGGACCAATCTTCACCAAATTTCATAGTATCATTTATAGTCCTACACATTGAGAAAAAAAATTGTAAAAATATGGTCACCTCCAACAACACTATTTTTAAAGAAAATTTTGAACATATTATGTTTAATGTAACCATAATATTGTCACTGCCAACCATATTATGGTAAAACTAGTCCTCCATTAAGAGACACAAGCATATTATGGTTGCCTTTGAACATATTATGGCTTATCATTACTAAAATATGCTTATCACTTATAATAACATGGTTGTTTTTTAACCATAGCATGTTGCTCTTAAAAAAGAGGAAAATACTATTGTTAATTTTGTATCAAATTATTGTCATAATAAGCCATAACATGATTAGAGGCAATCATAATATGGTTGTGGTTTCTTGATGGAGGAATATTTTAACCGTAATATGGTTGGCAGTGACAATAATAAGGTTAAATTAAACTTAATATGTTTAAAATTTTCATTAAACATAGTTTTGTTGAAGGTGACCATATTTAAACATGTTTTTTCTCTGTGTGTATAAAATGAACTTTTGCAAAATCTTATGTCATTCCTTGCATTGTTCCATCATTGATGTTAGTTTTTGTAACAAAATTATCAATTTTTTTGAGTGGTGGTTCCACATTTTGATTCATAGCTCTGATCCTACTGAGTCGAGTTTGCTGGATTTTAATCCCAAAATGCTTAGGATAACTACAAGCAAATTGACACCAAGTTTGTTTATTTCTTTTGAGTTTTTCGAAAGGGAGCGTGTATTCAACAGACGGATATTAATTTTTTAAATTGCTTACTGGGATCCCTTAACTATTGTTTCACTTGCAAGCATACCAGTAAGTGCTTGTGCTCTATGTACGTACATATGTTTGTAAATTTCTTTAAAGTGTTGGTAAGCCGGTAAGTAAGTAATCCAGCGGGAAAACTGAGAAGACCTTCTTACTTCAGGCCTTTTTAAAGGGCTGCTTAAAAATTGTTTTGATTGAATTACTGTTCTTACTAACTGATAAAGAATGGCTCATAGCAGACCTCGGTTCTTTGGAATAAAATATAAGATACAACTTCCACACTCGCTTCTATGAGTAGTTACATTTTTTGTATTGTGTTTTTGCACAAGCAAAATCAAAATAATTACTTTTTTTTTGATCCAGTTGTCATTCTTGTGTACCTGCTTAAGAAGCGAGAGCGGAAGGCCTACTTCGCAATAACTACGTGTGTAAAAATATATGAGTAGGGAATGGAGCGAGCAGGCCTTGTACATCCAAAAGAGGCATTTTAGAAGACATCCGTACTCCTTCTTTTTCCCGCTGGGAGGTATATATGTTTGTATGTAGATGTATAATTTGTCTATAAATCATTTACATTTAAAATTCCTTTCCTTTTGGATTTGTCGTTACAGTTGAATAAGTGAATTTTTGTTTTATTATTAAATTTAGGTTAACAAACATGTGTATTGTATGGACTACTTTAGATTTTAATAAACATTTATTTGTAATTATTATTAGAATGAATATTTACTTTGTATGTGTAATTATAACATTAGAATATTCTAATTTATTGTTTGCCTTAAACTGTATTTAGTTGGCATATTTTAAAAGTATCATCATCTGTGTTTATTATTTTGCATTGCAACGTTTTTAAGTCTTTAGAGATACAAAATAATAAATTAATTAAGTTTTTAAGTAAATTATCCAGCTGATATAAAAAGTATTGCTATGCCAGATTTCTGTTGTTGTTTTCCTTTGTAAGGGGATTATAAATTGTTGTTTATTTTTGTAGATTTTAAAATCGAAATTACTTGATATTGAATAATACTTTATTGCAAGTTTCAAATTAGTATTAATTATATGAGAACTCTTTGAATAATATCTGTGGCATTTTTACAAAACATCTTAAGTCGAGATAAGATAGCAAAAAAGTTTTTAAAAAAGCTCGGTAAAGAAATCATTTTTATTAAATAATAATATAAACCAAAATTAAAGAAAAATTTTGTTTATACATAATACAAAATTTTAAAAACGTCAACAAAAACGTTTTTTGAATGAAAATTCGTATGATTTACAACATTTGTTTTAACTTTTTAGATTTCACCTAAGATGTTTTGTCAAAATGCCACAGATATTTAAGTTTAAAAATGGTTTGAATTATTATAAAACTAAAACGCAGCAAACATTTTTAAATTTTCTAATCTCCTGCAAAAATTTAAATTGTTATCAAAGTAAATTTTGGGAATACAAAATTTGCAATTAACAAGATTTTGCTTATCGTGCTTAATTCCCAATTTTTATTCTTGATAAAAAACGCTGAAATTTATTGTTGAAGGAATAAGCTATTCCTATGCGCATTTCACTGGTTGCTTAGGCCAGATCGTCAGGAAACTTCATTCAAAGATTTTAGAAAAACTAAAGATTTTAAACAAATAAAACTGTAAAGCAAATAAGAATTATAAGCACCAGTTTTACTTATAACAATAACAAAGCTTTATCAAAAACAACAACAATAAACATTGAGTTTGTCCGTTCTTACAATCCCAACTACAATGGCTTGATTTGGTATCAACTCTAAATGTACAACTACAAAAACAAAACAAAAATAAAAACAAATTACTTTATTTTATTTGCCAGTTCAATTTTATTTACACTGCCACTTGTTGTTGAGTTGGATAAATAAGTATTTTTTTTGTTATTGTGTTCTAAGATTACAAAAAAGACACGTTATTTTTTTTAATGATTTTCTACACTTTTAGCGTTTGTGTTTTCAACAAATCTACCGAACTGAACACTAAGGAACGATGCTTAATGTTTATTTAAGTACAATACTTTAAGGTAAATTTTTTTTCTAGTTTCACTAAAATCCAAGCAAAAATATACAATAATTCGCTATCTTTCCTTTAAAGATTTCAAATATGTATGCCAATATGCAACCTTTGATCTCCATGATTTTGGGGTAATGTTTTCAAATTTTAGTTAAAGCTTCCGTATATATTTAAAACAAACTCGACTTTAATATTCTGAATAAGTTCTACTTATGATTCATAGCAGTCAGAAAATTTGGCTGATTCTCCAAAATATGACAAAAAAACATAGTTTTTCTAATGGGTTAATAATATCCTTAAAATTTTAGATAAAATATTTTAAACAGGCTTAAGTTCATCAAATTTAATTTTCATTAAATTATTTTTATGAAGAAAGGAATTTTACAACATGAAAATTAATTAAAATTGTTATTGATAATCATTCATTCTTGACTGACCTGAGATTCGAACCCAGGTGGCTGGTTACCATGACATGTTTCGATCACAACCACTTTATCTCCTCAGATGGATTTGCCGTCTTACACTCGCAGCCATCGACGACTGCTGACGTCAATAGCCAAACATCAATCCTTAAACCAAATTGTAGTTTAACCTTTGGTAGATCGACCTTTTTTGAATGAATATCCATTTTAAATGATTTTACATGTTTTAACTACGGAAAAAACAGAAGTAAGTAAAAACATGTTAAACCAAATAAAATCATCGATAAATGTTATGTCGTTATTGTTCATCTCATAGAAATCACTCGTGTCAATTAGTTTTAAAAAATTTGAAGGTAAATAGTAACACGACAACACTTACCCAACCTTTTGATTCCAGATCTACAATAAAAAACAAGTAAGAAACTATAGTCGGTCAACCCCGACTATATGATACCCTACACCTCATTAGAACCTGTGTACCAAATTTTATTAAATGATCTGCAAATTTGCGATATGTACTTTACGCACAAGGTTTACATGGACGTCCAGCCAGCCGGATAAACGTCGTTAATTCGACTCAGAAAGTAGTTCTGAGTCAATCGGTCTACGAAAAGGTGGGCTTAGAACCAATATTTTAAGGTGTTACAAACATCAGCACAAACGCATAGTATTCTCTCTACTATTGTGGTGTTGGTATAAATATTTCATTGATAAAATCGAATTAACGGTTGCTAAATGTAACCTATTTCTGAAATTAGTTTTAACGATGTTAACTTCAGCATTAGACCATGGAAGTGAAAGAAACTTTATAGTAAATTCTGAAATTTCTAAAAAAAATTTGTTACCGCCAGCATCTCTTTATTGAAATACTTGCAACCAGAAAGAAACACCGATGTTTGTGTTGATCCGTTTTATAAATTTAATATTGGAATACTGTTCCTTTATTTCATAATCATCGTTTATAGCGATTTTCAACATTTGTAAAAGTTGTGATTTAAATTAAAGCCGTTTTAATTATTTAAAATGTTTATTTTGCTTTTATATATTTTTATAATAAAATAAAAATTATTCTTTTAAAAGAAAAACGGCAAGAAAAATTTTATGGCTGAACCAGTTGAAAAATGGCTAAAAAAAATGGCTAATGGCTAAACAGGGTGAAAAATGGCTAAATCTAGCCACTAAATGGCTAAATTGGCAACACTGCCCACGATGTAGACGTCTTTCGTATATTTATATTGAAAAAAACAAATTTTAGTATTTTATTATTGTTTTCAATATAAATATGCTAAAGAAATGTTCTTGTCGACATTGTGGGCCTGGCAGTTAATGTCGAAATTGTATTATTATCATAATATTTCTGCCTCTGCCTTGACAGTTTTTTCCTCCAAACAATCTTAGAGCACTAAAATATGTAAATCTATATTAGGCAGATCGATTTTTCAACTTTTTTTAAAACCGGTTTTCGAACATTCCGAATTCCTGCTGTTTTCAAAAACCCGGTTATTTTAGGATGATCGGCATTATAATTTAAAGCGTTTAAAGACCAACTTTTTTTACCGCTATTGATCTCATATCTTTATTTAAAAATGTTAACGAATTTAAGTTGTTAGAAAGTAAATTCAATGAAAAATCACACAATTACATTTTTAATATTACAAACGCTAACCATTTTTGACATGCAGTAGGAAGCTTAAAAATTGTTTTTAGTTAACCATTGTATCTTAATTAAGACATATAAGCAGCGCATTTTTAACCCTGCCGCACAACAGTGCTTGTGCTGACAATTTTTTTTTTCAAAATTAGAATCAATGAAAATAACTTAACCAACAGGTTAAAAGTAGACATATTTTTTATATCGTTTAAATTGTTAATTCCTTTTTGTTTTGTATTATTAAAATTAACGTCAAGTGGCATCACTGTCAAAAAAATGCCAAAACAACGAAAAACACAAAGAGGAATAAGAAAAAAACAAATAAAATAATTAAAACTAAACAGAATTATTTTTTTTAGTTTTCTTTTTTCTTAGAAGATAAGCCAAACGTTTTACTATTAAATTAAATGCAAATTATTATTTGCCATTTTTTATGTTATATTATTTCTTTAAACTAATTTTTTTTATTTTTTTGACATTTAACAATAAATAAACAACACTAAAAAAGTTGGCGTTTAATTGATTCAATTTTGTTTTAAGGTCTTAGTGTTTTAATAAATAAACCTGATAAATTTTACCATGTCGTTGATTCCGCCGGTATTTTGTATTTTAAGGCGTGAAGATATGCGAGACCTACTTAAGAGTTTTGGGTGCCTTATCGGACATTTCGTCCTCGGCAATACAACAGGACAGGGCTGCCAGACTTGGGGATTTATCCCCAAAGTTGGGGATTTCATGCGAGCAGAAAGGACAAAGAAAATCATTTGGTGATTGGGGATTTTTTCGGGGTTTACAAAAAAAAAATTCGGGGATTTTTTGGGGATTTTATACATTATAAAAATAATTTTCCCTTCTTTTATTATTTGCGCTTATTTTTCTCCGTTTCGTACATAAAATATGAAAAATTAGCAAAACTTTTACCTAAGCAATATGTAGCATATGTAGCTAAGAATATTTCCTATTAAAATGTTTCTTACTATTTTTAAAAAAATAGTTCAATAAAATAACCACAATACTAATAATTGTTAAAGCTAAGGCACGAGCTCTATGTTTGCATTTGTCCTTCAAGTTGTGCTGAAAAGGTCAACAAGAAAAAGAAAGACAAAAAAATGAAAAAACAAAAAATATATGTACTTTGAACTTCAAGAAGAATTCTTGACAAAAGTACGAAAAAAGAGAAGTAAAGGAATAACATGTTAAAATAAATTAAAATAGATAATCATTCAAAAAGCAAATTTCGATCTACCAAAAGGTTGAATACAATTTGGTTTAAGGATTGATGTTTGACTAATGACGTCAGCAGTCGTCGATGGCTGCGAGTGTTAAACGGCAAGCCCTCTGAAGAGATTGAGTGGTTGCAATCGAAACATGTCAGGGTAACCTGTCCGTAAACACCTGGGTTCGAGCCCAGATTGAGTCAAGAATGAAAAATTATCAATAAAAATTTTAATTAATTTTCATGTTGTAAAATTCCTTTCTTCATAAAAATAATTTAATGAAAATTAAATTTAATGAACTTAAGCCTAATTAAAAATATTAAAAATTTGGATTAAAATTTTAAATTTTTGATTAACAAAATTAAAAATTTGTTCAGAACAAAAAAACAAAAGAAAATATTAACTTTTTAAGGTTTTGATTTTTAGTTACGGGATTTTTGGGGACAAGGCAAAAAATTACCTGGCAGCCTTACATTACATTACATTTCACCCAATGAATAATTTTTGGCAGCATATTCTAGTAGAGTATTATTTTCAGTCTCTTAAGAACTTCTTGGAACAGTGTCAAGTTTTACTTGGCTTATATTTTATTGGAAGCTTGTGGACTAATTAAAGGTGATAGGTGATTAATAAGTCGAGACGTTGAAGAACTATAACTTTAGGGCTTTCTAAGCAACTTTGTCTTTTAAATCAATTCGAAATATCACCAGAGAATACAACTTTATGTATATTTAGAACACTGTCAAATTACAAATTTCTTTTTAAGCTGAGCATTTTTTCGTAGTATTTTAAATTGTTTTTGATTTTTGTTACAAGAACACAAGCTTACATAAGCGATTTTGTTACATTTTGTTTTGATATTCTTTATAAAAAGTTAAAGTTTGTCCAATATTAAATTTTTCAATTTTTTTTAATTTCTACAAATTTTTTTACTGATTTAATTTATATTTTTGTTTTATTTTTATTTAACCAACAAACATGTTGACAGCTATTCAAAAATATAATAAACGTGTAATTGGTTTCAAGTTTCCATAATTTTGTAAGAAATATTAAACGCTCTTTTATTTTGTCGTTTTTTTTTTTAATTTTTTTATTTGATCGTAAGCAACACTTATTTTTATATGAATTTCAGTAAACTTTTTGTTTGATTCCGTTAAATTATTTGTTTGAAATCAGTGTTTTTTTTTAGTAAACAATATGCAAATAAATTGTTTAAATATGCGAATTTGTTTAAAGCACCGATTTCAGACAAAAAATACTTTAATTCTACAAATTTTTAGTTTGAATTGGAAAAATATTTTTTTCTGTGAATGTAAGCAAAACAAATATAAATTACACATTACTAAGAAAACCGGTTCGAAAAATAACCGGTTAAAACCGGTTGAATACTAACCGTTCGATCTCCCTAATATACATATACATATATGCTTTTCATAATATACTAGTGTACCCGCCCCGGCGTCGCACGGGTACCGCTTATTATCTGTAAGCAGATGACAGCACATGGGGGCGAACTTTGTTGTGCCTTAATGGCAATAAGTAAGCAGATTGTGTTTTTTTTTTATTGGAAGAAATACAAAAAAAAATTAAATTACTACATTAATCATTCATTATTATTTCTGTATTTTAGTACATAGGTTGCTCTTCACTTAAGTACCTTGTGATACACGACATTTTTTGTTTTATTATCAGGCGCAAAAACAAACAACGCAGATGGTCTTCCGACCCGTGAACATGCCACGTATAATTGACCATGGGAAAAACATGAATGTTCTAGATTTAAACCACAAACTTTTAAGGATTGGCCTTGTGATTTGTTGATGGTCATGGCAAATGCAAGACGTATCGGAAATTGAAGTCTTTTAAATTCAAACGGCATATCGGTTGGGATCATCGGGATCCTCGGAATGAGAACTTCCTCACCTTTGAATTTTCCTATCATTATCGTAGCGTAAATTACATTGTTCATCAATTTACTAACCAGCTGACCCGGTCCACGTTGCTGACCCTAAGCAAACAGTAGTGTTGTATTACCACACGATTTAATTAAACATTTAACGAAATTTACGGCTTTTAAAATAAAAATCCATGGAATACCTATCATTAAGTTTTTTTACAAAATAACTTACATATGGTGTAGATATGGGCTCAATCAAAAAAGAAACGCATGTATTTAAGGCAAATTGGAAATTATATTTATTTATTACTTCATCTTATGGCCAGCGCATAGACAATGTTTTTTGTTTTTTTTTTATTTGGTGAAAGAGCCGTTTTCTGATTTTAGGTAAATCGGAAAAAGCGGGCGGGGCAAAATTTTCTTTCCGTAAAAACCTAAGTTAAACCATGGCGATCATTTTGATGAAAAAATTAGTCAACTCGATGGAGCCGTTTTCTGATTTTAGGTAAATCGAAAAAAGTGGGCGTAAAAGTGGGCGGGGCAAAAGTATCCTATGTCCGTCTCCTGGCTCTAAGCTACCTCCCTACCAACTTTCAGCCAAATCTGTTCTGCCGTTCTTGAGTTATAAGTGGTGTAACTAACACGACTTTCTTTTATATAAATAGATTTGATGAAAACAATATTATCATATTCATAATAATATTGCAATAACACTAACATTGAAGTTCACACGTAATATAATTCTCTCTGTTATGAAATTTAACGTTTGCTGATATACAAATTATTGATATTATATCCTTTTTATACGCAATGTAAAATACAATCTAAAATATTTGTTTGCAGAGCTTTAAAAAAAAAAACACACACACACATATGAGTATGAGGTAAAAGCAATTATTGTTAAATTTTTCCCTCCAAAATGTATGCTTTTAAATTGTTTGTGTAAAGAAATTTCTGTGCGAAAGTATGTCTTTGTACTTTTATTATAAAATTAGCATTATTATGCTTGAAGTTTGGTTGTTTCTTTGATCGGTTGGCTGGCTGATTGTTTGGTTGTCGGATTGAATGCCTGTCTATCTGTTTGTTTTTATGTGTTTCGTTGGTAGGTTAGCAGTGTTGCTTGGTTCCCAAAGCATAACGCATCTGAAGCAGTGGTAACATTTTGTGGTAAACCAGTTAAGATTGTATCTCAATTAATTAGAATATGTCGTTGACAGTATAAAAATAAATAGAGTAAATGAATAGCTACGTCGTATTTATGTATCTTTTTATCTGTACAATTTATAAACGAATATGTATGTATAGCCACAATTCATGATAAAAAAATACAACGTAGCAAGAATAAATTGATTTGTATACATACACACAAACACAAACACATATGTTCATAAAAAATACAATTATAAAGAAACTCACAGTTGGTGAAAAAAGTTGGCATGGTCCTGCAATTGGCTCATTTTGTTCAAACGTATACTGAAATGGAATAGAACGGTAAGTACGGATTTTTTTGCATCAAGTACAAAAATATTGACTTAAGTACGGATTATTCAAGTGCGAAATACTAAACTTATCCATAGTTAATCCCGAATTCGGTCCTGAAATAATCAGAAAACGAGATTGATTTAAGTAAAACGAAAATTGAATCAATCTCAAAATGCGCTTAATTTAAAAATTATAAAGTTGATTTAATCCGGAATTCGTACTTGAAATCAATCAAAAGTTAAATTAAAAAATAATTTTAGGAATATCTTACCCGTTTAACAGAATTTCTATTATAAAACACCAGCATCATTTCCGATATGGTTTTTACTCATGAATCAAAGAAACAAGAGTGCGCATTGCGCATTGTCCGTTATTTTTGTGTGTGACGAAGAAATAGACTGTGTGTATGTGCATTTGTGTGTGGCTTACATTTTTCACAAAAAACACACATTTTAGTCTATGATGACGGAAATGCGCAGTAGAAACGTTTTTGCACTGCTGAGTTTGCAATCTTGTTTTCTTTTGATTCATGGTTTTTACTTTAAAAACTTAATGTACATATATATAACTGAAAAAATTAACTTGCTTAAAATTTTACTTTTAATTCTGGTAAATTAAGCAAATTAAATTCATTTTCATTAAGTTTTCATTCATTCCAGATTGCATCAAAACCCTTTGATATTTTGCGGTTGCATTGAAACAGATTGCATGTAGATTGCACTGTCTGTACCCAGCATTAAACATGAAAATAATGTGTTTTCGTCGTTTTCTAAAAACTTATGTGGTGTTCACTGTTGCCAATTTAGAGATTTTCCCGCTAAATCTGGCGTTTTTGAAATGTCAATCGAGGTAAGCGGGAAATCTAGCGATTTTCCAACATATCTCAGCAGCTTATTTCCGCTACAAAAACATTTCTCAATTTATAAATTTACAGATTTTATAGTTTTTCTTATTAAGATTTTTTGTTTTTCTGGTTAAAAACTACTTGTTTATGTTCACGGTTTTACTTACTTTTGTAGTTTTAAAATATTAAAAAATGGCACAAAACTGGCAAAAATAAACATGTTGTTATTTAAGAAACATTTATTTTATTATGTTTTGATTGAATAGTACATACAATAGCTGGTTTCTTCAAGCTGTCCAAAATAAATAATCTCGTGTTATCGCATAAAACAGGAGAACACTCTTTTGCCATCGCAAGATGTAACTGGAGCATATTTGAACGCTAATAGTTCAGATGGAGAAAGGTTGACAATAAATTCAGCCGTCTCACTTTCATTTAAATATAAGTAGTCCACTTGCAAACACCACTAAGTTAAAAACAAAATTCTGAGAATATCGATTAAAACAGTTTTTTTAATTGCAATGCGAAGCCCCATGAGAGTTTTGCATATGCATGTTTCAAATGATTCAATCTTTTGTTTTGATGAAACTTGGTTTAGAAATTCTTTCTCTTATTGTTGACGTTGGAGCGATTGAAAGTAAAGCGTTTTAAAGCAAATCCAATTTCTCTGTTATTTTTCTCGTTTTTTCGATTAAAACAGTTTTTTGAAATTTAAATTTTAAGCCATATTGAGAGTTTTGCAGAAGTATTGAATAATTTGTTTTGTACAAGATTGACAATGGCTTAGGGAGGAATAAGCGGTATTTACTATTTCCTTTTTTAACTAATCTTGTAATCCGGTATTCCTTTTTTTACTGACGTCTTGTAATATTTTCCTTAGCACTGTCAATTAGGTCTAAGCTTTAATTTATAGAAAGCCCTTTTGTTTGTAATTTCAAGGGACTTGAGCAGATACATTGAAAGTGCACTTTTATGCAAACTTAGTCACTTTTTACATCAGATTTGTGCAACATTTATTAAGAATTTTGAATAGATTCTGCCTTGTATTCACTAAGCCTAATTTAAAATTAGTTTAAGGCTTTTTAACGAAATAATTATAAGTGCAAATTGTTAGTTGAATTCACTGTTGCCAGCTTTTTTTTGAACATTTCCTGCCAAATCGGACTTCAAAACCGCTAGAAACCCCTAAATATTTAATTTAGCGGAATTTTTATTTAAATATTCTGCTTTTAATTCGTATTCTTAATCATTGTAAGTATTCACAAATAATTTTTATTTTTCACAAGAAATTCAGCTAATCGCTGGCTATACATGTAAAGGCTCTAAGTCAACTTTTTTAAGAAATTGAGATTTTAATGCAGTAATGTGCAATAAGTAAAAATACATTGTTTACAAAGAAAAAAATACAGTTATATTAATGTTGTTGTTGTTTTGTAGTGATGAGCAAAAGCTCTAAGTCCAATTTATCACAAGAAAAAGCTCTAAGTCCCATTTAAAAGTGCAGTTTAACTATTTCTCAAATTGTTCCATCACATATATTTTGATTGTTTTTTGTCTCTCCTGTAAAATTTTCAAATATGGACTTAGAGCCTTTACATGTTAAGCCAGCGTTATATTTTTTGATTCACAATCTTATGCAAATCTTCAATATGTGGTAAGCAATACCTTAAATTTGGTTGAAGAATGGATGCAATCAAATTGCCTACTGATTAGTTTATTTAACACTCAATTCACATGAGGGCTTTTACGACGTCGTTTTATCTTGATTCCCTTTTAAAGCAACTTCCAAAATCTCTTTGCGTTCATACGATGATTTTTGGTTGAATATCTTTTTTTTATTTACAGTATGGCCTTGATTATCCGTCATTCGATTAACCGGCAGCATCAATTAAATGGAAAATAAATTTTTTTTTGCATTGATTTAAATCACCTCTGTTATCCGAAATTATATACAAATAATTTTTTTTTGTTTACTTTTGAACAATCAAAACAAATTTAAATAACCGAAGAAAGAGAATTTCCCAACGTACTGGAGCATACTCTGCCAATTACTTTTTCCCCCATGTTTACATAATAATACATTACATATTTATATAAAATATATAACACACCAAAAAAAAAATAGTCAAGAATGCTGCCGGTCCTGTCTGTTGTCGATAATCGAGGACTTACTGTATTTTCTACCACACATTTCAAAGTAAGAAAAAGAATAAAACGTAAAAAGAAAAAGTTAAAAGAGAAATATAAAAAACGACATGAAAAACACAAAACGAGTCGTTTTGTTTACCCTTCTTTCTTCTCTACACCGCTCGCCATTAAACCAAAAGAGACGTCGACAAAGCGACGTCGTAAAAGCCTCCATGTGAATTGCCTGTAAGACAAATGTCATGAGCTTTGGAGGACTAGTTTCTTCGCCTTTTCGTATTCAAATCGGTGGCCAATGTATAGACTTGGTTGAGAAATTTCGAGTTTACTTGACGATAAACTTTCACATTAACAAGGTAATTTCTAGTGTTCATTTTACTCTTCGTCGTTTAAACTCACTTAATGTATACTTACCATTTCAGATAAAATGTAAAGATTTAAATACAATCGTTAACAATGTGCTCTAATTTGACGGTATATTTATTGATTGTATGCATTTGTGTTAAAAATAGTTTTGAGTTGATGCCATAATATGTTAATTATGGTTTGACCTTGAAGGCTTTTTTTTTCGCTTTAGAATTGCCAAGTTTAGTTTTGATTTGTATTCAACATTTGATAACAATTTGATATCTGATGTCAAATGTTAATTTTCAAATCATTATCAATATGAATTTAAATGTTAAAATCAACCAAAGAAAAACGTTTAAAAATTGGGTTTGGTGTCAAATAACAAAGTCATTTCATAACAAAGGTCTGACTTCGCGTTTGTTGGGTTTAGCATACTCACAAAACCAATCGCTGTAGATAATACGACTAGCCCATTTACGCATGTAAAATGTAGCCAATAAGGGACTAGGACTATTCCAAAGGTAACCCAAATGTATTGAAAAAATATGCTCTATTTAACATTACGATATCCTAGGGCTGGACATAGAACCAAGCCGAATTTATTTAAAGTGAACGCAAAGGCGAATTCACTATTCTTTTCTTTTTTTTTTATACTAGAAGCTTTCCAAAAGGGCCACAAAAAGGGAATTTAAAAAAGGGATCGTAAAAATGGCTATTTTAATGTTGAAACGGATCATGTTTTTATTAGCAGTATGTTAAAATATAGGGGTCGCAAAAGATACTTCAAATAATAGGTCCAAGGGTTTAAATAAATTTTAATTAATATTTTTGTTTAATCTATTTTTCAAATTTCCGATCTAAAAAACAAATTAATTTAATTTTCCTGTTTTCAAGTAAAAAAAAAATGTATATATAATTTTTTTTTTACTTTGCATTTAACTTTTAAAATATCAAACAGAAGAATATATCTGTTACGTTAGTAAAATACATTAAATTGAAAAAAAAATTGTAGGTGTTTTAGGGGTTTTTTTTTATCGGCGGTCATCGTTTTTAGCGGTAAATTCCTCTTGCTAATTTATATCCAATTCCCAAACACTTAAAATACATTCGATATTTCTTATGGATGAACCAAAATATTCACTAGAAATAATTAGAATTTGCCGGTCTAGCAAGATATTTTATGTTAATAATTTTGGTTAACTAAATTAAATTAAAAATGTATTCTGCAAAACTAAAAGCTTTTGAATATGTTGCTCGTTCTTTTTTTTTTTTTGCTGATAAAAACTTTTAAATTCAGCCAGCAATTATTTTGGCTATTAAAAGATTATAGTTTTAGTACTGATTAATTCTGAATTTTAAATAAAAAAACATTTCTTTTTAATTATAAGATTTTTCTTCAGCTGATTGTATACTTTTTTCTGTCACTGTATCAATGATATGTTCTCTCCTTTGAACTACGATGTCATGACAATTAATTGGATTTTTGTGTTTTTTTTTCATTTATTTTTCATTTCATACAATCCTTAAAGGTGTATGGATAGCAAACTTATAAAAGTATGTAGAAAATTCTATACAAACATATCTACCCTGTGGAAAATGTCAGTAGTGAATCTGTGCTGATTCACTACTGACACTGTCTAGTGAATTATTATACTTAAGACATTTAACATGTGCGTGTTATTGTAAATCTAATACTGCCGTTGGTACTATTAACTAGGTAGCTCTTTTGGGACCATATGTATTCATTCGAACCAGAGAATCACAACTACATTTTAGTAAATCTAGTCTACACATTTGGCACTTTTTTAAAGTAGATGTTAAATTGAAAATAATTTTTTTTAACATTTAACTATTAAAAAAAAAAATCAACGAATTCTTAGCAAAATATTTTTTCGAAATATGTGTATGTCTTATATAAAAGTGCATACACTTAGTTGACAAAACTGGTGACATGGAGATACTTGCACCCAGGTTTCCTTTAGGGTACATATTTTAAATACAAAAATTTAGAATTAGTAAAAGAAGCAGCAAAGTAGCAAGAGAAATAGCATCTTGTGCAGCTTGTTCCGGAAACATTATATCTTAAAATTTAACGAGCCATATAGTTAGACCAACTATATATGCATAAATATATGTACTTATACATATATATTGTATGTACATATGTACCTACATATACGCAAGCACAGAACTTTGCCAATTCTTAGTCAAAAGTAGCGGTTACGCTCCATGTGTATGAATGGCAAATATAATAATTAATTGCAATAAAAATACTTGTACTTTTACAAACGAAATATACGAAATTTACCATTTGAGAACTATGGACCAAAACAAAATTTTTGGCAGACACACCACACCGTTGCACTTTTTTTTTAGTTATACAGTTAACTAGAACATTTAAATAATATGTTACATTAAAAGCTTGTTTCCGTTCTTTAGTAAAATTATTTTGAACAAACACTTTTACACATATCCTTCATATGTTAAAGTATTTGTGTTTTGATTATTACAATGCATATCTTTATTATTACCATGATTATTATTGCAAAATAAAATATATGTGCATTAATTTTATTATATATTTTACTATATGAAATAATAACGTATACTTACTAGCATACACATATACATAAAATGTATATTTCATATTTTTGGAAAAAAAACATATAAAAGTCCTTTTGTCATGCATATTCTGTTTATTTTCATAGTTAAATTCAAAGTCATATAATTGTGGCTGCTGTCATTGTTGACATTTTGAAATGACTTCCGTTTGTGGCTGACTTGTTTCACTTTGCCAACTCACACTTAACGGCATGCATGTAATAAGAGCACCACCATTACTACTATTATAGCCATAAAATATGTATGTACATATTTTCAAACCATTACCACATAGTTCTTTGTAAGCCCATGTTAATTTTGTGTTCTACTTCTCTACATAACAGTGTTGCCAATTTAGGTATTCAGTGGCTATATTTTTCCATTTTTCATCTCATTTCAATTTTTCTTTTTTGATTTAGCTAAAGTTGGTTAAAATTTTTGAACATTTTAGACCAACAAATGTGGTAAATATTGCCTTAACTGAGGTGTTACGTTGAACTTTTCTTTATGCTTGTAATTTCTACAAAAAGAAAGCAGGTCGTGTTCGTACCTAATAGTTATCTTTACCTATTTCAACGTTTATTTTGCCTACGTGTTTTTACTTTCAGTTTTCCTTTAAAATATGGAAGCTTTTATACCATAAATTTCTATGCACAGCTAGATTTCTTTTTGTAGAAATTACGGGCATTAGTCTGGGTTCATACTGTGAAAGTTTTCTTTTAGAAAGTCTGCTTTTATTGGTGTGTGGGGAAGAGAATCTGTTATTATTCACGCCACACTCACCGACTTATTCTGACATTGTGAAAGAAAACTTGCAGAGTGTAAGCCCAGACCTACGCGTCATAGTTTTTTTTGTAGTAAAGTCTTGTTAAGCCATTTAGGTTAGCCAGTTTTTACTAAAAATGTTGCCATATTCTTTATTTGCATATACTTTGGAAAAGAACTTTTCAAGAAAACAAAAACACTTCTTCAAGTACTTCAAGTACTTTTGAGAATTCAAAACTAGTTTAAAAATATGTTGATTCCATTTATAGAAAAGGCGTCATTATGACTTCATGACAATTTCCATCATTGTAATGTCAGCCTAAACAACACTTGGCCAAATTGTCATTACGGTAATAAAAAAACATTGAAATTATGTCATCAATAGGAATTAGGGTGTTCAGTCGAACAATTTAAGACGATTTATGATTCGAATAATTTAAAATTGCTAATTTCGATTTAAGAATTAATCGCAGTATTCATACCGATTAATCGAATAATCGTAATGTATGGTATTTCTGTTTAATGCATAATTTTTTAAAGTTTTCAGTCGAATACACAAACCAAATGTATGTGTCCATTCACAGAATGAAAAACACTTAGGATAAATCAAGTTTTTTATGATTACCTTAAGTACGAGTCGTACTCAAAAATTCAAGTACCAATAACACTAAACCGTACACAAAACAATCCTAAATGGGATAACTTTCGAAAATAGTCCCGGAATTTCTTCAAATAAGTACGAAATTCTTAAACCAAGTTAAACAAGGGTTAAGGTTTACCTTGTGTTTAACCCTCCGGCATAAAAAAAAAGGTTTGACCAGACACATGTGTACCAAGAAGGGTTAAAAAGTAAATTTGAACTCTTGCTTCTCACTTAGTTTATATTTTTGGTTAAATATGTGCATACGACTTCTAAAGTAATAACCATATGATCTTTGTGTTTTATCATTCTCTAAGGGGAAGTACGACAAAGGTAGGTTTGTTAACTCAAAGATTTATATTAATTTATTTTCAAGTGAAATTGAAATCTAACGATAATTTAAATTCAGTTATTTACAAAATTACCGTTGTTTTTCGTGGTTTTAAAAATAATAGAGACCTAAGGAATGATGTTGATAAAATGAAATATTTTTATTGAATTTCATTACAGGGTCGTTTTTAAAATTTGCTCGATTTTTATTCCACTTAATTTCGATATCTCGAATACGTCCGTATTTTTTTAATAAAATATTTCATGCGTTTCTCTCTGTAGAATGAGTTTGTTTTAAAAATATTGTAAATCGATTAATTTTAAGATTTTATTCGTTTAATCGAATAAGTTAAAAATGTCAAATATCGATTAGTAGTTTAATCGAACAAAAATAAAACCCGATTAATTGAGCCCCCTAATGGGAATACACATCGGCATCACAAAAATGACAGTTTAATAAAAAATGTCATCATTGCGATTACTTAGTAACATCGGAGAAAGGAATCGCAATGTCAGCTTGTCAATCAATTGTGCCATTGGGATTAACTTAAGTCAAAGTGAGTGAATATAATTATTTAATTGCCCGTTAAACATGTTGTATTCCGTCCATTATTTACAGAAAAACTCTCAATTATAAAACACCAGCAGCATGATCATGGTGATCATGATATGGTTTTTAATATCATTTTACTTGGAAAATTTGATGTATAAACAAAAAGAATATGGGAATTTGTATTTCTTATTTTACTTTTTAAACATTAGTTTATGTCAAAAAAAGTAAAACTTTATTTTTCTTGTTAAACGTGTCCATTTTAACGTGAGAAGTAATGCAATATTAAATTTTTTGAATTAATTTGAATCAAATGAGGTTGAAAAAAATATAGATTTTATGATAATTATTTTTTTATTGAATCAATTAACACATTGTTTGAAATCGTACGCTGTTTTTTTTTATCATGTATTTAATTAAATTAAATTTAGATTAATTAATTAATCAATTAATTTGGAAATAAATTAATTACAAAATTTTTGGTTGTAAACCTCTTTTAAAGACGTTTTTTAAATAAATATCTATTAACGCCGTTACACACTATTCCACAATGTCTTTAGTTTTTTTTCAAAAATGCTTTCCTGATCTAATTATTCTTTAGAAAATTTTAAAAAAACAATAAAAACTTATCATGACAGGGTTGCATTTTCGTAAATTACTAAAGACTTTGTGTGGTATGGTATAACGGCCTTAAAAAGCATTTATCTTTTAATTTTCAAAACCCTGAAACCCGAAAAATCCCGATATCCCATAAAATCCCGGAATCCGGAAAAGTCTCGGGATACCGGGATTTATTTATAGTCTCGATATTGCACACCAAAATATGGTGAATTTAAAAAGCAAAGGTTGATATTCAGAAAAATACACAATTGTTCTTGGAAAGTGCAATAATTACAGCAAATGTTCTATATGTGTCTACTTGAACTCTTCCGTATGCAAGAAATAACAATAACAATGAACTGCATTAGGTAATATGACAATAGTATCCTGATTAATTTTGCGTAAAAAATTGTGGAATGAAAACCGAAAATTGACTTACCTAGATCGTTACAAAAATCGATTTTATAAAAATAGTAAGTTTTATTAATAATATTTTTTTTTAAGTTTTTTAATATTTTTAATATTTTTAGTTTTTTTTTCTTATTAAATTATAAACTAAAAAAAATTCCAAATCCCAATGGCTGAAAAATTCGCTGAAATGCTTAATATTTTGTTGAATTGATTATCTGGTTAATTCATTCGTTTAGTATGTAAATAATTTTTTGGCTTTTTTTTTAATTTTTAATAGATTTAGTTTATTTCTAATTTAATTATAAACTCAAAAAAATCTATTTTTAATTATTTCCTTGAAAAGTGTTAAATTTGTTGAATAAATGCCCAGTTAAATTCATTCGTTTAGTATGTAAACTTTCTTTAAATGATTTTTTTGCAAAATTCATTTAAATTACATTTTTTACGTTTTATATTTCTAATAAAATCTAATTCAGTGAATTAAATTGCATATTAACATTTTATAGCGGCTTTTCTTAATTTAAGTATATTAAAATACATTCCTTAAATTTTTAATAGGATTCCAAAAGAATTTTCTTTTTAAAGGGAATTTAAAAAACATTATTAAAATTCAATTTCTAAAGATTAAGGAGATTATTTTTTAAATCTTTGCACCTTTTAAAATTGGTATGGAAATGTTTCTTAAGCCAAGGATATATAAGGAATGTTTTTTTTTTAAGAAGGCGAAGTATTTAACGAATATATAGGAATTTAACATTCCATATAATTCCATTCATTTGGAAATTTTATGCTTCAGAAAGTAAAGCTTTAGGAAATAAAAAAATCATTTTACTCTATAGGAATTAATATGCTCAATTCTCATCGTTTATCAGCAGATGACATTGACTGTTGTAGATTGTTAAGGATATCCGGAAGGTCAATAAAAAACACAGCCAAATTTTTTCAAAAGCATTTGCATTTATTAAAAAGTAAAAAAAAAAATTAATTGGCAGACATCTAAACGTACATTATTTTGTTTAAAACTGGAGCCACAACAAAAACTAACGTCAAAAGAATATTCGTTGCTCTGAAATGCTGCGTATTATGAATTGGTGAAACATAAAAATTACTACCAACCAGAGAAAATGAACAATAATATTTAATTTTTTTTTTTAAATAATTTCAAAATTTGTCGTTTCAAAAATCTCCAATATTTAGGGCATAAATAGTTAAATCGTCAACAGGCCATATTTTAAAAGAAAAAAATCCAAGATTTAAGCTTGGATCACAGGATTGCCTCAATGCACCAATTTTGACAATTTTTAATAAAATGCAACCCTGGTGAGGCAATCGTGTGACTGCTTGCTATGCATCCGCACGTTAAAAAAACTAACAAAAATGCACCAATATTTATTGTGGTCTTGTGCGGGAATCAAACGACACAATATGCGCCAATATTTGCCTTTTTTCAATGTTCCATTTGAAGAAAGGATTAATTTGAAAAAAGATACAGAGGGTTTAGCTCAGATTTATAGATATTTATTAAATAAGATTAAATAGGTTGACGAAAAGGGAAATAGGTTTAGATCTTTGGTTGTTTTCTAAAATAAAGTTGAGATGGCTTAAGTTAGATTTATAGAAATAATTTCTTGACGAAAAAGGGAAATATTTTAAAATTGTTTTTTGTTTCCTCTTTTTAATTTTTGATTTTTTGAAATTTTATTGTTGAATGTTGAAAAAAATTTTTAAATTTAATTTTAATTTTTATTTATTGTCAAACACAATTTTTTTTTCCTGAAGAAGATTTCCAAAGAAAATCGAAATATTGATACATAAAATAAAAGAACTATTTGAAATAAAAGTGACCTTAAGCTCGTTTATTAATAAAGAAGATTAATATTAGTTTATGCAATTAATTTTAATTAACACTTTCGCGCCCAAAGTTGCTTATAAGCAACTTGAATTTTAATCATCGTTTTATTTAAAACCAGCGTAATAAAATTATTAAAGCACATATAGAGTTGGTTAAAGAATGAATAAAAAATAGAAAAGTTGGTTTTAATTTTTCATAATGTGAAATACTTTCAATTTTTAGTCACCCGAAAATTAAAAAAGTCTGAAATTTTCAAAAATCCTTAATTTAGATCTAATCACTAAGGAAATTATAAAAAATAATTTTTCTGGCATTGCGTTCAAGAGCGGGCGCGAAAGGTTAACTAAATTTGTTAGGCATGACTTGGAAATACAAATCCGTTTATTAAAGTCGATTTTTCTATTTTTTCAGGTCAAAAAATAGTAATGAAATCGATTAGGCTGAAGTGAACGATCTTATAGACTGGATCTCCATTTTATGTTATTTAAAACAAATAACAGAAACTAAACAAAATTTACTTTACGTTTTTGGGTGAAATATAAAACTAGCTTTTGTTGTATGCAAGATTTAAATAAAATAAAAAAAAAATAAAAATACGAAAACTGAACAAAATTAAAGTTTAGCGATTTTTGACGATTTCTGACATCCGGCTTGGCGATGGAACTCAAAAAAATCTGACAACCCTGCTTGCGGTAATTAAATTTGTATAAAACAGGGCAACCGTGTGATTTCGGAATATTTGATTTGCGCAATTTCATTATTGTGCGTCAATAAAGCACAACAAAAATTGCATTTGCGGCTTTACAGTAATTGTCCATGCTCTTCAAGAATGAAGAAAAATCATGTTTTATCAAAACTTTTAAAAGCTAAAAACACGTCATTTTTTTTTAAATTTGTTAACAGTTTCCTTTAAACAAAGCTGTGTAATAAGCAAATAAATATGTATTCAATAGTTTTGGTTTAGTATATACATATAGTCTTATAGGCTTGTAATCAATTTTAATTTTTTTAAATAAATAAAATAAATATATGTTAATGCCCCTATTGCGGTTCTCCACTTTTGTAACAGTTTGGTTCACTTTGGTAAGTTCGCATTGCCATTCTCAACTCGACTGGCAGTTGGCTTTTTAGTTGTGTATCTAAATATTTTTTTTTCGTAGTATTGCCGTTTTCAACTTTGTAAAAGTTGGTTGACAGAAACGTAATAAATACACAACTGTTTATTAGAAGTTGGGTTGTTTTCAGTTTCAGTTGACTTTCATTTTTAAAAGCAAAAAAAAAAATAACAATGGAAAAACCGTAAGTAGAAAGATATGTTATACTGTATATTAGAATTTAATACATTCGTAGATCTTTGAAAATTACAACTAAAGCGCATTATGAGAGGCTTGTTAATCTAATGGAAAAAAACCCAGAGATTTCATGAGACATTGTAGGTTGAGCTACTCCTATATTAAAATCGTTACCACTGCACATCTGGTAGCTCCCGTCAGCGAAAAATCTAAGAGCAGCGCATAACTTTAATATTGGAGGAATAGCCACTACGCGAACAGGTGTTTTTAAATGATCTTTAATTTCATCCAGTAAATAACAAAACGCTTCCTTGTTAAGTCGGAAATAACTTTTAAATCTACAAATTTAAAATTATTATTTAGCTACGTTACTTATTAGAAGTTCTTACTTGGCATTAGGTAGTTCAAGAGGGTTGGAATTTTCACGAATTTTTCTCTTATACATTTGTACAAGAGTTTTCATTTTCATCATCACAAAATAAATCGACACTAATATCCATTATAAAAACTTTTTATTCAACACAAAAATTAGAAAATACTTTTAGTTTAAAAAATTATTTAATTTTATAAAATTTTCACTTGTCAAACGTTATATTTTATGTTGGCAAATCGATATTATAAGTTGGCAACTTTATAGCAAACTCAACTTAAAACAGTTTGGTATCACAATACCTAAAATGAGTTTGGTTGTGCATAAGTTGTGTTGACTCAACACGACCAAACTGAGTTGAGTGGAGAACCGCAATAGGGCATCAGTTAGCCGGGAGTAACAGTGACGTTGTAAATCAGCTGATTCATTTTGTTGTATGTAAAGCAGTTAAAACGATTATAGCTAGCAGTAAGATGTTACGTCTCAATCTGTAAGAATTAGATGGTTTTACTTTGTTACGGTATGGTTACTGTTACTCCCGGCTAACTGAGCCTACATAATTTAACAACACTGTTAGGCGGATTTCAATCGGAACACTTGTATGTATTTCTCTCTATACCAAGGCAAATTCATTTATCCGGTTGTGCCAAAACTACAACAATAAAATACAACATTGTCTTTTTAATTTTTTTACAAGCAATTTTTATATTTTTTTACTAAGTAATGAAAAAGGTAGCTCAAGTGTGTTTTTAAAGCCATCTGAAAAGTGAATTCGCCTTCCTCTAAACTCAACAGTAATAATTAAAAACGTTAAGCACTTGACTCAAAACAAAAAGCGTACAAAAATGTTTAGTGCAAATAGTGATTTAACTTGCTTGTATTTTTTACTTTTAACTGATTTTAACAATTGTGTTATTTTTATAAAAATTATTTAAGAATTCTTTCCAATGTCAAGGTTTTTTTTGAATCTGGCAAACCTGCTCTACTGCCATAGCGATTACCAAACTACAATTGCAATTTCCCAAACTTATTGTTGATTATGATGATGACGTTGTCAAAGATGCTTATTAAGATGACGAAGACCACGATAATGATGATGGCACTGCACTACTGATGACAATGATTTAGATGTGAAATAGTTGTTTTGTAAGCTTTTGTACTTTGTTCTCTAAGGATATCCGTAGATGAATTTGAATTTTGGGAGATTTTCTTGAAACCAGGAAACGTTCTAGACTAATAACATGTCATACCCAAACCAATACACTCAAACGAAGAAAGAAGCTTCATACTTGCATAATTTGACATATTGCCTCTCATTAGCTTTAGTAAGAATTTCTCAACCACTTTGATTTCACCTCATAAAACTTACTGAAATGTTCAGAGTTTTCATATACTAGCTGGCTGTTCCTTATGGTTGAATGTTCGTTATTGCAAATTTATGGACAAAAAGAATCTTAAGAAAACAAACATAAACAAAAAAAGTTTATTTTAGCACAATAGAAAGTGAGTAAGACAGAGCGCATACCAAACGGAAGATAAACTGAACTTTTGGCATTAGCATTGGCACTAACACTGACATTAGCATTGTTAAATATTGTCATTGTTATTTTGTTCATATTTATTATTATTGTAGTACAACAAGATAAAGATGTATAAGCTTAAATAACTTGTAGAATTCGTAGTGTTGTTGTGGAACTTTTGTAAGTTATTGTATCTCTTTTGGCTAAACTCCTTTTTAGGGTATACCGATTTTGCAATTATGTTTGTAACATAAATTTTTTTAGTTTTTATTGATTAAGGAAACGGTTTCTTTCGAATCTTGTAATGATTTTTCAGTTCTTTTTCAATTATTAGGTTTATATTAAGCATTGACTGCCCGGAAAGAATGTGCTCAACAAGGAGCAGGTTCTTACTATGAAAATTAAAAATAATTGCTGGAAATCTGGAGATGGGATGCATGGTTTTTGTATGGAGAATTGACGGTTTGAAAGACCACTTCCTTCTGACAGTAAGCGCTTATTTTAACCTAACACAGAAATAAAAACACGCTAGATAAATAAAGTTTTTACTTAAGTACCATTTTTAGGTTTAGTACCTGTCGTACTCAGAAATTTAAGTACGAATATCACTTAAAAGTACTTAAAATAATAAATAACTTTCGAAAACCAATATGCGTGCATACGCGAAGAAAAATGTCTCGTTATTTTCATGTGTAAAAGGTTTAATAATAAGCAATAATTCCCGTATTCTATTTATTAAAATTATTTGGTTAAATTCATCAATTTTTAATAGTAGAATAACTACGAAAACCATATTGGACATGCTGCTGGTGGTATTTCAAAAGTAAAATAAACATGTGTATAGGATAAGTAAAATGCTAATAATCTCTCTGATTCTGTGGGGTAAACGTTTAGGTAAGAATCAATCTAATCTCACTCTCGCATTATTTCAAGTACGAATTGAGATTAAACCATCTTAGAAATTCTTGAATCACAATTCAGATTATAAAGTTGATTATAATAATTGAACCAAGCGCATTCTAAGATCTCTTTTTCGGATTATTTTAAGTATGAATTCGGAATAAGGTATGGATAAGTTAAGTATTTCGCACTTGAATATCCGTCTTCGATTTCAATCGATTTGAAAGCTAATCCTCTTCAGTTTTCCATGGAGTAGTTTTAAGACTACTCCTTTGTAGTGCAAAGCTGGGTTATATGGTCCTGCCCTAGGACATCGCAATATTAAATATACCATGTTCTTTCCATTCATTGGGTTTACCTTTGGACTAGTCCTAGTCCCTTATTGGATACACTAAACATGCGTGCATGGACTAGTCGCATTATTTGCAGGGAAGTATGCAGAAATTCTGCCTATTTTCAATACGAAAATAAATGCATTTATAACTTATATATTGGATTAACCCAACTGAAAGATCTAAAAGTTTTTAGGGGAATTTGGAAACTGAGTTACTCATACAGTTTAACTCAATCAAATTATAGCGTATATTGTAGATACGCTCATAAGGTCAGTTTCCATGAACAACATTTAATAGGCGACTCAGCTGATACCATGTTTTTTGCCTACCCCGCAGATAACGTGACTACTCCATTCATGCATGTAAAGAGTAGTCCATAAAGGAGTAGGAGTCCAAAAATACTCCAAATATATGGTTAAACAGTGGTCTATTTAACATTGCGATGTCCTAAGAGTGGTCCATATAACTCAGTTTTGCATTACAACGGAGTAGTCTTAAAACTACTTCATGTTCATACATACTCTAGTGGACTAGTTTTGAAACTACTCCATGGTATACTCCAGGGTGTAAGTTTTAACTTCGTTTAAAAACGTAAACATTTCATTTAAAAACGATGACATGTCGTATCACTACAAACTTTTTTTTAACAATGGCATGGTTTATGCTTTTATAACATTGTGCCAGTCCAGGGAGTAGTCCATTTCATCAAAATAGATCACGTAGCCCAATAAAATCTGCAGGGCATCAACAGATTTAAAAGTTTGCAATTGATGTTTATGTTTTAGTTTGTTACGTTAAAGACGGGAAACAACAAAAACAAAAAGAAAAAAATTTGTTATGTGTTGTTGTTAAAAAGTGTATAATGGCAGAGGAAGGTTGACTGAAATTAGCAGGATTTTCATTAGCTCTTAAAGTATTAGCGAGACTTTGTCTTTCTGGCAAGTTTAGTCAGTATTTGTTTAAATGTATGTGTATGTGCATTTGTATTTATTTAATGTTGTTTATACGAGAGTTAAATTATTATTTGTTGGTCATAAATATTTTGTCATTTCCTAAAGTTCTTTGAAAATTTGTCAGTATGAAAACAGAAAACTTTTGTTCTTATTATTTATACAATTTTGATCACAAGCTCATACATATTTCAGTTGTGTTTATGCATGTATTTGTAGTTTAGTCATACATATGTGTGTATATTTACTTATATGCGATTTAATTTAAGTTATGTATTTGGGTTACTTTTGGAAATATTCATACATTTTTTTTTTGCAGAAATATTAGATTTTATAGATGTGTGGGTAAAAAATGTACTTTATTATACCGGCCTGAAACAACGTTAAGTTTATAAAGGTATACAGATTTTTGATTTTTCCCGATTAAGGGAGAATCTTTTTTCTATTAATAATATGTGCAAACAGATTGAAATGAGGCCCTGCCTAATCTCAAAGTGGATCATAGCCACTGGAAGACAAATGATGCGTTTACTGCTGCTGTGTGTAAGAGCAATGAACACACACAGGCCCCAATTTTGAGTGTATAATCCATTTTCATTTGACTTCTGCTTGTGCTTCTAAAATCAAAAACAGTTTCGGTCAAAGCAAAATCACAAAACAAAAACCAAACAGTTGAACGAAACTTTTGCTAGAAATTGTTTTAAAAACTGTGATTTTGTTGATTTGTTTTTTATTTAAGCTAATAGGGCCTAAGGTTAATTAATGTAAATAAAAAGCAATTTTTTATTACAGTTTTCCCGACGTTTCGTCGATTTTTTGTCGACTTTTTCAAGGGAGCGTCTATTTAAAATTTTTAAAAAATATATAAATTAACATAAATACAACAAATTACATTAAAAAAGTTAAACTTACAATATGAGCTTTTCACATTAAATTAAATTTCTCCTTTTACATGTAACATTAAACATATAAACATAAAACATAAATTTAAAGTTAAACACATATCAAAACAAGTATCACTGTAACTATTTAGTAATTGCAACCCTATAATTTGCGCTAATATTGTTAGTGTCTTCTTTGACATTCATTGTTTTCTTTATGTTTTCTTGTATTCTTAGACTTTCAATTGTAAATCTCTTCTTATCCCCCCTTACTTTATCTAGTATTCGCACCCCCTCAAAATCAATTTTATGTTGTGTATTTAAAATGTGTGTTGATAATGCTGTCGTTTCTTTTTTCCTTTGTATATCCATCATATGTTCTCCCATTCTAGTTTCAAGGGATCGTTTTGTTGTTCCAATGTATATGAGTTCGCAACTTTGTTCGTTATTCCCTTTACATTGTAATTCGTACACAATGTTGTTTTGTTGTTGTTTGTTTATTGGAGCTTTTATTGCAGAGAATATAGTGCTGAGTGTTTTATTTGGTTTGTAAGCAAAGCTTATATTATTTGTTTCTATTGACGTTCGTATGTTTTTATTATCAGTGAGTCCAGGGATGTATTTTACACTGTAAAAACATTTTTGTTCTTTTTCTATATTAGTGGGGTTGTTATCATTTTTGTTTTTTATTTGCGTAATTGTGTCTTCTATTAGTGTTGATATAAGTTTGTTTGGGAAACTATTGCTTTTAAGGATATTAAAAATTATATGTTTGTTTTTAGTGTGAAAAAGTTCATCGCTTATGTGTAAAATCCTTGAGATGAAATTTTTAGCAGTGTTAATTATTTGATTTTTCGGTTGGGTTGCGTGGAAATTCATTATCCTTCCTGATGAGGTCTCCTTAGCGAACCAGTCAAAAATTATGGAATTTTTCCTTCGAATTAGTTTGGTGTCCAGGTACGCTATTTCCTGATTTTTCTCCCTTTCAATTGTAAATTGTATCTTAGAATGATACTTGTTAAATGTGGACAAAATTTCTTCTTGGTCGTCTGATTTGATGATCGCTAAGATATCATCTACATATTTAACTATGTATTTGATAAAAATGTTCTTATTTTTCAATTCTTCTATCGCACTGTCATTTTGATTTTTTTTGATTTGATTTTCTTTTCTTTGGAGCAGATTCGCAAGCAATAGTACAATCAGTCTCTTTGCTTTTGTAAGTCGCAAACAGTCGCAGAAAGAAAACTTCCTGTGTTTGCAAGTTATAATCTGTGAGCAACTGCAATCAGTTGATTTTACTTCTCGTGTTTTACACGAATGCCCCCAGCGGCCTAGCACATTTCGTGATTTTCACACGCACAAAGGAATGGTAACGAAACTCACTTCAAATATTGTAAAAAACAACAATAAAAAAACTTGTGTATGAATTTGTATAAATGTAAAAAATACAGAAGAGAAAAGAGAATATTTTTTGTGCTTAGAATGTGCAAAACTAAAAGAACGCTTGCTTTTACGACTGTGACTTCTGACAACTTTCAAAGCCATAGACACTGCTGGTGATTTCGATTTTTTTAACTTATCAAAAGCAGAAAAAACATGACTGCCGATTGTTTTCATACGTTTTAACCCATTATTGCCCAGTACTCGAAAACGTGAACCAATTTTGTTAAAACTTTGCTCATATTATTTTTTTGGTCCAACTACAATTTTTTAAGTTTCAAGAAAATGGAACGACTGGTTTCTGAGATATGAGTTGGTAAGTTTACTTACCAGTCGGCCGATATGTTAAGTATTTTTGGAATAATACAAAAATCCAACCTCGCAGATCTAAAAGCTATTAAAAGGAAATTCTAAGTTTTTCAATTCGATTTAAGTAAATAATCACTAAGAAATCAATCCAACTCGGGATAATTGACAACCAGGTGGCGTTATTACGCCAACTGATTATAGGGTGATTCATCGTGAGGTTTGATTATGTAAAATAAAAAACATAAATTTGAAGGGGAACTTAAAATTGTTATTATGGGTTAAAAAAACAATATGTGGTATTAACTATTTAAAAATAGTTACTATCACGTAAATGTTGCCCAGGACTACGTCTGAGGTGGTTCATTCGGATCTCAATGAAAATCTGGTGTTTTATCGTGAAATTTTGTCGAGTGATGAAGCACATTTCTGGAAATGTACCAAGAGCTAACACTACATCCATTAAAAACTACGATATGTTGTGATTTATATTCTGGTGAAATCAATGGTCTATATTTCTTCAAAAATGATGAAAATCAGAATGTTTTCGTCAATGGTAACCGTTATTGCACCTTGTATTTTGACGCGTTAGCGCCAGAAAGTTGGTTAACTTTGAACTTTTTAACGCATTGTATATTTTTGACAAGTAATCAGCTGACAATAAAAAAAATTTTTACAAATTTGAGAATCGTGAAAGAAACATTTATTAAAGATCTTCAATAACATACAATATTTATATAAAAAGAATAAATTCAATAAAATAAATAAATCTTGAAATACTTTTGAATACGTTTTCAATGCTCAAATAAGTAAACAAATAAAAAACAGCTGACAGGAACGGATTTTGTAACGCGTGTTGTGTAACTAACAGTTTTTAATGCCCTAAAGTTTTTAAGCGCACGACAAACGTCGGCGAATGACCGCGTGTTATGTACTTCTACCTTAAGGTAAACTAGCAAATTCTTTGGAAGTACTTATTATGAAGAGGGTTAATATTCCGCAAAGACAATAATCCTGTGCGGCAGGGAGTATTTCCGGAAAAAATTATACTAACGGAGGCCTAAACCAACAGGCAGTCCAGTACCAACAGTCAATCCGGAGGCTATTGACTACAGTGGTTTCAGACTTCAGCAGGCCAATAATTTTTAATCTTTGCACGATTTCAGGCTGACTTCAACTAATTCTCCTCGGAGGATCATCCTTGAGATGATTAATACAACCCCGAGGGAGATATTTGGCAGATAAAATAGATATTCTCCCTTGCCATTACATTAAAAAGCAGAGTCATTTCTAATTCATTACACCAATTTTTCTCTTCTTTTTGGTCACATCAAATTAAATAAACTACAATTAACTACGTGTATCTTACCCAAAACAACCCTATTTATGTTTGTATAAATTTTCAACAACTTTTATTTAAAAAGGCTTAAACTGAATACTTGAACAACTTTCATTTTTCTTAATCAAAAAAGGAACAGACAGAAGGAAAAAAGCCAAAAACTCATAAAAGCCACATTCTAGTGCACACAAAAGTTATTAAAGTAAAACTTTATGAATTTTTTATAAAGTACAAGTGGTAAATTAATGCATATACACAAATTCACACATACACTTATGAAAATATAAACTAACACAAATGTTATTTAAAGCTAATATATGACATTCACATGCTTTTAAACGGGTATTAGCAGGACCGCAAAAAAAATTGTGCTTCAGAAGCAAAATGAATTATTAATTTATTCAAGACACACAAAACAAAGTGAAATGGAACTACTTAGTGACAAAGAATATCTTTAGATATTAATTTATGATGATATGATATTATTTTAAACGTGATTCCATTCCTATTATATCTCGAAAAGACTACAGGCTAGTAAGATTAAAGTATTGGCTTACAGTGAAGAAGAAAACAGATATACTTCTTTAATTTGTTTAAAGTTTTATATAAATCCCGTTTGGGAAAATCAAAATATACCATCAAAATTTTTCAAAATAATTTAATAACAAGTTAGAATGCTTTGTTAAATCTGTGATAATAAGGGCCACTATAAGAATTTGGCGCTAGTTGAAGAAATTATTTTGTAAGACATGTAAAATATTTTCCATTATTGGAACTTTATTTTTACTTACAGGTAGGATTAGCTTGCCTTTAACTTTTCACAGGTTCGATAAAACCCTACATTTAACTAACTCTAAGTTGTTATAATGGCCCTAAGAATTAAAAATTTTTTTTTTTGGAATAAAAGAATTTGGCTATACATTGTAGCTCTATGGCCAATTCGGAAACTGAAAAAAGCTCAACAGCTTACACGCAGAAAAAAAATATTGTTGCAATATGATAAAAAACCAAATTATGGTCTCCGCTATCGCCACAAAATTAAAAGAATTATGTTAATATTAAATTATAAAATGTTTAGCCCCGTTGAAACTTCAAACAGGATTAATCTTAATAGAAACACAGACAAATTAAAAGCCAACTTCAATTTACGCATTTGTTAGAAATATGTACTATTAATAAAATTCCGTACTGATTTTCGGCCTAAAAACCAATTGATCATATCGAGCCCTAACCGCGAAAATAGTGTAAGCGACATAAATTTCAGTTTTCGTTTTTTTTAAATAAATGACTTTATTGGCAACACTTGCATCATCTCCTAAAATGTCATGGTCACATAAGGTACCGTTACGATTTTATAGCAAGAACAATTTTATTGTAAGCGACAAATTTCATACAAAATTTATATGAAATAAAATAAAAAAGCTCTCACCTATAAAATTTGATTTTTGGCTTTTACACTATTTTCGCGTTACGGGCTCGATATTTATTAACACATTTGTAAGTTTGAGTTTTTCTCGTTGTTCACAAACCAAAATATTTTTTTCAATCAACACAGTTAAATAAAACAATTAAAAAATAGTTTGAAACTTTAAAATATTTTGAAGTTTGTGGTATGTTTTCATATTTGCAAATATTCACATAAAATTTAATTTATTTTTTCAATTAACGCAATTAATTGGAATAATTAAAACAATTGCTTAAAACAGAATTATTGAGTTAATTGAAAAAATTTTGGTGAAATTTAGCTACTAAAGTAAACAATAATATAATAATATTTTTCAACATACCATTTACAGGGATTTTAGTAAAGTTGAACAAGTTGGATAAAATCGGCCTCTATCCTAAGTGGATGTCAACTTATCTAAAGGAGAGGTATCAGTACATATTGTTCCATCTGGAGTCCACCAAGGTAGTTACTTTGGTCCAGTATCATTCCTAATATCTAATATTAAATATTAGAAAATATTAATGTATGCAGATGATGTAAAACTTTTCCTTAGCTACAAAGACTCAACAATGTCTTCCCTACTCCAAGTTGTTCTTAACACCTTGAACTTTTGATGTGATATAAATTTGATGGATCTGAACTCGAAAATTTTTTAACATATGTTATTCTAGAGAAGAAGTCCAGTACTCTGTAGCTAAACACTAAATAACCATCAACTTAAAAGAGAAAAGACATTCCTTGATCTGGGTGTTTTACTTGATAATAAATTGTGATTAAATGCGACCGTATCGCAGACTATCAACAAGGCCAACGGTGGCCTTGGATTTATCAAACGCTGGGAGAAGGAGTTTGACGATCCCTATGCCATATGACAATTACACATTTCGTTAGTGAGACCTAATCAGGAATACGCCTCGGTCATCTGGGACCCCCAGTATGAGGTACATGCTAAAAAATTGGAATACGTACAAAAGCAATTTCTTCTATTATGTCTTTGAAATCTGCACTGAAATCTAAATATCAAATTACCTTTAAAACTAATAACTTTACCCACCTTAAAAAATCGGAGGATATATCGGTCGAGTCATAACCGCTAAAAAGCTTAAGCGACAAATACAAAATTTTACAGGAAAAGGTGGCATGTCATAACGTCCAGTGACACAGTGTCCATGGACGAAGGGACGAACATTAGTGAGCCGAACCGACCACAATGAAATTTGTGGATTTAAAAAAAACGGAACGAAGTTAAATGTTTTCTTCTTTTGTTGAGTTTGATAAAAACAGTATTATATTTGTCCTCGAAAAATTACTTTGTCTTGTTTTTTTAATGATTTTCTACACAAACACTATTAGCGTTTGAGTTTTCCATAAATCTACCGAACGGAACACTAAGAAGCGATAGTTAGTGTTTGTTTATTTTCGAACTCTGTTTAAATATTATATTCTAAAACGAAAATTATCGATAAAATGATTAATTTTTTCTGAGATGTATCCACATTTCGGCACAGAATTATTTTTGCTACTGGTCCAATTTTGTTCGAAAATAAACAAAACGTACGTTTGTAATCAGTAAAAAAATCAGAGTAAAACCAAACAATGAGAATTACATTGCATTATAGCTTTATATTGTTTTAAACATAACACGAACATTTTTTTAAATATAGGCAGCTAGAAAAGTTAATGAAGGCAGCAGATATAAAGTATCGAGTAAAACTTTTCACAAACGTTTGCTGCTTGACTTAGAGGAAGTTCACACGGTGTATTTTCAGACATGTCTAACAACCACGTTTGTTGGTCATCGGGGTAGGGAAGAAAGATGGGTTGCCAAACAGACACGAAATGAATTTTCATGTTTTTAATTTGTATGTACATATATGTGTATTAGACTATTATACATTAAAACAGACATGTTTGGAAAGACATCGTGAAAAGACAAAAGGTTTTTGGTAGCATGTTCAAAAGAGAATGTCAAAAACAGATATGTCTGGAAAGACACCGTGTAAACTCCCTCTTACTCCTTAAAGGCATTTATTTGGGTATAATGAAAAGACATATTCTTGAAAGGTTTTTTGTTTCTATTGATTTTTAGTTAATAAAAATAAATTAAAAATATATAACACTAACTAATTATTTATAAATAAAATATATAAATCATTCACAAATACTTTTCCTAAATTTTTCGTTTGTTTTTATACCAGAATATGAAAACAAACAAACAAAACATTTCGCAAACTGTACAAAACAAATCAAAATTTTTAGATTGTATTGTACATGAGCAAAACCAAAACAAAAACTTTTCAATTGACAAAGAAAAAAAATGAAACAATTATGTAGCTGTTTACTCATCTGCATTATTTAATTTGCCGTTACAATCGTATATTTCAGCACGAAACAGATAGAGAAACGTCGAATGCCAATTTTATGTATGAGTGATATTTTTAGTTTTTAAGTGGACACAAAAATTGTTGGTTTTATATGTTTATTTTTTCTTTTTTTTTTAATTACTTTTTATTTTATTTTGCTCTTTTTATTACTATAGTAGTCTAAATAAGCATCAATTTAAACAAAATACCTTAAAAGCTCTCATTTACTTTCATTAAAATAGACCCGGTAGGCTAGCTGGTAGTGAGCTAGTCTATCAGCGTCGGGGTTGCGGGTTCGATTCCCGTTAGAGCTTAAGTTCAATATGGCTTGTCACATATAATTAAGCATATAATAGGTGGGCCTTTACTCTTTTCTTTTCTAGCTGCGTACGTTTATATTAACTTACTTTTTGCGCTCACGACCAAAAACATTACAAAACAAAAGTGCACAATCATTTTTATTGCTTAGGTTTTGTTTTACTCACTACAAAGAACAAAACGAAAGCAAAAGTTTCGTTTTGTTTGTTTTCGTACTCTATTTTATACATTGTTTCAAAGAATTAGGTAAGGTGAGGTAGAAATGACAGTTTGTACTCATACAACACACGCAAGGCTCAGTTAGCCGGAAGTAACAGTAACCTTACCGTAAAAAAGTAAAACCAACCTATTTCTTACAGATTGAGACGTAACATCTAACTGCTAACTATAATCGTTCTAATTGCTTTATATACAACAAATAACTGCGCCTTTAGACTCAATGATCCATTGTGATAACTTGGAGTTCCACTAAACAGAATCCCATTGTAGAGACAACCCGAACTTGTGATAGAGTTAAAAATGCGCTCCAGTTCAATGCCTGAAATATCATACAATCAGCCAAAGGCTTCGTACCCCATTGCCGCCAGTCGCCTTCTCGAAAATTCAAGGCAGTGACAGAGATGATGTTCTACACCCTCTTCCTAATATTTGTCAACGCAGCTGGTGCGGTAATCACAGTGTTCGGCTTCCAGATGCTGTACATTCTAGAACTAATTTGACACTAACATTTTTATTTTTTTTTAAATATTCAGTTTTACACAGTTTAGCAACCGCAACCTCATACGCATTAAAAGGCCTGTCACAATATTAAATCGGCATTTTTAGAATTAAACCAACCAAATTCCTTTAACCCTCCGTCTTACACATGTTTTTATTTTCACATTCGTAACGCATGAGTCTAGCCAGACCCAACAAACTTTTGAATAAATAAAACCAATTTTTTTTAACCAAATGTTATATTATACACATTTATAATTTAAATATATAGTTTCATATTTTATTTAAATTATAAATGTGTAAAATATGACATTTAGTTAAAAAAAATTGGTTTTATTTATTCAAAAGTTTGTTGGGTCTGGCTAGACTCATGCGTTACGAATGTGAAATTAAAAAACATGTGTAATAGGGAGGGTTAAATTGAGAACTAGATGGAGGTAATAGTTTGTGTGTTTAATAAAAAAAAATAAATAATAGATAATTTAACAAAAAAATAATTAAAAACAGCAAGAAAGAAAGTTAAAAATACGGCATCTTCTATACAAAATATATATGGGTCTGGCCAGACCACATGTGTTACGAATGTGATGTGTGCAGTAAAATATTCGAATAAGTTTCCTTATATATCCTTTCCAGGTTATATTTTTCAGCTTTTTATAGTAAACTAAATTTGAGAAGGGTACCTGAAACTTCAAGTCTCTACCTGTGTTTTAAATATACTAAAATAACATTTAAAATCGAAAAAAGTCTGGCCAGACTCATGAGTAAGCCGAAGGGTTAAGTATGAACATCCAATTGCGTAAATTTAATTGGCTTGGACACTCAATGAGAAAGCCAGCAAATGATTAAACTCAACAGTCCATGGAATATAAAACCCATGGACCCAGGCGACCTGGTAGAACTGCGAATACTTAGAGACGCCACATTGAGAACGAGCTGCAAGAGCATGGCGTGTTCTGGAGTGAGATGCAAATGATGTCCCCTGATAGAATACAATATAGAACATTTGTTGTGGTCCTATGTTCCACATGTTGGTGGGGAGGATTTAAAAAAATTTTAAAAATAATTATCTAATAGTAAATAAGAATTTTAGCAAATCATAAATTTTAACCAAAATTGTACGAAAATAAATAAATTTTAACATAACCGGATAAGTTAGCAAGTAATGTTGGAGAAAAATAAACACTTCTTATTTTTCGGCTGAATAACTACTTATTTTTGTTCGAGGTGTCCACAGAATTCAGCACTTACAATACACTTACTAGAAGTCAAAAATATCTAGTTATTCTTAGACTACGTGTATGCTGAATTGTAGTGCTTACAATATACTTACCAGAAGCCAAAAAATCATTAGTTAATAAACCTAATAAGTAGTTATTGAGTACCAGTTAGTATCCTGTACTGAAAACAACACAACTAATATGGAGGTATTGAGCTGATTATTAGTAAGCAGATATTCAGTAGTGAAAATAATAAAAGTAATAACCCAATAAAAAAGTTTATCATTTTGCGAAGCACTAAGCTACATTTAAAAAAATAAGCGCACAATTATGCGCTACGCAATAAGACATACAGAAATGCAGTAAAGTAAGTGAAAGAACTCTCAAAAACTTTTATAAAAAAAAAACATAACATTTCAAGTGCTACGGCATTCCCTTACTGCGAAGCAGGTTTGTAAGAGAGAGTACTAAAAAAACCTGTTTCAAAACATTCAGTGTCTAAGGCCGATCGTTACATACAAAAATTTTACATGCGCTGAATAATCCGCTTTATGTGTCAAAAATGTATTGCTTCAGAGTGGGAACTCGCCAAATAAAATTCATGTCTTCCGTAAGCGCAATGGTAAGCGCAACTCTTGCATTTCTCCCTTACAAACCTGCTTCACTCGAAGCACAATTTTTTATTGGGAAGTATTTGCTGAGGTCATTACTAGTAAGCATGTATTCATGTTTTCAGAATACTGACAATTGTTATGACAACTACTTACCAGGCAACGTATGAAATAACTACCACCCATTACTTAAAATCAAAAAGTTTCTCCTGGGAACTAAGCGTTAATTAAAGAATAATCCATAACATACTTTTTATAGGAAACCTTTTCATTTTTCATCTGCCACTGCTTGTTTATTAATAAAACATAATGCGGTTCAAATGCCAAGTTAACTTTGAACTATAAAATTTTATTTTTGCTATCAGAACTCTTTTATTAAAACAACTTTTGATCCCTAATATCAATGTTTTGCCATTTGAAAAAATATATTCTCTATAAAATGAAAAGTAACTTATTTACATTATTTTTATTATACATAAGAAGTTTCCTTTCAAATTATCCTTGCAAATTCACAACTTAAATAAAACCTTTTTAGAAACAACAACAAGAAAGAACCACAAGTAGTAAATTATATTATTTTTGCAAACATACAAGTAGGTACGAGTAGTTCGTTCTGCCACAGGTTACGAGTGTCTAATATTTAGTTTTGAATGATGAGTTTTGAAACTGTGTTTTGGATAGAGAAGGAGGAACTACATTCGTATGTGTGCTGCAAATAACTGCCAAGGAAGATGAAAAGTAGATGACTACTTAAGGATGCAGACAATACAAGTGAATTCTTGTATCATATAAACGTTCATGCTGTCAATGTCATTTTTCCATTCCACACTTATACATACAGAGCGAATTGTAGAAACACATTCAAAATATTTAGTTATTCCGTTCTATTCTTCTTGCTGTCACTCTTTTCTACTGACACAATGGCATAGAAAATTAAGTTGTTTTTATATTTATTATTAGTGGTGTGTTAGATGTTATCTATTGTTGTTGCTGTCATTGTTTATGTTTCTGTTTGCACATAAAAATATGTATTTGCATGTTCTTGATGATTTTGTATACCATAAAACTGTTTGTATTTAATATATTACAGTAAATTAAAAGGGCAGAGTCTGACTAAAATGCTTTTCAACACTTTCATTCACTGCACTTTTAGATGTTCTTGCGAAACAGCAAATGTAAAATTTCTGTTTTGTTGTGGATTTAAGAAAAACGCTACGATATATTTTATTTGCTATCTTGCAAGACTATTTGCACCAAGGACTGAACTCCACTATTGTTTCTACTGAAGTTGTTTTGCAAGTATCACAATAAACTTAAGTATAAATACCTACATGAGCTTTCACTATTTAAGTGTTATAAAAAAAGTATTACAAGTAAATATGTGTAATATTTTTATCATATTACACACACCCTTACAATGTTACACATTATTCTTTATTTCAATGAAACAAAATAATAACCACGTTTTATGCTAAGTATATGTACATGTAACTCAATTTCGCTCTTTACGTAGTACGAGTTATATTACGGCTTTGAGGTATGCTGTACCAAAAACCGTACTAATTCATTTGAAAGCAATATTTTAAATGCAATACACACGCATACACACTTTTGTTATAAAAAGTAAACTGCTAGTTAAAAAGAATGCACCAAATAATTTTTTTCATTTTTAATTAAATTAACAATAACATAAAGCAATCTCAGCTTATCGACGTAGTTTGTTTCAAATTTTGTTATTTCTGTAGAATCTGTCGCCCTTATATACACCCAATCCCTTTCCGTACTACTTAATACACTGATGAGTGGTCAGGACTTAGTGTTAGTTTTATTAAGACTAATAGCAAGTTATGTTACCCATCTTATGCATCAGATATCGCTGTACAATAAATATTCATTCTAATTAAATTATACTAAACAAGTCATTGTTTTACAATTGTAGCAAGATAAATTTTACTTGAACGACTTTGCCAACCCTGCTTCAAATTTGTTAAGTTACAAAATTTATTGTCAATAAAATTTTTCTCTCCTTTTTTGGTTCAAAATACTGTTGAAAAGGACTTGAGGAAATCCCAAAGCGGGGCTTCACTTTAAAGATTCTCGGATTTGCTACTACACAGAAAGAAAAAGCTCTTACTGAATTCAATTTTTTTCTTCTTACTTTAGTAGGAGTCGTACTCAAAAATTTAAGTACGGATAACACTTAATAGTTCTTAAAACAAACAATATGCATGCATACGCGTGTGTTTATAAAAGTTTGTTTTAGACACAACAAGCTATCGAGCCACAACCGCATAAGATAAAAAATTTGTCTTATTGGTACAAGGACCAAGCCTATTGGAAATGGGCGGCATCGTAGGACCACGAGGGGAGATAGGGCCAATTTCTGCATCTCAGAAACTATCAAACCGATTTTAATGAAATTTAAAACAAAGATAGATCCATATTTATATGGTGTAGGGTATCATATAGTCGAGCTTGGCCGACTGTTCTTTGTTACTTGTTATTATTTTAAAAGGTGTAGCTTATCATAAGTGTGGGTCCTACAAAGTTTGAAGACTTTTGTCTTCAGATATTCGGTATTTAATATTTTCGTTCTATGGGGTACGACTCCTCCCAAGTCAACTCCGCTCAGTTTTATTTTTATATTTTAGTTTACATAAATTGTGGCTTTTAACACGTTTAATAGTTCTTCAGTTCTGCGATATTTAATATATGCATCCTATATGGCGTATTGCTCCATCTACGCCTAACCTCTTTTATGTTTAAAAGTGTAGTTCACTATAAGAGAGACTCCTACCAAGTTTAAATATTCTCACTGTAACAGTTCTTAAGATGTGCGATCATTAATATGGGCGTCCTATGTGCGGTCCCACTCCCCTGCTACTATCTAATTTCAATTTCGGGGATCAGAAGATCCTACTGCAAAAAGTTCAAGAAATTGGGTGCAGCGACTCTTAAGATATGCGATATCTAATATTGGCATCCTATGGAGGGTATTACTTCCCCTGCCCCTTCGAAAATATAGGTAGGAAAATCGGTTCGGTAGTTTAGTAGTCTATAAGCCAACAAACAAGCAGACAAATAGACAGTCATTTTTCAATATATGTAACATTATTTATTTGTCGATACTTAACTCTAACAATGATAGCCGCCTATTTTCAGGAGGAAACAAATCAATTATTTCAAGTCTGTGGCACTGCCTAGTCTAATTTTATCAATTAAATGCATTATAAAATTGATCAAAATTGGATTAAATAGTACCACACATTTACTTTATTTATTTATTTAATTGAATTGCTCCATACACAGGACTTAGAGTCTTATTTTGCAGTATGGAACTGAGAATGTGTAAAATTATAAATCATTAATTAATTAACAACTTAATAACTAATTACAATTTTATATATAAAGCAAAACCCATTTAAATCAAACAGAATTTAAATAATTTAAACATATGTATGTACTTTAATCTCAAATAATTATGTTACAAATTGTCATGCAGTTTAAAAATATTTTCCTTAAATTTTCGTGCGTTACATAAAAGCTGAAAGCTATGGGGTATAGAATTCCAGAGACATACTAAGAGAATGTAAAAATTATACTCCGAAATTAAACTTTTGTATCCAAAGGATCTAATTCGTTTTCCTCTGCTTATATCTGAAATACAAAGTTTGCCATACAGATGATCAGTTTTGTGGGTATATGTTAGCTTGTGTAAAAAAACTAAAACTCTCATGTTCAGTAGATTATCTTAAGAAAGGCCATACAGCCGAGATGAAAACGCCTATTAAGTCCATACACGTAACGGACTATGTTATTAAATGCAACCTTAAATAAACAATCATATACAGTCAAAACCCGATAATTCGTACCCCGATAAATCGTAATTCCCGATAATTCGTAATAGACTGTCGGTCCCTTGAAAAAATCTCGTTAATTCGTAAAATTTCCTTACGTTTTGGTCCCCTCACTAATTCGTAATTTTTTTTTCCAAATAAAATCTTCTTAACCTCTAATAAATCGTAATTGTTGCTAAATACCACTTATAATTCGTAATAAAAACAACAGAAACATTGAAAGAATAATTTTTTGTTTACCGCTATTGTTTTGCGTGGGTTTTTGTTTCTGCTTGTGTGTGCGTTTTCAAATAAATAAACATCAAACAAAAAAATAGTTTTTATATACAGTCAAATCCCGATAATTCGTACCCCGATAAATCGTAATTCCCGATAATTCGTAATAAATTGTCGGTCCCTTGAAAAAATCTTGTTAATTCGTAAAATTTCCATACATTTTGGTCCCCTCGCTAATTCGTAATTTTTTTTTTCAAATAAAATCTTCTTGACCTCTTATAAATCGTAATTGTTTGCTAACTACCACTTATAATTAGTAATAAAAACAACAAAAACATGGAAAGAATGATTTTTTTACCGCTATTTTTTCTTAAGATCAGTTTGTTACGTGAATAATAGAGAAAAATGTCAAAGCACACGCATCGTTTAAGTTAATTAATTGAAAAACCCCGTTAATTCGCATTTATTTTATTTTAACCCCGTTATATCGAAACCCCGCTAAATCGAAAACCCCTATAATTCGTAAAAAATAGCCGGTCCCTTGCGATTACGAATTATCGGGATTTGACTGTATTTTATTTTTAACAATTGTTTTCTAAGCTTTTTATATCGTTTTAGTAAATAAATTGAAAAACCCCGTTAATTCGTATATAATTTATTTTAACCCCGTTAAATCGAAACGCCGCTAAATCGAAAACCCCTATAATTCGTAAAAAATGGCCGGTCCCTTGCGATTACGAATTACCGGGATTCTACTATAGTAAACCGGGAATAGGATAAGTTTTGGCAAGTAGAATTCTTATTTTTAAAGGAGTACAATGCTGGGTCCGCAAAAAAGTTCTAATCATAGAAAAGCTGCGACCACAAGCATAGTTAATGTGGTTCGACCACGTAAGAGTGTCATTAAAAAATATTCCAAGATTCTTGACTATTTCAATTTGTTGATCATTTATAAATATATTGGGAAAAATATTTTGTTTATGAAGTCGCCTTTGAATAGCGATGCATTTAGAGTTTTGAGGATTTATTTACAAACCATTTGGCGTTGCCCACTTATTAATACGTTGAAGTTTCTGATTAACAGTAAAAATACACTCGTCAATTAAGGCATTACTATAACTGGTATCAAGTTAAACGTCATCCGCGTACATTATTATTATCGAAGAGAAATTAAAAAAAATATTGAGTTTGTAATAAAGAATGTTACGATTCACGGTATCAAACGCTTTTGAATGAAACAAAAGTATTAAAAATGTAGTCTCGCCACCATCAAGTTTCTTTCTAATCTCTTCCGTAACGCAACTAATGCCCAATTTTCAGGATTGGATTTAAATCTATATTAAGTTAATTTTCATAAAAACTTAAATCGTATTTAAATGCAGATTGGTTTTTTGAGTTTTATTTGAAAAGTCTTATTTAATTAAGATAAAATATGGTAGAGCTACTAAATACAAAAAAAAAATATAAACAAGTGTATTTATTTACAAGGTGGTCTGAAAAACAGCTGACTGATAATGCTTTGTTGCCTGTTGTTTTTGTATTGTCGTGATATTGAGGCCACCTTGCTAAAATATAACAATGGAAACTTAAGTTGAAATTAAGTGCACCACATCGGTGACTTAAGTTCCACTTAAGTTTTTAGTGAAGAAGAGAATTTTGTATTTAAAACGATTTTAAAAATAAATGTGTTTTAATGTCAATCCTGAAAATTGGCCATAAGGCTGTTATGCAGCTGTTTTTCTTTCTGAACCCAGATTGACGATCTATTAGCAAGTTATTGTTATCCCAGAAACAGGTTATTTGGTTATGCATAATACGTTCAAATACTTTAGAGAGAAATAAAAGAAGAATTGCTATTGGTCTAAAATCAAGGTGATCATCAAAGTTTAGTGTCGAAAAATAAACAATTCAAAAGATATTTTGACTTTTTTTGTTTGTTTTTAAACCCCAACAAATCGCTTTATATCTCTAGATGTTGACCTCATCTTTTAAAACGGAGTCCACCACTGCAGTCTACGGCCCAAAAGTAAGTTTGGGCGTCTTGGCGTTTTTTTTTTTGCATTGCGAAAGTGAAAATTTTACTTACAGTGATATTAATATTCTCTCTGGTTCTGGTGGTTAAGTGTTTAGGTTAAAATCAATCTATTTCGGATTTCTTTAAGTATGATTTCGGGATTAAATATGGATAAGTTTAGGATTTCTAATAATCAGTACTTGAACCAAGCGTTCTGTGCTTGATTTAGGATAATCCGAACTTAAATGCTATTGACAATGCTTCGGCTTGAGTTAAGTACGGATGTATTGATTTGCTTACTCAGTGTACACATATTACTCTTTTACTTCAATTAAAGTCATAGTTAAAAAAAATGCTGCAAATAAATTCAATTTAATAAGGTGTGCATATTTCATCTTGATATTTTGCGATTGTTCACGCTCAAATTGTTTTAAAAGACTAAATTTTATGCAAGAAAAGTAAAAACTTCAAAAGCGTTGTCTTGTTTTTTTAATATATTTTTCTTTTTTTTAAATTTTTGTTTAAATTTTTCGCTGACTCCTAACAAGATAAATAAAATCATCAATCGATTTTGCTCTGATCAGCTTAACTACATTAACTTTATGGCCTTCTGTTCTTATATAATTTCCTCTTTATCACGTTTTTATTTCACCACATTTTCTAAGCACTCCAAATAACAAAAAAAAAAAGAAACACTACCTTTGATTAAACATTTATGCCGCATCTTTATCTATTGTGCTCTCATTAAAAATTCCAAACGTTCAGCAATCATTACAGTTTAGGGCAGATTTAAAATACAATGACCCTTGTAAAATACACAATATCTCTCAAGCGTAAAATCTTATAATCAAATATTAAACTGGGGTAAATAACATTCAATATTTAACAAATTAAAGGACACTATCGATAGCTTCAACAGCTCAAGCAACCAGTACGTTCCAAAGCTTCACCATGGATGTCATCAAAGAAATAAAGAAAATAAACGAGGCATAAAAACCAAATATTTTTTTTAAAGTTACACAAATATTCAAAAAAAATTTAAAATTTTACTCGAACCAGCTTGACCCAAACTCCAAAATTGGTCTGTTTTTCCCTAAAGTTATTCATTATGAAAAATCAAATGCGGAAAATAAGAAAAAGGTAAAAAACTTGTAAAATAAACAAGGAAAAACGGAAACGGGGAAAAAACAGTTTAAACTTAATTACAATAAACTCAATAAGTATCTGTACACTTGGAGGATATAAAAGGAAATACTCAGGTATACAGTCTCAAATTAGAAATTTACATGGAATTCAAATAACATAGTCAAATTATAAGTTAATGAACCAATATTATACATTAGGAGAATAGCAACAAAAGCGTTATCATAAACTTTAAGGACTTTAAATATCCCTAAGATTGTCTATTTTTAAATTTGCAATCAAAATCATTAAATTTCTTATTAAATTTCAGATTTATCAACATCCTTTTTGTTATTTTTTCATTATCCCTTTAATGTCAACTATTCCGTTGACGTTTATAAATTGTGGTCAAAAGTTTATGACAACTGGAGCATTTTATAACGACGTTATGCAAACTGACAGTGTTACAAACCTAAAGCCAGCTCAGATAAAATAAAACAATAAAAAAAAATACAAAAATCGACACAAAACTCTTTGTGTCACCCACAAATATTCATGCAAATATGAAACACCATTTCCAATAAAAAAAAAAAAAAATAAATTTTTCCATCAGATTCTTGTCCGTCAAATTAAGGAAACATTGAAACCACATTCTTAAAAATACCAAATTAATATCGCACAGTAGAACAAAAAGCCCTTTCCGCGGATTAATTCATATCTTCACAACTACAAGGCTTCCTAAACTCATAGAACAAACTGCATGTTCCAACAAAATTTTCTAGGTAGAACTAGAAGGGGTGAGACGTATTGGGTACCGCCAATACAAAGTAATTCTTATATCTGTCGATTTACAATAGTGAGACATACAACATTTTAAGTGGGTAACTCTTTGAAGAAAATGCATGCTCCAACAAAATCTTGGAGTTATTGGGAGGAGAGAGTCACAATTTTTCTTGTCCCATTTAAAATTGGTACTTTTTTATAAATTCACATTTCTCTAAACGAATTTCCCATTTTAGAAACCGTGTTCTCTACATGTTCTCTCTTTATCGTAAAATAAATATTAAATATCGGGTTTTTCTACAAGAACTTTGTTTTTAATTGTGGCAACACCAACATGATAGTTTTGACATTTAGTTTTTGGACGTATTCGTAGTAAATGCATTGGCAATTGTTACAATGACTTAAATTTCGGTTGAAAACCCACTATGGTGGCTCTGTAAAAGTTACATTTCGTAAAATTCATGATATTTTCGAACAACATAATCGTGCTTCGGCGACCGCTATTAACAATTTGGTCGTTAAATTTGAGTCGACTGGCTCGATACAAAATGTGCACACACCAACAGCACAGTGCCGCATGTTACACAGCCAATGAAACGATCCATTTATTGGAAACAAAATTTCCCGGTCCCATAATTTCTCGCACTTCAGCTGTTAAGTGGCCAGCCAGATCGTTTGATTGAATTTTTTTTGTGGGGTTATGTTAAGGACAGAGTCTATACGGAGCCAATCGAATCGATTGCAGCCTTAAAACTCAAAATCCGTGATGTGATTAACGAAGTAGACCCGTCGTTTTACCAAAAAGTGATTAAAAACTTTGATAAAAGTATTGACATCTGTCAGCGTGCTCGTGGTGGACATTTGCCAAATATCATTCATAATTGCCGAACTTTATTCTTCGTAATACATTAAAATTTTTAATCATCTTCATCTAAATTTCTTGTTTTAGAAAACAAAGTTCTTGTCGAAAAACCCTTTATATGAATAAAAATAAAAAAAGACGCATTTGCTTTTCATTTTCTAAATAAACAGCACTTTACGTTTATTTTGTACATAAAAGCGGCCATTTCTTTAGTTGTTGCTGCTGTTGGTTTTGTATTTGGAACGCGTTTTTTTTATTAACTTTTATTACCATTTCGTCAGGCAGTCAAACACATACAGAACAATAATAAACTCCTAAATAAAACAACAAAGACCATTGGGATTTAAAGCAACCTACAAACACTTGAACAAATCACCCAACCTTAGCATCATCATTGGAGTATCCAGTTATTCGACTTTTGGTTTTATTCGAGAAAGAAATTAATCAATTTTTTTATTTTGAAATTACTCGACTAATCGAATAAAGGTTTTAAATTTTATCCAATGGGAAAAAAGGAGAGGTCTGCTACCAGTTATGAAAAACATTTTAAACCAATGTATTATTTCTGGAAATCTAGTGAAATTTAATTGAAGTCGATGGAAAATCTTAGTTAATTTTTTAAAAATTACCGTAGTTTGTCCTGATTTTAAGAGAAGCTATGGTAAAGATAAGAATTCAACGTATGTTTATAAGGGATTTTTTTTATAAACTTTAAAACAGTATCGTTTTTCAAATAAGTTTGATTTTAATTTCACTCATGTGTAATTTATATACACATATTTTTGTATTCATATTTAAATTTCCTTTATTTTAAAACTCTACTCTATAGGTTTGGTTAATTTGTTTTAAACGTATTACTGTTTCACGAAAAAAATCAGACACTTAAGTTTTTGAGACGGATCTAATGATATCTCAAATGTCAACATCCAGCCGATTAGAAGATACGAGGTAATAAAAAAAATAGACATTCCGGTAATAACAGGTAACCCATAATCTGACAGTTCATTGTTTTCACATTTATAACTGCTGATAATTTTTTAACCAATTTTGCGTTAAAAAACTGCAGTCAAAGTAGAAAAACTGCCTGTCCTCCCACTTGTTCATTTGTCAGTGGCCAATTAACATTTGCTTTTACTTCTGATTCATTAAATGTTAACAGTCGCTATCAAAACAACTCAAAAAGCGAAAAGTTGTACACAAATTCGACAATTTTTTGTTTCAACTGCAGTTTTTCAAACCCTGTTAATAGTGATTCACATAATTTGTCACACACGCTATAGACTAAAATATGTTTAAAAGTATGAATAATGAAAATAAATCATCAAAAGCTAATAACATTAAATTTAGTTTTAAAGTTAGAAATCTAAACAAAATATTTGTACATAAAAAAAGTAGAGTTTTTTAAGAAATTAATTTTAATCGATTAATTGACATAAATTGTTCGAGTTATTCCTTGTTCGAAATTGGCTATTTTAATAATTCGATCAAATAATGGCGGAAAAATTCATCGAGCGGATACTCTAATCATCAGCAACAACAGGGAGTAAAAATATGGACACGCAAAAATTCCGTCTAACGTCAAATTACATATCGTCAACTAAAACCCAAAAGGTCATATATAACAAAAAATTTTCATTCGGCTTTTTTATGGTTTATCAAAATCATAAATAACAAAAAATTTTCATTCGGCTTTTTTATGGTTTATCAAAATTAAGTTTTGTTAATATTTCAGCAGTTATAAGGTGTAAGTACATTATATTTATTTTTGTGAATATAGATTATTTAAAATATCAATTAAGTTAAATTTAAAATAAAAGCTGGTTTTTTTTACATTTTCTTTATAGCATCTCAAGGAAATAAATACTCAAGCTCGAGTTCATAAGTTTTTTAAATAAATATTATTTATTCTGCGTAGTGTAGAGAGTGGCTTTGCAAAACAATTAGATATCTAGTTAATAAGACAAAGCAATATTCAAATTTAGTACAATCATGACGATGTTAGTAAACATTAAACGCATATATAATAAGAAAACATTTTTTTGTGATTTTTATACCCTTCACCGAAGGTAAGAGGGTATATATAACTTTGTCATTCCGTTTGTATGTTCCACAATATTGATCCTACACCCTATAAAGTATATATATTTTGGGTCCTTATGAAAAGCGAAGTTCAAATCCGGCTGTCCGTCTGTCCGTGTGTGTGTTGAAATGGGTTTTCCGAAAAGCCCAGAAATGATCTGGACTAGGTTGATGTATATTTATGTCACATATACTCCGTTCAAGTTTGCTATTAAAATTCAGCCAGATCGGTCCAAAAATGACGGAGATATGAGCAAAAAACCACGACTACCTCTAAATTTTTCCAAAAAACCCTTGTTGTTGTTGTATTTTTTTTTTCTGTATATCTTGAGAACGGCAAGAGCCAAAGTTTCCAAATTAGGTACACACATTTAGGTTGCCAATACACACCATCTTACAAAATGTGGGCGGGATTGGAGAAGTGGGTGTGATACCTCCCATACAAAAAAATTAAAAAATGTATAAAAACCTAAATTTTTGGGCTGCCATATGTCCTATGGATATGACTTATATATCAAAATATCGGAAATTTTTAGTAGGACATATTTTATAAAAAACTCGGGAAAATCGGTGCAGATACAAAAAAGATATGACCAAAATTTAATTTTTTTTTTTAAATACCCACTTTCGGGAACCATAGATCTCCCCGAGTCCAAGTTTTATAACTAAAGTAAATGGTAAATTTCTTCTTCAACACGTCGGTATATAAATCTGCCAAATCGGTTAAAGAATGGCTGAGTTACAACCGAAATACTGAATCCCCAAAAATTACTCTTTTTATAATTAACTTTGTTAAAATATATGTATACAAGTATATATAAATGTTTATATACGAATATAACTTAAGTAAATGGTAAAATTCTTCCTTAACACGTCGGTATATAAAAATATCAAATCGGTTAGACAATGGGTAATTTATGAGCAAAATACTCCAAAAATGGGCTAAAAAACATCAAAATTTTTAAATTTAAATTTTAGGGCTGCTGTACGTCCTATGGATATGACTTAAATACCGAAATCTCGGAAATTTCTAGTAGAACATATTTTATAAAAAACTCGGAAAAATCGGTTCAGATACAAAAAAGTTATTACCAAAATTGATTTTTTTTTTTAAATACCCTCTTTCGGGAACCATAGATCTCCCCGAGTCCAAGCTTTATAACTAAAGCAAATGGCAAATTTCTTCTTAAACACGTCGGTATATAAATCTGTCAAATCGGTTAAAAAATGGCAGAGTTACAACCGAAATACTGAATCCCCAAAAATTACTCTTTTTATAATTAACTTTGTTAAAATATATGTATACAAGTATATATAAATGTTTATATATAAATATAACTTAAGTAAATGGTTAAATTCTTCCTATTTAAAAATATTAAATCGGTTAGACAATGGGTAATTTATGAGCAAAATTCTCCAAAAATGGGCTAAAAAACATCAACATTTGTATAAAAACCTAAATTTTAGGGCTGCCATATGCCCTATGTATATGACTTATGTACCAAAATGTCGGAAATTTGTATGAGTTATAACCGAAATACTGGGGTCTAATCACCGCATACGATTTTGAGCAAAATCCATCGAAATTATTTATTTTGGTATCTTGAAACTCGATATCGAATGAAATGTATTGAATTTGAAATAATACCATTCGACATCGAGTAACTCGACATTACATTTATCGAGTTTTCATTCGATACGCCAGTGTCTATCGTATGCATGGGTGATTAGACCCCTAACTTCCCGAAAATTACTCTTTTTATACCCTTCACCGAAGGTAAAAAAGGTATATATGTATAACTGTAATTTCTACAATATTGATCCTACACCCTATAAAGTATATATATTCTGGGCCCTTACGAAAAGCGAAGTTCAAAACCGGTTGTCTATTATTTAAAAAAAAAATATTTACCAGTTTTATTTAGTTTCTGTCTAATTGCTATGTATTCTGCTCGCACAATGGTGAAAGGTATATAAGATTCGGCACAGCCGAATATAGCACTCATGTTTTATAATAATTTAGTAAGTTCTTGTTGTTATTGTTATCACCGTTTGAATTTTGTTTGATTTTTGTATTTGTTTCAGTGTTACCATCAACAAAATTCAAAATTACACTTGAGATGAAGCAAAATTACCCGAATTATATAAAATTACACCTGATATACAATTGAAGTTTTATTTAATCCCAAGACATTTACAAGAACCAAGAACACAACAAACTAATTGAAAGAAGATCAATATTAGTTAAACTTTTGAGATTCTTATTGTAATTAAAATAAATTAACAATTATAACATTAAAAACTTAAAAGCAATTAATAAAACTTAAAATAAAACTCCTAAAATAATAAGTTTAACTTCCACATTTGGTTGCATAAATCTGGGGAAGGTTCAAAACGCGCATTGCCATTTCTTTATAATGGGTGCTTATTAAGCCCGATAGAGCTAACGAAAGGTTATCTGTCAAGCGAACTGTCATACTGCACTCACTTTTTTCACAGGCAGATCATCGTGATACGAAAAGTTAGAACGTCAATAAGATATGAGCCGTATGAACTCGGAATAAGGACGTTAAATAAACTAAAGCATTAAAAAGTTGCCAGATAAAAATAAAACTAATTATAAAGTTGAAATATTGGAAACATATCTTTCCCCAGGCCAGTTTTTAGTTTGAATAACTTTTTAATTACACCTGAATTACACCTAAGGGAAATTACCCGCGCTCTACCCACGACATTAAAAATTATACCAAATCGGGTAATTACCCACAAAGTGGCAACACTGATTTGTTTTGATGTTTAATAAACTTATATTGTGGTTTTTAGACTATCCATGTAGTGGAATTCTCTAACGTTTAACGATTAACGTTAGCGTTAATTTTACCGGCACTGTTTATTGCTTGCGGTAGCAATTCAGCAATTCAGTAACTCAATTTTAACAACATAGCTAAAAATTTCAAACAGGTGGCATCTTTGTTAATTAATTAGTATATTTAACGAACACTGTCATCGTGTGCAAACTACTTCTCCTGTGAAACTACTTGAAGTACGTTTGAAACTAATAAGCCTTACAAGAAATGAATGAGCTTGTAGTCACATTTTTCATTTTGGTGTTAAGAAAATGATAGCAAAATGACCGAAATAAAGTTTTCGGTCACATTCGGTCATTTCTTTCTATCATTTTCTTATCACCTAAATGAAAAATGTGACTACTCGCTCATTCAATTCTTGTAGGGAAGTCTAGCTAGTCTAGCGAAAATTGCAAAAATTCGAAAAATTTGCAAAAATAGCGAAAATTTTTAATATTTTAAACAAGCCTTAAAATTAATTAAAAGTCGCTAAAACAGTAAGGAATTGCAAAAATTCGGCAATACTTGTTAAATTAGCGAAAATTCGCAATAATTTGCAAGCAGTTGTAACGGACGAAAACTGTGACCCTATCTATCAAAAGAGAGTTCTACCTATAACACCAGCTTTGCTCGTCGGAAAATGGGGTGGTTCGTTTTCTTTTTCCAGATAGAGTATAAGTCCACTACTATAAGATTTAAAATTAGGTAGATTTGAAATTCAAAATTCAACTTTCAACCATAAAAAAAAACATTAAAATAATAAACGAAAATCTATAGATGCAAACATATTTTTAAATGTACGAAAAGGATTAAGATGTTGTCCTCCTTTCCATATCTATGCCCACCCAAAACCTATGTTATTCTTTGAAATTTCCGAATAACCCATTTTGTCTATGAAATCGCCAGAACCATACAAGTGCCTTTCCCTCAAATAAACTATGAGCATGTTTACAAATTATCTCAAAATCTCCTCTTAAATTATTTGCTGTCAAAATATTTACACGATATATAAATTCATCAACAGACATATCACTTTCATGACCACTATATTTCAATCTCCAATTACGAATGATGTTTAAAACTTTCTCTTCAAAGAACGGTTCCGATGGAACATTACGATCATTCCTAGAAGATGAGTTTGGTATGTCTATATTTCTTGAACCCGAAGGATTCATATCACTATTTTGAAAATTATTTAAACTATTAACATTAGGAATCGAATTGATGTTCATATTTTGAAAAACAGAACGAATTTCATTACTTATTAGTGAAGTCATTTCACTACGAAAATTCTCTAAAGAATTTGATATTATTTGCCTAACATTAGCATTACTCTCATCCCGATTTCGTTGAGAATTTTCATTCTGAACATCCTTACCTCTACCTCCTGTACGAGTTTTCCTAGCATTATGTGCAATTTGTTGAACATTATCAGAATCTAAATTTACCGTAAAACTAACATTAGCAGGCTGATCTAAATCTAACAAATTTTCCTGACTTCTTGTCAAAACCATTTTCAATTGATTAAATCTTAATTAAAACGTCAAATATATATTTAAAATATAGTATTTCACTACTCCACTTAACTACAATTAGATAGGACAAATACAAAAATATTAATAAAATAAACTTTGCATCCATAAAAAAAAAAAAAAAATGAATAACGCCGAAAGGAAATGTGAATTAAGTTTCAATATGAGTACTCCAACAACAAATAAGTCAAATGAAATAAGTCTCAAATAATTGAAATTCAATTCGAAAATAAAAATATTAAACAAGAACTGAAATCTTATAGGAGTAAGTATCCGATTCTTAAAACCAGATTCAGAAATCTCAACTATAATAAAATTCAAATCAAAATTTAAAAGAAAAAATCACCGAAATAAAATTCGTGTAAAGCCATCGTAAGTTGGAATTCGAAGAAAACCCAATTTCCAAAATCTCTAACAAAACTTTAACACGTGCTACAAAACTTTATCTTAACAAAAATTTATTCGGTTTAGATATCGATAACATCCCCGAAAATCTAAAATTCCACAATAAATTCTTGCAAAGGAATAATTTTCCAATAAAATAAAAATTTTATGAAATTACAGTTAAAAGTCAATATGATGATGATAAAAGTAATTGGGATAACAGCTAGGTGTAATAAAATAAAGTATACAATCCTTTAAAGTAATAAAACTAAAGAGCTATATATGTATATGTAAGCCGTTGCATATATATACGCTGTTGCCCCACGTTGGGCGCCATTAAATTTATGTAACGGACGAAAACTGTGACCCTATCTATCAAAAGAGAGTTCTACCTATAACACCAGCTTTGCTCGTCGGAAAATGGGGTGGTTCGTTTTCTTTTTCCAGATAGAGTATAAGTCCACTACTATAAGATTTAAAATTAGGTAGATTTGAAATTCAAAATTCAACTTTCAACCATAAAAAAAAACATTAAAATAATAAACAAAAATCTATAGATGCAAACATATTTTTAAATGTACGAAAAGGATTAAGATGTTGTCCTCCTTTCCATATCTACACCCACCCAAAACCTATGCTATTCTTTGAAATTTCCGAATAACCCATTTTGTCCCTTCTCTAATGTAATTAAATGTTTCGTGAAATAAATAAAATTTGTTTAAAGGTCCATTAAACTAATAATGTATTTATTTAAGGATAAAAACCACGAATTAAATAAATAATTGAAATAAAAGTTATCATTCTAAACATAAATAAAAATCACCAAATTATATTTAATACATAATTAAAATAAAAGTTTAAATTATAATTTAAATAAAGGTTGTTTATGTTATAATGTTATGAATTATGTTATCATAAATGTTTTAAAAGAAATGACAAAATGTTAAAATTTAAAATAAATTGGAATCTATGTAAATGGTTTTTAAATTAGATCAAAATTCAAAAAGAAAAATAAAAATAACATTTTATTTATAAATGAAAATTAAGTTTTAACATTTTCTATTCTGTAATTGCATTTTAACAGAAATTTTAAAGTAGTATAAAAAAATAAGTTTTTGTTTGTTTCTGTTTTATTGGTTTTTTTTTTTTTAAATATGAAATAATAAAATAAAAAAAAACTCACCACATTTTATTTCCCTCGAAGACTGCAGGCCTGAAGTTCGGAGATTTATTGATGGTTTTTAATATTAATTTTTTTTTTTAAAAAAAATGAAAATATAAAAAAGTGTTTATGTGGAATGTGTGCCTTATTCATCTGTAAAGTGTACTGTATTATGTATGTATGTATGTATGTATGATTGTATGAATGAATATGTAAGTTAGTATTTAAATTTATAATTTAAGTCATTTCAAACAAATTTGGTGACTTCTGATATGATATTAATATAAAATTAGTGAAAAGAAAAAATTTTAAATGAATTAACAGTTGAATTAAATTTAAAATAAGTAAGTCTCTAATATAAATTGTTAAATTATGTTCAAATATTAAATAAATTATTGTTTGTTAAGTAACGTTAGGCAGTTATGTGTTAGGTATGTAAGTTAAGGATAAGTCAAATTATGTTTTAATTATAAATAGTTTTAAGTAATGTTAGGTTGTTATGTGCTATGTATGTTAAAAGTAAGTTATATTATATTTAACTGTATGAAGTTAAGTTAAATAAAGATAAGGTCTTACAATGGTAGTTATCAGTATATTTAACTGATACTACATTGTGCTTATTTTCCAAATTAAAAAAACTCCTTCCGTCAAGAAAATTAGCAAAAAGAAAATTCTTCTGTATCAAAATTAGTAATTTTCACCCAAATCTTGAAATTTAATCGGTCTTGTTTGAATAGATAGTTCATATGTGTAAGCCTTGACCGCCACAATATTAAAGTCTGTGTGAGTGCCTAAAAACTTTCTAAACACAATCACACTGCCGAAATCTACACCAGAAAAAAACCATATACATATTTCATCACTATTAACAACAAAATTTATAAATAAATACCTTTTATTTTTATAAATCTCGTTTATATTGTTTTCCTTAAATTTGCCTTTTATTTTCTTCCTTCTTTTCCGTTTTCTTTCTTTTTATTTAAAATTCTAAATCTTTAGCAAAATTTATTTTCTCTTTTTTTTCCTGCAACCTTTCTCTTTTCAAACTTTTCAATAAATGAAATTTTCTGACAAAATTTATACTAAATTTCAAAGCCATGTATGTACGAACATTTTATTTCTTTTTATTTTTAAAAAAAAATATATACAGTTAAACAAGAAAAATTAAAGAACCATGTCCTCACACAGTGGATATTTATTTAAAATCGTTAAAGGTCTAAAGAACCACAGGAAAAAATCGCTTACATTGCGAACATGGCTAAAATTCGCGAAACATTGCAAACTTGAAAAAAGGTAAAATTTACTTGAAATCGCTTAAAAACCAATTGTCGGAATAAATAAATTTTTTTTTGCAAAAATTTTTAATATTTCGAACAAACCATCATACAATTGATTTGAAGTCATTAAAACTATAAGGAATTGCAAAAATTCGGAAAAAATTGCTAAATTAGAGGAAATTCGCAAAAATTTGTTAACACCGGCATATGACAATCTGCTATTTATTAAAAACCGTTTAAGCTGCAAAGAATCAGAAAATTTGCAGGAATTAATAGCTTGCAAACTTGGATAGAAGCACTAAAATTTATTTGAAATCGCTAAATCGGTTAAATAAAATAAAAATGTCGGAAAAAAACATTCAAAAAATATATGCGAAAATTCGTGGAATTTTTTAATACTTCAAGCAAACCATACAATTGATTTGGAGGTTTATATCAATTACAATTTAAAAACAGATTCTATTAATAAGGTTCTAAATTGGATTCAAAATTAATACTTAATTAGCTAAAGCCTTATGCTTTTACAAAAAGGTACTAGTTATGCAGTTGGGCTCTGCGATATTTTCTGTCATTAACAGTACAGGATAAAGTTCAAAAGCCTAAATCTAACGAAAATTTGTTAATATTAAGTATAGGTAGTTTAAAGAAATAAGTAATGTTTTAAGAAAGTTTAGGTTGCTATGGAAACATATACTTACTCTCCCAGTTTGGTTCAACTAATTGCAAGCGTAAATTCAACTTGATTGGGAAATCTGCAAGCCTTGTTGTCCTTTATTTTATTAAGTTTTATTATTGGCCTCCATCAGTGTATAATAATGTTGAGCATTTTGTTTAAGGTTTGCTTGTTTTTATTAACATAACATGGGCATCATGAATAAAAGCACACAGTCATCTACATTCATATTCATACAACATACATGTTCATATAAAATTCATGAAGAAAGTGTTGTGAGTGTTGTCCATCCAACCGTTTATGACAATTGTGCGGTTATAATTTTGGTTTTTTTAAATTAGCTTTTATATCTGACAATGTTGGTGTGTATCTTAGGATGAGTGAAATGTACATATTAAACAAATCCCTGTCAGCATTTTATAAAATGTATGTTCACATATGTATGAGCCGTTTTTGCATGCTCATAACAAATACTTTTATCAGGCATTCACGTGCGACATTTCTTGAAGAGACAAACTTTTTTTTTAATTCTCTAAGCTAATCCCGCGAAGCTCTACACTTTTCTAAAGGAAAGCTACCAGAGTCTCTGGCGGTAATCGAACCCGCAACCTTTCGCTGATAGACTAGCTCCCTACCAGCTAGCTTACCGCGCTACTTGAGCTGTAAATGAGTCACTTTAGGATATTTTTGTAAATCCATTAAAGAAAGTCCCATTTCGAACAGGTTAATTATTAGTACTGTACTGTACAGTTCAACTAAGCATCACTTTAAAGCAATGTTTAGAACAATCACATTTCTAGCAGCTGCATGAACAATTTTCGATTCTTTTACTTTATTTTGTTTTTATATTTTTAATTAATCATTCGTTTTGAGTAAGGACGATTTAATTTTTCAACTACGCAAGGTGTTTTATCCGTTTCTGTCTTCAAAAGTTCTTAAAAATACTTACTTCAGTGACTTGTTATAAAATGATCTTTCAAATGTTTACTGGGATGCAACCTGATCTTAATCGTTTGCAATACTATCTAACGGACAAACACTGAAGCGATTGTTTTATTTTGCGCTTTCTAGTATAATAGCGATAGTCCGATTGGTATGTTCCACATTTTCCTGTCTCCAGCATACAACATTTTTTTACTTTGATTTTTTTTTTTTGCTTTTTACTTTTTGTAATATGTACTATTGATTTAACCCTGCTGTTAGGTTTGGACCATTTTGGTAAAATGTTTTCTTATTTTTTATTTAAGTTTGCAATGGATAACAATATCAACTTGAAACGTATGATTTTTCTATTTCAATGTGCTTAGTAAGTTTTTAGCTGTCTAGGATTAATTCGAACAGAACAAAATTAAAAAATACATATCTTAGGTTATGGGACCATTTTGGTCAATGCAATTTATTTATTTTGTACATGAGTAAAAGTAAGTAAAACTTTTTTTGACGGGTTTGTATTGGAGCAGCAAGCTGAACAAATTGTTCTTCGATTCAATTGAATAGTGTGCATTTGGATTTGCAGCAATTGCAAATTCCCTATTTCCGAGGAGCTACTATTTTTATTTAACTTCTTGTACATGGTACAAACTTTGTTTACGAAGCTTGTTGTTGAGTCAATAGCTCTGATGCAAATAGATTTTTCGGTTTTACTGTCTTCTTCAACACGTTGTCTTCTTATGATAGAGACACAGCTAGCGGAAGTAAAAGCTCAGGCTTCTGCGATTTACATCATTTGCAGCCCACGATGAATCACTTTCTGTATCTTAAAGACAGCAATTATCCATCGAAGAAGAGCTTCTTAATTGTTCCATAATTCGATAATAGAAGCAAACTTGCACTATTTTTTGTTGTCTCCGGTTAAAAACGTCACTAAAACGGAGAACGCTTGCTCATACTGGACTAGAATATTGCACGAAAAAAACATGCAAGTTTTTGTTTTTGCCTCTGAATTACAAAACTATTATGATTGGCACTTTACGTTACACAAGATCAAAATTAGACAAGATTTTTCTAAATCTTTCCATTTTCTTTCACATTTATGTGCTGTTTTCACAGCACAAGTGATTGAATGTTTAGTAAAATTTATATGAATTTCTTTCTATTCATTCAGTTTTTATTCGTATTTTCAATGATTATTTTTTTAATCTCGGAGGGGAAGTAGCAGAAAATTAGACAAAACGGCATCTAGACACCGAATAACGTGTGGTACTGATATAATATTCGCTGCTACAGCTAAAATCCATACAATACCACCTTCACTTTCAATATTTTCATCTAACATGATAGAAATTAAAATATCTGAGTCACTTTCCTTTAGAATTTCAACAATATAACTGCTGTGCAACCTTAGTCGATTTTTCACTTTTTTCCCCTGAAGAAAGTGAACAGATAAAAGCCTATCACAAACTGGAGAGGATTTGGGGAATGACAAAATCATTATTTTGTTCATAAATTATTTCAAAAGTTTGCTAAAATAGTCTTTTATCTAATTAATTACTTATAAGAAATACGAAGTGGACCACAATTGTCCCTGACCTAAAATTTGTAATTTTTTTTAACCTTCAGGGTTAAGAAACATTTTGAATTGCTACATATATGAGGGTTAAACCTTTATCTATGATGAATCCTTAGTGCAATTTTTAAACACACTGAACAGAAGAAATTCTCGCCAATATTTTTTTTCAATTAAACCATTAATCAAGTGAGTTAAATGTTTACTTATGTCAACAACGTTACTGCAGAAATTATTTTTCATATCAGAAAATATTTAATTGATACTATTAATTTGTTTACTGGTGCAAATTTTATTAATTTTTTTGATTGATATCAAAAATTTTCAGCACGACAAGTCGTTTGACAATGCAAGCGACCGATAAGATTACAGCTTTTATACAAATTTGCTGCTCACCAAGGCTGGGTTTTTGAGATCTCAGTTAAACTAGGTTTAGCTAATCTAAAAACAGATTTCTGCTGCCGTTATCAAGTTTGTATACACAATTTTGACGAAACATCTTAGTTTTGCTTAAAGTGTCGGTCGTTAATAAAATAATTAAAAAAAAATAATACGTCGCCGAATAAATCCGAGTTTCATAATACACTACAAAATATAATACAATACAAAAACAAAAGACGCGTCGGCTCTACCAAATAATGTAAAGGGCGACATTAATGGTGTTTTCTTTTCTACAAAACAATGTGCCTTTTTTTAAAAAAAAAATTAAATTTGGTGTCTTTTTCTTAAAAATTTTGCTCCCGAAAAGGCTGGCTTGTTTTATGCTAAAAAACTCATGCATTTTTTAAAAAAAAGGCACAATTTTTGTAGAAAAGAAAACACCATAATATTTTTTTTAAAATGTTAAAGCAAAATAATTAAATCATGAACAAAGTAAATATTTATGTATCTCTTCCGTGTTATTTTTCATTGCATTTTTAATATTTTTTTTTTTTGTATGTCAAAATCGTTTCTCATCCCCGTTTTCGTTAGTTTATTAAACAGTTCAAAATGAAAACTTTTTCACAAAAATTTGCAAGTAATTTCCTTACGAGACAGCAAATAATCGCCAAGTTTACAGACGCTGCTTAGTAAGCAAAACAGTTGTTTCATTTTATGGCATTTTTGCTTCATTCCTCACGTTTAAATCGAAAAGCTTAACGACGTATGAGTTACAGAATATGGGCACTGGATTTCTCTAAAGATATAAAATCGTCCATTATGCTTTGTGTTACTATCGAGAGTTTCTTCTATTGTTGTTACGTCATCATCTGACTCATATTGGCAAAGTTCAGCACCGGACATTCTGCAAGAAAAGTTTTTTGTACTGAATTTTAAGAATGTATAGCCTAGTCTAATATCAAAATCGAGCTTTCCGTTTTTAACGAGAAACTTTTCTTTTTGTATTTTATATTTTTTTAATAAAATTCTGGATCCGCAAGCAGTGGATTGTCAAATTATTAGTGGTATCACACCTTTTCGTATACGGACCGCGCTTAAGAACAATAAAATTTTCTAAATTTGGAGTTCTGAATACAAATCTTGACCAACAACCATGTCGATGAGTCTCCAGTAGCAGTCGGATCTGATTCCAAATCATCAATATCCGTCAAGACTTCAAGAATTATCAACATTCTTACGGTATGCTGATCAGTCAAAAATTCGTGTAAGGGATCAGGCTTCAAACCACATGAACAACAATTACTTCGTCAATTACACTTGCATTTTTCGATATAGAATAAGCTATTGCCTCGACAAATGCGGTGTATTTTTTAGATGTAGGCCTAATTTTTGCTTCTTTGGAATATTTATTAAGCAAGGTTTTCCATTGACTTATTACGTTTTTCTTCGTCATTTTGGCAATATTGAATTAGTATTGGCTTAATTTATATCTTTTGCCGATATTATTTTCAAACTTGCGTTTAATTTGTGAAATAATCGATTCGGCATTATTGTCATTTGACAATGAATAAAGAGATTACGGTAGAAACGTCACTGGTAAACTGCTCTAAATTGAGAAGCAGCTAGCAGTTGTTGGCATTATTGTCGTGTAATAGTCCCGATTTAGAGTTCTTGCGGGTTTTTACCATTTTTAGTCCTGGTTTTTAACCTCAATGTTTTGACGTGTTTGACTAGTGGAAAAACAACAATTACTCAGCGTGACTGGAGGAGATCCATATAAAACTCAGACGTTTACTGGTGGAGACCAAAATACTCTAAAGAGGATGGTGGAAGGTCTCGCCTTTGGGGCAAAGATGAAATATTCCACCTTATGCCTGGCAAAGTCTATTTATAATGTTTAAAATTATGAAATGGGATTGCCAAATCTTCTCATTTCAAGCAAATGCTGAAAGGTGTCAGCTTGAATGTTTCTCAAATTATATTGCAATAATTTCTACTTGTGTTCTGAAATCTTGTGTAACGACATGAGAAGATTTAAGGACATTGTCAAACATTATGGAACAGAGGGCAAGCTGAGCGAGTTTTTCTTAATTCTAATGGTTGAAATATATTCTAAACAATACAACACATTTAAATATGTTTTATTTTATAATTCGCGGGAAACAAATTTTAATTTGCTTTTAAATTATTTTACCAAAGTACAACACCACGGTACTTATTTTGGGATACATGAAATATATTTTTGATAACTTTGATGTTGTTTGGTATTTTCTTATCAAGTCCTTGTTAACTTCGATGCGTCGATGTTTTGCGTTGAATCGTTTTCTGCTATTTTTCCAGAGTACTAACGATAATATCCTGTTAACTTGCTTTAAAAAAAGTACAAACAAAACAACTACAATAAAATACATGCTTTCCTTTATACAGCAGACAATAACCCAGTATACTTTTAGGGTTTTTTCAGTATTCATGTTTTTTTGTTTTGTGTCTTTCGTAAATTTTCCATACAAACGAATATTGGTAGTATGTTTGTGGCATTATGTTACGTTCGCGTTTAATACAGCAGCAGCCACCACAATGGGTCTTTGTGTATATTCTGCTGTTTATGTTGTAGTTGATGGTGACATCGTCTTTTATATGATGGTTTGACATTTTACTCTAATGGCTATCAAGCGGTCTCAGCATATCCTGCCAGACAACAACAGCAACAATACAGTTATGAGATGCAGAAGCAAGAAAATAATGGCGTAAAACATTGTGCCAGCTAACCAGCCTGCAGAAGTCGTGTCCGTGTAACGAGCAACAATTTTGCTGTTAAAACATCAACAACATGTAGAGCTGACAATGTTCAACATGATTTTTCTTTTAAAGAAAAATATTAAAAAGAAAAAAAACACGCTCTCGCACATTATGAGCACTAACAAAACTACAGCCACTTTAGCCACTAACAAGCACCGCCGTCAATGGCCAACAACCATTTTGTTTAAAATTCATTCATTTCTTCGAATTTTTATTTTAGTTTTATGCTTTTATTTCCCATTATTCGTGTTTTTGTTACGCGTAAAGTTTCCTTAATCCAAAAGCATATAAAACCGTAAAAAGCATCATCCCTTCATCTTCATCTACATCCACATCCTCAACTCCATCTATTTGTATATTCCAACATGTTAATACAGCATCGGAAGCTTAAACATTAAAGTAGATTTAATTTCCATATACATACAAAAAGGACTGAAATCTGGTAAACTAAGAGTGGGTGGGTAGCTGTTGGGCTCTAAAATGAAGGTGGCTTCTTTTTGTTGTTATCTTTAAATATTAACAGCGAAAAGAGTATAACAAAAATGTAAGTAGAAAAACTTAAGATTAAGCAAACTTAAGCTGTTTGTTTTTCTAGTTCTTCTACTGGCATCTCTTCTTTTTCCGGTAACTCATTAAATTTAGTCAGTTTCCACAGAAGGATAAATCTTAATGACATTCATTAATCTTTAAGTACATTTCGCGCAAAAAGACAAAGAAAGACACGCTGACACTGTCACTGTTGAATAAAAAAAAAAAAAAAAAAAAAAACAAATATAAAAAAAATGGAGGTGATGAAAACCAGATTTTAATACACATTTTAATTTGTTTTGAAAATGTCAAATTTCTTGTTCTTCTACTTTTTAGCAAATATTCAAGACAGTAAAAGAACCAGAGATAAAGGTCTAATTTATCATTAAGTCAAAATAAAAGCGGATATTTTAAAACTAAATTAAACTATATTTGTAAAGTGTTTTTTTGTCTTTTTGATAAGAAGCAAAGAAATATGCAAAAAAGAGATTTTCATTAAATGTTTTTAGATTTTTAAGTATTTTAGAGCATTGACAAAATTATCCCAAAAGAAATGTTTAAGGATTGTATCTGAGTAAGTTAGAGATTTTAGAAATTAAACAAGACAATATAAAAATTTAACTTTAACTTAACGCAGCAGAAGGAATACAAGTCACACTTTTGCCCACCGCTTTTGTTTCACGGAATATTCCTGTATCCGGAATAAACTTAACATTAGGCCACGGATTGATGTATCAAAGTCTTTGTCTCGTGAATACTAATGTTTTGCTCTAATAGCCGTTGAGCTCAAGTATCCCGTTATAGTATTTATCCACCAGATCTCTGTTTCTACCACTCTAATATACGAGTAAATTAAAGCTTGCAAAAAATAATTAAACTTTTGCTTATAAAGTAATTCGATAATTATTCTAGAGCCACAAACTTTGACATATCATACTCTAAGATCCGACTGTAAATGCCAAAGATATAAAGAACAATTTAAAAAGGCGACTCCTACGTTTAACAAAAAAAAAAAAACCGAAACCGCCCTGCAAAAATATTTTATATTTTATTATTTTTTTGCTTGTAGGTAGAACGCTCTGCTGTAAATGTTTGTTAACGAAAATCGTTAATTTTCTTTAGGCAATTACAGAAATACATATGGGGGATTTCATGTCAAATGGCCCAATTTTGAAATAGGTGTCTTCCGATTTGGATGAAATTTGAACAAAGGTTAGACCTATTGGATAGTAGTTTAGACAAACATTTTCAACAAGATCGGTAAAAATTTGTGGTATTTCATGCGTCACTTTACATGAAATCCCGCATATGTATATATTTTTTCTAAAATTATTTCGAATTTCATTGCATTTTTATAAATAAAAGCTAAAGCAATACTGTTTGCAAGATATAAATACTGAACGAATAGTGTGAATGATTCTTGTGCTTTAATGTGCTATTTTATTGCTTGATGTAATGAAAGCAATGAAAAAAAGATATTATCTAACACATATCAAGGCACATTTTTATTGTTCTTGATTTAAGGCAATGCAAAAGCAATAGATTTATGAATTGGCAGCAACAGAAAATGTATTCAATCTGCTCTCTAATGCAAAGCTTGTGATCAAGAAAGAGTTTAGAGATTTAAAGATATTCAAACAAATTTATTTGGTGTATTGACGAAGTTTATTGAAATTGGATAAATGATTTTCTTTAAAATACCTCTCTTGGAGTCGCAAAAAAAAACGTTTGAATGCTAAGCATTTAAAGCAGTGCTCGAAAATAAACACTAAATATCGCTCATTATTGTAAGGTTCGGGAGATGTGTGGAAAACACAAACGCTAATACTGTTTGGCTAGAAAATCATTAAAAAAAATAACGTTTCCCTGATTGGCATCTTTCGAACACAAAAATAATACTGTTTTTATCTAACTTAACAGAAGATGAGAACATTTAATACCGTTAACGCTTTTGCAGGTAAAAAAAACCAAACATTTTTTACAAAAACAAAATACACATACGAAAAAATCAAACAAAAAGCCAGCAAAATAATTTTACACAAACAAAACATATACACAATACACAAACAAGCTATTTGCTATTTGTTCATTTCTTTACCAATGTAATAAATGAAACATTAAAGAGCATTAAAATAAAATGATTGTCCACAGCATTATTACAATTGTTCTGTTTTTTTAACGAAGAATAAAACAGTTTATAATGTTCGTCTCTTTCTTGAAAATATGTAGTTACGAACGGTATTAAGAGTTGTGTTCGTCTACACAATCACTAAAAAAATTCATATCGTTCTTGGGTGTGTGAGCCGAACGCTAAGTAATGTACTGTTTATTTTCGACAACAGATTTAAAGTAATAAAGTCCTTAAAAATTTATTCTGTCTTGTGCAAATAAAAAAAAAGCTCACCTTAGTAAACATTTGCTATTGTTAGGGACATTATTACAACTTGCCGTTAGTTAAAGGTAGGAATTTGTCGGACGTAAGTCCGTTTAACCTACCCGGTAGGATAAACTTACCTATAACATACCGTTTACTTTAATTTAAAGCAAAGTTGTAATAGTGGCAAACTTTTTAAACATGGAACAAACTTCTATCTTTAACTACAGCAAGTTTGTTACAACTTAGTGTATCGGGTTAAAAAACGTGAACTTTAACTTTTTTTTTTGCATATGGATGTTTAGTTTTATAAAACAAACTTTCTAGAAAAATTCGTTTACTAAGCATTTAATAAATCTAAAATATTCATATTGAAGGTGGTTTTGTAAGTGTTAATAGGCACTTATAATAATACTTATAAATGGAGATTGTGTGGCCTGAATTTAATTAAAACCACTGTCATTTTTTTCTCATTTATATTTCCTCCTACTAACCTTGTGCTTCTTATATTTTATCCAACATATAACATCTTTTAATACTCCTTCTGGAATATTTGAAAACCTCGTAGTAAAACAGAAATAATGATGCCTTTGTGAAGGCCTTAAAAGCCAAATACTTATAAATTTTTTAAAAAAGATGTTTTTGATTACAAAACTCCTAAAGCAAAACAACTTAAAACCAAGCTCGACCACATGATACCCTATAGTACATTATTTGCAGATACATTTTTAAAAGTGTATCATATATGGAATCCATGAGAAGTCACGGACCCACCAGAGCATAAATATGTTTTAAGGCTTAGATTAATTAAAGACTTATCTATACACAATTTTTCCATCTTAAATAGATCCAAGCAATAAGGTTAAGCTTGGACTGCCCTACTTTAGGAACATATTGTAGTGATGTAGTTTATTAATATTTGCTAGTTTTTGATTCACAAACATTTTAAAATATATAATCAAGCAATCTTTGTGTTTTTAAAATCAACGTATGTATTTTATAATTGTGTGGTTTTGGAATATTTAAAACTATTACATAATTGTATGGGAAAATTTAATAACAAACCAAAAATACTTACTAAATATGTAGACGACCTGTTCAGTATGGTAGTAAAAGATGAAATAGGAGATAAAATCAAACATCTTGATAGTTTCCATAGAAGAATACAATACGATGGAAAAAGAAATTTTATTCCAAACTTCCATATTTGGATACTCTTGTAATAAGGGATAAAATTGATTGGTACCAAAAACCAACCGCGTCCGTACGCCTAATTAACTATTTTTCTAAACATCGCAAGAAAAAAATTGTCAATACCGCGAATAATCTGATTTAAGGAATGTTAAATATTAGTGGAAGTGAGTTTCATCATGCGAAAATAAACAAAATACGACACATTTTACATTCTAACGATTTTCCAAGAAATATCACCGAAAAACTAATTCGGGAATATGGAAAAGATAAGGCTCAAAGAAAGGAAGACAATGACGAAGAAAAAGTTTACAAATCCATTATTTAAATATGTGCCAGTAATATCAGAATGCTTTGAAAAATCAAAACTTTTTAATGGAGAAAGACAAAACCTTTAATGCACTATGGAATTTATTTAAGGCTAGTTTACACTATCACACAAGTCTTACGTATTCCATAATACTCTGTGAGATAGAAATCTAATGAGTTTTATTGCGACTGTCAACAAATCTAATTTAACATAACAGTTTGTGTTCACACCATCACACAAAGTATAAACACTCACACCTGCAATAAAATGCAACCCTGATCCAAAGAAAAGTATTATTGTTTAGAAATTTTTCAAAAAACAATGAAGTCGTATTGGATGTCAAACTGTTTTCCATAATTGTAATTTTCATCACACATGCATTTACTCTATCAGACTTTCACATATTACTTGAGTTTTTGACACGTATTAATACAAAGTATAATGGTGTAAACTAGCCTTTAGTAAGACAAAAGGCAAAATTGACAACCTTGAAAAATCAAATGTTGTATATAAAATACCCTGTAATGGCAACAATACCAATCAATGTAATATGGTTTACATTGGGACAACTAAAAACAAATTTAAAACACGATTATCCGCACACAAATCAGACCAAAAATCGCGAACTTATGGTGTTACACATAAAACAGCATAAGCGGCCCATTGCGAAGTTGAACATAACTCTCCAGATTTTGATGGAGCAAGAGTTATTGACAGCGAGAATAATTACAAACGTCGCTACAAGTTAGAAGTACTTCACATTCTAAACACACCAACAAAGGAGATATTTAACTTTAATGCTAGGAACACAACTGGGACGAACGACGAATTTTTGGCCGCGAATATTCGTCGCCAAAAATAAAAAATATTTGTGTATATGAAAATGCACACAATCAGGGCGCCGACGAAAATTCGCCGGTCGTTGCAAACTTTAAATAGGTTTCATTCTAAGTCTTACGCCGGCGAACGACGTACAAATCAGTACTGGATAGCCATACTGTTTCAAAATGGTAAGTGTTGTAGTAAATGAAGTTACTTTTTACTTTAGAAATTGTAAAATTTTAACTGAATATCATATAAAATACAAATTGAAGAAAAAATTAACAATAAAAAAGTATTTTAGTTAAGATGTTCTTAATGTTTTGTCTGTGAAGTATTTTTTGTTCATATGGTACCACTATTTCTTGTTTATACATCATATTTTATTTCCATTTTGTTTTTTCGTCGGTATTGTGTTTCGTACGCCGAATTTATACAGCGAATTTCTTCCGAATAATTCGTCGTGCTAGACGAAATTCGTCGTTCGTCCCAGTTGTGTTCCTAGCATAAGGCTGATCTTACAGAGAACTGTGCGGAATTCTATCGTCATTAAGTTAAGGCTTTGTGGCACTACATTTGTAATGCATGGTTCATGTTTTGGCGAACAGTGCAAATGGAATGTAATAGAAAAATTTACCAAGTGCAAAGAGTTCAGCTGTATTAAGATAAATTACAAACTGTCGATAAAAAATGAAGTTATGTCAAAAAAAATGTAAAATTGGCATTTCAAGCTTGGAATATTAAAAGTGTTGCTTAATAAGCGGCTTAGCGGTAAATTCAGCGATTTACCGCTTTTTATTCGTTTTGTTTTTATGTTTCTCATAAACAAAAAGATGACAACATTTCATAATATAAACAAAATCATAAGAAAAGAAAAACTAAAAAAAAATGTTTATTTACATTTTTGATAGTTTTCCCTGTCCAACATCTACTAATTCTTTCTATCAATTCTGTATCAATTCAATGAATAAAAAATGTAGTGTCACAAGGGCTTTAATAAGAACAAAAAAACAAAGTGCAACAATTAATATACATACATACATACATACATTTGCTATATATAGTTTGTAATCAGTGCAATATCAGAAGAAGTATTGATAACTATTTTTTAACGTTTTGATTTTGAAATTCTTTAAATTATATGTAAGCATGGTGCATTAAGTGTTTTATTGTTGTTTATACACGCAGAGAAAAAAACAAGTTTTAAATATATAGCTGTGCCTATGGGACAGAGCACTTTGATTCGGTTTCTAAATAATTTCAAAATATCTGTTGGAAACAAAAGTAAAAGGGCCTCTTATAATAAAAATCCTCTGATCTTTACCGCTGCTGGTATGAAGTTGTAAAACCGAGAACGTTTTAGTATGTGTTTACTTATGCAAGTATTGTATGTAAATATTTATTATTAAATAAGATTTCTATGAAAATCGCTAAAACACATACACCCAACCAGCTTAAAGTGATTAGCATATGAACGATGTTTAAGTACTTTTATATGCGTATTTCCCCCACAACCGGGATTTGTAATTTTTCTAGAATTAAATGTGCATAAATTAGATATTAAAATGTCAGGATGACATTGAAAGGACTATTAAGAAAAACTCACACCCTCCCATGTGTAAATAATAGACAAGACTTTAGAGAATCGTGCTGTAAGTTTTTTCTTTCTTACGTTTATCATTTCAATACAGAAGTTCCTCCTCTTTTTTGTTTGTGGCATTGTTGGTGTTGTTGTCAATATTGTTTTTGCTGATGTTTGCCCCTTTTCTGCTGGTGCTTTGAAGTTTTCAATGAGATTTTTTAAATTGTTGCAGTTGGCACTGTAGAGAAAACAAGACGAAACATTTAAAATGGCTAAATATTTACTAGTTTTTGATTTTATGACTGCTGGTATCTGTCGTTGTTGTTGCTGCTGTTGTAATTTTTACCATTTAACATTTCTATTTGTTGTTTTTCCTTCCATTTTATTTTTCCGTTTCCTGTCTGCCTTTAGTTTTTGCTTCAGTTTAGTTATCTGTTTGATTTTTTAGCTTTAGTTTTTGGCTGTGTTTCTTGATTTTGTTTTTCATTTTCTGTAAATTGCTTTTGTTGCTCAACATTATGAAAATAACTTCCGTTGCAGGACAATGCAAAATAATAATAAATAATAATAGCAACAACAAATAGCAGCGAACAACAGTAAGGGCAACAATAATGATAATAATGTTGTTGCCTAACATCTCTCACTTTTAATATATTTGTCTTTTTTATATTTACTTCTTATATCATATTATTATTATGTATATTAATTTTATCATTACGTTTGTAACACATCGATATAATTATAGAATTATATTCGTGATACGTGTACAATTGTAAGATGATCTAGACATATTTGTCCGTCTTTGTGTCTGATGAAATTTGATTGCATATGGTCAGTATTAAAATAAAGGGTAAATTAAAGTGACATATATTGGTACTTTTTTATTGTAATTTGTAATAGAGATATCATATGGCCCAGATTAAAGCAAAGGGTACTTTTTGTGATGGCAAAATTAAAAAATTTGCGCTTTAGTACTTTTTCTCATTTAGTATACGGATTGCATATGGTCCAGTGGCCGGAATATAAATACATGCATGCACTTGCTTTTCATACGGCAAAATAATAGTTTCAACAATGCTGTTAAATGAAATATTTTAACATAAAATAAGTATAGATATAGAAAACTACCTAACATTTCTCTAAATGTTTTATATGATAACAATTTTCTTTAAATCATACTCTAAATTTCACAAGAATGAAGTCACGGGTTCAGGCTAGATTAATATGAATTTTGACAAATTTTCTGGGTTCTTTTGAAAACATATTCTTATTTTGAATAACTACCAATTTTTGAAGTCGACCGCCACGTATACATATCCGTTTACGTCTGAGTAACGAGGTCTTAGGAGCTTTGGTAAAAACAGCTGATGCAATCAAATTTAGCACCAACCGGCCAATTCCAATAAGAAGCTTAAATTTTATTTTTAGCTTTTACATTTTTTAAAGTTTAATATTTTCTGTGTGTTTTAAAATTTTACGTCGTCTTAGCTAATGGGGATGAGGTGTCATAAATTCGGCACGGCCGAATATTTTCCCATCACTTGCTGTTTTGAATGTATTTCTTGTCTGAAATATCTATTGTTTTACTTTATGTGTCTTTTTTATTTTCTTAACAGGAACTTTTTTTTCCCTTAACTGTCTGTTTGTCTGATTGTTTTCCTGGCATTGTTGTTCTGCCATTAGCTTGTCGAGTCGCTTACTTATAATTAAAACGGATGTAGTTCAACCGAGCATTAATCACAAGTTTCTGAATTCAAATTTGCAACAAGATGTTTTTAAATGATTTATTTATAATTCCATAAATGACAATCAGCATTATTAAGCGGCAAATAAATATAAGTACACATACAATAAAAGAAACTTAAGTTGAGGATAAAAGGTAATTTTGTTTTATTCAATGGAATTCTAAAATATAAGAAGGAAATATAATTTTGCACCGTTATCTGCTATTTTTTAAGGTATGTTTTGTTTATACAGAAAAATCTTAATTTAATTTTTTTTGCTAAGTTAAGTTTGAGATTTATAAATAAAGAGTTGAACTTTTTTAACTGTATAGGATTAAATTTGTGTGGTTTTTCATTTAAAAGAAAATTGTATGTACGATTTTATTTGAACCAGCAAAAATTATTTTCGGTAGCGATCAATTTATCCTCCTATCCAAATTATGCTAAAGTTAAGCTTCATTTAACAGTTATTTCTGTTAAATTTTGCCTTCATTACATTTATACGAGAATCAATAGTGTAAACTTAACATGCTCGATGGTTAACAAGCACAAATAGAATTTGACGCTAATTTATTTCTATATCCAACCCGTCATAAAAAAGTATTAGCTAATCCTACAAGAAATATATCAGCGAGTAGTCACATTTTTCATTTTGGTGTTAAGAAAATGATAGAAAGAAATGACCGAAATCAAGTTTACGGTCACATTCAGTCATTTCTTTCTATCATTTTCTTAACACCAAAATGAAAAATGTGACTACTCGCTCATGCATTTCTTGTAGGGTAAGTATTGTGATAAAGTTTATGCTCCAGTATAAATAGTTTGAAATAAAAACAAATCCAACTTGCAAGCCTGGGTCTAAATTTTAGAATCTAAAAATTCATGGAAATTGGTAACAAACGATACCTTTCTGCAGAGTTAAAACTAGTAATAGATCCCGTTATTCAACACCTATTTTACTAATCCAGGAAACTTGCTTCTATCGACGTTGGTGGATGAAAAAAAAACGGTGAGAGAACTGGCAGTCAGACGAATCTTACGGTGGCATGTCGTAGTGTCCACGGACAACAAAGAACGACATTAAGTCCATGGACGCTATGTCGCTCAGCGATGCGACAAAATTTCCATCAATAAAGTGTAATAATGTCCATGGACATTATGTCCTTTTTGGTGCAACATAATGTCCATAAAAATTGTAAAGCGAATGATTCCTATTTAAAGGTATTTTAGTTATTCGGGATGAAGATTTTAGACAATCAGTCTCCCTTAGTCAAGTAACGGCTGGTGTTTTATCAGTTTTACCAAAAAAACGTAGACCGTTAAGAAGTAAAGATGAAAACATATTGAAAATGACTGGACAACTAAGCGCAGGAAAAATTTCACTTCACGACTTCATAAGAAAACAGAATTCATAAAGAAAACAGAATTATTGAAGGTGATGACTGGCCTGAAGAAACAGGAGAAGAAGACGAGCAAGAAGCTTTAAAACCATGTGAGATAAGGCCATGATGGCTTTATTGCTCAATTGAATGGGAAACAAACCCACAATGGCCTTATTGCCCAATCATTGAGAGGTAAGGTCATATTTAAAATTTTGCGAAATGAGAAATATAGCCATATTTGGTTTTCGCTAATGAGAGATAAAGCCATATTTTTTCAGAATATTGTTATGCATGGTGTAAACATTCTGTATAAGGGAAAATCCTTAGTTATCATTGAAAAACATTTTTTTATTCTTGTGACGCACGTAGGAAAACTTTATTCAGCAAAGCCACCTGCCGCGTACTACTGGAGGACATTATGTCCGTGGACACTATGACATGCCACCGAATCTTACACCACTTACGTGTTTCAGGTCCCGACTATTTATCGCAAGTAACACACTTTAAAATGGATAAATATAATGTTTAAGCCTCCATTAGTCGCACAAGGAAAAACAACAATTGCATATTTCCGGTTTCCCCTGCTTACTATACTTTCTGATGTAAACAAAATATTTCGACAATCTTTAGGTAGAATTTCCAAATGCCAAACTATTAAAACAATGCAAACAATTGACTTTGATTACCAAATATTAAAATATTTTAAAAAGAACGTTCGTACAGTTATACAAAACTTTCAAAACCATCAAATATTTGTATATCCTTAAACAACTAACAGTTTAACATTAGGGCAATTCACAGTATTCATGCCTTAATACATAATAAAAACCTGACTAAAAATCATTCTTATTTTATTACTTTATAAATGATAACAAAATAATCGCAAAATTACTATTTCCCAATTTGAATTTGCGTACATTTCCAATTATTACTCTTCTCTTCGAGATTGCCAAAATTTGTTTTTCACCGAAATTCCCACTTGATTTATCAGTACTTGTCACGCCATTTCAAACGAGAGTCTATTAAGAGTTGATTTGTAGTTTTTACAAATATTTTTGGTTATTTTCAGGAAAATGTTAACTTTTTTTTTGGCAAACATTTCTCATTTTGTTTGCATGTTCATCGATTGATAAAATATTAGTTTTGCATAAACATTTGCGCAATAATGTTCGCTTCATAGAAGCTGTTAAAAACAAAAACGTAATTAGAAACTGAAGAATTTGTAGAAAATGTAAAATTTGTTATTGTCCAATTTGAAGTGTTGGTGTATGTAAAAATAGAAAACTGAAAGAGAAAAAACTTTTTTGTAAAAAATGTTAATATTTGTTAATTTGCAATGGGCAGTATGTTCAGCAGTTGCAGTGGCGGTAAGTGCTGGAATAATAATGAGAACGCTGGTATGAACAAAAATGGAAATAAACAGAAAGCAAATGAATCTTAAAAGCTTAAACAAAATAGCTTTTTAAGGGTTATATTAATTTGAATTTTAAATCTGTTACAAAATGCAAACAAATCAGTAAAAATTATCTGAGATGGTCGAAAACTGAATATACTGGTATACGGAATCATACCAATTTTAAGACGGATTTTTTTAGCTACACATAACACAGTGCAACAACATTCGGGCCATCGGCACCAGCCTTAATACTTGCAACGCGAAATACAACTACAGTACTTGTAGAGGAAATCTGCCAAAGGGATTTGAAAAGTTAGCTCGGGTTTTCGAAAGTTTAAGTTTTTAAATTTTTTGAAAAGGCGTTTGGAATATTTAAGTCAAAAAAAACTAAATGTTCTTTTAAGCTTTAAAATTATTTCAGAAGTCTTTAGTAGAATTGTATGGCGATTCTTTTCTTAGAATTTATTGACCCTCTAACTCTAATTTTAAGGGGTTATTTTGTCCTTTTTCCCAACTTTTACTCAAAAGTAAAATAAAACGGCACTTTTGAGGGTTAAATTGTTCTACGAATAGGATTTTTCTTAAAAAAAAAATGCCATAAAATCTTTTTTGTATAATTCCTAATATACAATTTAGCTCAGAAATGGTTTACACTGTTTGGACTTAATTACCACTGCTTTTGTGAAATTAAAAATATATGCTACCAACAAGGTGCTGCAGCCGAAGACCAAAGCAGCGTCCAATCCTTTATATGGTCTAGGGAAGTTAAATAGTTTTGTTTATAGGTACCACCACCAGTTTCTTGCAGGCTTTTGTTGTTTGCTGAAATTTTTTTTGTCTTACATTTCAAATCTTACCATGTCTGTAAAAATATGTAATATTTTCATATGGTTGTTTTCTGCCTTTATTTATAATGTGGTTTTCAATTCCCCACTTTGGATAGAATGGATGGATAATTAAGGTTTAGTTTTAGGCCTTTTATTTTCCATTACTCGCCCATTGAAAATTTATTTGCTTCAAACACTGGTGCACCTCTCGCCAACTTAGGCTGTTCCTCCATTTATTCGCCTAATATAAGCCATATGGCACTCATTTATTTCTCTCAAGCAGTGTTTTCGAGTCTAATTTTTTTTTGGCGTATTGTAATCAATAAAATGTTTTTATTTTGTTTATATAATTACCATTTGTTCTCTATTTTTATTTATAAATTATTAAAATTACCCTTAAATATTTCTAGTTTTTTATAAATCCCATGATTCGGCAACAAAACAACAAGTGAGTGGTTTTGACATTTGTTATCGTAATGTCGACAATACCTTCGATATTAATAAACCACTTTTTGCATGAAAGTACTTACGTTTTCTTTCGAGTTGTCGTCTAAACGAATGTTCGTATAGAATAAAGTTAGTTGAACCCAAAACAGTTTTCAATCGCTTTGAATGCGATCGAAGCCGAAATCAGCTGTTTGTCGTTGAAAATGCGAGCGAACAATAGCGGTCGACATCGGGGGCCAGGCTGTTAGGCTCTTTGCTGGGAGAACGCACAGTGTGACATATTGTACTTATAGGATAACCACAAACTTTGAAGTAAATTGCTAAAAACTGCAGTTTGCATTTTTAACGATTTTTCGCGACCTAATCCAAATTTTGTAAGTGTACGAGCCAAACGGACCTCAGAGTCAGATTAAGTTCGTCGATATACATACAGGTAGGTTGGTCTGGTCAAGTTTACGGAACACTTTTTTCACAATGCATGGGGGATACCAATAAAAGTAGGCAGACGACGCCCATTTGTTCTACAAAGTTTTACTTATCTATATATACAAAATTGTAACGTTACTGACTGACTGACACACTGATTCATCACCGCACAGCCTAAACGCCTGAAGCAAAAAACTAAAATTTAGTCACTCCCCAAATCGATCCACTTAGATTGGATTTTTTGAAATGCGAATGTTTAGGGGTAAAAAGAGGAAAAGGGTAAATTCGATAACTTTATGTCTCCAAAACTAAAAGAGATATAAAAAAAACTGTAATTCTTATCGTTTTTCATTGGAAAAATAAGCGGACGGGTGTCTATTACTTTTTTGAAATTCGGCTCTTTTAGGGAGAAAACGAGTAAAACCTGAATTTTGGTTCTTTTTTGTCACCCCATCTATCTTTAGAACCAATAAACCAATAAACACATTCGAAACTTATAAAAAAATGCGAACATAAATTTGGTATTTGTTCGAAATTCGAAAATCTTAACTATTTTTGGAATTTTTTTTTACAAACTATTTTTTTCCATTCATTGTCATATTCGTACTTAATTCTGGGTCCTCACTACAATACTGCAATTTTTGATTGGGGGACAAAATAGTACCAAAATGGGAAATTCGGGAAACTTAATATCTTTCTTCAGCTTTTTGGTTCTACAACTGGTATTTTTTTTAATTAATGTATTCTGGAGCTTTTTTGTTCAACCAATACGCATTGCCATACAAATTGTATAACATTTGTAACTTAACTACAAAATACGAACGTATTTTTTCGAAATTCAAACGTTTAATGGGTAAAAATTGTAACTACGTTTGTTGTTTTTTTAAATGATTTTTCTCCATCTCTTTATCTTTCATCGCACATACCTCATACTTCCTAAACTAAAAGAGATACAAAACATTAACACTTATTTCTGTTTATTAGATAAATATGCGGTATAAACGGGTAAATTCGCTTACCTAATAACTCTTAAACTAAAAGAGATACAAAAAAATTTAATTTTAAAAAAAGCAAACAGGTGTCTGGTACGTTTTAACGGTTTAATAAAAAATATATCAAATTCGTAGCTCATCCAAAAAATACTTTTTCGAAATTTGAACGTTAAAGGTGTGAAAATCTTTACTAATTTTGTTACTTTTTTCAAAACATTTTTCTCCATCTACCTGTATAATATAAAATTGTAAAGTTACGGACTGATTGATCATCGCACATCCTAAACTCCTCTCGCCAAATCGATCCCGCAAACATCAAAAAATCCAAAACTAAAAGAGATCCAATAAATTTAACCCTTATTGTTGTTCATTAAAAAAAATGAGTTGACAGGCGTCTGGAACGTCTAATATTTGTAAGCGTTACAAACTCCAACACAAACGCACAATATAGTAGTGTAGGGTATTACATTTATGGAAGGTATTACAAATTAACCAAATATTAAACATAAAACTTGAGAGAACCACTTGTATTAAAATTAATTCTTTTAATAATAACATATCATTTTACTAGCGCTTTATTTTGTTTAATTCGAAATATTATTTTATATTTCCAAGAATCATAGCATTGATTTTATGTACGATGATATTAAATCATTGTATTTAAAAATGCTTTATGATATGACTGAAAAGTGACAGTTAAATTCACTGGAACTTATTAAAAAATTATCAGGAATACTAAAACTGTTTATAAAAGTATTATTAAAACAAAGTTAATGATTGCAGTTTAAACTCTTTTAATTAAAAAAAAAAAATTCCAACGATTATTGAGTTTTCCATATATTTGGTGAACCTAAATATCCCTGAAGACAAAGTAACTAGTATTTACTAGATATATACTTTGAACTAATTTCACTTTTGATTTTGTCATATATCAAGCTATCATATTTAAGGTTGGGTTGACATAGGCGCCCAATTAGTTAATTTTTATGCATTTTTATAATAATTGCTGTATTAATAGTAGAAGGACTAATATTTTTATTTTAAAAATTAATTTAACAATTCCCCTAAAACATTTTTCCATACATATTTATTCTTTTTAGTGTATGTATTAATTTTAGTATAATATTATATTAATTAAATTAATTATTTTCCTGGTACGCCATGCTAAAATATTGTTTACAGAACTATAAAAACTAGCAGAATGCCTCGATATGGTTTTTGTCATCATATTACTAAATAATTTTAACAAAAAGAATACGGGAATTCTCCTTCTTTTGATTTATTTGTTAAACATGAAAGAATGAACTCTAAAACCAATCAAAAATTTACGTTTTTCTTCCTGTAGTGTTGTAGTTATTTCTAAAACAGGCAAGTAAATTGTTTTTTTTTATCTATATTTGCAGAGTTGTTGATGTTACTGCAACGAAGAAGTATTTAGTTAATCGTTTTTTTTCAACAATTTTTGTAGTGTTTTTGCTGTTTGTTCAAAAAAAAAAACCGTTACGCATAACACTTCTTTTTTATTTTTTGACTAGTAATAAACTAGTCCAACATCTAACTAGTAACGATTTTAGCTGCAGGAATATTCTTATTATATGTGATATACGTCCATGTTCTGGAAAACGCAGCGTTTTCAAATCGCTTACGATTTCAAAAACGCAAAACGCATTTCAGCATGTTCTGAAAACCAGGCGATTTGCTAGCGTTTTGCTATTTTTCGAAGTTGTTTTTGAGCAATGAAAACATATGTTTTATCATAACAAAACGTAAACAAACAATTTAATTTACAAATTAGTTCTGCAAAATAAATTTAAAATTAAAATGCCTACAGCTTTATTACATGTTCATAAGTAAACTACTGCATCACACAATTGACAAACTCAAAGCAAATTTTTTAATTGCATTTTTTTAATTAAAATCGTGAAAAAATGTTACAAGATTTTCATTAAATAAATAGAAAACATATTAAATTGAAATTGTGCGCCATTTCCTTTTCTCTTTAAAGTGCAGTTTTAATAAAATAGACCAGATCGCTTAAGTATACACTAGCGGTTTGAAAACGCCAAATTTCTAGCGTTTTCGTTTTTCAGAACACCTGTTTGGCGTTTTCAAATCGAAAACGCAAATTTTAAGCGATTAGCGTTTTCCAGAACATGGACGATAATTATATGCACTTGTAGTTTTCAAACTTATTCCGAAAACCTGCTGGTATACGCCACACATGGTAAATTCACCACATTGTGGATGCCATGGCAACAAGGTTGCCAAGTAATTTAATTTCAGTAAAGTTTTTGTATTTATTCGCATTTAGTTGTAAACAAAATCAATCATGTGCTTGTTAAATTTCATACGCTTTATTTCCAAAAAGATCCTGAATTAAGGAAAAGTTTACCTATAACAAAGAAAACAAAGGAATAAATAAATTTAGTCTTAATTAATAACTGTAACAAATAAACAAATAAATTACTGTTCTGTGAAATGTATTAAAAAAATTACTTTAAAAAAAAATCATTATGGCGGTTGCTAACTATTGGAACTGTGGCAAGACGGTTTTGGCAATAAAAGTTTGGTGACTAAGAAACTGTAAGTGTTACAGTCGATTTTGAAAAGGAAGTTGCAGCACTTAATATTATTATGAATTATTTTTATTATTCAATTTGAAACTTTTTTTAATTAAATTGCATTTTGATTAAATTTCCGTAAGAGTTTTGATTCTACGATAAACATTAAGTTCTCTGTTAAAGTGTCTGGAGATAGCACAATTTGAATATGAGCCTTTGATAATGTTGTATGCTAAATGTAGAAAACATTAAAGTACAAGCATATCCGTAAAGTCCTTTTACGGAAATAAGTAATTTTTGTACATTTCTTATTTATGTTAGTTATAGTAGAGACGAGTTACACAAATTATATATACTTATATATTGTAATAGCTTTTCGAAATCATTTCCTAGAACATAAAAGTCGTTTGGGTAAATAAAAGATGCCATTGGTAAATTTTTACGTACATAAAAGGAATTTTTTGTGCTCAATTAGATAAAAGGCTAAAGCTATTTTTCCTGGATAAGCAAGATGAAAAATGGCTAAATCTACACGCAGGGAAAAACAATTTTACGATAGGGTTACCTCAAACAAAACCTTTTTTAGCCAAATTTACACATCTTCAAATGACAACTGCGCCTTTTTAAAACATTGAGTAGCTAATGCAGCCAAAGGGAGTCGAAAACTGATAATAGAAAGAAAAAAGTGCTGTATATCAGATATAACTCTTACTGCCGGTCCATCGAATTCGAACAAGGTCTTCGTTCTGAAGTAAACTTGTCAAAGATAGTAAGAAGCCCAAAAAACGAAGCTGTCTAATAATATTAGCGAAATTCAAAAGCTTAACAATATTGTTAAATATGCAAACGAAAATTCTGATAGTGCATAGAAAATATTCCTGGAAAATATTAAAGGATTAAAACTATTAAAGTATAAAAGCTTTTGAGGATTGTAATTTGACTTAGAATACTCTTTCGAATAATATGAAAATGTATATAACAAATAAATGTTACTCACCTTGAGAAATAAATTCCCAGATTCTATAATTCTAATTTTTTTAAAAATTCTTTCATATAATTCTAATTTATTTAAAAAAAAATTTTTTTATTTTTTTCTCTGGGTGTATTTATTAAATATATAACGAAAACACTTTTGGTGTATAACCAAATAATTAAACCAATTTGGACGTACGGAATACAGCTCTGGGGCTGTTCGAAGAAAACTAATGTACAAATTATTCAAAAAACACAAAACAAAATACTACGTACTATCGTCAATGCTCCATGGTTCATTCGTAACGAAGACCTGCATAGAGATTTGGGGATAAACACCGTAACTGAGGAGGCACAACTCCATGCACAAAAGCACGCTACAAAACTTCATCTTCATACAAATGAAGATCTTAATGAAATCTTCTTCTCTCACAACCCATACAGAAGACTACAGAGGACCCTTCCAATGGATCTGGTCAACTAGATATATGTACACAAGTACATAAATTTATAACTTTTTTTTTGAGGATAATTAATGAATTATCACTCGTCACACTATTTACCTCCTATTGTAATATTACTAAATGAGTTTTACTCAGTCGTAATTATATTGAAATAAAAAAAAAAAAAAAAAAAATATTTCTGTTACGATTCTTACTTGAGCTATCCTTTGGCTAGCAATGAAGTAAATTGAACAGAAAATTTATACAACTGTTAGATACTGAAGAAATAAGACTATTAAAGTATTAAAGCTTTAAAGGATTGTAATTTGCCTTAGAATTCACATTCGGATAATATGAAAATTTATGTAATAAATTAGAATTATACCAAAAAAAAAATTTAAATGAGCAGTATCACCTTAATGGCTTTATTTCATTCCTTACATGGAATTAAAGCCATATGGCTTTATAGCACGGCGCAATGGAATTCTTTGATATGGCCTGCAGATTGCGTAATTTTACCAAAAGGGAGCTGCTTTGAATTGCGCAAACTACTGAACTTGTAGCACTCATACCACAAAATTATGTTGCACTTCATACATAATCGTCTAAAACCATTCATTATACTGCAGAGCAGAGTAGGTTTATTCCATACAAGGGAGAAAAAGTAAATGCAAGGCAAATTGCCAGCTCATTATTGGCTTGCCCCATATGCCAAAAAATTTCATTATATTTTCATAAAACTTCATTAAACCTTCGATAGAATTTAGAAAATAGAAGCCAATAGCATTTTATTAAAAGTGACAATTATTGTTTTGTGCCGCATGCGCCTCTTTTATTTATAAACAGTAGATTTTTGTGCTACATACGTTTACTCACTGTTGTGTAATTATTTGCTAAATTTATATTTTATTATTAATTAAAAGAAAGAGATCAATTAATTTTGTACGTTTTTGTATGAGGAATTTTCCGCAGTCGCCAAACAGTGGCGTGTAGAACAAGACATTACCTAATAAATTTTAAAATAGTTGATATGGAGCAAAATTAATGCTTATTATCTCAGAAACCTTACAAAATTTGGTTAAATCGGTTTTGGATTTAAAATAAATGTACCGCATACCTAGCTCATTTTTTTTTAAATGGTCGGTAGGTCAAACCAATAATGAGCTGACGAAATTATAGCAACAGTTTGAGAATTCAACGTATAGGTCTACTTCTGTTTCGTGGACGGAAGCAAGAAAAGTACATGAGCACTGATATATGCACTGGCTATGACATAGTAAAGGCTGTTTTTTTTTGCTGCATGATAACAATGGGAATGTCAAACGCTGTTGACATTTTTGTTGAGTAAGGTTTTTCAAGTCATCGTGAGTATTTTAACGCTAGAAACACGCTTCATAATTTTAGAAATTTACCTGTTGACTGGTCACTCGTTTGTGTGATTTAACGCCTCTGGATTACTTTTTATGGGGCTATGTTCGCAACTCCTGAAGCATTAATAAATAATTTAAGTTATTATTTCAAAGCAAACCTTTACGACCAAAGTTCAAAATGCTTCTGTTAATCCCTTACATGGAAGCAGGCCATAAGCGCACGGCACAGATGATCTTTTGTGCTAAATAAAAGCATGTTGCATTGCAATAAATAAAAAAAATGCGCTTACGATTATTTCCGAAATTTTACCAACCACAAGAGATGCATGAAATTTCATATTTTTGCCACGCAATCAGTCACCAAATTTTTTTTGACCAGAGAAGAAAATAAAAGTATAAAAATCATGAATCCTTTATGCAGGTCCAGGGGGAATTGTGCTTCTTTCCCTTACAAAACTTCTTACTAGTAAAGCTCCATTTTTGACTGGTTAGTAGCAATTACTTAATATACGCAATAATTTTCCGTTATTGAACATGGCTTAAAGGTAGCATAAAGGTCCCTTTCCGTAATTTATTTATAACTAATAAATCTCATATAGGAAGGGTTCAGCGCTGAAGTAAAACAATTCAAAAATACTTTGAGTTTAAGTTAGTTAATAGGCTCAAATCCTAAAAGCCTAACAGGTTTTGCATTCTCTTTAAATTAAAAAGAAAATGTATTTAACAATTTTTTATTATTGTTGTTTAATTCAAGTTACGTTTTCATAATTATTGATTGACTGATTTTTAATTACTATTTTAATTTGTTTTAATAAAAACTGCATTTATGTAATATTTTTTTTATATATTTAATGTTATTTGCAGCTGCAAATTGTATTAATGCAACCAAACATCATTAAAATTAAACATCATTAAATTGAAAAAAAACAACAATTATTAATTAAAAAGAAGATAAAAATAAACAAATGAGAATTGGAAAATATTTTGCATTTCACTAAACCAACTCGAAACAAATAAATAATTTATAAAAAGAAAATAAACGAAAACAGCAAAAATTAAACATAAAATTTATAATGAGTTGTGCTTGCTTGTTGTTGTATTAACAAATTTTTAATACTAAATACAAAAATGCAATAAATTTAAAAAAAAAGGAGAGAGAAATGTTAATTATGTTTTATTATTTTGAATTTTGTGGTTTTGTATTCTCTCCATTCCAACAACACATAAATTCCGCAATTTAATTTGTTATTGCAAATGTGAGGAAAGTAAAAATTAAATCTCAAAAAATAAAAATAAAATATTAATAAAAAAAAAAATAAATTAAAGTTATTAAAAAACTGTATATGAAATGTTATACTTTTGTTGATAGCTCAATTGGAATACAAAACTTTAATATAGATCTTGCTAAAAACCGTAATTATTTGAAACCGCGGGTGCGGTTTTAAAAGGATTAAAACCAGTCGGTTTCGGTTCGGTTTTCGGTTCTAAAAATATCCAAGTGAAACTACATAAACATAAATCAAGGTACCTCTTTTGAAATTAAACAATTTCTAAAATTTTTTTAAAAACAAGTAAGAAAGTTTGTGTTATTTTTTCCTATTTTGTAAAATTATTCATATACTACAGTCCGGCAAAATTATACAATCTTATTCTTAGAAACAACCGCAAAATATCCTTAAGTACCTGGCAAGTCCATTATTTTGCACAGCAAAAGTCTTGGTCCGTCTAAAGTGATTTATGTTTAATTATTGGCATGTCTTTTATTTTAAATGTTTTTTTCTTTCTACATTAATAAGAGTACATTTACAATATATTCAGAGTTATTTCTTGTTGATATCAGTAGCAATAATTGATTTTTTATTGAAAAAGTGTTTAAAAAAAAGACTCGCAAGGAGCTGTCGATTAAGGAGCGCAATATTATTTTTAATAATCATAAATTGGGGAAATCATATTCTGAAATTGCTTAAATAACTAATAGAAGAAGTCAAAAATACAAAGGATCACTTTCAAAAAGAAAAACGAGTTGAAAATAAGACCAGGTCTGGGCGTCATCGCAGGCTTAGTATCCGAGAAGAAAGACAAATAGTGTCTTTATTTAGGAATGACCCCCTTTAAAAGTGCACCAAAGATTGCTGCCGAGTTGAAAGAGTCCATCGAAAAAATTGTTTCCGCAGATACAGTTCGCAGATCAATCAAAAGAGCTGGGTACAACGCTCGTACAGGACGCAATTCGCCAAATTCAAGCAAATATTTTGTTAATACATTCCAAAAAATTCATAAATGGGACAAAAAATAGTAACTTTTAATAAAATCTTCCGGTTGTAAAGTAAAAAACAAACTTTAGAAGTATTGTGCCGTCAGAAAAAATAAATTATGAAAATTGCTCCTTAACTAATTTTTGCAGCAATTTTCAATGAAATATCAAGATAATTCGGATCACATTACACAAATTAGAAATGCGTTTATTGCGGTGGATTGAAATTTACCATTGAAAGATACTCGGATAGATCTTTTCGTTCTGCTTATTATACAATAATTAGGAGTGGAAAGCTGCTTAGCTTGATATTCATTACAAAACACTGTGAGAAACAAAGTTCTGGTTCACACGCTTCAAGTTTAAGCCGTCAACTGCATTTCTGTATGTCTTATTGCGTAGCGCATAATTTTGCGCTTATTTTTTAAATGTACCATTAGTGCTTCGGAAAATGATTAAATTTTTTATTGGGCAGTTTTGTTGCAATATCTAGTTGATTTTGCAGTATTTTTACTGCATAGTCTAAGTTCGTATGTGCTACTACTATGACCGTGTCATCTGCATATGAGAATGTTTCACAAGTTGTTAACAAATTGGTTAGTTCACTCGTGTATAATATGTAGAGTATCGGACCTAATTTCGGACCTTGAGGTACTCCATTGTCTGAATTAACTTCTTTGCTGAGAAAATTGCCAGCCTTAACGTAAAATTTCCTACAGCTTAGATAGCTTTCAAATAGTTTTAAACAGTGGCCTCTAAAGTCTATAAAGAGTGTAAGACAATAGTGGGTTTTACCTAGGTTTCTATTTATATAATTTGAGAAGTTTCCTAATAATTTGTTAATATTTTTCCCCATTTGGAATCCGTATTGATTAGAATTAATGATTTTGTGTTTTCGGTGTATTTTGTTAGTCTTTTACAAATAATTTCTTCTAATACTTTTTCTATAACTGACAAAAGAGAGATTGGTACGATACTTTTTGAGTTTCCGGTATAACCAATGTGTCTATAATAACGTTTATTAACTTTGTTAATATTGGAGTCATTATTATTGAGTTATTTTTTAAGTCTATGGATCTCATTTCATCAAATCCAGCACTTTTTCTAATATTTAAGGAGTTGAGTATATTAAATATTTCTTCATTGAAAGTATTTCTTAAAAAGAGTGAGTTTAGGACAAAACTACGTGATAAAGACAAAAAAAAAAAAAAAAAAAGACCTGTGTCTCCCATGTTAGCCCAAAGTCATGCACTTTTTTTATGGGCCCCCAAAGATTTAGGGCCTCGGTGTCATTTTTGCTACATTATTAGAAACATTTTATATTGATATTTTTTGGGTAGAAAACAAAACACTATTAGACTATCGACAAAAAACATGCATTTGCATGGAAAGTGCAACCATAATTATAACTGAACTTTGTGAAATTGGGCGTAGGTATAATTAAAGTGTTTCGTAGGCACATTCATTTTTTAAACCCTCTACCGCCACTACTGGTGATTCAGAGTATACTAAGTTTGTCATTCTGTTGAAAATTCGCTCACTTCCGAATGACTCAACGGAACTCATTTTTGTATTAAATTGTTTCGAGTTTTTTAACACTTTCACGTCCATAAGAAAACAGGGTTATTTTTTAATATCCAATAGATTTTTAATCCAAATTATTAATATTTTAATCAGGCTTAAGTTCATCAAATTTAATTTTCATTAAATTATTTTTATGAAGAAAGAAATTTTACAACATGAAAATTAATAAAAATTGAAATTGATAATGATTCATTCTTGACTGACCTGAGATTTGAACCCAGGCGGCTGGTTACCATGACATGTTTCGAACGCAACCACTCGATCTTCTCAGATGGAGATCGAGTGGTCCATAGGGAAAAATGTTTCCCATAGAGTAAATATAAAAAATTGGAGCACTATTTGCCATTTATTAATTTTTTGGTATTATTTATCATTTCTCTTTACTCAAGACGTAATACGTATCACCTATAAAACTTAGAAACGTAACTTTATTAGCGACAAAACGAGTCAAATCAAAACGACCTTACGGTGGAGAAAAATGGAATTTCCCTTCCTTGACTAAACTATAAACTTTTAAGTATTGCGAACTTTTTACTTTTATTCACAATAAATCATCACTGTTGTGAATCCGTTATTAAAATAACCAATTCAAATTTTGGAAAGAATGTTTCCCATTGACGTGAAAGGGTTAAGCAGTTTGCGGCTGGGTTCATTTTAAACTGAGTTGTGGATCAAAATGTAGACTGACAAGTTAATAATTTTAAATATTCACAATGCATGTAAAATTGCCATAAAATCGGAGGCAAAAGTCATAAACAGATTGTCATGAGATTTGCCCTAAACACGTTTTATAAGCCTAGATGGATCCGATATAAAATTCAGTCCTCAAAAATAATTGAAGACAACTTAAATTATTAGAGGGCATCTAAAATTCGGCACGGACCAGTATATAACCTTTACTTGTTGCTTTTAAAAAATCGACGTCAAAAAATAAGTAGAATTTTTTCTTAATAAATTTTTAATCATCCTACACTGATTATTAAAGCTTAAATTAATACAATAATTGAATGTAAAAAAAAAAATAATTTTTCTGCGATTCCATAGCCCTCTCACAATCACAAATCGCCGTATGATGCTGTTATCATATGATAAGCATATTAATTACATGTTCTTTTATTATTATTGTTATTTAACATAAAAATTTCATTTGTGAAAAACCATAAACAAAAAATAATAATCATAAAAAATGAAAACCGTAAAATTAATTGTTTGCTTATTATAAGGGAAACTTTTTACATGCCCAAATATCTAAAAAAATATGCAAGAAAGAAATAAATGGTAGTTGGACGCGCACGGTCCAGACTTAACTTTCCAATCACTTTTTTCGAAATAGTTAATAAATGGTCCAACAATATGATCACGTTTTCGGCATATTTTAAACAGATTAACTGTTTTCGTTAACTGCTTTCTTTGATCGTCAATACTGGATCGCATTCTTCTGGCCCAAAAAAATACGTAGTATTTTCTCGGCCCTATGGGCAATTAGAGTTTGATTGGCCGTTTCAACGGGCTTTAGATTAACCAATGCTTTAGATTATACCAATGGATACATTTTTTTATCGCCAATAATGACTTGATGCAATACTGGCTGTAAGCAGCATTTCATGTAGGGTTTATAATTTCCCGGTCTTTTTCTATTCCCGGGAAACGAAACAAAAAAAATCTTATTTCCGGGAATCCCGGAATTTTTTGAATAAAATAATGATTTCATTAAATGAGTTAAAGACAAAAGTTTTTACATTTTTAAAAGAATATACACATATCGATGCCCTACTTCCTCAACCTCGTAACTTAAAAAATACGGTTTTGACTTTTTCATATCAAACGACTGCTATTTTTGTGTTCTAATACTGCAACAACTTTTTATCTCAATACAATATACATTGATGTAATCAATTCTTTAATAATTTCATTTTAACTTTAACCCAAACACCGAAGTATACAAAGATGAAACGTTTTAAGATACATGGTAGAGAAAGTAAGGCATCGATATACAACAGTCTAAAAAAATTAGCTTTAATAATTCCACAGAAAACCAAAACAAAACCATTATAAAGCATTTAAAAGCTCATCAGAGATTCTATTTCTAATCCTTGTTGATATGTACATATATAACCTGCTACCGAAAAAGTGCTCTCGTTCTCTACAGACGTTGGTTTTATAGTAAGAAGCGCAAGATACAAAGATTATAAATTTGTTGGCCTGTTACCCGTGACTTAATAATCAAATTCTTTTTTTATTTATTTATTTTTTTAGAATTTTTAGATGGTTCTGTTATTGGCGATGGTGAATCTTGTACACAAGAAGCTTTTTAGACATTTTATCACCAATTAAAAATTTTTATTAGAGTAGGAAAAATAGTTCGATTTGTAGGTAGTTTTTAGTATCGATTTTAACGATGCAAACAAATTAAGATTTCAAAAAATTTAATTTGAAATTCCCGAAAATTCCCGGAAAAAATTTCCCGGGAATAATTTAAAAATAATGTCCCGGGATTCCCGGGAATTCTTTCCCGCGTAGAAACTCTAATTTCATGCAATCAACTTCCAATAACTCTCGGCCGTAACTTGTGGGGTGCAAATGGTAGTTGACCGCGACAAGGTCTTGAAATAACTTTTCAATCAATTTGTTTAAAATAAATTATAACTGGTCTTACAACATGTAGTCGGGCGTTTTCATAACGACTTCAAATCTGGTCGCATACTCCTTGCATTTCTCAGCATATGCTTTCTTTCGTTAAAAGCTCTCCATGATCGTCTCCCCCGATATTATGTGGTCGTGATAGATGGCTGCCGCCTGAACTCTTTAAGATGAATCATGCTGCTTGCAAGCATTTTGAAATTGTTGCTTTTGTGGCTCCCCATGATTTTGCCAGTTTTGCAAAAGTTTGAAAACATTGGCTTTATCTAATCGCTTTAAGTTCTTCGGCTAACCTGTCTTCTGTTTCAAAATTACCGCTCCTTAACTGAACAAATCATCTCGCTTACAGTAAAATCTCAGTAGAACAAATTAAAGTGCTATATTCGACTATGCCCAGTCTAAATACCCTTCTTCATGCTGCGCATAAAAATTAATATACATTGTGCCACGGTCACTTCTTCAATTCCAATATTTTCTCGGACGTAGTGTATTTATGACCAAGGTGCTTGCACCATATTTTTTAATACTTTGGCCTTTGCCGGTTTCTAATTATACAAAAATTAATAATGAATTTATACGGGTGTGCCCATATTTTTAGAGATGTTGTGTATTAATTACTCAGCTATGTGTATAAATTTTGGACAATATATATTATGCCACGCCCACTTCTCCACTTCCACCCACATTTTGTTGGGGATTGTCTATTGATAGCCAAGATGCATGTACCTTATTTGAAAACTTTGGCTCTTGCCTTTCTCCAGACATAAAGAAAACAATTATTTCTTTATATGGGAAACAGCACACCCACTTCACTTATTCCGTCCATTTTATTTACATGGGTTGTATATTAATTACCAAGATGATTGTACCTAAGCTTTAAGCTTTAAACTTTTGCTCTTGCCGTTCTCAAGATATACAGAAAAAAAAATAGATTTATTGGTAAACTTAAAGGCAGTAGTAGTTTTTTGCTTATATCGCAGTTATTAATATTAATCTGATCTGGGGTCTTCGGAAACCCCATTTTAACATCCTTACATCAACTTCGCTACTTATAAGAACCCACAATATACCTTATAGGGTCTAAGACCAATATACAATGTACTTATATTTATAAACCTTTTCATCCTGTGGTGAAGAGAATAAAATCTGTATATATTTAACCGTACGATGCATACCCAACTTTTTCTACGAGAACACACACCCGGAATACGTTTGTACCTACTAGCTTATTTTAGCTTTTTCTTATGTTTAAATGGTCCAATTTCATTTTTATTTTTTTTTAAAGCGTAAATAAATATTTTAAGAATGTTTTAGTTCTGTTTCATGGAAATATTCTACATGGTTCAAAAGGTATAAGCAAAAGAGTGCATGCAGGAAACTCTTATTCAAGTTATGTTCAAGATTTGTTCACTCTCTAGTCGGAACTATTGAGAGATCGCTCGAATTCAAGGTGTACACACTCGTGGCCTTTCTCGATATTACGGGGGCCTTCAACAATGTCAGCCCGGAATCTATTGGGGCGTGCATGAGGAGTCTGGGGATCGACGATGACATATGTAGATTTGTGGACAATCTACTCAGGAATAGGGTTATTTTCTCTACGATAGGTGAGACCAGTGTTCAGAAGCTGGTGAACAGGGGAACTCCTCAAGGGGGAGTTATATCCCCACTCTTGTGGAACTTGACTATGAACACCATGTTGGTGAGGATGGACGACATGAGGATTAAAACAGTGGCGTATGCTGATGATGTTGCGCTGGCCATCACAGGGAGCCACTTGAACGTAATGTCTCAGTGTATTGAGGCTGCTTTGGGGGTACTCAGCACCTGTAGCGCATCATGCGGGCTGGATGTCAATCCGTCAAAGACGGAATTGGTACTCTTTACGAGGAAGTACAAGACCGAAGACTTAAGTCTTCCGAGATTAAACGGAACTCAGCTTCAGATTTCTTACAGTTCCAAGTATCTGGGCGTGGTTCTGGATAGCAAGCTGTCATGGGGACTTAATTTCCGGATGAGAGTGGAAAGGGCAATAGTTGCCATATATGCGTGTAGGGTTGCAATCGGTAAAAACTGGGGCTTGGGCCCGAGGTGTGCAAATTGGATATTTGAGGCTGTAGTAAAGCCGACTCTGTATTACGGGGTACAAAGGTATGGTGGACTGCATTGGATAAGACCAGGAACCGCGAGATGCTTGAGAAAGTACATAGATTTGTCGCATTGATGATCACGGGATCAATGCGATCTACTCCCACGAGCGCACAGTTTATGATATTAAACTGGCTCCCGGTGGACATCATGGCCAAACAGATGGCTCTTTGCTCAGCGACACGGCTGCACGAAGATGGGCTGGCCAAACAAGGTGGTCGAATGGATGACGTATTCATTGACCAATTCATTGGACTTCCAATGGCTCACTGTAAGTCACTTATCGGGCGCGAGTCTTAGAGAGTTGAGCAGATGAGGTGGACCTGTGAGTCCACCTGCTCGATATCCATGATCCAATGGCCTGGATATGATGAACGGAGAACTAACTCTCTACTTAAGTTCAGCAGGGACCAGACTAGGGCAGTGATATCGGTTGTGACTGGACACTGGCCAGTGGGGACTCATGCTGGAAGAATGGGTCTGGAATTTAACGACTAATGTAGAAGTTCTTCTCTTCACTATTTAGACGAATTGGTTGAACTTTGCAGTGACGCCATCTGAGTAACTGCTCTATAGGATGGGCATTGGCGCTGGATATCACAAAGGGACCAATAAGGGACCCAAGTGAGCTGTAGCTCGATGGCTGCCCATGGAACCTAACCTATCCTATGCTCAAAAAACAAAACGACGTAGAAATCCCAAAAAGGTGTGTGGCAAATGTAAGAAGCCAATGTGTCTTGAACATTCGATCACCAATATCGAGTGCACAATAGGTAACAGTAATTCATTATTTTAATTTTTCAAATAAAATAATGTAATTTAAACACACTATAAAATGGTTTGTTGCCTTTTATTTTGATATTAGCTGGTGTGTTACAAACGTATCCCGCGTGTGTGTTTACGTAGGTGTCGACTTTGGAAGCGCGTAGCTTCTGAACCACTGATCCGAATTGCATAAAATAACCTTTAAACAATTAGAAATTACTTATGTTTCCTAGATCCGAAATCTATATTCCTTAAGTTAAGCCGTTCCTGAGTTACAGCACTGCAAAGTTGCAAGTGGATACATTTGTACCCGGGTGTGTGTTCTAGGGTTAATTGGTAAACGATCAATGGAGCAGAGCTTCTTTTTTACCAAAGGACTTGAGCAAAACTTCACTGAAATGTCGCTTTAATGGCATAACATTCGGCATTTTCGAAGAAATAAAAACCGAATAGATTTCTTTTTAAGTGAGAATAAATCGTCCCCTCAATATAACAATAGCATATAATTTTTTTGGAGTTTTGAGAAAATCGTGTTTAAAGTTTTTGTCAAATCGGATGTTTATTAAAACCTTAATATTGCGGTAAATAAAAATTCTTCATATTGGATTTTTCGACGAATACATAATACCGTTTCTTGTCTTTAAATTGACCAATTTTTTTATTCTACGCATCCTTTAAGACCAAGCCCTCCATATAGGCTATTTTATTTTTTAAGGAATTCGTATTATGAATCTGATACACTATTTTATTTTGTATGGTATACGCTGTTTTATAAAATAATTTTACGGTATTTTTATTTAAATATTTGATCTCAAAAATATCAATTTGTAACAATATATAACAGTGATTAATTCATAGTTTTGTTAATTCAGTGGCATATATTCATTTCTTTTCAATTTGGGTTATTAAAAACAAAAAATTATGTCAAATTAAGGTATGCATTGCGTAAATCAAAAATAACTAGAGGTTCATTCGTCTATTTCTCTTCCTCTGCTTCTGGCTCATCTAAACAATTTGGCTTCTTTCCACCTTGTAAGTTATAAAAAAATGACTGCGAGCCATGGCGAATTACATTCTTCTTGCACAAATTATGGAGATCATGTAGCTTTCGATGGTCGGAATGAAACTATTTCTCAACCAATAGTGTGTATTATTATAAGCTATTTTATGAGTTAAAGTTTTCATAAATTGTATTTTTTTTCTACAGACTAAAATGGAGTATAATGCGTATACACTTTTATTCTTTTAACAATTTTGGAGTAGCAATTTCAAGTAAAATAGCGCATATGAGCTTACACACTTATTGAAGGAAAATTTTGAACAAGAAATTATACACTATTTTTTCCAACGACATTTTGACCCACTTTTTGGAAGTAGAATTTGACGAAATTTTGACCAGACATAAAATCATAAAATCACCAGCCTTTCTACCTACCTAAAATCAATGATGGAGATTCTAAATATCCAATAAAAAAATAATAGCGTATGAGCACATACGCTATTGTTATATTAAGGAGACGAAATAAAAACTGTTTGGCCGGAAAGATGCAATATAAATGACTTAAGACAGAACATTTTTTTTAATATATTCAAATAATTTTATCAATAAAGCAATGCCTGTTTTGTCGATAACTCTATGTGACAGTTTTTTGACCAAATGTATTTGATACCTTATCTTTATGTGAAATTTGCCCGCTGAATCCGAATATGAAGTCAGGGTGCTCAAAAGTAGAACAGTTGTCGAGATATTCCAAAACACCCGTAATTTGTGGTTTTAAAAAAGATAATGACACTTTAATGCAAATATCTTCAAAAATATTAAACGGATTGTGAATTTCTTTTTTTAGTGAAAGAAATAAAATTACAATGGACTGCTAGTGAGATTGGTCAAGAAATAACAGAGTTACAGGGGACAAAAGTTCAAACTTCATTGAAAATTTTATGATTTTTTGCAATTTTGCAAACAAATTTTAATTCTAACGTTTTATTGTATGGGGCATCAGTGTATTTCAATACGAACATTTTGCGTCCAACAAGACCTAGATTGGTAAAAAAATTCTAAAGCTACAGAAGATTTAGTGAATTAACCCACATAGTGATTTAACAGTTTTAAGCTTTTTTTAATTTTTGCTTACTTAACATTTCGCTATGTGTAGTTGTTTGATTTCAAATAATCTTCTGTAACATTTTTTTTTACCTATTTGAAACTTATTGGGTACAATATGTGCGTATTGAAATAAGCTAACATCGTAAGTCATAAAACTTAAAAAAGTTTTATTGTTTGGTTTAAAAAAAAAATGAGTTGAAAAGAGCAAAATTTTGGTTGTAGTAGTAATTTCATTTGCCCATAACCATAGCCATATACAAAGCATACTTTAAAAGTTCTAGAGTAAACTTTTATTAAAAGTATACTTTTGATCTACTTTAGACAAGCAAAAGCATACTTTACACGTTAAAACGGGTGTTAATTTTAAAACAAGCTGAAAATTATGTATTCCCAAAAATTAATTTTTGATAATAAAATGGCAAGTGCATGACCTAAAATACTGAACTGGCAACATGCTTTATTTTTTGCTTTTCTTGCGAAAACAATAAAGCAAGCTGTTTTTGTTTTATTTTGTTTTTTTCTTAACCTACTTACAACTACATTAATGTTGAAGGAATTCCAATCAATTGTAGTGGGGAATGTAAGAGAAGATAAACTCACTGTTTATTGTTGTTGTTTCAGTTTTGATATTGTTACAAGTAAAACTGGTGCTCATAATTCTTATTTGCTTAACAGTTTTATTTAGTTAATATCTTTAGATTTTTCTTATATCTTTGGATTAAGTTTCCTTTTACCAAGAATACAAATTGGGAACTTAGCACGACAAACAAAATATTGTTAATGGAAAATTTTGTATTCCCAAAAATTACTTTGATAATCTTTTTTTTCTTTTTTTGGGTAAGAAATTGTATAATATGGTCTCTAAGGAAAACAAAAGAAAAATGTTTACAAAAATCTTGCAAAATATTTAAAAATTTATATTTATAGGAAGAACCCTGAAAAACTTGCCCTGCAAAATTTTTCTCTTTTATTGTGTTTAAGTTTTACTCATTATTATTTACATACAAAGTATTTATTATAATGTATACAATACTATTTCATTTAAACTTTTTTAAATATTCAAATGCATTAGCATGAGTGTTGGGTGTTATTGTGAAAATGATTGAAGGCGGGAAAAAGCCCCATCCCTTTTATCAAATTATTTGATTTTTATTCAATAATTTTGTGTTTTTAATATTTTTTTTGCAATTAATATTCATATTAAATGCTTTAAACTTTGCAAATGTACACAAATGATGTTTTAATTAATGCACAAAATCGTATTGAAATTATATGTTAATAGTGACATATGGACATTTCCATGAGAATGGTAACAGCGACTAAAAAATAAGAAACCTTGAATGTTTTTACTTTTTTACTTACAACTACAATTAATGTTGGAAGAATTCCAACCAATTAAAGTGGGGAATGTAAGAAAAGATAAACTCACTGTTTATTGTTGTTATTTTTGTTTAAACTTTGATATTGTTAAAAGTAAAGCTGTTGCTTATAATTCTTATTCGCTTAACAGTTATTTTTGTCTAATATCTTTAGTTTTTCTATAATCTTTGGATGAAGTTACCTAACGATATGGCCTAAACAACCAGTGAAATGCGCATAGGAATAGCTTATCCCTTCAACAATAAATTTCAGTGTTTTTTTTTTATCAAAAATAATAATTGGGAACTAAGCACGATAAACAAAATCCTTTAAATTAATAATTTATTTTTAAAATAAAAATAGTATTTTCTTCTTGTTTCAAGAGCAACATGCTATGGTTGAAAACCATCCATTCTATTATTAGTGTTGAATATGCTTAAGTTATTATTAACCAGAACATGTTCGGAAGCAACTTAATATGGCTTTGGCTTTTTTATGGAGGACCAATTTTACCATAGTATAGTTGTCGGTAACAGTTATGTGGTTCAATTTAACATTATATGTTAAAAATATTCTTTAAAAATAGGAGAAACACATGTTTAAATATTGCAACCTCCAATACAATATTTAAACATATTTTTCTCTGAATGCATAAACGGGCTTACAGTTTAATTTTATCAGGTTCATTCGCAACAGAACCTCATGTTCACTTAAAAATATCTATTTATAAAAATTAGCCCGGTAATGAAACAAAAACAAATGATCTGCAACGTATACATTTACGCAAAAGTAACAAGGCCTTTATTTGGCATCCCTTGTAGTTGAATATCCAACATTTTACTATCAATTATATAAGTCCAAATTGGAATACACAATTGAACGAAATAAAGAATTTACTGATTTTTTTGCGGAATTGCCCACTGTGAATTGACAAGTTTGGGTTTTCTTAAATGCAGCTATATTTCAGTTTAACGACCGGCACTATAATCTCTAGCCGTAATGAATGTTTATTAATTTATTTTATAGTACTCAAGGCATATTAAATAAAAATATAAAGGCCTTCTAAATGCAATATAAGGATAACCAGTAGATTGATTTACCGCGTCTATTACGCGCTTAATATTAACGATATATAAATTAATACATATGTTAATTTAAATAAATGTTTATGTACATACCCAGGTAGCATTTTGCTGATGATTTTATGTAAAAGTCACCTAAATAAGTTTTTTTAGATTAATTTTGACGATTAAAAATTGATTTATCACTTGAACGATTAACAAAAAGGATTCCGATATGATTCATTGATATTGAATGATTTCAAAATGTTTTGAAACTAAAACTTTTTTAACACTAAAGCGATTGAGAAAGGATTAATATGCTTAAAAGGAATCAGCATATTGTATCGCAAATGATTCTTTGAGGGGCTTTATCGATAATATACAATAACGGTTATTTTGCTCGTTAGGATAATTCCGGTTAGATTCGATTATGATACAAAATGGTAGCTGGTAAATGGCTGTTTGTTTATGAATATGTGTGTTAGCATAATTATTTGATTGCATCTTTGTTTTGTTTATTTTTCAAGTCTATTTGTAACTGCAATATCTTTTCATTAAAATTATTTTTTATAGTATTTCGATTAATGTTATGGTTTTTAATTTGCCCAGGTTTTACAAATTATTATAAATAATTATTCCCTTTGGCGATGGTGGTCGTTTGTATTTTTTTTTTTTGTAAAACAAATAATTTGTATTGATTAAGTATCAATTTTTAAATAAAAACTTTAATCAATCATTATCATATGGGGCTTTAATTGACTAACGAATGACCATAAGGGATTTTTTTTGTATATAATTTGCACCTTTATACAAATTTAGAAGTTGGTTTGTTTTATAATTTTTCAATATAGGAATCTTTTATTGATAAGAGTAGTAATTAAATTTATTTCAAAAAAATATATATATTAAAGAATAATCATACGTAATTACGGGTAGCTTCATATATTTTTCCTAGAATATGTTATACATGGCGTATAAGTGATATTGATGAAAACAAAATGTATACGTGCAACGTTATTCAAAAAATTATTAAGTGGTAAAAAATGTTCGCGATAGAACTTGTCAAAAAAGTTTTATTATTCGAAAGATCAATACATGACATTAGCATTTCCAAATTATTTTGGACATACGGACACCACAGCTGTTTTTGACGAAGCGCTTTCTTGCCGTCCGATTTAGGGTTACTAAACAACACTACAAATGAAGGAAAATAACGGCTTGCTTGTTTTGTGTTGAAACAACAATAGCAACACCACAAGAAGAATAACATACAATATTTTCATGGCTAAGAAGTTATATAAGAAGCAAAAATTCCTGAATTCTATTTGTTAAAATTATTTTGTTTAATACATAAAATTTTCAAAATAGAAAAATTGGTAAAACCATTTTGGGTATACAAAGGGGGACAACAAAGGTGAAACAATCATGTGAAATTAACGGGCGGGTAAGGAAAAAATTAATAATAATATTCTCTCTCTCTCTCTCTCTCTCTCTCTCTCTCTAGGGTGTAAGTACGTTTAGGTAAGACTAAATCGACTTTCGAATTATTTCAACAACGAGTTCAGGATTAAACTAACATAGAAATTCTTGAATCAAGTACAGGTTGAAATTAATTATTATTTAAATTTTACTTTAGCTAATACCTTTTTCAGATTATTTTAGGCACTTGAATAATCGGTGTTTCTGTACTTGAACCGTTACGGCTGGAATTAAGTACGGATGGAGTAATTGTTTTGCTCAGTGTAGGTCTTTTTAAATCTATCTTAAATTTTGTTCGATATTGTAACATTCACCGAAGTGGTGTCAATAGTACGATAGTCAAGTTCAGAATTCAAGTTCCTCATAATTAAAATAATCCGAAAACGGAATTGATTACAGTATAATTGATAGTAAAATTATTCTCAAACTGTGCTGGATTTAAGAATTTCTAAGATGGTTTGGTTAAGTCCCGAATTCGTACTTAAGAAAATCCGAAATTCTATTATTTATTTTACTTACCTGCCCTTCTTAACACATGTAAGGTATGGTTTTTGAATTAAGCTAAATATTTTTAACAAATAGAATTCGGGAATTTTTGCTTCTTATTTTACTTTTTAAACATGAAAATAAATTATGTGTTTCTTCTTGCAGTGTTGTTGTTGTTTCTACGCTTTTGCCTATTTTTTAGAGTTGTTGTTGTTTCTATAACAAACTTTTACAAACAAATGCGTATGCACGCATATAGAATTTAGAGTGGTACGACTAAAACAAAGTTTAAGCTTTTATTTACTTGATTTAAGAATTTTTGACTTATTTTTAAAAATTCCGGGATTAGTTTTTGAAAGTAATCCCATTTTGGATTGTTTTGAGTGTGAACATTTTAACTGAAACTTTTAAGTACAACTTGTACTAAAAGAAAGTGGAATAAACTTAAATTTTCTACGAGTTTATTCTTTCTGTGTATATATGTACATTAGGGGTATAACAAAAATGAGAACCTATCATAACGGTATGGGCAATGTTATACTGATATTAAAAATCGATATCAGGGGTCATTTCGGTCCAAAAACCTTTGGCACCGAATGCAATTTCTAAAACACCAAACATTTTTTTTTTTTTTTGTAATTTTTATTACAAAGTAAAAAAATTAAAACAAGCTTAATTAAATAACTTATACATTATTGTTGTACATTATGAACTTCAAATTGAGAGTTCGTGTTGATTTACAGAACGGAAAAATGTCTTGAACAACTTTGACCGCCCGCTCAGCGCATATATTGCTGCGATGCTGTTTAAAAATTCTTGATGGCTCCTTAACCCAGTGTTTTTTTAGTTTGACTATTGATTTTTTTTTGGTGGGAGTCCTTCCCCAAAAAATATTTGTGGGAACATCTAAGAAGTTAATATTAATAAAAATATATGTATTTTTACGTTATATTTTTGTCGCATAAATTGTAATATACATTTTTATGGTGGGTATCCTTCCCTTGTACCGTTTTTTTGGTGTCTTTTTTGGAATGCAAGAAATCGCCATTTTATAAAAAAAAACACGAAATGCAAAGACCAGCATGGCTTTCGACGTTAGAATTATGGATTTCCTGTAAAACTGAAATAATAATAAGCTAAAACGTCATCGCGATCGGTGCCGAACCTTTTTCAAGGCTTACGAAAAAAGGAAGGCACATTTCTTCATATTTTTTTATGCACTACCTCACTTGTACTAATTACAACTACGTATGTAATTTAAGTAATTGATATTGGTTACACTTTATTTAATAGTATTAACAATATTTATTAATTGTAATAAATATATAAAGTTCAGGTACAAAAACAGTATTTAAATTAAATATGCGTTGTTCTCGACGTCTCGGTTATAAGTACAAAAGATAATGAGAAGACAAGGAGTATGTATACTATATTCTTTGTTTTATTTCTTTGACATTCCTTTTTGTGAACCTGTTCGTTTACACAAATACAAACACATTTATTACACGCTTTCTTTTTTTTTTTTTTATTTTTTTTTAATCACAATATCTTCTTGGACGCCGCACTACACGACCACGTCTAGTCCTGACTTCCCCAACAGGTACCTCACTTTGATCAACAGCATTAGACTCAGTATTAACCTCTATTATCTCAGACTGACTTGTTCCACCCTCTGTTTCCTGTGTTACTGTCCCACTACCGTCAGTAGAAATATTCTCCCTATCATAATCTCTATTCATCTGATCACAGCTTGTATTCAGTGGTGGCGCCATGTTTACCTCCGGTGGGTACCTATCTTCAATATTATCCTCAAACAGTAAATCACTTGCGCTAAAATCGGTATTTCTAGAGCGTGATATAAATCTTCTGTTGCGTCTATAAAAATTATCAAAATTATCCCTGACAATATATGATCGATTGTTAATTTGTCTTACTATCACACCATGATGCCATTCTTTTCCCCCTTTTTTGAAAATTACTAACTCGCCTATGTCAAGCGCCGGCAGTGTTTTTGCGTTTCGATCATAGTAATGTTTTTGTCTCTTCCTTTTCATTTTAATTTTTTCCTGAACATGATCTTCCGTAAGCTTATTTCTGGTTAACATTGAACTCAATACTGGTAACTTAGTTTTAATAAGTCTCCCAAAGAATAATGCGGATGGCGAAATCTGCATGCTTGCAACGGGAGTCGTATTATATTCTAAAATTCTGTATTGATACGAGCTCAAATCATTTGCCTCATAGCACCGTTTTAATATATTCTTTGCGATAGCCACACCTTTTTCAGCTAAACCATTGCTCTGTGGATACCGTGGACTAGAAAAGTGAAATTGTATATTAAACTCAGAAGCATAATGATCAAAGTCTCTTGATCCAAATGGGGAATTGTCACATTTGATTATAGTTGGAAACCCAACTTTAAAAAATATCTGATTCATTTGTTCAATAATGTGTTTCGACGTTTTATTGTTCAAAGGTATTGCAGCCAAATAGTTGGAGTATGCATCAAAAATTGCAACAAAATCTCGACCAGCGTATTCAAATAAATCCACTCCTACTACATGAAACGGATATCTCGGTGTTTCCCCCTGTAGCAATGGCTCTTTCTGATTATTTCGCCGAAATTTCTCACAAATACTGCAGGACTGAAGAACCTCTTTAATTCTAACGCTCATTCCGGGCCAATAATATAATCCCCTAGCCCTTGCTAATGTCTTTTCAATACCAAGGTGCGCCCCGTGTAACCACCTAATAATCTTTTCCTGTAACTTTGTCGGTATAACCAATTTATGATTCAATAATAGCAGCCCGCCCTCAACATGGAGTTCCGATTTTAGTTTATAAAAGTGTTGACATACATCATTTAACTGGTGGAAACTTGGCCACCCGTTCTCAATGTACTTACAAATTCGACTGTAGTGTTCATCCTCATCCAAAATATTCCGATAATAATTGAAATTCTCTTCCGATAAACAAACCAATTCTTTAACCCTATGAATTATGCCTGACATACCTTCTAACTCTTCCTCATCAGACAGTTGTGCTCGGGATAAGCAGTCCGCAACTAACATTTCCTTTCCTGGCCTGTAAATAACGGTCATCTGTGGATACTTCAGTAACGACATAAACATACGTTGAAGACGCATTGTAATGTCATCAATATCTCGTTTAACCAAAGTTTCTAACGGTTTATGGTCGCTCTCAACCGTGAATTCACGACCATATACGAAATAATGAAAGTGCTGACACGCAAAAACAATGGCTAAAAGCTCCTTTTCAATCTGAGCCCACTTTTGTTCACTTTTGGTCAACGTTCGTGATGCAAAGGCGACCGGGTGTCCCTCTTGAATCAACACACAGCCCAATCCATCTTTAGAAGCATCCGTCTGAATTCTTACAGGTAATTTCGGGTCATAAATCGACAAAACAGGCTCAGAAGCAACAATATTTAACAAATTCGTAAATTCGTTTTCATGCTCTTCATGCCATTTAAAATCTACATCTAGCCTAGTTAAACTGCGTAATCCTGCCGTTATTTTCGATAAATTTGGTATAAATCGTGCTAAATATTTTACCAATCCCAGAAACCTCAAAACCCCAGCCTTATCCATAGGCCTTTCCATACCAAGAATAGCATCACAATATTTTCTACCCGCTTTAATCTGATTATACGATAGAGTATGTCCCATAAATTTCACTGATTCCCTCCGGTATTGAATTTTTTCTGCATTAAACTTTACATTATTCTCTCTAGCACGTTGCATTACCAATTGCAAAATTCTATCATGTTCCGCGATATTCGGCGCACCAACCAGAATATCATCAAAATAAATATAAACTCCTGGAATATCCCCAAAAACCTGCACCATTGTTCTTTGAAACATTTCCGGAGCACAGTTAAGACCGAAAGGCAAACGGTTAAATCTATATCTTCCAAATGGGGTCATGAAGGTTGTTAATTCCGACGAAGATCTATCCAATGACATATGCCAAAACCCACTGGTAAGATCAATTACTGTAAAAACCCTCGCATTAGCCAAGCCCGATGTCAGATCCTCAATTGTGGGTATTAGAAAATGCTCCCGCTTGATACATTCGTTCAGGGGCCTGGGATCAAGACAAATACGTAGCCTACCATTTGCTTTTTCAACAAGTTGCAAATTATTGACCCAATCTGTAGGGTAGTTCACCACCGAAATTATACCATCTCCTACCAAAACATCTAGCTCTTTTTTCAGTCTATCCATTAATGCATGTGGTATCCGTTTCTTGTAGTGAAGCACTGGCTTTGAGTTTTCTTTTAAATAAATTTTATATTCACCCGGGAAGTTTCCAAATCCTCGAAACACATCATTGTACTCCCTAACAAATGATTCTGCAATATCCGGTAATGCAATTTTATCTATATCTATCCGTTTAACTAACCCAAATTCAATACAGCTTTCTAATCCAAGTATTGGCTCAAGTTTATCGTCAACAACCAGAAATAAACCCTCTTCTCCACAGTTTGACTTTAAATCAGTACACTTCAATCTCACAGTACCAAAAATGTTAACCCTATTATTATTGTAGTCAAAAACAGGGAATTCAGTACGTTTATTATTAATGTTCAAATTTAATTTTTTTACAAAACTCAAAGGAATGCAATTCACATCAGCTCCAGTATCAATTTTAAATTCTATTATCTCCTCACCCACACGATATTTTTTCGTCCATTTCACCCGATTCACATCTACTAAATTTATTCTAAAATAATGTTCATTACTTAGCATATTCCTTATCTTCTCAAACCCATCTTTTGACTTACCTTGAACGTCACCCCAAGCAACACTGCCAATTCCTCGCTGGTTGTATCGACTATTACCACTGTTGTCATCATTGTTGTTTTTATTCTGTTGAGATTTCTGCATTCTTCCTTTTTGTCGGCACATTCTGGCATAATGTCCAATTTTGGAACAGATGCGGCATTTACTATCCTTCGCCTTGCATTCACTTGCATGTTTTGGAGACCATGAATATCCACAATTAAAGCAAAAGCGTTTAATGGTATCAATTTCTGCTGGATGCTTGTTCTCTTCAGTTGAAATACTTGCAATTGCTTTTGTTTCCAAAATAAATTTGTTAGCATTAGCCGCTTCATAAATTTTGCAAGTATCGAGAACTTTTGCCAATGTGTCGTCTCTGCCATCCAGCAATTTTAATTGCAGCTTTTTGTCGTGGACACCAATAATGATTCGGTCACGCAGCATTCGGTTCTCATATGAGACACCGCAAGAGCACTTGAATTCACAAAAGGGCAATTGCTTCCGCAACTCAGTCTCAAATTCATTAATTGACTGCTTTTCTTTTTGTAGAATTGTATTGAACTTAAAAGATTCCATCGCAACGTTCTTTTGTGGCAAACAATAATCGTCAAATTTTTTTAAGACTTCATCTAATGATCGCTGTTCAACTTTGTCTGATGCCAAACGTTTTTCCCCAAGCATCGAATTCTGTGTGCCATCGTTCGGAAATAAGGTGTTATAAATTTCGGCTCCTTGCTCGCCAATCAGCCATATGAAAGTTGCAATTTTATTTTTTTCCGGTTTATCCATCTTTCCAGTGGCAATCATCCAAACCATAAAATTTTGCTTCCATTTCGGCCATTCAGTGGCAATATTCGAGCAGTCCAAAGAACGTGGTGTACGGCTTTGCCCTTCATCCGCCATTTTCAAAAATCGTCAGGAATTAGATTTGTAAAATTTTCTTCTGACACCATGTACTAATTACAACTACGTATGTAATTTAAGTAATTGATATTGGTTACACTTTATTTAATAGTATTAACAATATTTATTAATTGTAATAAATATATAAAGTTCAGGTACAAAAACAGTATTTAAATTAAATATGCGTTGTTCTCGACGTCTCGGTTATAAGTACAAAAGATAATGAGAAGACAAGGAGTATGTATACTATATTCTTTGTTTTATTTCTTTGACATTCCTTTTTGTGAACCTGTTCGTTTACACAAATACAAACACATTTATTACATCACTATGATAGGTCCTTTTTGATATTTGCAAAAAAATGCAAATGGTTATATCCCTAATGTACATACAACTTTGTCATGCCTTTTGTAATTTCTACAATATAGATTCTAGATCTTATAAAGTATACATATATAATTTGAATCCTTATGAGAATTTCTCAGAAGTTTAAATGGCGATGTCCGTCTGTCTGTGTATCCGTCGAAAATGGTTTTTCGAGGACCCCAGATATAAAGAGGACTCAATTGTTACATAATAATTTTACATAAAGTCCGGAATTGCTTGCTATTTCAATTAAATTCAGCCTGATTGATCCACAAATGGCTGAGATATGAGCAAAAATCATGACTGCCTCTAATTTTACGCATAAGGCCCTTGTTGCTGTTTTTTTATTCTTATTTATTTTTTATGTTTATCTGGAGAACGGCAAGAGCCAAAGTTTTCGATTTATATTTAAGCATCTTGGCTATCAAAATACAACATTGGACAATATGTGGGTAGGATTGGAGGAGTGGGCGTGGCACATAATAGACTTTTTTAAAAAATTTCTTAAATTTGGTACACGACGAAGAGTTATCAATGCATATCCTCTCTGAAAAAATGGGCGAGAGTAAAGAAGTGGGCGTGGCGCCACCCGTACCCGTACCCGGACATAACAGATTTCTGTATATGGGTCGTTCTTAAAAAACATAACCCTTCTGAATTTTGTAATTTTAAAAAATTAAGTTGGCCAAATATGTTTATAATTGGCCTCATGTGGTTACGGATCTTATCAACAACAGGAATCCATAACCAGCAGAATTTTTTTAAATTTTTGGAGTTTTTACTGATAATAAGTCACAGAGTGGACCGGTAACAGAGGGGACAAATTAACTCAAAAATACCATATTTTAGCTTTTTATTAGAATTTTGTAGAATTTATTTGTCCACTTAATTAGTGTACACAAAATATTTATAAAAAAATTATAAAATAAATAAAAAATCACTTTACTCACCGTTTTTCAACAGTAACAGAGTAGACACTGAATAAGGGTACGCACCCGGCCTACAATTAAGTTACTTACTCAACCACGCACTAAACAAGACTGAACAGTTAAAAACACATTTTGTTGATTTTAGCTAAGTTTTGATGGAGAAGCATAAGAGAAATATACGCGTTATAACGTTTAACAAAAATTTTTCAATAAAATGTGTGGACGTAACAGAGGGGACCAAAACCTGGGGACAAGATTTTTCTTCAAAAAAATTATGCAAAAAAATTATTTTTCATCATTCTTTTCTATATATGGTATTAATATATACAAACTGAATAACAAAAATTGTAAATATTATTTTTTTTCAATTTTATTTTAACTGAAAATAACTATTAAATTTTAATAAATTGGCTCGGGACACAGGTTTTTGCTAAACCTTTGACATTAAAAATATTTTTTAAGTTATTTTCAGATAACTAATTATTTTTGTTTTATAATATAGTTACGTAGAATCGACAATAATTTATAAAAATGCAGATATTTTTCTATTTTCTTTTTGGAGAAACAAAATATAAAATAGTAAAGTCTGGGGACACCAATTGGTCATGTTTTTTAAGAATGACCCATATCTTGAAAACGGCAAGAGCCAAAGCTTTCTAATTAGGTACAAGCCGTTTGGTTATTAGTACACAACATCCGAAAAAATGTGGGCGTTATTGAAAAAGTGGGCTTGGCACAACATAGATTCATTTATATCGCAATAACCGTATAAATATATTTTTTGAAATATTTCCTGCCACAAAGGATTAAGTTTACATTTTAAATACACGCACATACTTAATAATGATTATAATTAGATATTGAATTTTAATTAATTTCCAATGACATGAGTCTGGTTTCTAAAAAAAAAAACCAGAAAACAAAAGATAATTACACTTAATTATAAAAAAATAATATTACAATTGTTTAAGTGAGTAAATGAATTTATGTTTGTTAAAAAAGCACTCAGATATTTAATTTTTTTTTAACATAATGTGTATATATTTAAATATATTGGATATACATATATACGTAAATACTAACACATTTAAATAATATCAGTTTATATACACGCATACATATAAATATAATTATTTAATTAGTATTAAATAATGTGTATTATTAGTGTATTTAATGTAAAGTAATATTATATTTAGTAAAATTTATTAAAAATATTTATTATAATTGCTAATTATTAATACTTCTGCCATAATTAAGAACAGAAAAAAAGTATGAAAGTAAAATACGTTTTAATTGCGACATACAAACAAACAGTAACGAACGTGCGATAAAACTATTAATAAGTTTGATTTTTGTTCTCTGTCTCTCCCTTTCTCTTCTGCAGCCGGAACGCATTCGTCTACGTGACAGTCATTACAAAAACGCCTTACACTATTGTGCGGCTTATTCCGGAGACCTCGTGGCTGCTGCCAGTATTGCCGTCGCAGCTCCAGAGTTACTGGAGTCTGCTGACGAAGATGGCTTCACACCGCTACACTTGGCTGTTATTCAGGGCAACTTGGCGATGGTCAATTTGCTGCTAGCGAACAAAGCCGATGTGAATGCGGTGGATAAAGAAGGTCATTCCGTGGTTCACTGGGCAACAGGTGAGTATGATAAACTGCAATGCTTTTCATTTAAATATCTTGATTGATGTCTTTTAATTTGTAGTTTGTGGTGAGGTGGGTGCTTTAAGATCCGTGTTGGCGGCTGGAGCAAATGTTACCACGCCCGATATTAATGGTGGATCTCCCTTACATTATGCTGCCCAAATGTGTGGTGCCAGCTATGAGGGCAAACTAAGTCAAAGTAATTCCTCAAAATTGGCATTAGAAATTTTGGGTATTCTTTTGGCTCATCCTCAGTGTAGTGTTGATGTGCAGGATAAAGATGGTCGGCAACCTTTATTGTGGGCAGCGTCCGCAGGTTCAGCCAAGGCTGTTATTGCTTTGGTAAAAGCAGGAGCAAGAGTGGAAAGCGCTGATAAGTTGGTTTAATTTAGTTTAATACAAAATTAGAACATTCATAACTAACATTTACTTTTTTAGAGACGGTTTAACTGCTTTGCATTGCGCAGCCTCTCGCGGCCATACCGAATGTATAGACACCATAATAAGCTTGTGTGGTGCTCCTACAGATCTGATAGACTCTAATGGTTGCACTGCTCTCCACTATGCTGTGACTTTGGGTCATGCAGATGCCACTTCTCGTTTATTGGATTTTGAAGCAGATCCCAATCGCCAGGACCGCAAAGGTCGCACTCCAGCACATTGTGGCTGCGCCAAGGGGCAATTTGAAACTGTTAAGTTGCTTAAGGAACGCAATGCTAATTTATGGCTACGTAATGCAAAAGGAGATCTTCCACTACATGAAGCTGCCACTTCGGGACGCCGTGAGTTGGTGGAATGGTTATTGGAACAGAGACCCAAACAAGTCAATACCACCAGCAATGATGGCCGTTCAATGCTGCATATATCAGCTCATCATGACTACACTGATATGTGTAAAATGCTGCTTGACTATGGTGCAGATGTAAATGCCGTGTACCGTAATTCTAAGGGGGTAGTCATTACACCCTTGGATTGTGCTTTGCAAAAGGGCCATCGATCAACTGCAAAATTTATACAATCGCATGGAGGTTTGCCTGCAGGAAAATTAAGATTGGCAGCTAGACGCTCGAATCCTTTTACCAATACTTCTGTAGAAGTCATTAAACCTTTAAAATACGCAGAGAAAGAAGAAATTCATGATCTGAGCAATTCAAAAAAGTATGTAGTCTATCTAAAACGTTCCGACTCAGAGGCAGGAGAGGAAACCAACTGCAGTTGCACTGAGCAGACCTATAGAAGAGAACAGCGTTACGCCCATACATGTCGCAGACATCAAAGACATAAGCGCCATCCCTTAAGACGACGCACTAGCAGTTGTGGCGATCCTTTGGAGTTAAATGATGAATGTATTAACATATGCCGATCGAAGAGCAATATTGAAATAAGAAGATGCAAATCGCGAGAAAAATACTCAAGTTCTAGTGAATGGGATGCTGAGGAGGGTGAAGAGGATTCTTGTGAGAATTGCTGTTATCACAAGCGAAGAAAGCAAAAAGTAATTCAGCGAAGAAGATCAACACCATCAAAGAAATCAAAAAGTTCGCCAGATCCAGATGATAAAGATAAATCTGGAGACAAAGAAACAGTAAAAGATTTCTCCAAGTCTACTTCCAAAGAAAAAAATGATAAACGAAGAGATGATGAAAAGGCGTATATTTCCAATGTACCTGACATAGTTGATGCAGCGGAGTCACGGCCAAATTCTAGTGCAAAAAGCGCTGAGGGTCCGGAGACAAAAGAAGTCACACCTTCCACGCCTCAGACCGCTAAAGAAGGAACTTTTATTAAAACTCCCCCAGAGACACCCCATATGAGTAAAGAAAATGTCAGCTTAGAGTTGCCAAGAGCACCTTCTGCAGTTGAGTTAACAGATGATGAAGACCCAGCTCACTCAGCAATGGAAAGTATACAAGCTGAGGTACAAGTTCATCGTGCAGCTGATGATACGGAAATAAAGGATGAAGCAGAAACTACAACAAAAACTGAAGATCAAGACAAGGATCAAAAAAATGAACTTGCAAAAGATGAAACCGAAGTTAACGAGGAACATTTCCAGATTCTAGAAACTGCGAGTATTGAAACTGAAAAACAGGAACCCGAAACAAAAAAAATCTTGGAAGCAGAAAATCCAAAAGAAGATTCTTATGAAACTAAAAACGAAGAGGGTGATACTTATGATTTGAAGGACAGTATAGAGACGGTAATAGAAGTAAAACAAAACAGCCAAGTGGAAACATATAAAGAAAACGAACAAACACAAGAGCATATAGAAGCATCCAAAACCGAAGATTCCAATCAACAAATTCAGACAGAAACTCTTCCAAACTCTTCCGAAATTGAAGCTGACTCTAAAACAGCAGCAGAAATTGTTAAAGCTTGTCAAGCAACTGAAGAAAAATTTGACGAAGGTTCTTCCAAAGCAATCACTCCTCCACCGCTAGCGCCAACAGCTACCTCACAAGAAACTAAACAACAACAACAACAACAGGTTAATAAAATACAACAAAATGAAGATAAGTATGATTTAGATAAATCAGCCAATAAGGAACAAAATCAAGAAGAGATTGAAAAAGCCAAGACTTTAGATAAACTTCCAGATAGTAAGATTTCAAAGGAAGCCTCTGTACAAGACGAAAGGGATCAAGAGGTTAGACGATCTTTTACTCTTTTACCCTCTGACTCTGCTGAAGATGAAGTAGAATTAGACGTAGTAGGAGAGCCCAAAGAACCTGAACGCAAATCAAGTTTCCATGTTCTCAAAAGTGATGACTCTGTTTTGGAAGCAGAAGAATCTCCTTCGCCACGCGATGACCACGAACTTAGCGATTCCACAGTTTTTAAAGTTCTGACAGAACCTTTAGCAAAACAATTCTTTAAAATGGATTCCACACAATTAGATGATTTGAAAGGAAGAACTACAGAAGAGCTTGATGAAGACATAGATCAAGAGCGACACTTTAGAATGGATGAAGCTGCCCCCAGTCCTTATGACTATAGTACTGGCCGTAAAAGACGTTTAAAGAAACGTGTTAAGAGCGGTGCCAAGACACGCAGTGGCAGTAATTGGAAATCTGCAGAAGGCGATGAAAGAGAAAGGCAGCAAAATACCAGAGATCAAGATTCCGGCTTTGAACCAAGTCCACGTACTATGAAAACAAAAATACCATCACCACGCAACGTTTACACTGCTCATATACCACGCCGTTCTTTGTACACAACTTTAGACGGACGTTCTTGCAGCAGTCGCTTAGAAAATCGCAAGTTGGGTGATAAAGGGGCATGCGACATGTCGGCGGTAACGAGATCCATACAACGCAATATAAGAAGGTAAGTTGGATGCATTTTGTTTTGTATAATTTTGAAAAATATTTTATATATTTTGAAAGATATTGAACCTCCATTGTAGATCTGATAAGAATTTTTTAGTATTCGTTTTTAAATTACTATTCCTTAAATCCTTTATGTAAACAATCTGTAACAAAGTTCCATCTTATTTTTCTTAACTTTGTTGCATCTTTGGTTTTTATTATATTTTTTCTTGAGTTTTATTACACTGGTTTATTATCAACTGTTATGAGTTTGTGTACGCTTTCAAAATAAAGCCAAACTATTTTTGAATACTTTATTAAGTTCTGCTTCATATTTTATGCTTCCCAGTTGTCTGTGTCAAAATTTAAAAGTAAAATATTCTTCACAATTTTACAAAGTAAAATTGTATCATCAAACTCACTCAGTCTACGCATTTTACGAAATACAGATTAAGATTGTGAAAATTATTCTTACAGGTGGTCGGTTTATTTCCACATTTTTTTTTACTATTATATTCTATTAAGTAAAACTTTAATGCTTGGCCGAAAGGCACAGTCTGTCTCAGTCTGTCTGTCAGTTTGAATGTTTATTTAACTGATATTAAAGCAGCCTTAATAAGATTTCATTTTAGGCCTCACAAGCAAAGATTGTGGTCAAATGAATGTGGATGCTGTTAAGGAATTCTTAAGATGCATTTAAAAAAAAGTGAAGCGGCAATAGTTTGTGCTAACAATATTCAAAAATTAGAAAGGTAATTTGAATACCTCTCCAACAAAAAAAAAACTTGAAAATCGGATGAAAAATAACCGATTGAGAAAGAAGAGATCTATAAGATAATGAAATAGTATCAAATTTATATTAAAATATGTATGTAACTTTTATTAAATTGATCATTAAAGTTTAAATTTTAGTTTTGCGAAAAAATTTTTAGTTATTTTACTAGACTTGTATTTAACAGAAATCTTTATTATTTATACTTTTAAAAACATCAAGTTATTTTATTATTTAAATTTTTAGAGATCTACATAAGAGTGCAAATTATTTACGTTTTCTTTGAGTTGGGACTCTAAATCCAAATTTGTTGTTTGCCAAACTTTTTCTCCTTGATATTTATAATTTAAACTTCTCAACATGTTTATTTGCTTTTTAAGAATTTTTATCCGATTACTCTGTACATCGACAAAAGATAGTTCATTTAATAAATTAAATAATTCCATAGGCTCGTTCACATCAAGCAAATTTAGAAATAGGACTTTACTCTCCGTACGTCGTTTTTTTACCTGTTGTTTGATCTCCATCTCTTCCAATCTCTTTATTCGTTCCTCAGCATTACATTTTTTATTTTCCTGAAAAACCTTTTTCATTATTTTCACACCATTTTCCACATCTTGCGTCGTTGGATAGAACTGCAAAATATCTAAAAGGAAGTGAATGCATTTGTTTTGCCGGGCCTTTACTTGCAGACATCTGGTGTATATTTCTTTATGAGGTGCCATTTTTATTTGGGGATTTCCTATTAAAATGTTTCTTACTATTTTTAAAAAAAATTTTTAATTAACAAGATTAACAATTTGTTCAGAAAAAAAACAAAAGATAATATTAACCTTTTGAGGTTTTGATTTTTAGTTTGGGGATTTTTGGGTTTTTTCTTATTTTTTGGGGACAAGCAAAAAGTACCTGGCAGCCCTGAGAAAAACAATAAAAAACAATTACATAAGAAACTTGTAACGGACTATTTACAATGAAATAATTTGAGGAATACTAGGTTTTTTTTAATCAATTAATAAAATTTGTCGAAAATAGGCTGTACTGTTTGTAATACGGCACAAATTCGGCTGAATATTATGCCTTGGGAGACAACATAGTTGTTGATGACTAAAATATCTAAAATTCTGCGGTGGTGCTTGAAGATAACAGTCCTACTTCAAAAGTTATAAGTGAATGAAGGCCAAAAAACCCAACTTTTTCATTTTTTTCGCCTTTTTTTACATTTTCCTAATTTTCTTGTTAACGAAAAATGCGATCGTTGCATGGCAAGCCATAATATTTAGCCCAATTTGTGCCGCGCTAAATGTTAGAAGTAGTATTTTCTTATTTCCAAGTTTTGTTGTTGCCACTTTGTTTTTTCAGTGTTTTATTCCAACAAAAACCAAAAATGGAAGATTACTACCCAAACTAACTATTCAACACATAAAAACATTGATTTTGTAGCTATTAACATAAATAATGCGGGAAATTCATAAAAAGTCAAAAAATCCAAGTTTTAAGGGCCACCCTAAATATCCGCTTTAGGACAAGTGAGGGACACCCTAATAAGCAAGTAGGGTACTCGACTCTACCCCCGAAGTATTAAAAATCATTCGGCATTCATAGCTTGAAAATGAAAAAGTTCTTTTTTTTTGGCATATTGCTAAGTTAAATAAACAAATTTCAATAATTAGGCATTATTCGTGAAGCGAACAGACCAAAAAAAATTCCAATATTCTTGATATTTGGCATAACTATAGTTCTAGTTGATAGGAATGTGTGTGACAAATATTTTTTGATCATTCATTTTGCCACTCCTGTAACAATAACTGCATAGGAGTCCCAAAAGCGGGGTAGAATATATTACCGACCTCCATTAATTGTTGTCCCAAAACACAGCTACCCCTTATTTCCTTCCCTTAGGGGGCTGCCGAACAAATATGGTGGCTTAATGAAATTCTTAATTTGGTCCCTGTTGCGCTGGGATGCTCATCGGTGGCTCAAATGTATGACCCACCCCACTTTATTTTTCATTCCAAACATATGATTCTTACCATGGTGAAATAATAATACAGGTGGTATCACTACGCCAGCTAACGATTTTTTGTTCTTGCATTGTTTGTCCAATCTTTTGTTAAAGTTTTGTTTATGTTTACAAAAGTCCACGTTTTGTACTGTGATTAGTGAATTTTATTAAAGTTTTTGATAATTTCAAATTAAAATTAATAAGATATTGACTATAATTAAATAAAAATACACTGAAAAAATTACGACAAATCAATTGTTATATTGAATACCAAATTCGTCAATACAATACATTTTTTAATTGAAAAGGCACCAACAACCAAATTTGTAAATATAAAAAATACTTTTGTTAATTCAAATTGTTGATATTCAACAAATATTTTTAACAACGAAGTTGTAATATTAAATAAAGTTTTTGTTAACAATTATATTAAATTTTTAATTACGAATTTGTCTTATTAATAAAATATTTTGTTGAGAACTAGCTTATTGCCTTTTGAAAGAATGAAATGCATCTAAATTATTTCTTTAATTCATTTTTATTGAAATAAAAATTTAAACACCACATCACAAACACCATTAATATTTATTTCAGCATACTTATTCAGGCGTAGAACTGAATGCGCAATAAGGTTCATCTTCATAAAAGGGGATCTTGCCACAATTATTGACTTGTATTTGAAAACTAAAATTAAAAAAAGACCCATTAAAATCTCTTAATTTTTCAAACCGCAACTTTACTTACCCCTAAGATTGATTCAGTTTTTCAATAATCTGCCCATCTCTTAGCGTTTAATCACTAATAAAACCCCAAAATATTTAAAAAAAAAATTTTTTTGACACAAAATAAATTTTATTATATGTATTTATTTTTTAACTGAAACAAATTGTTAATATGACAATTTACAAACATGTTAATAAAGAAAATTGTTAAATATATTTGGAAAACTTTAAAAATTTTCATTAATTACTTAATAACTCTTGTTATTTTTTTCTGTGAAAGCTGGGGCCTATTTTCCATTTGTGTTGAAATGTTGTGTATGTTGCCGTAGCAATTCCACCGGCTTATTTCACCATGGATTCTTACATACCTACCCGCTATCTCTATTCTTTGAGAGTGGTTTAAACTAAAAACATGTTATATTTTGGTATCCTCCAAGAAAACTATTTTTAAAGAAAAGCGTACAGCTCAAGAAATTGTTTTTATTTATTTATTTTAAAAATTTTTTTAAATAACCCCTGAAGATGGTCAACAAAGTTGACCGAAATATTGGGAAATAAAATAGAATTTTTTTAAATAAAATATGCTTATATTTTTTATTTAAAAATTTGTTTAACTCATGACCTATTGCCGAACAAAATTTTAAGCATATTATGATTCAATTAACCATATTATTTTAAGGAACAACCATATTATGGTTTAATTAGTCCTCCATTACGAAGCGACAACCATATTATGGTTGCCTCTAAACATGTGATGGTTAAACATGACATGGAGGATGAATTTAATCATAATATGATTATCGGTGACAATAATATGGTTAAATTAAACATAATATGTTTACAATTTTCTTTAAAAATTATTTTGTTGGAGGTGACCATATTTAAATATATTTTTTTCTGGATGTAGGAAGGATGCACACCTATAAATACAAAATTAGACAAAGAATCATAAAGAAAAATTAATGAATGACGTAGAAGAGGTAAAATAGTGTATCAAACTATATAATTTTTACGTATATTTATGCATAAACATAGAATAGAACGGTCACTAATATCGGAATAGCGGAAAGCAATTTTAAATTAGTTAATGATCTCATTTGCTGCAATATTAAAAATAATAATAAAGTATTGAACTAAAACAAAATGAAATAAAGATGATGTTATAAATTGAAATTGAATGAACATTTTTATGTATTTCTCAATTTGCCCTGTACCCATGTTCTGTAACTTTGGAGAGATCTTCCGGCTGCGAAAATATATGAAACAAAATATTCCATCGTTCTCGAAAAGTGAGAAAAGAGTGTGTTTGTAACTCATGTCGAAAACTATCAAAAGAGATTACGTCGTTACTTTATATATGCCATAACCAGCGAAACCAGAAATATGCTCTCAAAAACGAGTTCGCATAAAATTTCAAAAATGTTTAATTTGAAAACAAAATATTCAACAATTTTATAACAGTTCCATTTAATAAAAACAATTCTAAAATTATAAGCGGTAAAGCATATACACCATACTATAGACAGACGAATTTTCGAGATTTTACCCTATTTGGAAACGACGGGCAGTCATGTTCTCACAAAAACAAAGTTATTTTAAGAGGTTAAAATTCATATAACAGTTATATGTGCCGAATATTGTCTAAAATTAAAACCCATATGAGATTTTTTATCTTAAAGGGATTTGAGGGACAGTCGCTAAACTGTTTCTTAATGTAAACAATTAAAATGAAGTTAAAGCTATTTATGGATGGGAGCTTTGGGCAAATGTGTACTGATTCGAAAATAATTTTATTGCAGTAAAATAATTATGGTGCGAATTTAATCTAAATGTCAACATAATTAGATTGTTTATTGAGCCTAATTTGGAAAGAAGTTTTTATGGAGAATATGTAAAATTATAGACCGATTCTCACCACTAACATAGACTTCGTCCTTAGTACAATTAAAATGTTTTACCCAAATTTTATCAAATTATCCACAAGATTGCAACTTGTACTTTGGGCTCGAAAATAACATGGACATGCGACCGGCCAGACGGACGGACGGATGGTTGTCGTTAGATCACTTAAAAAGTGATTCTTAATCGATCAGTGTACTTATAGATTGGTCCAGATTTCTATATATTACACACATTGCCAAAAAAGTACATAATAGATTCTTCCTTATATATAAAAAGTTTAAAATAACATTTATCTGTAATGACAACCTGCTTTATGTTACAATTTTCGAGTAAAAATTAAAAGTAGATGGCGAAAATGAAGCATCACGTTGGGTATACAGATAGATATTTAAAACGGAAACGCCGAAATTTTACAAAATAAATTTTGTTTTGCTGTGAAAGCTCTTGCAGGCTTCTAAAAAAATGTATCAAAATATGCCTTTAAAAAAAGCTTTTTAAGCTAAATTACGCAAAAAATGCTGCAAACTGTAAAATATGCAAACATATTTTTGGTTTCCCTGGTCATAACATTATACTCGAAGTTGAGGTGACATTGCAGGCGTTGAGGCATATCGTTGATGGCGACCAAAATACAACCGTCAGCAATACCAAATAATGTAAAGGACGACTTAAATGTTTGTTGCTAACAAAATGGCTTTGAAAATATTTTCATATTTTTAAACAAGTAAGAAAATATAGTCGGTCAAGCCCGACCATATGATACCCAACACCACAGTATTTAAAAAAAATTTTTCGAGAGTGTTTGGCTATATGAATAGGGATCCATCTATGGTTTAAATTTCATTTAAATCGTTTTGATAGCTTCTGAGAGGCAGAAATTGCCCATATCTCCTCGTGGTCCTACGATTCGGCAACACCACTATTGTGGTGTGGGTATAAAAATGTTAAAAGCAACATAATAAAAAATGAAAAAATCAATCAAAAACAAAACCCATCACAGAAATAGAAAATCAACTTTAATTAAACAATTCGTTCAGACAATTAAATATTTAACTAATTTTGCCCCTGCAAAGGAATTGATCATATCAATTAACGGATTTGTATTTTCGAGTCTTGGGACAAAAATTTAGTCAATTAAAAAATTAATTGCATAAACTAAAAAATACACCACATATCCACAAACATTTAATTTTATGGGTTTTGATTAAAAAAATTAATTGCAGCAAACAAAAAATTAATTGAATAATTAATGTACACAAATTAATTATTTAATTAAATAATTTTTTGCAAACATTTTTTTTGTGTTATCTTTTTCGTGTTATTTTGCATTGCATTTTGCATTTTTAAAAAAATTATTTTGTAATAATTCGTTTTGTGGTTAATTTTTTCTTGAACTGCTAATGGCTTTTCATCAAATTTAAAGAAAAACAATTTTACAACATGAAATAAATTAAAATTTATTAATAATTTTTTATTCTTGACTGCCGCGGGGCTCGAACTCAGGCTTTCATGGACAGGTTACCCTTACATGTTTCAATTGTAACCACTCAATCTCTTCAGAGGGTTTTGCCGTTTAACACACGCAGCCAATGACGACTGCTGGTAGTCAATAGTCAAACATCAATCTTTAAACAAAATTGTATTTAACCTTTGGTATATCGAAATTTGCTGTGAATGATAATCTAGTTTATTAAAAATTGTGTTGAAATTTTTTCGCAGCCCGTTTTTATTCGTGAGTTTATTTGACAGTTCAAAGCGGAAACTTTCTCACACAAATTTTAAAGACACCCTTTCTCTGTTAATTGGCGAGTAATTTCCTTACATGACAACTATTACTCGACAAAAATTTTACAGGCGCAGTTAAGTGAGCAAAACAGATGTTTGTTTCAATTTATGGCATTTTTGTTTAATTTTTCACGTTTCAATCGGGAAGCCGGAGTTACAGAACATGAGCAGTGATTATTAACCTTACAGGTTAAACAGCATCAATCATCTCTATTAAACTGGCCATTCCCTTTAGCATCTCTTATACTTTGCATATTGTTTCTTTTATAGGCTTAAATTTTTCATATAAATATGTTTATGAGTAAAAACGTTCGCTTATTATATAATTTAATAAGAGTATGTGTATGTAGGTATGTCCCACCACACACAGCACTTAAGTTAATCTCCGTTAAATTTGCTTTTATATTTATTTTATTTTTTTTTTTTTTCATTTTATCCACGAGATTTATTTACTCTTGATGGAATTTAAATGGCTAGCAGCAGCTTAAATCTTAAGGAAAGAAAAAAAATGAACAAAAACAACGAAAGAAATCACTTGGCCGAATGTTTATTTCCATATTAAAAACAGAATCATACACAGTTACAAGGACACATGCATGCAAACGAACATGAAAGAAAAGCAAAAAAGGCTGTCTGCATCAAATTTAATTTGGTTGAAATTTAATAGAGGCTCCCGTCATTTTTCATTTATGACGGTGACTTTTGTATGTAATCTGACATCAACGAAGTGAGCAAGAGGAGAAAGCTACAAAGAAAGAGATAGAAAACAAAAAATTAAAAGGAATCTTAGAAAATTAAAAATACTTACAGAAGAAAAAGACGATGATGTTTATGAACTTACTCTAATTTATTTTACACTTCAGAGCTGTAGGAGACTGCTACTAGAATTTCCATAACACTTGGGTCCTAAAAAGAAAATTTAGAGCTGTGGACGAATGTAGTAGTGGTGTTAGTTAGCATTTTATGTCTGTTAAGATGAATGTGTGAGTGTTAATTTTAAAGACATTTTAATGTGATTAACAGCAATGAAAATGGCATTTATGAGATTTTTCTTGTTTTTTTTTGTGGCTCATAAACTTGATGAACACGATATGGGAAATTTTAACGAAAAACAAGAAGATTAAATTTGTCTTCTGCAACTAACGTTTGTTAGTTTACTTAATTGTGGCAACAAGAAAGTGGCTTAAAGAATTTAAAATAAATTTTGTATTGCTTGAAAATATTTCATAACTTTGATTAAAGCAATCAATTCGGAAAGGGTGATTCATTAAAAAAAAAAAAAATATATTTTATTCGATTAAAGAAATTTAAAGTTTTCTTCTTACCCATAACTTAGTGATGAAACTAAATATAAAGTTGAAAAAGATGAATACTATTTTTGAGAAAACCAAAAAACTTTCAAGGAAATATAACGACATAATTACACAGTACAACATTTTTAGGTCTTGATTCGGGACTCAATTCTAATAATTGCTTATGAAAGTAGACCGAAAAAGAAGAACTTCTGCATCATTAGTTTGGTCATGGTACCTCAATAAATAATTTAAAAATTAATTTGAAATTAGTAAGTACCGTATAGGGGCATTTGTCACGTTTTAGGCTTTTTTGTTTGTCACAACTCGAGTACCACTAGTCCGATTAATATTTTTTACCCAAAAAATTGAAATTTTTTATTTTTAATTCATAAAAAATCCAAGACGGTAAAAAAGTGTCCAGTCCTTTTACTTTCACGTAAAGTCGCATCACCTATGAACAAAATGACACATAAATCATGAAAATCGATGAACGCGTTTCGCTTTAATTCACAATTAATTAAAGGAATGAATTTCTAAAATTTGCTCGAGATATCCACAAAATTCTTTGGAAAAAACATTGACACTTTTTTTTACCGTTTTGGATTTTTTATGAATTAAAAATAAAAAATTTAAATTTTTTGGGCAAAACATATTTTTTTCTTCATACATTTATTTATAACTGCGAAACTGTTGCTTATGTAGCGAAGAGTTGTATAAACAGATTAAAGGAATTGTAATTCTTAATTTTTTTAAATTTTTTCAGCTTATTCGGACTAGTGGTACTCGAGTTATAACTACTAATTTCAAATTAATTTTTAAATTAGTAATTGAGGTACCATGACCAAATTGCTTTCATAAGCAGTTATCAGAATTGAGTCCCGAAATCATGCGTTGAGCTGTGCTATCCAAGTGATAAACCATTTTTTTTGTAGTATTTGGATATTGGACATAACGGCTCTTGCAGCGTATATAATATATGGAATGAACAACACAATGCTGCCTGCTAAATCAAACAATAGTTCATAATTTTCATTTTTCAAATAAAATAATATAATTTAAACACACTATAAAATGGTTTGTTGCCGTTTATTTTGTTATAAACTGGTGTCGTACAAACGTATCCCGGGTGTGTGTTTACGTAGGTGTTGAATTTGGAAGTTCGTAGCTCCTGAACCACTGATCCGAGTTGCATCAAATAACCCTTAAACAATTAAAAATTACTTACGTTTCCTAGATCCGAAATCTCTATTCCTTAAGTTAAGCCTTTCCTGAGTTACAGCACTGCAAAGTTGCAAATGGATACAATTGTACCCGGGTTTGTGTACTAGTGTTAAATGTGCTTAATTCCCATTTCACACTCTTGATAAACTATTATTAAAACGTCGTTTGTATTTTGTTGGTTCGGTTTCTCGTATAAAAGTCCAGCAATAGTCTCCCAGCATGCTTTTGTCTCAAAATCCTCGATACATTTTTTTTATTTTCATTAAATCTAGGTGAGCATGCTCCCCTGCTTCCCGCTCACTGCACCTAATTTTTTTTTTTTGGAAGAAAATCTAAATGCGAATGAAGAGTATGGAAAACATTGTCGGTGTCCACGGTTTAATGATTCTGATATTGCATTTCCTTGTTTTAAAATCAAAAATTCACCGCACACAAAGTAAAAATAGCTTGAATCAGTAACACACGATCTCCCCGACATAATAAATAATTGTGAGATTGAAGTGTCATTATCAGTGATGGAAAATTGAAAAATCTGGATGGTACTTAGTACCAAGCAAAGCAGAACTTTTTTCAATATTTTGGTACTTTTTTCAAACATATTTTTTATTGAAAAACAAACTTAAAAATAATAAACAAAAATGCATAAAATTAAAAAGCCAATTCAAAAAATATAAAATATGTTGGTCAGTCTGGGTTCACACTATGAAAGTTTTCTTTCAGAAAGCCTGAGTTTATGGGTGAGAGAGGAGCGAAAAATCAGGTTCTCTTCCCCTCTCACCAATAAACTCAGAGTTTCTGAAAGAAAACTTTCATAGTGTGATCCCAGACTTAAGAATCTAAAAATAATTTTATTTTCGATAAAAACATTTATGTTAATGCATATACATGTATTTGCTTATGATTTAATATAACCCATGCTGCTTGTTAGACGATTATGTTTAATATACAACTCCTAAAAAAATTGTCTGATGATTATCTGACTAGTAACAAAAACGAAAACAAAAACATCTACTTAATTTTTTTTTAAAAATTTTTTATTCATTTTTCACACTCTCGTCTTTTAATCTTGGAATGAACCTTCTGCGACTCTCTGTAACAATTCTGACTTACATAAATAAGATCGTTTTTGAAATATGACAATTCGATTGTCAATAAAACAAAACGGCCTAAGGATTTGTAGTAAAGGATTATCCGACAGAATGGTGCTGATTTCGCGACCTTAAGGTGTGTTTTATATAAATTGTATGAAAACTAGAAGATTTGACTTGAAAAATACGCTTGATGCCCTTCTTTAGGTAGCTCAGTTATACGGCTAACCATTTCACGAGTTGTTGGCGAATTTCTCAGAATTCCACGAAATTGGGAATTGATTTTTAAAATGTGTGAAAAAAATAAAAAATACATCTTTGTTTCAACGTTTAAAATTTTAGTTTCAAAAAATTTACAGCCTGGCCCACAATATCGAAGCGAAAATATCTTTCGCATATTTACATTGAACACAATAGAAAAATTTTTGTTTGTTTTTATTATTGTTTTCAATATAAATATAAGAAAGAAATGTTCTTGTCGACATCGTGGGCCAGGCAGCTAAAGCGATCATTTTTATGTCCGCTTTCAAAGTTATTTAAATTAAAAAAAATACGTTAGCGGTTCCCATTGCCCCAAAAATCTTACAACCACAGCCTGTGTCGAAAGCCATCTAGTTTGGGCATACCTTAGAAATACGTGAACATCTGTTCCAAAATAGTCTTGAAATTTTTGAAGTTCGTTACTATTACAAAAGTAAAAACTTATTTCCTTTATAAATTTATCAATTTCTTTAGGTAGACATAAATAAGCTAAAGACGAAGCTAAGCTAAATTTGGCAACAATTCTTTTAATCTGGACCGAACACCACTAAATTGCCCCATTATTACATTGCAATTATGAGCCGTAAGCACAATAATTTTTTTCCAAATTATTATTGTTTTTCCTCAAAACGTCTACAATTTTGTATGTAATTCGAAAACATAACAAAAAAAAAAGGGTACTAAAACTGACGTTGGGGTACCGTGGTATTTTTGAAACGAAAAAGTACTGAAAAAAGTACCATAGTACTAAATTTCCCATCACTGGTCAGTATTGACTGTTAAACAGTATTGCCAGCATGCGAAAAAGACGTGATAGCCCAATTTATATGCCATTAGTTTAACAACATGCTTTGTTTCTGCAGTCAATTTTATCCAAATTTGCTGATCAGTGTAATTGTTTAGATTTCCGTACAAATAATTAAGTTCATTGCTAACCTAAGGCCAGCTTAACAGAAACATGTAACAAAAATATACAACAGCTTATCAACGTATATCGAGGGATATATGTATTTTCACTGATGGTAAAGCTATAACTGCTATTATTTGCACTTATTTTGTTTTTTATTTTAAAATTTTATTCTTATTTCAAAGTGACAAGTGCTTATTAAAATAGAGAAAAATAAAAAAATGTAATTAAAAAAAATCAAGACATATCAAAATTATGTGGAATATAGAAGAATAAGGAATCAACTCTGACTGTAAATAAAAGAATCATGTTAAAAATGCAACAAGTTTTTGGACGTTTCTTAAAAAAAAAAAAAAAAAATACAACAAAGACATGTTTTTAAATCATTGTGAAAAGTGGGTGTAAGAATAACAAATGTTTCTTTTTTTAATAAAATTACCTGAATTGAATCAAATAAAAAAATTGTTTTACATACAAAAAAAAAAAAATAAATGTGTATGTAGTTTTACTTGGATATTTTCAAATCCGAATCCGACCGGCTTAATCAATTATAACTGAAAACGCTGTTTTTACATTTTATCAGTTTTAAGCAAACTCTATGTTAAAGTTACATTACACACAGCCAATAAAACGATCAATTGCACGAACATCAGGTGTAAAGTGGCCAGCCAGATCGTGTGATTTAACACCACTGGATTGTTTTTTGTGGGGCTAAGTTAAGGACAGAGTTTATACGGAGCCAATCGAATCGATTGAAGCCTTAAAACTCAAAATCCCTGATCTAATTAACGAAATAGACCTGCCAGTTTGACAACAACTAATTACCAACTTTGATGAAAGAATCGACATCTGTCAGGCTGCTCGTGGTGGACATTTGCCAGGTATCATTTTTCTTTCATAATTGCCGAACTCTTCGTAATACAATAAAAATTTGAATAATTTTCATCTAAATTTCTTGTTTTATTTTGTTTTAAAAAACAAAGTTCTTGTTGAAAAACCCGATTTAACGGCCTAACTCGGGATAGAAAAAAAAAATTAGTTTTTACAACCATAGTGTTCAGCGTTTCTTTTCAAACGGCATCAATATTAAAAAAGAAACCTAAAAGCTTCTCCTTTTTCGAACAATAGACAATTTATATGTACATAAGTATGTATAAAATACTCATGCTTTGTCTATGTTTTAGTTAGATTATGTTTTAATAAAAAATTTAACAAAATTTGTTTAATTGTAAATTTTCCGATTTTTTAAAAAAAAAGACGATCTTCTTATTTTTATCAAGAAATTTACGATTTTTATTCAATGCGCATAAGTTTTGTCTTTTTGAAGTTGATTCTCAATCCGACTTTTTTAGCGTTTTCGGAGAGTATTTTTATCTTTTTTTCAATATCCGCAAAGCGATGAGCCATCAAACGTATGTCATCAGCATAGTCTATATCGTTTAAAAACTCTGTCATGTTCCATTGAATGCCCTTAGGGGCCTCCATGTTGGTTTCTTCCATTACACAATCTAATAGTAAAAGGAATAATGTGGGGGAAAGGACACAACCTTGCCTTACACCAGTAAGAGTTGAAAAAGACTGGCTTTCTTTTCCATTAAAGCGAAACTTACATGATGCATCTTTGTAGAGTTCACATATTAGGGTGACAATTTTCTCTGGAATACCTTTATTTATAAGGGCAGACCACATAGATGTTCGAGATATTGTGTCAAAAGCACGTTCAAAATCTACAAAAAGCAAGTAAAGATGTGTGTTGTATTCTGCTGATTGCTCTATTACAGTTTTTGCAAAGCGTTAAATCACCTTTTTTGGGAATTGTAACAACTACCCCCTCTTTCCAATCTGCGGGAATTTTGTTGTTACGCCACGCATTTCTGACGAGTGGAGTAAGAAACTCTGCTAGCGTGTCAGAGCCATATTTCAACAACTCTGCAGGGATGTTGTCGGGACCGGGTGATTTGGAATTTTTCATCTTATTCAATGCAGTTGCAACTTCCGTAAACGACGGAGGATCTGTTGAGATATTCCTTCTCGGGTTGCGCCTTGTAGAGCTTGTTGCTGTTTCGGCCTGGTTTTCAGTAAAGGACTGCGTTAGGAAAAATTCGCGCCACCGCTCGAGCTGTTCGTCGGTTGTTGTTAAGTCTGTACCATCATTAGCTTTCAGCGTGCCGGTGCTTCTGATGTTGTTGCCGCTCATTTGTTTAATAGCGGAGTATACACCGCGGATGTTTCCCGTGTTTGCGGCCTTTTCCGTCTGTTCTGCAATATTATTATAAAACTTTTCACGATCAGCACGAACCATATAATTTACCTTACGAGCGGATTGTCGGTATTCTAATTTTGTCTGTAATTTTAGTGTTGGTGTTTTGGCGCGGATACGCAGGTTATGAAGATGTTTCCGATTTTCTATCTCGCCCCAGGTTTCAGAGCTAATCCATGGCTTAATTTTTACTTGCTTCAGGCCAAAAACCGACTTTGCAGAGTCTTTACAGGCTTTTACTACGTCCGACCATGAATTTTGTTCGTTGAGTGCTAGATTTGATATGAAATATAACAATGGTATTTTATTTATTTTCATCCTTTAAATTCTGCATTCCTCATTTAAATTCTATTTTTAATTAATTTATATTAAAAAAAATAGTATATAAACATATTTTAAATTTTAAATATCTACATATATGTATTTTGTTTTTCTCGCACCAATTTTAAATGTGACTTATTTTGACAGTTCTTGTAAGAAACTTTTCGCAAAATATTGTTACAGAAACACTTTTTCTCACATCCTTCCAATAATTGCTGGAAAATTATTTAAATGACAGATAATTCTCGCAACGGAAAGCTACAGAAACACGTGTGTGAGAAAACCCATTTTTTGTGTCATTTTGCACTGTTTCTGTCCCGATTCACTGGTATCATGCGGAACATTTTACTATGCGAGAAATACAGAAACGGGCTACTGGTACCACTTTTTCCAATTATTTATTATGTACTCCTTTTAAGTGTCGTATAAGACAGCTTATGCTTTTGCCTTTAGGCTAGGTTAGGTTAGGTTAGTGTGACCGGTCACAAAGACCCCGCATAGACCAACTAGGTCCCTAGCGTTACCACGTTGTCCGATAGCCCACAGAAGAATGTAAGAAAAAGGTCATTTCGATGTAATGTTACTTTTACTGCTTTTCCCTTTGCATGGAATTAAGTTTGCACGCAGCTGTATCTGTGGATTTTTCTATCTAAAATATACAAAAAGAAATATAAAAATAATAAAAAATCAATTTAATTGCATATTTACCTTGAGCAGCCAATTTTTTCAACAACACCTTAGACCTAAAAATATTAACAGCTGCCATTGAAAAGTTTTAAAAAATTCCCGGGAATTCCCGCTATATTTCCCGGGATTTCGGGATAAACAATTTACTGGAATTCCCGGGACTCTACATTCATTGTATATCGTATCTTACAAATTAAAATTTAAATCAAACGCAAAATTCACTGGTCGTCTATATTAAATTTCATTTAATCAAATATTTATAAAATTTTAATAGAAAATTTAATCTGCTAACCAACACCTGAAAACTCGATTATTAAAATCTGTTACAAAAAAACTTTAAATTAGACGTCTTTGGCATTGTGTATTCATTTAATTTTGGTATTATTTTCAAAGTTAACAGCCCACAGCCGACCAACTTAAGCAATATTTTTCTTTATTGCCACCTTATTTTGTTCTATTTAATTTCGATGAATAATAGAATATTGTCGTTGGCGGCATATTACATTTCTGTTTACATCTAAAGTACATATTTTTATTTTTATTTCCTGCTGGCGCTGTGGATTAAGTTGCGCTAATATTAATAACAGTATCTACTTGCCACAAGAATCCCCAACCGTTGAGGGAATATTTGTGTTTCATCTTTGACGGCTTTGTCCTGTAAAACAAAATAATTTACTTACGTATTTTGGTTAAGGCACGTACACTGTTGTTAGTGAGAAAAACTTTTTTCAATTTTTTTCATGTTTCTCATCATTGTCAGCGTCATTTACATTTTCATTATAAACATTAATGTGTATATTTTAGAAAGTGGTTGATTGTTGTTGTTAGATTCCTTGTTGAAGTTTTTCTTATTGTTGTGTTTTTCTAATCTGTGTTTACAATGTAAATTTTTAAACTTTCATTGTGTTATTGTTGTCTTTTTATTCTTATTCCGATTCTACTTAAAAGCTTCCCTGTGTTTATTTGGAGACTCACAAACAATGATATCAAAGTATTTGTGTTTTTTTTTTTTTTTTGTTGCTGCTTCATAACAAAATATTGTGTAGGTGTGCACTATGGAAAAATTTGCGCAAATTTTACAGCAAAGAAATACGTAGTTAATTCAAAATTAAAAAAGCAATTATTGATTCAGTAAATAACATAAAAAGTTAGAATTTACTAGCGAAAAACCAAAAGCTTGTGTTATTTGCCGCTTTTTTATTTTATATTTTATCCTTAAAGTAGAAGTACATAACACGCCTTAATTCGTCGACGTTTGTCGTGCGTTAAAAACTATAGCGCATGAGAAATTGCAAGTTACACAACGCGCGTTAAAAATCCGTTCCTGTCAGCTGTTTTTTATATCATGATTTTTTATTTCGTTGAATTTATTCTTTTTTTATAATTTTTTCTTTCACGATTTGCAAATTTGTTAATTTTTTTTTTATTGTCAGCTGATTTCTTTTTAAAAAATATACAACGCGTTAAAAAGTTCAAAGATAACCAACTTTCTGGCGCTAACGCGTCAACTTATTTTGCATGTAGCTTGTTCTATTAACAAACACTAGTTTAAACTTTTTTGACAGAAGTCTACAGAGCGCGCGTGCACTAACGTGTGTTATGTACTTCTACCTTTAGTATTTATCTTTGAATACCATTGTGCAAGAACGAACTGATATTACTTGCTAGCTGGCTGGCTGCAAGGTGAGATAAGATTAAAAAGAAAATAAGTTTTTACAAGTTTAACGAAACTTTTTTTCTCGTTTACTAAATAAGTTTTTTATTAATAAATGTATAAGATAAGTCTTTTATTATATTTTACCATTATCCTGCTTAAATACATTGCGTGTTTCTCATCTTTCGTTCGGTGAATTGAAATGAAATTTTTTAACCTCAATTTTGCTTGTACAACTAAATAACTGTTAATGCTGGCTTTAGTTATTTCGATTTGTTGCTTCTTTTTCTTGTTGTGGTTAACAAAAAAGTCAACTGAAGTTTTGCTGAATTGTTTGATTGCACGTGTATACCCTGAACTAATAAAATATTCATGACCGATATCAAATTCAAAGCCAAATAACAAAACTTAAATTGCCAAATATTTTTAAAGATAAAGCAATTCGACTTTAGTAAATTCTTGATCAAATTTTAATATATTAAATGTTTTTTAATTATTTAAACGAATATTTATTATTTTTAAGAATTGCAGTTTTATTTTTATAAATTTTTAGTTTTGTTTGTTTGTTTTTACCACTGTTTGCTGAGAGAGAGAGAGAGACGGAGAGATATGCTGGTAAACGCTACAGCAGTAACTGTCCGCAATCAAATTTATAGCAGGCAGCGTGACCCCTGTGATAATAAAGTATCAATTTCAACTTTTGATAACTTCTGTAATCTTTTCTTTAAATACCGCTTTGTATAACTTTTACCTATTTGTTGCAACTTTCTAACCCTTTTTAGAAATAGAACCTGTTGTAAAAACGTTCACGTCGCAAGCAGCTTTTATATGCACAGCGTTGCCGTTGTGCAAATTTGACTCATTTGACACATTAGGAGCCTTCGTCAGCATTCTTTGTATCTTGTAACTGGATAGTGCCTATTGTAAATTTTATGTATTTAACTTAATTATTTTAACAAATGAAATCTGGGAATTTATTTCTCATGGTGAGTACATTTATTATATAAATTTTCATATTATTCGAATGTGTATTCTAAGTCAAATTACAATCCTCAAAAGCTTTTTTACTTTAATAGTCTTATTCCTTCAATATTTTCCAAGAATATTTTCTATGCACTATCAAAATTTTCGTTTGCATATTTCTGTTACGAGGCTTACTCTAGCAATACACATTCGAATAATATGAAAATATATATAATAATAAATTCCGTTAATAAGTTAATGAGTAGTACCTTTATAAATATATTTTATATTATAATCCTAAAGGCTTTTAAAGTATTAAAAAATATTAAAAGCCGTACAGCATAAAAGGGAGAACGAGCCGCTTACACAGATTAAAATCTTAGAGAAACATTCAAACTCATACTTACGCACATACATTTTTCCAATATAAATCGTAAAAACAGAAATTTTTACATATTTTTGGCTTTTGCGACTAAATACAACAATGGTTGGGTGAATTTTGGAATATTTGCATCCTTATTTAGTCATATTGTGATGGTGTGTGTTCTTTCACCATCATAACCAGCCAACCTATAACACTAACACCATTACCATTACAGCTCCATCAGCACCGCTACCACCACAATAAAATAATAATCATAATCATAAATTGCACTGTACAAGTATGGTCGGAAAAGTTGCGTTTTGCTCGCATTAAACTTAACAAAAACAAGTAAGAGTGCTATGCTCATTTATGCCGAACCTTATATACCATTCACCATGGTGCGCTAAAAACAGAAAGCTATATAAATAAAGTTCTTTAGATATAAATATTTATATTTGTGTCATGGCCCCCCCTCCAATGCCCCCCAAATTTTGTCAGATTTTGTGTATTGGTAACCAATATGCTTGTACCTAATTTAAAAACTCTGCCGTTGCCGTTCTCCAGATAAACATAAACAATTAAAAAAAACAGCAACAAGGGATTTATAGGTCTCATGATATCTCAGCCATTTTATGCCCGCTCTGGCTGAATTGCAATAGCAAACTTATGTGTGATATAAAGATATTACTACCTAGTCCCCATCGTTTCTGGGGTCTTCCGAAAACTCATTTAAACATAGATACGAACGGACGGACATGGTTAAATCAACATCGCTCCTCAAATGGCCCCATAATAATCATGTATGGGCATGTTCTGGAAATTGAAATGAAGTATATTGAACGAGATTTTGATTTCAATCATTGACGAAATTACCGCAGTTTTCCTTATTTTTAGGAGTTGTTCATATAAAGATAACACTTTGCTAGTTGCAAAATTAGAGAAGCCGGGCACATGGCGTTTGTACATAATTCGGTTACGCTAAATCCAATGGTGCTAACCGTTTTTTAGGTTAGCTCTTGTTTTCGAGATATACCGTTATTTCGAAAATGGTGGAGGTTGCACAACATGTATTCTCGTTACTGGTTTAGTTTATAATAGTTTATTACTAATGGTGTTTTCTTTTCTACAAAAAAATGTGATATTTTATTAAAAAAATGGAATTTTGTCTTCGTTTTTGAAAAATGTTTTGCTCTCTAAAAGGGCAGCATGTTTTATTCTAAAACATTCACCCTTACTTATGGCATAAGGCATTACATTTTTCGTCCCGAATAAATCGAGAGTGTTGTTAGTGCCCGGTTAAAAAGGCAATATATGATGTTTATATATGGGGCTTACAACGGCGAAAATTGCCTCAAAGAGCAACAAAGCTACGCGAAAATTGCAAAAACTCGGAAAAGTTTGCAAAAATAGCAAAAAAATGCGAAAAATTTATTTATTTCAATTGAGCCATAAAATTGATTTAAAAAAGTCCTTAAAACTATAAGGAATGGCAAAATTGCTAAATTAGCGGAAATTCGCAAAAATTTATTTGTAATCGCTTAATCGGTATAAAAACAAACTGTCAGAAAATAATGAAAAATAGCGTTAAAAATTTAGCTGTAATGATGAAGAACAATTTTTGTCAGGGTATTTCACTTTTTCATATCTTGTGTTTGGTTCTCGCTAAATATCAAATAGCATTTTTACAAGGCTGGGAAGACATTTTATACATGCACCTTTTTAGAAGGCGATATTTGTTGTGTAAAAAAGAAAACGGCATAAAATTACCTGAGCGCTGCAGGGACAAAATTTAAGAATTTTACTAAGCCGCCATATATGTATGTATGGTTGAAATTATTAAATTTGGCTGCTCCTCGATGGGTCAAATGTATGACCAACCCCACTTTATTTTTCATTTTAATCACTTATTTCTAACATACCTACCCACTATCTCCATTCGTTAAGATGCTCCCAATTAAAATGTTCAATGCAGACTAGAAATATATTGAAGAAAAAGTCTCATAAACGCCCCTAGTGTGATATTATATATGACCGACCTCAATTAATTTGTTGTCCTTAACATTTTCTCGAGACATACCAGCCCCTTATCCCCACTTCTTTGGGGGCTCCAATACAAATATTGTGTTTTATGAAATTCCAAAATTAAATAAAATTTTTTGACTTTTGTGAATAAAATCAAAAGTTGCTAATTTGGTGGCTTATTTTGGTTGCAGCTTCGTTTTTTATATATCTGAAAAAAATTTGGAAGCCTTGCTGCATTTTTCAATTTTTTATGATTTTTTAAATAAACAAAAAATTCAAAATTTTGATAAAAAAATTATTTTTTTTCAAAAAACAAAATTATGTTTTTAAAACGACTGCTTATATTACTTTTCTTAAAGGAAATGTTATTTCGGAATTTCGGTTTTTTTTATTTTTTTCAATAAGCTAAAGCGTTATTGTGTTACGGGAACATATGTTGTGCAACCTTCTCCATTTTCGAAATAACGGTAGATCTCGAACATCAGAGCTAACCTAAAAAAACGGATTCAGCGTATCCAAATTAGGTTAAAACGCCAAGTGCCAAGCTTGTCTAAAAAAAAGTATCAATTTCGAGCAAAGTGTAATTGGTACTCAAATTTTGAAGTATACAAAAAAAGAGTGTTTTTATCAACTTTCTTTACATGATCGTTAAATCCACTTATTTTCAATTTATGGAACATGCCCGATGTTCTTTAAAGGGTCTAAGATCATTATTGAAGAAATTACAAATGACATGGCAAACATATTTCCTTTACAACCGTGGTGAAGGGTATAAAAAAAACTAAATAAATCCAGCTAAAAAGGAAACAACAACTAAATACAACTACTATAACAGAAAAATTATAAAAAAAAAGTTATTGCAAAGTTGTGGATTTTTTTTTTGTAGTTTGCGCCCAACTTTCGCACTTACATACACATTAACACACACATACACACACGAACATTTGTATGCCAACATAAATAAATAGAAATAAGCAGTAAAATGTTTAAAAATTACAACATCAGCAAATGATAAATTAACATCTACTTTTGCTTCCGCTGACGTTGCCTCCACAACTGCCACAACTGCTCCATCGTTGGCTGCTACCACTTGCAATGTAAATAGCTTGAAGTATTTTTATTTTTGTTGTTTGGATTTATAGAGCAATGATTTTTTTTTTTTTGCTGCATTTTTTTTTTGTAAAGCGGCAACAGTTCAAAATTTATTATATGTAGAGTTTTTTCTGTGATGCTGCTGCTGCTTTTGCGGCTCCATCTAGTTTCGTTTAATGGAAAAATGCTTAATGTCAGTCGGCATTTGTGTTAAGAAAAAAGCTTAAAAATAATTATGGGAAAAATCTAAGCGCTATTGATTTAATTTTCTTTAAGGTTCAATGACTGGAAAAAGTGTTTATAAAAAATAGATCTAAAAAATGTATATTTTTTTTGCCAGATTTTAAATGAAATGAAAAAAATCCAATAAATTAAGCAATGGATGTCCTTTTATACCCACACTCAATAATAGCGTAGAGGATATTATGCGTTTGTGCAGAAGTTTGTAAATGAAATATTGGTCATAGACATACATTTTGTGTACCGATCGCCTTAAAATCATTTTTTAATGGATTTACCGATGTCCGTCCGGCTGGCTTTGTGCGAAAAGTGCAATTTTGGAGAAAACTCGATGAAATTCGGTACGAAGGTTATAATTGCCATAAGGACCAAACCTATTGAAAATGGGGAGAATCGGTCATAATTGAAATTCTTGCAATGCAGAGAAGGGGCGTAAAAGCTTGTCATATAACCGCTCAAAGTTTATTTAACATAATCGACAAATTTAGATTTATGTTTGAAAATTCAGGCGTCCATATAATTTGTGTCTCTGAGACGTGGCTTGGCAGATATATTACTTAAACCTTGGTTTCACTTTCAGGTTACAATCTATTTAGAAATGATAGAACGGATGGCTATGGTGGAGTTGCGATCTATGTAAAACAAAGAAGTTAACTGTACGGTAAAAAGGAAAAGCAATAATATAATAATAAAGTTGAATTTCTATTTATTGAAGCAGCTAGTGCAGTTGAACTTTAGCTGATGTTACACCACTGTCCACTTCATAGGACGTCGTTCGTAGGCGATATCAGCTCCAATCTACTTGATCAATCAAACTTAGCACAGAATATGAAATTATTCAACCTTATTTCCGCAAATACTAGCAGCGCTACACACTTCACATCATTAAGTAACACTTTAAACGATTTATTCTTTGTCTCCAATAAGGAAAACATTTTAAAATATGACCAGTTATCTGCCTTCTACTTTTCTGGGCATTGGATCTAATTTTCATGATATTTGACATTCCTTTGCAAACCTATTTAACACAATTAAATTTCGTATTTTTAACCATTTCGCTACAAGTTTTTACTGGGTTACTAAAAAATCCAATTTTTTGGATTTTTAATATCACTGGCCCTAACAACAACAAGCATTACTCACTTTTGAAAAAAATGTACCCCAAATGTGTTTTTTGGCCCGTTTCCATATGGATACATATTCCGGTTATGGCAAAGAAATTTTGTTAAAAAAACTAACATAAATAGTTGAAAAATGCACGGAATGCTATAAGATTTTGCAAAAATTCGTTCTATTCGAGCGGAAATCACATTGTAAAATTTCGTGAAGATCGAACCATAATTTACTGTTAGACCCATATAAGCCATACTTCCGGAAACAGTTTATTTCGCATAAAACCGTCATAAATAATGCTACCAGAATAAAATTACATATTTCACAGTTTTATAAGAATAGAAATCACAGTAATAAATTTCGTGATGATCGGTCCATAATTTGCAATAGGCCCCATATAAAAAATACTCAGCAGCATCAAATGTAAAATTATTTTATATGTATTGTGTGTATATTATTCAATACCATAACTTGCGTTTGTATCCATATGGATACATACAATGTTTCAAAAATCAGCATAGCTTTTTCCGACTTAAAAATAAAAACTATTGATGCAAAAAGTTAAAATAAACCTTTTTCTTTATGTTGGATGTGTCGTTTTTAAACATGGTGATATATATACATGTTATTTGAAAGATAAAAAACCGTTTTTTAAAAAAAAATTATATATAAAAAACGTTTTTTTAAAAATGCTATATTTTTCTCAATTTTGTAAAAATCCAAGAGCTTTTCATTAAAAATGATTCATAAGATCTTAAAAAAACAATAAAATGCCGATATCTAAGCCAATTCTTTGACCTGGAGATTGTCAGATGCCTCCAACGTTGAGTGTATCCATATGGATACAATGTAGCGAAAGGGTTAAACGCATAAATTATGCCACCTTATAAAAAGAGTTTCTAAATATTACTGTAAATTTTTAGATTGGCTTTGTGAGGAACCTCCAGTTACGCCGAGTTTGAAGGTGGGGTTCTGCTCAGTCGCGTCCAGGGTCTGTTACATAAATTTATTTGCGAGAAATAAAACGCTTATTTAGATTCAGGTTTTATTTCTTTTTTTTTCTTGTCACTTTAACACACTTTCTATAGGTTGTTTTCGGTTCACACCAGGTTTTCGGGGAGCTCTTTCCGCCTCATGGAGCTCTAGTTGTAGCCAGAGCCAGTGTCCTACCACTCCTGCCCTCTAACTCCTACCCTTCGTTCATTTTGGATGTAAATCCAAGACTACACTGGGTCCCTCTGATTTCTGGGTTTAACCTCAGAAATCCCTACCGCTTAGCTCTTACTCAGTGCTCTTCTCCCCTTCCAGACTGGATGTAAATCTCAGTCCAGCTAAGTCGGATGCAAATCCTCCTCACTTAACTGGTTGTATTCTTCACTATCAATGAATTGGCGTTACCTACTTAATTAAAGGCACTGTGTAATGTTTTCACTTTTTTGTATTTTCAATTCATACCATTTCTGTTACAACGCCTCACCTTGCAGTCAAAAATCGAAGAGAGCTCCATTATCTTATACACCTCTGGCGTATAAGTACATAAATGTTGCTCTACTTTAATTTAAACCGCTTGCGGTACACTCTCATCACACTGCCTGCTGTATTGCATCGGTTGTTTGCTTCTCTTCTCTGCTGACAACTATCTGTTGACATCACTCTGCTATCGCCCCTCTGTCACGTTTCCTCTGCTGACGCCACTCTGTTGACTACTCTATTAACCCTGCTAGTCAGTATGACACTCCGCCTACCCCTGATTTCGTTTAAACTCCTGTACCCCATCGACCTCCGGATTATCTGTAACGAAAAATAAACCAAGTTGGCGGATGTAAATGCACGATGTTCATTGTTTTTTGCGTAACTTTATTTGACAAATTCACCCATGGAAAGGCACACAATTGAGCAGCGCGTTAAGATTATTGAAGCCTTTTACGAAAATGAGAGCTCAATTCAAAATGCATTTCGTAACTTTGGTGTTCGATATCGCGAGACAAAAAGGGACTTCTTGTGGTCAGAAATTAAGGATATGGACTTGGACGAAACAATGGTTCTTTTGCGCGAGAAATTCAGTTGCCGTGTTTTATCACGTCGTGGCGTTGTTAATTGGCCGTCACGATCATGTCATTTGACGCCGTTGGTTTTTTTCTTTGGGAATATTTAAAAGAAAAAGTGTACGCCAATAAGACAAGAACAGTTCAAGGGCTTAAGGGCGAGATAACGGCACATTAACGATATTGCACCTCAATTATGTCTCAGAGTCATTGGAAATATTTACCATCAGAAAGAGGTAGGCCACCGAAGCCTTGTCGAGCATTAACCATATATTTTATTTCACACATAATTTTATTTAATTTACAATTTAAATTATGCGTTCTGGTTGGACCACCCTTTATATTATCAAATCTTAACATACATTTTTGGAATGAAAGTGAATAATAAAATCCTTGATAATTAAAAAAACAAATATTTTTTATGACAAAATGGAAAAAATTAATAAAGATATCCATATTTATGTATGTATGTAAATCTTCTGTTAACTTAAACTGTTATGCACTCTGTTAGCTAAAAAAGGAAAATTAAAGCCAGAAATTACAAATCTAAGTGTCTTTGCCCTTTTGTAGGTTCTGAAAATACCTTTTTTTAATAATTTATTTTATTAAAAACAACATTTTGTTTTTAATTTCTCTCAATTTTTGTTTAAGCAAATCATTTTATGGAGATTTGGCTTTTCCGTAAACACTTAAAAAAAATTTATGTATAAAAGCTTTTTTTTCATATATGTATGTACATAAATCTTAGTTAAAACTAATTTCCAAATACTAAAAAATATATTTTTTATTTCAAAAAAGTAAACATTTTATATTAAATACATTTACTTAAAAGTATTTTAGAAAACTTAAGCAGCAATCCGTAATTAAAACAATTTAATGTTTTACCTTTTTTTCTCTCCTCAAATCATCTCTAATTTTTTTTCCCAGTATGTTTTGTGTATGTTTATGTTTGCTTATCTGGTTATTTACATGGTAAACTTTTCTTCTTTTTTTTTTGTGGAGTTTTAATTGCACTTTATCAAGCTTTTTCAAAATTCAGAAGAAAAAACAACATTTAAATCATAAAAATCCTTAAAAGCAAAACTAAAAAAAGATTGCATACTTAAGGGGGAGAACACAACACATACACACATACATAGTTGTGAACTATGTCTAACTTATACATTTAAACTGCATCGAATAACGAATGCCAGAGTTAAAATGTTTAACAACAACAAGAAAAAGTTAAAGGCAATAGCTACAACAGTAACAACAAAATAAAAACCGATATGGCTGATGTCTTATTCTGATTTTTTTCCTTAATGCGCTACTTAAACTTTTAAGCGTTTGTTTTAGTTTGATTTTGTTGTTTTTATTTTGTTCTCTATCTATGTCTGTATTTACGTTGTTTTATTACTCCTTTATACATTTTTTATGATGTTGCTGGCTGTGAACTAAATAAAAATCAAAAAAAACTAAAGAAAATTTGTAAAAACGAAGGAAAAATAAAATACGCAACTACAAGATGAACCACAAAATTTACCTTAAAAAAAATCTTTTAACAACAACAACAATAAGAAGAATTTCAAACATTTGTATTCTTAACTTTTTCTTTACATTTTATACTGTTTATTTTCTTCTCTCTTCTATTAGTCCAAAGAGAAAAAGAATTTCTTTTTTTTAAACATGATTTATTTTTTGTTTTATAAAATTTGGCCAGTTGGAAATTATGAATATTTTAAAAAAAGCATTGCAACTGCACAGTTAAATAAAAAAGTTTTTGTTGCTCAATCGACTTTTTGAATTCTCAATTATAGAAGCGTGTAATTAGTAATATTTTAAAAACCAACATCCCCTTTTTAAATATTGATTTTCTTAGGAGTTTTGTATGAAAAACTTTAAATGCGTTTTTCTTGTAAACTATAAGAGCTAAATAGCAAAATAATGATAACCTGTGATGACTCCTATTTCCCATAGAAAATTTTAATGGCAAACAAAATTGTTACAATGTTTCTGCATTGGGCGATTTTGACACAAAAGTACCACTTCTTTCACATACGCTTTGTGAAACCATCTACAAAAATTTTATTCTAAATTTCAATAGTATTCACTAAAAAAATAATTGTACAAAAGTTTCAAAAAAATCCGCTAAGTATTTAAAGAATAAATGAGCAATAAAAACTGTTTGGACAATTTTGACCCGTTAATACAGGATAGAGGTTTATTTAGATTTTTAAATAAATATATTTATTGTGGTCTTGAAATAAGTAAAAAAAATATGGAAAACAGTGCCAGAAGAATTTCACTATCCACTTAAATATCGAACATTGAAAAAATTAATATCCACGACACAATTGTTGATAGCAAATTTTGCGATCATATTTCAAGGGGCGATGTGATGAAAAAATAAAATGGGCACATTTTAATTCGTGAGTAAAAATTGCGTTTTTATCTTGATGATTGCTGACTAATCGTGAAAAGGCCTGCCATATTTGCCGAATTATCGGCATTTTGCCGATTTCTTGCCCCTAAATTATCGAAGTGCCGATTCGCGGATTTTTATCTTACTTTTTTGTTTGGGTTAGTATAACTTTTTAATTTTCTGCAACACTGGAATAGGTACATGTTACATTTTTAAGCTTTTATTTGAAAAATATTCAACTTTGAAGAATAAAAGAACTAAATACAAATAAACAAGACAAAAGGTTTTTTGACCAAAGAAATCCTTTTTAAACCTAAAATAATTCAATTAAAATTTAAATAAAAAAATTATTCTTATAATATTATACGAAATTGAGGATGATTCAGGTACATCCGATAGCCAATCTAAAGTAGGGAAGTCAAGTAAACTTGCAAACATATTGGCAAACAAAAATTCAGAGTAAAACGTTATAATTTTAGTGTTGTATTTCCAAAATAAGTTTCCTTTCACATTCTTTCGAAAATGTGGAAAGGATTTTTAGCCAAGTCAACCTAAATAAAACAAAATATTAAAAAATTTAAATTTAATTTTAAATGATTTTGTTATTCGTGCTTAATTTCCCAATTTTTATTTTTGATAAAAGCACTGAAATTTATCGTTGATGGGATAAGCTATTCCTATGCGCATTTCACTGGTTGCTTAGGCCAGATCATCAGGAAACTTCATCCATTAAGATTTTAGAAAAACGATAGATATTAAACCAAATAAAACTGTTAAGCATATGTACCAAATTTGATCAAGTTATTTCCAAAATGGTGAAATGTACTTTGCGCACAAGGCTTACACGGACAGCCAGCGATTCAAAAGGTGTTTCCATGTCGATTGGTATACTGAGACGGAAATATGACCTCAGTTGCACACTTTTTCACAAAGGATGGAAGTAATGCATCGATAAAAATTTAATTGCATTATTGATTGATTTTTGCGCATTGGGTATAATTAAGATTAGTTCTCGACTGAAAGCGTTTGCACAGATTTAAGTTCTTTTATATAAAAATATGTTTATGTGTGTGTGTTTGCACGCGTTTAGATATTTTTCTACTTGATCACAACACAATTTTTACTTGTCACATTTGTGTCGCAAACAGGAAGAGCCCCAACAGCTACGCCTTTTTTAACGACCAACAGCAGGCAGAAGACCAAACAACATCCTTATTGTTGCTGAGAACAAAAAAAAAAATATGTAATAAAAATTAAAGAAAGTACCGTACAGCAACAATAAAAATACATAACAGCAGCAACATCAACTATGACGGCACAAATAACAACAAATGCGAAATCTAAGTGTAGAAAAAATATAAATAAATAAATAAAAGTACAACAAGCAATGTTGTTGTTGTAGCAAGCTCAAAACGGAAGCGGAAATCAGTAACAAAATGTGCCAAGGACAGTTGCAAGCATACGTATATATTTTTAAAAAATATATTTTATTTTTTGTTTTTATCCGAGTGTGTATGTGTGTGAATTTATGAAAGAGTTTTTTTTTATAAATTTTGCTATAAATATATAAAATGTCTAGTTCGTGTGTTGAACTTAACAGAGAACAAACTATTGCAAAACTTAAAAAAGGACAAGATTAAACGAATATTCAAGTTTCACAAAAATACATTCGAAAAATGTTTTAAAAAAAGAACTGCTCAGTTGGAGAAATAAATAAAAAAATATTGATAAATGTATTTATATTATTTATCACAAGACAAGAAATATGTGGTACACTGGTAAAGGATTTCTTAAATGAAAATATCGTAGTGAATGGTTATTCCAGAGGCTTGAAGACATGGTATATGGGGTTCTTCGTTATAAGAATGTCTCCAAATTTCTTCTTATTTATAATTCAAGCTCTAGGTCAGGTTATGTAAAAAATAATTATTTATTGTTTATCCAATATTTCGCTGTCACAATAAACAGCTTAACAAATTTAAATTTTGTTTTTGAAAAAATTGGTTTCAAAATTTATAAACCAAAGATCCCTGAAGAAGCTGTCCATTGTGACAGCGAAATATTGGATAAACAATAAAAATAGACTAAATAATGTATCCAAATATTATAGACATCAACGCTTAATTGAATTTTTATGTTTTGTGAAATTTTTGTGATTTTTAATGTAGAAAAAAAAAGAGTTGCTTGAACTAACAAGTTATATTTTTATTGTCAAAGTGTAAAAAGTAAATTTTTCTCTTTAGTAAAAAAGTATAAAACCAAATGTAGAAAAATGTTCTCAAGCAATTTATTTATTTGTAACAAAAACAAACTAAAATTGGCGATAAAATATCGATGTCTCATACAATTTTACGCAAACTCCTTTTATATGCGTGGATACCACGATGATTAATTTTGTAAATATCGGTCCATAATTTACCACTGTTCCCACATAAATCCCACTCTCAGAAAACTTTTTACGTAACCTAAAACCGTAACGAATATTGCTTTTGTGATGAAATTTTGTTTAATTTATTTTTTCATACGAATAGACAGCACACTTGTTTGGTGAAGATGGGTTCATGATCTACAGTAGGCCCCATATAAAACCGCACTCTCGGAAATTAATTTAATATGCCCAACATCGCAATAAATAATTCAGAAATTATATTGCCGAAGATAGGTTTGCAATTTACCGCAGGCCCTACATTAATTAATTAATATTTATACGCCTAAAAAAAACTGCAAAAGTAACTTTAGTAAAAACTGGTTTGATGTAAAAAGTGACTATGAGCAAGTAAATTACTTAACCTTATTCATAAAAAATATTTCAGGCTAATAAAACGAATTTTTTATGAAGAAAAGTTACCCAATTAAAAAAAATTTCTCCTGATATAAAATTAGCTTTTTATTTTATAAAAAAGTTTCTAAATTTACCTTAAAAAAATCAGTCACCGATTCGCACAACTACAAGGCGACCTTATGATTTTTTTTAGCGCACATAATCGTCCATCTGAACAGGGTGGTTATAAACAAAACTGCCCCATATGTAGTGAGTCCAATCCACAACAGACTCCATCAAATCCATAAAATGCACTGTTTAAGGCCAACGCTCGTCTATATTTTAAAAAATGAGGCCAAAACGTTGATTGAACGTTGATAATAAAACGACGTGCCAATTAGCCACCAAGATCGTACGACTTGTCACCTCGCGATTTTTTCCTGTATGGCTACGTAAAGTCGCCTATGAGGCCATAGGCTTCTCATAGGAGCCAATCAACAATTGACGTCCAACTTTGAGGCCAACTTTGTTCTTGTGATTTGTGACTTAAGCCTATAGTACACGGAATGTTATAAGCCAAATTCGTATGTGGTTCTGGCGTAATTTTGTCGTCATCACACATCACGTACTTGCTATTGTGGCTTTGTTGTGACGTCAAAATTGTGACTGCAGGCTTTACCGTTACGAAAAAGCGGACGAACAGCCGGGATAACCATATGCCCAAAAACATTTTCGAATGTTAAAGCAAAGTATATATCATTTGAATATAATATTTTTTTGTGTGAAATTTTACAATTTTCAGTTTGATGGGTTTTAAGAAACGTAATTTGTATGGTTTTTAATAAAATTCTGCTTTTTAAATCAGGCTTACAACTGTGGTTGAGAAGACTGTGCATTTTGTTGGATCCGCAATATTTTAAATGGTATACATTTTTCTTACTGCAATCAAATATTTAAAGTATTTGTTTTAAACTAAATGCATTTCAAATTACCTGATCTACACCTACAAGATTTACCCACACTTTACAGACAACAATAAAAATGTTACCCAATTTGGCTAATTACCCACAAAGTGGACACACTAATTCACATCTGTAGTTTATAGTGCATTTTACTAATAACATTTTTGCTAGATACCTTAAATTTACTTTCTGTGTTACTGTGCAGCCACATAGCGTTTCAAACAAATCGTTTTAAGCCATCGCTTGATGTTTTAAACAGTTTTTTTTCCCAGATTTATCTCACACAAGATACAAAAAAAACCCTTATAAAAAATTAAATTTTATAAAAAAATACGAAAACTGTCTCACGCTTACACACATACGAGAAACAAAAAGTCGCCAAGAGGAATTGCAAAGCAACATGGCTGCAATCAAAGTGAGCAGAAATGCGATTGTTAAGTTGTTGTCAGTTCAGTGCTAGTAAAGCGACAATACAAAAAATTTGTTCTTGTTGGTAAAAAAAATTTTATGACCCCACACAGTCAAGTATTGAATGTTACTTGGAGATGCAAAACAAATAAACAAAAGAAGAAAAAACTTAAAACAAAAGAACAAAGAGAAAGTTAAATAAAATGGAACGACTAGATTTCACTAGCGACGCAGGACGCTGCAGCGTTGGCCTCATCAAATTTGCATTTATGGAAAAAAATGCAGCTAAACAAGTTTAACAAACTTTCGGCGAAGTATGGAAAAAGTGTGTAAAGATTTCGAAAAAAACTTGCACCTTTTTTTTATTTTAAGGTCAAAATACTTGTTGTTTTTTTGGACTTTTCATCCAAAATAAGCAACATTTAATACTTGTTGACATTTTGCAGTCAAACTGCAAAATTAGGGGTTTGAAACTTAAAAGTCTCAATTTCTTCTCAGTAAATGCCCAATTAAGTTCAAATAATACTTTAATATCAAATATTGAAATTGAAATTGAAGGGCTTATCATAAGTCTTCCGAATTGAAAGTGTATCTCCTATTGGGTAAACCCATTCCAATATCCCCTCAAAAGATTTTTAGCTATGTTGCAATTAGTTGCTGATTTAGACGATAACTGACTTTTTATATTTTAATGTTTTGTTGAATTTTTTTCATAATAAGTGCCGGTTCACACACGTCACGATTGACTCGTCAAGTCTTGAGTTTTTAGGACAGAGGGGAAAATAAATGGCATTCTCTTTTCCCTTCTCGCCTAAAAACTAAAGACTTGACGTGTGTGAAGCGGCACTAACATCATAAGCCATACCAATTCAAAAGAATTAAGTATAAATGTCATAATTTCTTTAATCATGCGAGATTGTGTGTTTATACAAAGACGTTTTGTAAAATAACGGCGAATAAATCTGAAAATCTCGCGAGAAATAATTTTTTTTTTTAAGTTGTAGTTGTTTGAAAGTTGCTAGTATAACACCAGTTCCTAAAAATTACAATTTTCGCCCAATTGCAATTTGTTCTTTACTTTCGAAAGTTATGGAGAGTATGGCAAATCACTCTCTTGTTAAATTTTGAGAGTCAAACTGCCTTACTTAGAGACTTTCAGTACACAGAAAAAATATCTTAAGAATATTTTTAACAACATAGTTTGTTAAAAATAAAATTTTAGGTCAACAAACGTTTTATTTGATTCAATGACAAAATTTATCAAAATTGCGCCTTGCAAATAATTAAATATTTCTTCAAATTCAATAAAACAAATATTTAAATCAAAGTTAAGACAGTAATTTTTACAACTCTTGTTCATTTTTTTAAAAGTTTTGATATCGTTGCAAGTAAGACATGGGTGTTTGTAATTCACATTCGCTTAACAATTTTATTGGTATAATATCTTTAGTTTTTCCAAAATCTTTGGAAAAAGGTTTCTTGATGATCTGGCCTAAGCAACCAGCGAAATGCGCATAGGAACTAGCTTACCCCCAACAATAAATTTTGGTGTATTTGTTAAAGAATAAAAATTGGTAATTGAGAACATCATAATGAATGAATAAATAAATAAAGATTTTGTTTGATTAATTCAAAATTTCCAACAATTTTTTTTAACAAATCACGCAACCATTTTATTGGAAAAAATTATTGTGGTCAACAACTTTTTGTGGTTGTTGACTAAAAATTCAACAACTAGGTATACCTACAAACTTATTTTATCAAACCCGTCATCGGAGAAAATTCAAACTTTTTTTTAATCAAATATTAAATTTTCGTATTCAAATATGATAATAATTTTTTTCTGTGTACGGGTTTCGTAAAAGTTGCTATACTGATGAATAACTAGTAACGTTATCAGAAAAATGGTGCGTTCCATTCACCATTTCGGCGAAGGTAAGGTAATGGCTTTAGATATTTCCAAGGCGTTTCACAGGGGCTGGCATGAAGCTCTCTTGTCAAAACTTGTTGCATGGCGTAAGCGTTACTTTCTGTCGATTTATATTGAGCTTTCTCAGAGATAAGACTAAACGAGTTGTTAAAAAAAGGGTTTCGTCAAACGTCTCCTACACTATTTGTTTTTTTTTCTAAATTAACTTCTAAATCAAACTTTCTACATTACCCAGTTAAAAATGTGCTGCAAAAGGAGCAGGTTTTATGTATGAACTCAGACCTAAAACCACTTTCAACCTGCTGATGGGATGCATGATTTTTGTATTGGCTGTTCCCGGTTCGAAGGACTACTTTCAGCTGACAATAAGCGGTTCTTTTATACTTATAAAACATGCGAACAAAGCACTTTCCTAAAGCGCTTTTTTAAGGGCAAAATATATTAACATATTCATTAATGTTTTAAATTTTTTGTTTTAACTTGTTTAAATGCCGTTTTTCAATCATTGTTGTAATTTATTTCCTGATTTTAATTTAATACAATTATGTATGGACCAAAATATCGGCAAAATGGCCGCCGCGACCTCGGCGACACACCTCTATCCGATGGTCCAAATTGTCGATGACGCTGAGGCATAATTGCTGTTCTATGTGTTAATGTGCAGAATTATCTCATCCGTTACATCTTGAATTGTTGCTGGCTTATCGACGTACACCATTTTTTTCAAATAACACTGAAGTGAAAATGAAATTTTCAATATTTTTAATCAGGCTTAAGTTCATCAAATTTAATTTTCATTAAATTATTTTTATGAAGAAAGGAATTTTACAACATGAAATTAATTAAAATTGTTATTGATAATCATTCATTCTTGACTGACCTGAGATTCGAACCCAGGCGGCTAGTTACCCTGACAAGTCTCGATCGCTACCACTCGATCTCCTCAGAGGGATTTGCCGTCTTACACTCGCAACCATCGACGACTGCTGACGTCATACGAAAAAAAAGGTAAAGGAAAAACATGTAAAATCAATTAAAAATGGAGAATCATTTAAAAAAGCAAATTTCGATCTACGAAAGGGTTAAAATACAATTTGGTTTAAGGATTGATGTTCGACTATGGCGTCAGCAGTCGTCGGTGGCTGCGAGTGTAAGACGGCAAATCCCTCTGAGGAGATCGAGTGGTAGCGATCGAAACCGATAAACCCCGTGGCAAATATACAAAATTTGATGACAACATTTTATGAAACAAATGAATACATCGTATAAAGAGCTACTTACTGATCAGAGTTCAAAAACGTTTTCCTTAATTCATGCAGCTGCTCAAAGTCAAGAATTTTTTAGAAAACAAAAAAAAAGTTGATTTTGATAAAAAATTCTCCTCAGAGTTGAAATTTTGAAATATAACCCTTTGATCACTACACTCACAATATTCTGCACGTAAAATTAACTGAAAATTTAATATAAAATAAATGAAAATTCAGTTAAAAAGCGCTCTACTTATTTTTCATTTATTTTTAACGAAAAGTTTATTTAATATTTACTGTCAAAAATTTAACCCCATGTTGCGCAAAACCAAATGAATTTTCAGTTATTTAAATAAATTAACTATCAAACAATTAACTGAATATTCCGTAAAAACAAAGGAATATTCAGTTATTTTATTAATTCAGTAAGTTTCGTTTACTCCACAAAAGAGCCGAATTTCGAAAAAACAACAGACACGAACCTGTTTGCTTGTTTTTCTAATGAGAAAGAGAGAACATTATTATATACTTATCCCATTAAACACATTTATTTTACTTTCGCTGTACTGACCCCGTTGTTTACAGAAGAACTCTCAATGATAAGACACCAGCAGCATGATCTATGTATATGGCTTCGCAAATATTTTACTTTAAAAATTGTATGTATTTAACTAAATTATTTATTTGCAAAATAAAAGTTAGCTAAAATGCAAAAAGGCGTAGCTAACAAAAATATGAATAATACGTCCATGGATTCTTTAAACAATTTTTAAAGAAAACCATTTTATTATATATATTTTGTTATTTTTTGTTTAGCATTTACCAATTAAACGCACTTGTAATAACGTCCCGTTGTTTTTTGTTTATATGCAGTCATAATAAATTATTATTAATTTTGAATTTTTTGTTAATTACGCCTTTTTGCATTTTAGCTAACGACATATGTTTATAATTATACGTGTTTTTATTGCAACAATAAAATATTAAAATCAGTGTTCGAAAATAAACACGAAATATCGCTCCTTAATTTTCGGTTCGGTAGATTTGTGGAAAACAACACATCAAACTTTTATTAAAAACTGTCAAAACAATATGTAACAAATGTAAATACAATTCGCTTATATAAGCGTGTGCTCTTGCAACAAAAACCAAAAACAATTCAAAATACTACAAAAAAAAGTTCAGCTTAAAAAGTAATTAGCAGCTTGACAGTATTCTTAACACTATATATATCGTTATAAAGATGTCATCTATGGTGATAATAAGGGCTGAAAGGGCCCTAAAATGATAAGTGGCAAAGGTTCTTCAACGTCACGACTTATTAATCACTTTTAATTAGTCTACAAGCTTGACATATATATACGTCAAGTGAAACTTGACTCTGTTCCAAGTAGTTAGTTTTTAAGAGACTGCAAATAATACTTTACTAAAATATGCTTCCAATAATGAATAAAAACTCTTAAGTATTTCTAGCATACCTTCATGCCTAAAACTACACCATATCGGCGAAATCAATGATATGGAAATGAACTTAAAACAAAACTGAAGAAATCAAACAAACTCATGGAAGGGTTTAAATTGTGATCGACGAATTGAAAGATATTTCATACAAAAAGCATGTTCATATTACCATTGCTTCTAATGCTGAAACAAAAAAAAATTGAAATATATAATCCTGGATAAGAGGTTTTGAAGCTTACTGATTCATTTTGACATGCTTAGCCACCAACAAATTAAAACTCCTTTAAGCTTTGTCCACAATCAGAGCAAAAATTTCTTATTTCTTCACAAAGTGTTTCATATATTTTCCTTTCATTGTATTAACGAAAATGTAACTAACGTTTTTTAAAAATTTGAGTCAACTAGAACTTTAGCAACAATTTGTATGAAATTGTTTCTGACGTTTAAAATATTTTTATTTAGTTTTGAATGAACATTTTTACATAATGTTGTAAAAAGTAATAATAAATGCATAATTTGTTGTGGGTAAAATTTGCAAAAGAAATGGTTGCTCTATTATGAACATCAAGTGAAAATGTTTCTTTGATTGTGTAAGAAGCTTTAAAATAAATTTGGGAGAATATCTCAAATAAAAAATTTATTAAATTCATATAATTGTTTAAAACCAAAGTTTTCTTAAAATTTCTACAGCTATGTTCACACCTATTAAATATTTGACGTCCTACACGTAACCACTAGTTTTTTTAAAGAATTGTTTGCTTTTGGAAAATGTTTGGTTAGAGCAAACATTATTTAACGGTTTCTTAATTACATTATAGGTACATAAATGCAATTATCATCTTAAGCTGGGATCACACGATTGCCGCAATGCACCAATTTTCACACTTTTTAATACCCCAATCGTGTGACCGCACAACCAAATGGCTCATGTACCAATCGAGGACAATATTGTGCTTACTTTTACCAATCAAATGCAACCCTGGTGCGGCAATCGTGTGACTGTTTGCTATGCAACCGCGCGTCAATAAAAATGACAAAAATGCACCAATATTTATTGTGTTCTTGTGCGGCAATCAAATAACACAATACGCGCCAATATTTGCCTTTTTTTTATTAGATTTACTTTTTTGTGTTTCTTTTAGTAGGTAATGAAAATAAATATGTATGTATTTATTTATTTTGCATTTAATTTTTTTTAATTAATTATTTTAAGTATGTATGTTCACAAGCATATTGAGCTGTTCTGTGCGAATATTTTTAAGATATTTCTATTCGAACCTAAACATACGAAATTGTTAATTGTTAATTTTTGGAAGATCTTAAAAAATTAAATAAAACTATTCAACAATAATTTGTTTAAGTATATGATTTGTATCATTTATCATTTAATTTTGTTCAATGAACAATCTAACAAGAACTTTCAAACAAATAAAAAAGCTACCACAACAGCTATTTTCGCAGTTAATATACATAAGTAAGAACAATCGTGTGACTGTTCTGCGGCAATTGTTGTAACCATTTGGCTTTGTACCAACTAGCGGCAATTAAATTTGTATAAAACAGGGCAATCGTGTGATTTCAGAAAATTTGGTTGGGGCAATTTCATTATTGTGCGTCAATAAAGCACAATAATAATTGTGTCATATTGGTGCATTTGCGGCAATCGTGTGATCCTAGCTTTAGACATAAAGTTTAGCAAATAAATAGATATTGTTGAAAATAAAGCTTAAGTTTAATTAATTTACTGGTCTTGCTTTTTTTTTATTTTATCGTCAAATACTTGTTAGGTCTGAACATACCTTGAGTCATATCTTTGTATTCTGTTGGTTACCTTAGTGAATTGGTTTGTTTTAATTCTAATTAACTTTTTATTATAAAAACTAATTTGATTTTTGGAATTCTATGTATTCGAATTAAAACCGGTTAACCGGTTATTTTTAAAATGCTTAGCCGAAACCCGGTGTTTTTTAAAATAGCAACTATTCGGAATATTCAAAACCCGGCTATTGAAAAAAGTCGAATAATCGATCTCGCTAGTAGTTGATCATTAAAAAAATTGCGTTTTCCTGTTTACCATCTTTTGAATACAAAAATAATACTGTTCTTATCCAACTCAACAGAAAGACCAACAAAACCACAAATCTCATTGTGTTAAGTTTAGCTCATTAGTGTTCGCTTGTTTATGTTGTACTTACCCTGCAAATAATATTGAACCACCTGATTCATTTTGATTAAATGGACCAATCCATGGACTGGTCTGATGTAATGCAAGCATGGACCATGTCAATGTTAATTTTTATTTGTGGCATAACTATGGCGTTATTACAATAAGTTCTTGTGTTTTCTTCATTCTAAAAAAATATTCTAACTCCTTTTTTTAAATCTTAATACAGAAGTCAATTATCTTTTAAGATCTTTTGATAACAATTGTATTTTACAGTTTTTAAATATTTAATTTTCTTAAATTTATGGAAATTTTTTGTTATTTAAACTGAAAGTACATTTGCCGTCTATACGTAGCAAAATATGTTCTGATTTTTTTTATTGAAACATTTTTATTTTTCCATCTGTTCATTTCCATTCTTTGTATAAATTTTCATACAATGATTCAATAATTCGTTTGCTTTTGTCTCCGAGTGTCAACAAAAATTCAACAATGGAATTTTAAATGGAATGGTAAAATATTTGCATGACTGTTTGTGATTCAGTGTGTGTTATAGAACCCTGCAAATAATATTGGGCCACCTGATCCATTGACTGGTCCGATGTAATGCAAGGATAGCTAGAAGCTTGTGTATACAATGGAGTAGTTTTAAAACTACTCCTTTGTAATCCAAAGCTGGGTTATATGGTCCATGTGTTTTCCATACGATTGGGTTACTTTTGGACTAGTCCTAGTCGCTTGTGGACTACATTTTACACGCGTGTTTGGACTATTCCTATTATTAGCTGGGAACACACACACACACACACGCACAAACACATATCTTAACGCAAAAACTTAAATGAATGAAGTAAAAAAAATACACAAAATTTCATTTCTCAGCATGTCATAACTTATAATAGCTGATTACTTGCTGCCAAACTCACACACATGCATACTTTTCTTAACACCCTCCATAACTACTTGTGAAGAAGGTATACTAAGTTTATCGTTCCGTGTGCAATTTTTTAATATCCCTCTGATACCCCATAAAATACATATACTCTGGGTCTTAAAGTAATTTTAAGTCAATATAGCAATGCCCGTCCTTCCGTCCGTCGTTTTAAACATATATATTGTTGTCAAATTGCTTCTAGCTTTCCTCAGCGCAATCAAAAGAAAAATACGTCCATCCGCACTCTAATCAATCCGAAGCGGTATTAATAGTACAGTGAATACGGATTTTCATGAATCAATTACAAAAAGATTGATTTAAGTACGGATTTTCAATCGCGAAATACTTAACTTACCCATATTCAATCCCGAATTCGTAATTGAAATAATCCCAAAAGTACCCGTTTTACACCTTACAGAATTTCAATTATAAAACACCAGCATCAGTCTCGATATGGTTTTTACTTTAAAAACATACAGCCGTATTCATAATGAAAATTTTGCATGAAGTAAGCAAAAAGTTTATTGATAATACACTAAACAAACTCTGGCTAACGATTAGCTAAGCTCTTGTCAACGAGCTGCCAAACGTTTGCCAACTTGTGAAAACAGCCGTTTAATTAACTTTTTTTTTCAATTTACTGTCTTTTAATGACAAATTCAGCGATGATTAATGCAAAACGTATTGCATTTTTGAGTAACACAATGTGGCATCATAAAAATTTAGATTTGATTTATGAAAGGTTGGCAGATGGAGAAAAGTTCGTTGTACGTAGGGTACAAACTGTGGCTAACTTTTTGTTATGAATACGGCTGTTAATGTTCATATATAACTAAAAATATAAACTAAACGAGAAGCAAGAGTTCTCAATTCTATTTTTTACAAATGAAAATAATGTGTTATCGTCTTGTTCTGTTATTTTTGTTGTTTCTGCACAAAACAAGCAAATCGTTTTCTAACTACTTGTGTGGGGTTTTGTAGTGTCTGCAACAAACTTTGATAAGTTAAATGAGATTAAAACATTCACTTTGTAATTTTACTATCAGAGTGGCACTGCCAACGTATAGTTTAATCTTTTTTTTTTACTTGGCTTAAGAATTTTGTACTGATTATAAGAAATTCCGGGATTAATTTTCGAATTATTCGTACAAAAAGCTTAATTTATTGTATTGAAATACAGCAAAATCGGTTCATAATGAAAAGAGTTAAGAATCCCAATGTAGAACCACCACCCCAAAAATTGATACATAAATAGTGGCAGAATGCATATATTAATATAAGACTTTGCACAAATTAGCTCTATATGACTATGACTTTACCATAGGCTCCATATAAAGTTCACTTTTAGAAAACCATAAAGTACTTTTAAACCCGTACCGGGTAACACTATAAACACTTTTATAATACATTTTGTTCCATCACAGTTTTTTGTTACTAGAAATTACAGAGCAGTCCACAATTTACCATATGCCCGGATTCCTCGGATTCCATAACGAATAATAAAATTCTATTTATCACAGGTTTATAAGACCTGCTAAATTACGTGTAGATTGGTCCATAATTTATAACAGTTCTCATATATAACCCACTCCTGAAATATTCTAACTGTCGATGAAGGGTGTCCAAAATTTGGCAAAGCCAACTATACCGCTCTTACTTGTTTTATATATAAAAAAAAGCTCTGAATACCATGGAATATGGGGCAATTGTAGTTATAGAACTTGTTTGCGTCTGCTTTTCCTGGATTTGTTTGTTTGCTTTTATAATATTTTTTATTTTTATTTCAGTATTGGTGTCGGTAAAACTTTTCCTTTGCCAATAACACATCCATTCGGGTGTATAAAATATGAAATAAAGTATTAACTATGGCAAGAATGTCACTACCAGTGTGTGAATGTACTTGCATCTGTGTGTTTGGGGGTGCGTGAGAATATAAATAAAAATAATAAAGAAAAGGTTTTAAACAAAACGCTGCTTGCTATTTTTTTAAACATTTTATTCTTTGTCGAATTTCTGTATAAGGAAATCTCACAGAACATAAGATTTCCTAATGCATATCGCACTGGTATAATAATAATGCTGTATTAACGCAAAATTGAGAAATTTTTAGTAGAAGCAAAACAATTTTTTATTAAAGGTGTATAAAAAATAAATTTTAAAGCCAATTGTTTCATTACCAAAAAGTAGACAAAATAGCACGAAATGTTTACAGCGGTTGAGGTAATACACGGTTGTTGAACAAGTGCGAAGAGCATCGTGTCAGAAAAATTTGTTTCAGCTGGATTACGAAGTTTTTAAGGCTTAAATTTTACGTCTTTTATATATGACTAGCATTTAACCTGCTACTTCGTTAGCGTCTCCTTTTCTTTCGTGGACATATTTTTATGCCAAAGTTAATTAAAAAAATATCAGTTGTAGAACAAAAAAACTGTATAAAAATATCAAATTTGCCGTATTTTCTTTTTTGGGTACTATTTTCCCCCCATTAAAGTATCAAACATTTCAGTATTGTAGTGGAAGCCCATTATTTAGTACGAATGTGTCAATAAATGGATACCAAAAATAGTTACGATTTTCACCCCTTATATGTGAAACGATAAGTATTTAAATTTTTTTGTATCTCTTTTAGTTTTGGAGATATAAGGTTACCGAATTTTTCCATTTTTACTCTTTTTTGCCCCTTTAACATTCGAATTTCCAAAAATCCCGTCTTAGTGGATCGATTTGGGGAGTGGCCAATCAGGCGTGTGATGATGAATCAGTCAGTAACGTTACAATTTTATATGTATAGATTATTGACAATTGAGTTTGGGGAAAATATTTTGTGCAAAATCTTATGTGGTTGCTGCCCATGAATGAAAAAACAAGATTGCGCACTCAGCCGTACAAAGATAATTTTCTACTGCGCATCTACGTCATCATAGACTTAAAATTAGTGTTTGTTGTAAAAAATGTAAGACGCCACAAAAATGACGGACTTGCGCAATGAGCAATCTTATTTCTTTAATTCATGGTTGTTGCCTATATGTGCAATTAAATTTATTGTAATTTGTATGTTTATAATAATGATGTTCTTCCTTTCGAGTTGTATTGTTCTAGCACTTAAATTAAAGGAAAATCCCTGATGGCAATCATCCAAGGAGATAAAAATATTGGAAAAAAATAAAAGGTTTATTTAATAAAAAAAAAGCTTGACGAATATTTATTTTTAAAAAATTGGAAGGGTCAAAACATTACAACTTTGATAATTTTTTACTGTCTCAATTTTTTTTTGGTAATTTAAATACATATTAGGCATGAATGGGTTAAAAAAGCATGTTTGAACAAAATTTCCTTGTGATAACATGTAATAAAAAGCAATCATTAAATGTCTCTAAAAAATATTTCACTCATTATAAAGAAGCTAAAATTTTTAACTTTAAGAGAGAGATTTAATAAATCTGCTTAAGAGAGAACTTTTTAACTTTAATCTATTAAAGATGGAACTTTAAGTAACATATATACTTACATACGTGTAAACAGCAAATATGTTAGTATGTATTTATGACTACTACACAAATATGTAAGTACCCAGTTGGCCAAGTCCTTAAGACTTCTTTAATGACGGAAAAAAGACAATAGTAAGTCGTAGAAGAGATACTAAAATTTTCATAGAAATGGAGGCGAGATAAGCGACAATGTCAGTAATAATTTTGTCGAACTTTTTATGCATGACAATCACCCTTATCGTGGTTGGCCAATTTAAAATACGTCTGCAACGGTATGGTAATAGATCAGAGGAAATAAGTTCATGTTATCTTTAATCTATAACAAAACAGTCGCGGGCGTATTTTAAATTCGCCTACCAATATAAGGGTGAATATCTACTACTTGGTCGTCAACGACTCCATAAATGACAAGGTCGTCTATTTTGCCGTCCATGACACAAATTATTTCATGGTTAATTATTTCAGACAATTTTTCCATGTCCTTTTGAGTATTTCGCTTGTTTTATTTCTGTAACATGCTGTACATTCGACTTTTAAAAGCAATTCTTAAACTGACAGTGAATTGTAAGCTACAGCCTTCCAGAATAACTTCATCAGCATGTTTGCGGTTTTACTGGTTTGTCCTAGTGCGTAAATTGTAGGAAAGTATTTAATTTAACAGCTTAACTAAAAATAATAGGAGAAATAAGAACAAACCAAACCAAGTTCATTCAACTGCGGAAGAACTAAACTTTGTCGTCAATAGCTTTTTAAACAAGACTTCTTATAAGGCCAAATCACTTATAATGTCCCACACAGAGTTTGATAAAAGATAACTTTAACTAGAGTTTGGTAGAAGACTACACTAACGTAAACGCCGATTTCCACTTAGTTTTCTCCTAGAAAACCTAAACGCTTGAAATTTCGTGCACACATCATTGACGGCGATGTCGTCAACGGCAATCTGGCTAACTGGGTATGTCTATATGACTACAACATGTGTGTATATAATCGGATGCGGTTTTCTTGGTTTTTACGTTATTTTATATCTTAAGGCTACATAAAGTAACAGAGCAACAAATAACATTATGTTCTTACAATAATGGTATTCATGTCAAATGTTGCACTCTTACGATAAAGCAAAAACATAATAACAACCACATTGACAATTATTTCGCAGAAACGATGCAAAATTGTCAGGGCAAGATTATCTGAGTAAAAGAATAAAATTTTAGCAACTCGCTATGGCATTGCCATATTGAAAAACATGCTGAAAATTTACTCATGAAATCAACTCTACACTAAACAACAATGCAGAAATACAATTTTGATGTAAATTTTTTTCTTTGAATTGAAAAATATTATACATTGTAGTGTTTGTAAAAAATAAAACAATTAAAAAAGAAAAAGCGTCAAAAAAATGGAAGAAGGAGAAATATTAAAAATACTGGAATAGTTATCTGATAATTTTTTTAGGTAGATCAGTTATTAATTCGACTTGTAAATTAATAAAATTATTTAATTTTGTGTAATTTTCAAGAAAATTACGATGAATATTGTCAAATGGGTTGCTCACGTCAAATAAGTGCAACTATGCTTTTTTGCACAGTTGCAAGGGTAAAAAAAATTTACGTGAATACCTTTAATGATTTGTACCTTCTTTAAAAGTATATTTTCCCCATATTTTTTACCTTTACATATTGTAAGAAAATTCAAATGTGTGTGGTTTCATTCAGCACAGAAAATTGCCTGCATATGTGTGATTTTATTCTTTAAATTCTTTTTTTTTCCCTCTTACTTGCGTGTACAAATTCAGTTTTGTCTTTTGGATTTTATCGTTATACATTTTATTTTTTGTTTTGCATTTACCTTGCAGGTATTATATGGAACGGAAGATCTTTCAACATTTGCTGGAACTGAAGTCTTTGCAAATACGCTCAAATAAACTGAATGAAGCTGTGTTGGTAAAACGTGCGGTAGATGATTATCATAAATCCTGTGCTGCCCTGGGCGGTGAGACAGGCACAAGATTGCGTCGTTATAATTTTAGCGAATACACATTTAAAAATTTCGAATTGTTCCTTTATGAAACGCTTAAGGCCTTACAAAAACCGGGCACTTATAATTTTCAGAATATCAATGAAGTCTACGAAGAGGTAAGTTAAGTGAAGTGCATAAGTCGCAATGAGTGTATGATAAAATGTTTGACACTTGAGTGGGAAAAACTGCTTATAAATAATTTGCGCTTTTCCCTACAATTGATATTGTGTTAAATTGTCGACACTTAACGTATGACAGCAAACACAAGTTTTTGTGTATGTATTAATAAATATTTTGTTTTCTCTTAGGCTGAAAGACGTTTAAGTCCTGATTATAATGCATACGAAAAGGCGTTACAGTGTACCACACGTACTCACCGTTGTCTGCATGCAGCTCATGCATATACGGGCATTCCATGTGCCGCTTACAGTAAGTTATTTATACACTCATACATAGATACATGCAAACGTTGACTATATTTGTTAATTCAAAATAGAAAACAAAAACTTAAAGGTTAGTTAAAGACACATGACTATACAAACACATTTGAGGTTTAGTATGCGGAAGAAGGAAACTGAAGACAGATGTGTATTCGGCACACTTAACTGCACATGTTGAAAGGAAGATTTCATTAAAGACCAGTTCAATCAAAATAACTCTTGTTTTCAAAAATAGTTTTCTTTGTCGATTCGTTCAAAAAGCATAAATAAGCATCAATCATTATTTTCCATCTTGTTTCTTTTCAAGCAACAACATTTAAAAGTCAACTACATGTCTATCCCTCATAAACTAAATCAAAGAACATAAAGTAACGATTCTGTATCCTTAAACCATAAAGTCATCAGTAATCCATCATAATGCCTGTAGTAAAAAAGTCAAACTACAATAAGAATTTTATAGCGCACTAATTTTCAATCATAAAAAAGGAAAAAGAACAAAATAATTTCTCTTTCTTTCTTTCAAAAGCAAACAAGCTACAAATTAGATACAAAGATATAAAAATTTTTTGTGAATTCCAAGAATGCTGATAATACTGCAGCTGCATTTTTCACTACATCATAAAAACGAATTTTAAAATAAAATTGCATTACTTACTATTCCAGCTAAAAGTACACTTTAGATTAAAGTACAATTGTATGTACAGACAGTAGAGTTTTTTTCCCCGGAGTTTTTCGATTCCCGGGAAAACTGGAAATTTTTTTAAATTTCCCGGGATCCCGCTCTATGTAAATAATACAAAGTAAATTTGTTTTAAATTAATGAGAAAAACTTTTTTTTTAAAAAAGCGTAAGGGAACTTGTTTACAAAGTAAGTAAAATAAATGCCTAAATACTACAATAATTAAATAAAGGTTGATAGAGGAACTTGAATTATTATTACCTTACGTTTTTATATGTAAATTTCGTATCATTATGCTCTAGATACAAGATAAAAAGATAACATAAACATAACAATTTAATTCAAAAAACAATAATTAGAACAAAAAAAAAATTGTGGTACTCAAGTTATGAGATCAAAAAGTAAATTCATAAAATAGATAAAATATTTTAAATAAATATGTTTTATAAGTATATATATTTTAAATAAATATATTAACATTTTTTAACAGCTTAAGGCTATTTTACACTATCACACAAGTATAACGTATTTTAAGGAAAATACAACCCTGTCATGATAAGTTGTTATTGTTTTTTAAAAATGGTCCAACAATAATCAGATCAGAGATGCCTTTTCGTCAAAATACGTTAGGCTTGTGTGATAGTGTAATACAGCCTTTAGGAAATAACATTAAGAACCACTCAATGCGTTTAGAAAGTCGGCAAAGAGTATATTTCTTATTTTATATACTTATTACCATGTTTCCGAAAAATTTCGTTCACTTTTTTACCGAGATTGGACAAATAGTTTAAAGTGCAAAAGTTTAATGTTGTTGCATATTTCTAATTCACAATCCGAAGTAATTTTTCTTTTTTATAAACAACGTCTATATCAGCCAAATGTATGACAAGATTGATGCAAAAAATAGCACCAAACGGACTTCTTCTTACAAGATCCACCTGTAATCTTTAGGACAATGTGTTCTTAAAATTGTATATTGTAGTATCTTACACGAGTTTCCATAGTTTTTTTATTTCGGTTTCCCAGTACTTCCAGGTTATATAAGCCAAACAAAATGAAACAAATTTATGTTTATCGCCTTATAAACATATCGTCATATCTCAAAAAATTTTAATTAATTTTAAGTTAACTAAGCAAAGTGTTCCTTCATACTTTCTTGTAATAAAAAATCGGTATTTTATCTGAAACTGAACCGAAGTTATAGCAAAATATATCTTTAAATCGGTACATTTTGAAACTTTAATCGCATTTTGCCAAGCTCGATTTTTTTTTTTGTAGATATGACTTTGCTGTAATAAAGGAGCGATATTTTTGGATATCTCCTATTATTAAGATTTGTCCATAAACAAATAAAATTTACTGCCTGCATATTATTTTGAATTTATGTTCTTTATTAACTCTTCACTTCACCAAATTTATTAATTATCAACTATTGCGCGGCACATTCTGCTTTTGGTAAATTTATTGCGTCAGTAGACATTGATTTACGAACGTACTCACTTCTTGTTATTGATCTAATCGACAGCCCATCAACAGATGCTAATTTTTAGAGAATATTAAACTAAATTTCAAAGTATTAATAGCTTTTTCTGAAACTATGACGAACTTTTATTTCCCGGGATCCCGCAACGAAAATCCCGGGAAAACGGGAAATAAAATGATTGAAATTCCCGGTAATTCCAATCCTACCTAACCCTAACAGACAGACATTATAAATATCAAATTTTTTTTTTAGCAAATATCCCCCAGAAGCAGGGCTGTCAGATATATTTGTGAAAAAATCGTCAGTTTCCTGAGAAAAAATAAAAAAATCGTGTTTATCGTTTCGAAAAACCTTCAAAAAAAATCGGACAACTTGAAATTTAGTTTTTTTTAGACAATTTTTGTTCGATTTTTAAAAAAAAAACATTCATACAAAAACATAACTACTTCATACCCAGCTAGAATTGTCAATCGTGTAAGAGCTACTGGGCACTCGTTATCTAGTTTTTGAATACAGCGGCCCGAACGCTGTAAGAGCTACTGGGCACTGGTTTTCTAGTTTTTGAATAGAGCGGCCCGAACGCTTTGCACTTGGAAAAGCCGATTTTGACAGCTCGTTTAGTAGTGAAGTTTGGCGCAATTGTTAATTAAAAATGGCAATTTTGCTATTTTTTTGTCAATCTAGCGCTTTTATCTCTATTTTTATTTATAATTTGTGGGTTTTATCAAACAATAAAGCTATCACTACTCTTCGTAACACAACGTTGACCCTCTTGCTTTGGTATGGCATGTCAGCGTAAAAGCTAAGCGAAAGAAAACATTCCGCTCTAATTAGGTTCGACTGTTAAACAACCAAGAATAAAAAACTAAATTGTCAGAAAATTTTATTAATGTATTAACTATTCAGACTTTGGAGACTGAAAAATCGTCACTTTTTAGAAAAAAAATCTGCTAATCGGCACTTTGCTAATTTCGGAACAAAAAATCGTCAAATCTGGCAGCCCTGCCTAGAAGATAAAACTGTGCTGATGGTGGAACAAATTGCAAAAAATAAAAGATGTGTAATTTTTAGTCGTAATTTTCAAACTCATTATCGCAGTCTAAAATAAAGGGTGGTCAAATTTTAAGATGTTGGCTTTGAATAAAACACAAATTATTTAGGAAATTATTGTAATTTCTTTTTATTATGATAATATTGGAATGGTTCAATTATGTATGAATAAAATATCGGCGACCTCGGCGGCACACCTCCATCCGATGGTCCATGACGCTGAGGCATAATTGAGTTTTTATGCATTGGTTTTTCGACAATCACTCTTGGATTATCATTTGCCCAAATGCGGCAATTCTGCTTATTGACGAATCCATTGAGGTGAAAATGTGCCTCTGATTCACGAAGTGCACGATATGCATTTTGATTTGAACGCCCATTTTCATAATTAGCCTGAACTTCTTTAACGCGTTGCTCGATTGTGCAACGTTCCATGGTTCAAATTGAGTTGGTCTGTAATTGAGAAATGTGAAATGAAATGCAGAAAAAACCTTGAAAAAACCATACCTAAAGGTAGCGGCCCTTAAAACTAGTATCTAACAAGAGTGTCCATAAAATTTTTTTATTTCGGTTTCCCCGCGCTTCCCGGGGATAATTTGAATTTAAGTTTCCTGACGATCTGGCCTTAGTAACGAGTGTAATGCGCATAGGAATGGCTGATCCATTCACCAATAAAATTCAGTTTATCAATAGTATTAAATGGGAATTTAGCACATATAAAAGAAATCTTGCATTAAAAATCAGTGTTATATCTCAAACTTAAACGAAGTTATATCTTTAAATCGATGTTTTTGGAGATATGACTATTTTGCAATAAAATACATAAAATGCATCACCATTAAGAATATTTAGAACGTCGAGTAGGTTTTTTAGATGATGTTTGTATCTTTTATGTATTGTCCTTCTCCAATGCGATTATTTAAGTCACAAACAATGCAAAAATTTTTAGGGCAAATATCAGTTAATAAATTGTCAATAGACACAAAATCATCATTCCAGTTTGTGCAGTTCAGATGTCGTTGAAAAAAGTAAAAAATATCATTTTTTATTCTAGTAGTTTATATGTACAAAATTTAAGAATTTTAGATTAAATAATTTCCTTAATTCCCCTTCAGGAAATTTGAGTCAATTGTTCCAACAGACTGGTCCTGGGATTTGTAAAAATATAACAAGTACAAAAAGAAAGGACTCATGACCAGCGAAAGTAGAACCAATCCCTTATCTTAGCTGGCTTATGAAGAACAAATTGGTAGAAAAAGTAATGAATTGCAATACAGTCTTCATCGGTGCTGTGACACATTTTTTAATACCTTCTAAAATTTGGTTCTTGAAATTAATTCTAGGACTTGTTTTATTGAAATAATACTACATTTTAGTAACTGACACTAAGCACGTTCATTTAGAATAGATCTTTGACTGGTCAAATGGAGTCAATTGACCCCCTCTAATGACGACCCCATGTAAAAGTGAAAGGTCTTATTCATATAAAGTGTTAGAACTAGAACCGGTCTCGATCACCAAAGATCTATCACGGGACTACTTTGGTGTCTGTTCGCTACCCTCTAAAGTATTTTCTTTATCCCTTCAAACATCCACTACTAACACGCCCAGCACTGTGAATTTGCTTAGCTTCTACCCAGTGTACACAAAAAAAAAAATTAATATTTGATTTCAATTAAAAAATTTGTGATATGAATTAAAACATTAATTAAATTTGCACCAGTAAACAAATTACCCAGTAAAAACCTCGTTTACTTTTTCAAAATGAATAGCTTCATTTATTTATTATTTAGTAGCTCTCTACTATAAAAACTCCTATAACTACTTTTTTCTGGATGTATGTGGATAAAAAATAATGAGTTACCTTTGAATGCGTTCATTTTGGGACTTTCCTTGTAAAATTCATTAATTCCTTCAGTAGAATTGTAAATAGTTCTCTTATGTTTTTCTAATTACTCAACACAATATTTTGTAGACGAAGTTTTTACTTCGTATTGATCAAATTTTATTTCCATTGTAACTCGCATTTGAGTTTTCCCCACATCCAAGTATAAAAGCACAAAATTTACCAATTGTTGCAGATTATTCAAAAAGGAGCTAATTGCAGACTCTGGTTTCTTTCCTACAGACAAGCATAAAGCTTCGCGGGATAAGCTAGGAAATTACTAGATTATAACCAGTATTTTGTTCATCCTTTGTATAATCATTTTGCATAAAAATTGTACCTCCTATAAATCAATCTTTGGTGGCTGTAGCATTAGTGACTTGCAAATACGTTTCCAACGAGTACATTTACATAAACGTTAAGTTGATTTGTGTAAGTTAAGGTACGAAAGTACAGCAACAAAAGTTATTGTGAAATATAAAAAAATTGCAACAATAAACACTTCTTCAAAATTAGCGCTGCACGCGCGTCCCAAAATAACTGAATAAAATACCTTTTTTTCATAGCAGACGCTACGTTGCATTTCTTACCTGCAAATTCCGTTCACATGAAATGTGAGTCCGTTTATGCTGATAAGCATTTTTTGCCGTGGCTTCTTCTTCTTCCTCTAGAAGTTGTAGAGTTCTTTAGTTTTCAGATTAAAAGTTAGTTCAGCACTGACACTCAAGACTTGCATAGCAAGTAATTGTAATTATAGTTATATTTGGATTTGTTTAAATAAAGTTATTTAATTATTTTCGATTTGTTTAAATAAACGGAAAATGAACAAAGATTAAATTGTGTTTTAATTATATTGACAACAAAACTAATTGACACTCAAGACTTGCATAGCAAGTAATTACAACAAAACTAATTGGCGCCCAACGGGAAAAAAACAGTCACCATTGAAGTGAAAAGAAAAATAACCTTTTATAATAAAAAACAGTGTTTAAAAAAAAAATTAAAATTTAAACAACAAAGACAATCACCATACAGTGAGCAGATAAAAATTAAGTCACCATTGAAGTGAAAAGAAAAATAACCTTTTATAATAAAAAACAGTGTTTAAAAAAAATTAAAATTTAAACAACAAAGACAATCACCATACAGTGAGCAGATAAAAACTAAGTCATCATTGAAGTGAAAAGAAAAATAACTTTTTTATAATAAAAAACAGTGTTTAAGAAAAAATTAAAATTTAAACAACAAAGACATTCACCATACTTGTGAATAAAAATTACATTGCTTATTGAAAATTTAAAAAAAAATTACTACCATACTGGTGCTAAAAACCTAATACAATTCTTAAAAATATAAAAAGCATTCATCACCAAAAAGCAAAAAAATATAACAAAAACTAATCCATCAATCAACAACTTAGAAAAGCCAAGCCGTGAGCAGTTGCAAAGGACCCTTAGTGAAGCCGAGTCTTGAGCAGTTACATTCCAGCCAGAAAAGTTGCATTTAGAACCAGAAGGAGCCAAAGCCGTGATGATTTATTTGTAAGAATTCTATTTTTTATTATTACTATTGATTGCTATCTATTATTTTTTATAAATTTTTTTTTTTAAAAAAAAACAAATCGGATCTAAATTTTTGAAATTTCGTAAAATTTTTTTATTTTTATTATTGTAACAGTTATTACCTTTGCAATTTAAAGTGAAATTTACGTGAAAAGAATTCTGAGTTGATCTTTGGTTTTTCCCTAGAGTTCATGTCAAGACCACAGGAAGATCCTGAAGAGTTTGACGTTATTTTAGCTAGGCTACAATCACTATTAATTTCTGAAAAAAGAATTGAGAACAAAGAGGAAATGAATTCTGAAAATTTGCAAGTTCTCTTGGACACTGCTATCCAACAAGCAGTCCAAAGAACAAAAGAAAGCTTTGAAGCAACTATTGCCGACCTTACTAGGCGACTCCAATCCTTAGAGCCACCTTCTGCCGTAGAAGCATATAAGGAAATAGAAATAGTACCCAATAAGACGTGTGAGGAAACTCTAGATATAATTAAATCTGTCCCAGAATTTAAAGGCGACCCCACCAGATATGTCTCTTGGCGTCAGGCCGCCACAACAGCCCATAAATTATTTGAACCTTATGTAGGAAGCTCAAAGTACTACCAGGCGGTAGCTATTCTGAGAAACAAAGTCGTGGGTAACGCAGATGCTGCGTTAAGCACTTATAACACAGTCCTTAACTTTAAGGCTATTATAGCACGGCTTGATTTTACTTACATGGATAAAAAATCCATCTTTACATTAGAGCAAGAGCTCTCCACTTTAAGACAGGGACAGAAAACTATTATCCAATTTTACGACGAAGTAGAGCGTAAGTTAACCGCGATCGTGAACAAAATTATAATGTCGAATGAAGGAGATGCCAATTTGATTCAGTCACTGAACCAAAAATACCGTGAACAGGCTTTGCGTGTCTTTGTTTCGGGAGTTAGGAAGCCCTTATGTGACACCTTGTTTTCGTGCAAGCCTGCAGACTTGCCATCAGCTCTGGCACTAGCACAAGAGCTAGAAGCAAATCAAAACCGCTATCATTTTGCTGCCATTTACAGTAATGGTTTAAACAAGGCTTCAATGAGTCCCTCAACACACACAGCCTTAAGACAAAACATACAGCATGTTAAACAGAACTCCTTTGGTCAGCAAAATAACTACTCTCAGCCTCCGCAAAACTTTGTCGGTCAACAAACTACTCCATTTTATCAAAATCGCCCTCAACAGGCATCTAACCAATCACAACGCCATAATGTTGCAAATTCGAATTTCCGAAATTTCGCCCAAAATCCTTTTCAGCCTGTAGGCCAACAAGCTAGTGACTCTCAACCAGTATCCCAATCCCTGGACACTGATGTAAGCATGCGTACGGTGCGAACAAACAACTTTCAGGGTTTTCAAACACAAAAGCGAGGTTTAACATCCGAAAGACAGGTCCCTCAGAAGGTCCAAAGGATTAACCACCTTGGCCAAGAGATGTTGCAAAACGAAGGTCTCGAAACCTTGGAAACACATGACTACGGCGATGAGCCAAACTTCTCTGGTAACCAAGAGCCGTATGAAAACCCTACTTTTTCTGATCCACCTTTCGAAGATGAGATTAATTTTTTAAGGGAGGGTCAGTTCTCCCCTACATTGAGCGAATGATAGGTGGCAAAAACATTAAACTTTTAATCGACACTGGTGCCTCTAAAAGTTATATCACCAATATTAACGGATTAAAAAACATTAAAGAAGTCGAAAAACCATTTTTAGTCAAATCCATTCATGGTGCTGATACAATCAACAACAAAACACTAGTAAATGTCCTAAATCATACTGAAACATTTTTTATTTTACCGAACCTGTCTCTATTTGACGGTATCATAGGTTTTAGCTTCATAAAAAGCATAAAGGGCGTGATTAACACAGAAAAAGACATGATTTATTATAACGGCGGCGAAGAAAAATTGAAATATCTTAAGCTAGATGCAGTGAATTCTTTAATAGAAAATGTCTCTATCCCAAAAAATGTAGAAAAGAAATTTTTCCAAATAATAAACGAAAATGCTGGTGTTTTCGCTAACCCGAATGAAGCCTTACCCTTTAACACGAAAATTTCCGCAACAATTAAAACAAAAGATCAGGAGCCCATATATTCTAAATACCAATCCTACCCCATTTCGATGATAGAATTTGTCAATAAAGAGGTTAAGGAACTTTTAAAAAATGGCATTATAAGGCCATCCCGATCTCCCTATAACAGCCCTGTTTGGGTTGTCGACAAGAAAGGCACAGACGAATTGGGCAAGCCCAATAAACGCCTCGTGTTCGACTACACTAAACTTAATTCGAAAACTATCCCTGATAAATATCCTATACCTGATCCGTCTGTTATACTTTCAAATCTTGGCAAATCTAAGTTCTTTACAACCTTGGACTTAAAAAGTGGCTTCCACCAGATTAACTTGGCCGAACACGACCGGAAAAAAACTGCTTTCAGCGTGAATAATGGTAAATACGAGTTCTGTCGTTTACCATTTGGATTAAAAAACGCCCCGATCATTTTTCAGCGTGCCATCGATGATGTTTTACGTGATGAAATCGGAAAGTCATGTCACGTTTATATCGATGATATCATCATATTTTCTGACTCTGAGCAGAAGCATATAGATGACATCCAAAACATCTTACTAAAACTTTACCATGCTAACATGAGAGTTTCTTTAGAAAAGTCCAAATTCTTTAAAACCTCTGTCGAGTATTTGGGCTTTGTCGTTTCAACCGACGGTATCAGAACGTGTCCAAAGAAAATTGAAACCATAGTCAACTACGAAATGCCAACAACCTTAAGGAGCTTAAGGTCATTTCTAGGGTTGGCCGGTTATTATAGAAAATTCGTTAAAGACTATGCGGCTATAGCGAAACCTCTGACTAAATATTTACGTGGAGAAAATGGTCATGTGGGGACAAAACATTCGAAGCAAGTTAAAATTGACCTTGATGCTGATGCTATTCACTCATTCAAAAAAATTAAGAATATCCTTTCTTCCGAAGATGTACTTCTCCTTTATCCAAATTTCGATAGACCTTTTGACCTTACGACTGATGCGTCATCCCATGCTATTGGCGCCGTTCTTTCTCAAAATGGTCGTCCAATTACCATGATTTCAAGGACCTTGTCACCCGCCGAAGAAACCTACGCAACCAACGAACGCGAACTTTTAGCTATCGTATGGGCCTTAAAAAATCTTAGACACTATCTTTACGGGGTAAATAATTTAAACATCTTCACCGACCACCAACCCCTAACCTTTTCGATATCTGATAAAAACCCAAACTCTAAATTAAAGCGCTGGAGAGCTTTCATTGAAGAGTACTCGCCAACATTTTTCTACAAGCCCGGCAAAGACAATATTGTTGCAGACGCCCTTTCCAGACAATTTGTTAACATTACAATGGATACCACATCTACATGCTCACTACAAGCTTGTGGAAGTGAGATGTCACTCACCGAAATTATTCCCGCGGTCGAAAACCCAATTAACTGTTTCAAAAACCAGATTTTAATCAATCATGGTTCAGAACAAAATAAAGAAACAAAAATTCTTTTTAAAAATCGCATTCGACATCGCATTTCATATCAAGAAATTGACGATCTTTTAAATACTATTAAGGACTGCATAAACCCAGAAGTAGTGAACGCGATTAATTGTGATTTACATACCCTTGCTCAAATCCAACACCTTCTTATATCGAATTTCCCTTCTGTAAAATTCAGGTACGCTAATAAATTTGTTACAGATATCTTTAACGCAAGTGACCAAATTGAAATTTTAACAAATGAACACAATAGGGCACACCGTTCTGTTTCAGAAAATACGAAACAAGTTCTTCAGGATTATTTTTTCCCAGATATAGCTAAAAAGTTAAAAGAAATTACAGCAAACTGCAAAATCTGTCGGCTAGCGAAATATCAAAGACATCCAAAAAAACATGAGATCGCTGAGACCCCCATACCCTCCTTCCCAGGCGAGATCCTCCATGTCGATATTTACAATACTGACAAGAAATTCTATTTAACATGTCTCGATAAATTTTCTAAGTTCGCTATTGTAAAACCTATACCCTCTCGAGCGATAGTAGACGTTAAACCAGCCCTTCTGGAGATACTTAACTTTTACAAAGGCACGGAAACAATAGTTTGCGACAACGAAAAGTCACTAACTTCACAAACCATAAGATCGTTAATAAAGAATAACTTCGGAGCAAACATTTACGCAACTCCACCCATGCATAGTACCTCTAATGGCCAAGTCGAGCGTTTCCACGGAACACTTGCGGAAATTGCAAGATGCCTAAAACTAGAGTACGCAATAGATGACTCTACAGAGCTTGTCTTAATGGCAACTGCAAAATACAATAGAACAATCCATTCTACTACTAACCATAAGCCCATAGATATAATTCAATCAATTCCAGAAAACTTGAAAGAAAATATTCGTGCGAAAATTCTTGCCAAACAAAAATCAGACCTTGATTATCATAACAAAAAGACAGTAACTAAAACATATAACCCTGGAGATAAAGTTTTTGTGAAAGTTAATAAGAGATTGGGGAATAAAATTAGCAAACTTTTTGTCGAAAAGACTGTCCAACAAGATCTAGGCACAACTCTTAAAATTGATGACAAAATAGTGCATAAAGATAACATTCGTTTCCTCATTGCAGCATCCTAATATTTGCAGTCTTTGTACTCGCTAGTTATGCCACCATCCTGGACTATACTTCTTCACACTATATTCCTGTAGCAGACGGAAATGTTGCAATCTATGAAAATTATGGAATGTTGGCCCATGTAACGGACTTGACAAACTTTACTACCATAGCAGAAGAAACCAGAAATCTAACGGACCTACTACCAAAATCACACATGAGAAAACTGCTAGAATCAGATGTGGACCAAATAGAGAAGACAATAGAATCCCTGCGCATACACCACAGGCACGCACGTAGCATTAACGTTCTTGGAACCGCGCTGAAATACATAGCTGGTACGCCAGATTACGATGACTTTACCGAAGTGCGTAGCAAACAAGATGAATTAGTTACTGCAAGTAATGCTCAGATAATCATAAACACCGATATGCAATCGCAAATAAACAAATTAACTACGACTGTGAACACACTTGTAAGTAAAACTAAGGCTACTGAAATCGATTCAGGATACCTTTATAGTTTGTTAGGCGAAAGAAATAGAGCAGTACTTAGGGAACTAGATAACCTAGCTTTGTCCATAACCTTGGGGAAACTCCAAACGATCAATCCCATTCTGTTAGATAGCTCGGAAGTAAGTTTTGTTTTAAAATCCGAAATAGATTTAAATGTAAGCATTACTGAGATAATTGTAAATTCAAAGCTAAAGATTTTGCAAACCGAAAATGTTATTACGTTTTTGATAAAATTTCCAAAAATTATAAAATTTTGTAATAAAAAATTAATTTTTCCAGTCGTTCATAATAATAAAATTTTGTCATTTAAAGTAAGTGATGTAGCAAAATGTGGCTACAAATATATCATGTTAAAAGATTGTAAAAAGAAATCTACAACTTCATTTTGTAAAACATTTAACCTTGAAAATACTTCATGCCTAGACACTTTATTAAATAATAACACGGCAACTTGTAACACAAATTCCGCGCATAATATGCCACCTCTGAAAGAGATTGACGATGGCATTGTTGTTATAAATAATCAACCCTCCAAAGTGATTTACGAGAATGTAACAAAAACCCTACAAACGGGTACATACCTCATAACTTTTGACAATACCTTAAAAGTTAATTCAACGGAATTCAAAAATTGCCGAAAAATTGCTTTTAAAAGCCCCGAAATTCCTATAGCTCACACTGTTAACTTAACTGATCATACCGCTATCTTATCACTTCAATACCTTCATGATTTAAATATTGAAAACCTAGACCATATATCGCACCTTCATTTGAAAGTAAGAGGAACTTTTTACACCTCAGCCTCTCTTTTTGTTCTTATTGTAATAATATGCGTTGCATACGTTCTCGCCAAAAGGCAACGTAAGGTTGAAATCAACAATATTCTTAGCAGATATGATCAGACGAGGACGTCCGATGCTTAAAGGGGGGAACAGTTAAGGTACGAAAGTACAGCAACAAAAGTTATTGTGAAATATAAAAAAATTGCAACAATAAACACTTCTTCAAAATTAGCGCTGCACGCGCGTCCCAAAATAACTGAATAAAATACCTTTTTTTCATAGCAGACGCTACGTTGCATTTCTTACCTGCAAATTCCGTTCACATGAAATGTGAGTCCGTTTATGCTGATAAGCATTTTTTGCCGTGGCTTCTTCTTCTTCCTCTAGAAGTTGTAGAGTTCTTTAGTTTTCAGATTAAAAGTTAGTTCAGCACTGACACTCAAGACTTGCATAGCAAGTAATTGTAATTATAGTTATATTTGGATTTGTTTAAATAAAGTTATTTAATTATTTTCGATTTGTTTAAATAAACGGAAAATGAACAAAGATTAAATTGTGTTTTAATTATATTGACAACAAAACTAATTGACACTCAAGACTTGCATAGCAAGTAATTACAACAAAACTAATTTGTATAAATAAGTAAAATCCACTTTAGCAGCTGTTGCGTTAGCACTAACAAGGCCACTAACAACAATGTTTGTGGAACGGAATCTGCGAAAGCATTTTTACTTAATTTCTGAGTAACACATTTTCCTTGCTTAACTCATCTGTTTCTTCTTTTATTGAGAAAATCTTTTTTAAGGTCTATCCAATTGGATATAGTTAATTCATATAGAAAACTTGCCGCTTTTATAAGTGATGTACTCCAACAGAACCGCAAAGACGAATCACACTTATATACAAATTTTAAAAAGTCTTCGCCGTTTTTATTTTAACTAAATAATTAATAAAAATCACAGCACGAAATTTGAGCGTGTTGACAGGTACCAACCACGATTTTCAATAAAATCTTGAAGTATAAAAAGTGGTTGTAGATGCGCCCAATTGCCGTAGGCACCAGTCAAATGAAAAACTTGTCTTCTCTAAAGTCTCCTTTAAGCGAAAGAGAACATTCACTTGTGTTTTTCTGTCTTTTACGAAGTCAGTTAACTTATGTTTGATGAACTTTTTAAATCTGTTTTTAAAGAACAATAAAATATCAATAACTTTGCAAACTTTGTAATTCTCAGCATCACTATTTTTTTAAGAAGATTTCATTAGATCATAATTTTTGTAAATTGTACACTTCATTTCATGTTGTAAAATTGCTTACTTCATAAAAATAATTTAATGAAAATTAGGTTGAATGAACTCTAGCCTGATTAAAATCTCGACAATTTGGATTAAAAACCATAAACAGTTAACCACAATCCTAATTATTGTACACTTTTTGTTTGGTACTTTTAATAAAATTGTCTCGAAACGAAAAACTAATTTCGAAAAACCAAATTTTTTTGAATTTTGTAAATGCCAAACTTTTTCTACTTGATGCTAAAGTTTGTATCTTATAAAAATTTTCTTGAAGCTGGATTCACTCATGTTGTCCGAAATGTACATAAAACGTTTTTTTTCGTTTCTTCTTTTGAGAAACAGACAACATTTTATGCGAGCAACTCTAAGCTTGAATTAGTTTAATGTGCTGTTCAGTGTGACCATATTAGCTTTTTAGAGCTAAATTTAGCTTTATTTCTCTATGTTTAGCTTGAGATATTTCATTTAGCTTTAAGCTTTTTTTCGGCTTTTTTCCACAATGCATTTAGCTTTTTCTGTCCTTTTTTAATTTCAATTTAGTGTTTATTAAAATTTGAAAACAATCAAAACAGTTCATCCAAATAAACTTATGTGTGATTGAGTTAAGAGAGTAATAGTTTGGCAGCTTAGAAAAAATCGCTCTTGCAGATTTGATCTACATACATAACAGAGCTGCCAGGGAAAGAATAAAAAAGTAACGCCTTTTTTCAAAAAAATTAAGAATTTTTCACAGAAGTTACACTTCGAAATATTTCTTAGAGTAAGTTTCAAGCATATGCCTTGTGTATGAGAATTGAAAAAAAAGGTTTAAGCATACAGTACTTTTCGTTTCTAATCCCAACAGTTTTTAGTCACTTTAACGATATAGGTATTCCAATTTATTGGTTTATCTGCCGTTAAAGGTAAATGTAAAATAAGATTTATGGGATAGTCCATTTCGCGATGCAAGCAAATGTGCCATATATTTCATCTATAAGCGGCCAGCAAAGGCAAAAGTTAGCAACTACTACGTTCTTTTTAATTTTCGAAGCCTCAGAAAATATAAACGAACTAAGAATTAAATCGTTTAGTTTTTGTCAACAACACTCAATTTGAAAAAATTAGTTTTTCGTTTAGGTATCATGGAAAAAATATATGTTGTTTTGCCTTCTTTAGAGTGTTGTTGTCATGGTCCAAAACTAGTCCTTTTTAAAAATTGGTATTGGTTTTACATTGACGTTGTCGTGATTTTGAAATTGACAAAAAAATCAAACGAGTACGACTCGTCAACTATTTTTTTGAAAATTTCTGATACATCCCAGCGGTAAAAAGAATGAAGAATGAGTAAATAGGCCTAATAGAAGGCCTTATTTAGCAGACACAAGCTCTCCACTTCGCATTCCATACTCATATATTTTGTATACAGGTTGTCATTGGGAGCAAGCCCCTCCACACTCCCTTCTTCTTACAGTAATTATAAAAGGCATTCAAAAGAAGCTGTTTTGTTAGCCCTTCTGATGCATGTCTTTAAGAACGCCTGTTTATAAAGGACTGTTAAAAGGCATTACAAAGGTGTATTGAAAAAAGGGCTTCTATTAAAGTACTCTATGAATACATACAAAAGAAGTACATATATGTACTTCAATATATTGAATACCTATGTACATACATACATACATACATATAAAAAAATGTGTTTTTAAAGCACTTCTGAAAATTTTAGTTTTACATTCATAGACATTTAGTATGCATACAATTTCAATGGTAAAATATGCAAAATATGAATTAAAAGGAAAGAGCTACCTATTGGAAAAGCTACCACATCTTTTAATTCATATTTTTCTTCCCCATTTTCCATTGAAAATGAATTTTTTAAAAGTTCACAGAAAAATTATTTTTAAAATTTATAATAAAAAATTCCAAGATTCCTTTATATAAAACATTTCTAATTTGTCAAGTAGATTTTTAAAAAAATAAAAAGAAAAAGATTTTATATTTATTTTTATTCGTGATTTTATTCTAAAAGATAAGCTTTAAATAGAGAAAATAATTGCAAACGTTTAACATTTCTAAAACAATTGATTTAAAAAACAAGTAAGAGTGCTGTATTCGGCTGTGCCGAAGATATATACCCTTCACCATGGTGCAATAAGAACAAAAAATTATGTGAAAACTTAAGATATAAATAATTATATTTTGTGCCACGCCCACTTATCCAAACCGTCCACATTATGTCGGATGTTGTGTTTTAACAACCAATTTTTTGGGAAATATGTTCTACTAAAAATTGCCGATGTTTTGATACACAAGTCGTTTCCATATGTCATATGGCAGCCCTAAAATGTAGGATTGTATAAAAATTTTGATGTTTTTTAGCCCATTTTTGGAGTATTTTGCTAATAAATTGCCCATTATCTAACCGATTTGATTGTTTTATATACCAGCATGTTAAGGAATTATTTATATACATTTATATACACTTGTATATATTTTAACAAACTTAATTATAAAAAAAAAATAAAAATGAGTAATTTTTGGGAATTCAGTATTTTGGTTATAACTCAGCCATTTTTTAAACGATTTGACAGAATTATATACCGACGTGTTTAAAAAGAAATTTACCATTTAGCTGAGTTATAAAGCTTGGACTCGGGGAGATCTATGGGAGGTACCACGCCCACTCCCGCCCACATTTTGTAGGATGGTGTGTATTGGCTACCTTTATGTGTGTACCTAATTTGGAAACTTTGGCCTATGACGTTCCCCAGATATACAGCAAAAAGTAATAAAATTACAACAACCACAAGGGATTTTTGGAAAATATTAGAGGAAGTCGTGGTTTTTTTCTCATATCTCAGACATTTGTGGATCGATCTTGCTGAATTTCAATAGCAACCGATGATAGGCTATATGTGACATAATTGTAAAACAACCTAGCCGCTAACATGTCTGGAGTCTCCGGAAAACACATATCAAACGTAAGACGGACAGACGGACGGATATCGTTAAATCAACTTCTCTCATCATAAGGACCCACAATATATATACTTTATAGAATTTTTTAATTTTAAAACTTATTGAAGGAATAACGCGCGTTTTAAATGTTTCTATAAAAAATTGATTGTTGACTAAAAACATGAGTGGTGAAAAAAAAAACTAATTGTTCTGTTTGGAAGTTACAAGCAAACGTTTTTTTTTTATCAAATAACAACTTTACCCAAAAAATATGTTTGATCACAAGACAAGCTTTTAATTTCGATCAAACTCTTTTTTAAGCAGTTATAAGCCATTTTAATTATTTTTGTATTTTCTATATAAAAATACGATTTTTGGTGATTATTCTATTATACGCTTATTTTGTAAAATAAACTTTTGTTTTCGATCAAACGATTTTCTTAACAAAAAACGATTTTTGCTCAAAAATACGAGTAATAACAATCTTCATATATAAAGGATATGAAATAAAAATATTAATCAAATCTTAATTTAATTCTTAAGTTTACGACCTGCCAATGGCGGATAAAAATTCTCTTAATCAAGAGTCCTTTCCATAAATGCGTTTAAAAACTTTATTGCATGAAAAATAGCAAGTTACACAACGCGCGTTATAAAAGCCTTTTTCAGCTGTTTTTTATTTGTTTAAAATTTGTTTAAAGAATTCCAAGCTTCAGCTCTTTATTTTATATAATACTGTATGTTTTATATACTTTTCAATAAGTTTGCCTCCATGATTTAAAAAATTTGTTAAATTATTCCTTTTTATTGTCAGATAAAATTCTTTTCTTCCGCAATGCAACGTCATGTAAACATAGGCGTTATTATTACTTATTATACAAAAACTTAGTAGGAAAAACGAAATAGCTGATCTGAAACGTATACGTTAACATAAGACAAACAACGCGTTTAGGGACGACGGAACAAAAATAAAAAACCGTTATAAGAACAAGATCACGTGCAAAAATAAATGTATAAAATTGTTTTTAAAATGTTAGAGACCAAAAAATAAAAAAGTTAAAAATTGAACAACTTCTTTCCCTTCCCTAAGGGATTACAAAATGTCACTAAAAACAAAAAAAAATTAAAATTGAACAACTTCCTTTCTCCCTTCTTAAAGAAGGGAGTAGCGAATGTGCAATTAATATTTTGGAAGGTCTTTCTAAAAGAAATTTATACCTTCTAGAAGGCATATTTCTGAAGGCAGGATATCATACGAAGCGAATCTTTTAGAAAGGAGTGCAGAGGCATTCAAACAGGCCTTCCACTTTCAGTCCTTTCAAAATTTTCCGCTGGGATAGTAAAATGTTTACTAGTAAGAATTATTTAAACTGTTTCATATTTTTATTCAAAAAAAATAATTTTAATCATTTTTAAATTAAGTTATTCAATAACATAAAATATTTATTTTTCTAAAATTTAAGAACAATATTCTTCGGCAAATTGTTCAAAACAATAAAAATACTTACGAAATAATCGCTTTCATTACATCTGAATAGTGTCGATATGGCCAACTTGCTAGTTTTTGTTGGTAAAGCGTTCAGCTACTTTTTTTTTATTTATTTTTTAACGAATGGGAGAAACATTTTTGTAAATTTTAAATTTACTCTCTAAGTAGTTGCATGTTTTTATGATTTATTTTTTAAAAATCTGGTCAGACTGGTGCGGTTTCCAAATGACAGGCAAGTGATTGTGTAGTCAAATTTTGTGTGGTTTATAGAACACTTGCGCAAAACTCGTCCGTTTAACTTACACTTAAAACAAAATTTCCAAATTTGTTTTAAATTGTAAGTTGAACGGACGAGTTTTGCGCTCGTATTCTATAAAAAACACATAAGTGATTTTCATATAAATTGGACACAAAAAATACTGGAAAATATATTTAGTCGGTCCAGTAAGACCACCTTGAAAAACTAATAAATTTTCTTTACATATCGCTTATTTGCTGCAACATCGTTATATATCAAAAATAAAAGATTTTGAAAAACGTGTTTAAAGTTTTTGATTTAATTGCACCACTTAGAAAAAATAACGACACATTCTCTTCAAAAGGCGAAGTATCAAGATGAATTTTATACACAAAAAGACGACGTTGCAGCAGCAACTATGCGATACATCAGTTTTTGAAAATAAAAAAGACTGTCAGTAAAAAAACAATTGTACAAATAAAAAGTTTCTTCGGACAACCTGGTTGAATCCAACTTTATGGCATATTCTTTAGTGGGTTTTTGAGCGTGATGGCCATTTTCATTTAATGATTTTAAAAAATTTCTTCATATATGTAGTTATTATCTTGAATTTTGCTTTGCAGTTTACTGTTAAAATTTCAATTAAACTTAAAAACTGTCAACTGGAAGTTGTATTAATCTTTTCTGAGATTTTAATTTAGAGTTTCGTGTTTTGGGTTCATTACTTATGTTGGCTTAAATATTAAGTTGTATCTAAAAGTTTTGTCTGTTTTTGCTGTTACTTCATCTTCCGTTTTATATATTTCATTTTAAGATAAATTACAGTTCTCCGGAAAAAAGAGAAATAAAAGTTGAATTTAATTTGTGACATTTATTTGTGAATTTCGGTTAATGTTTAGTGTTATTTGCTTTGTTTTTTTCTGTTCTGTTTTTTCTGTTCTGTACGACAGCTGATAGAACAATGTCTTTATTTCTTGGATGGTAGAAAATGTTTGTGTGTGTGTTCTTATTGTCCCAACAAACACGGAGGTTTGATTTCAAATTGAAAGTGATTTGAAATCAAACGTTTTCTCAAACGACAAACGTTTGATAATGATTTGAAAATCATTTGTAAATCATAGCGTTCTCAACAAAAAGGGGAAATTATTTTCAAATTGAAAAATGCCTTTATTTTCAACTTGCTTTCAAACGTAATTCTCAAATGTTTTTCAAATGTGGATTATAATAGAATGTGGAATATAAATAAAACTATTTAATTTTTTTAATTTAATATTATTATGTATTTAAATAAACTTTGAGATAAACATTCGGTACCATAACAAAAAGATGAAATAGTGTTCTTTCCGTCTTCTAATTCTTGGAAAGACAAAATACTTGGCTCCCTTTTATTTTGAGGATTGCAGGACCGCGATCGTTCAACAATCTTTCTTCACTTTCCTGTTTTATTATTTTTCTTTTTTTTCGTATTTTTAAACATTGTAATTTCTCACAAATAATTTTTATTTTTCACTAGAAATAAACTGTTCACTTTATATTAAAATTTATTTTTAATAGTAAAACACATGTAACCACAAGGAAAAATAATTTAACTTTAATCGCCATTTTTAATGCTTACATTTATTTTTCGCTTTAGTACTGCCAAGTTTATTTTTGATTTGATTTTAACTTTGACAAACATTTGACATCAAATTGAAAAACATTTGATATCAAATGTTTGTTTTCAAATCATTATCAATTTGAATTTAAATGTTAAATCAAACAATTGAAAAACGTTTGAGAATTGCGTTTGATGTCAAATGATAAAGTCATTTCATATCAAAGGTTTGACTTCGTGTTTGTTGGGGTTATTTAGTATTCTTATGTGTATATGTGCATTCTAGTGACGTCGCCACATGCTTGACGTTGATGCAAATGATACCATGATGTCAAAACCATCTGATGTTGCTGTTTGCGTTTCTTGTATGTTTCTGTTATGTTGCTGCTGCTGTCGCTTCTTTTAGTTCTGCTTGTTTTTATTGCATTTTGGTTTATTAATATTGTTGTACGTTTTAGCGAAATTGTTACGAATATGTACAGTAGGTAACGGATATATGAAAATAAAAAATTTTCACGAAAATTTATCTTATAAGCATTTTTTTTCTTATAAGCAAATATTCCTTCAAGGAAATTTATTTTTTATAAAAGTTTATAACAAGTTATAAGAGAACAAAAATTTGTGGTTAAAATTTTCACTAAAACCAACACACTAAATGCAAGTAAATCAGAGCAAGTTAAACTCTCTTTTTAATGTAAAATGTGTTTAAACCAACAAATCAATAAATCAACAAACATAACAAACATCTCTTAACGCATAGAATTGGGCGTTTAAGCTACCCATACAGATCATATGAAATTTACAACATTTATCGTAGTTATTTTTTAAACTAAATAAAATTCATGGGATACTGATATACAGCTGTTGAGTTTGACCAACATATACATTTTTGCTTAATTCAACTAAACCATTCACTTATTTACTAGCCATAAAAGCACTTTTACACGACATGTTTTTAGCAGTGTATTTGTAAAATGCATACACGTCGTGTAAAACCATTTAAAGTTAGATTCTGTAAATGTCAGCTAGAATAAGCAGTGTATATTTTTTGCAATTAGAGCTTGATCTATTTTGGACTGTTTCTCTGGCATCAGCTGTTGAAAGATGATTGTTTGTGGCGGCGAAAAAGATTAAAACCTACTTAGTCTGGCTTCAAACTATAGAAGTTTTCTTTCAAAAAGTCTGATTTTATTGGTGAGAGTGGAGAGAAGAATAGCCTGTTGCCTTCCTCTCTTGCCTTAAAAGTCAGACTTTCTAAAAGAAAACTCTCATAGTGTAGAGCCAGATTTATTTAGAATTATACTTAAAGAGAAATACAACAGTTTTTTTTTCTTATACATAATCCTTTTTATATTTAAAAAAAATACAGCGTTCTTTTTAAATACTTTCTTAAAATCGATTTTTTCTTATATGAAATGTTCTTATAACCGTTAACTACTGTATGTTCTCTTGCTTGTGCGTTTGTGAGATTAAGTGTTTATGCATTGGTGTGTTTACCACTTTTGTAACTCCAGTTTTTAACTGAAGCTGCTGCTTTTTTGTTGCTGTTGCTAAATGCGTGTGTGTTGGTGTGTCTTATGCATTGTTGTTGGCTAGAACGATGCAATTTTACAATGCAGCGCTTGAGGGGACACATCAAACAACTGTGTAGAACAATTTACAAACATCTAAAGCAATGTTTCTTTGAGACAGTGTTTTATGTTTTGGTTTTTTTTTTAATTCTTAAAAACTCATGTTGTGATATTTATAAGCGAAAATACTTAAAAAGCACAGCAATGGCTGGTTTTAGTACAGTGGGTGAGAAAATCCTTAATAATTTTCTTTAAGGAAAAAATTTGTCTTTATTGGAACAAAGATAAAATAGATGTAGAGTTGAGATATCATGTCATTGGCAGTAACAGAAAGATTTCGGTGTTTAGCACTATTTCAGTGCGATGTCTCCCTTTCTTTCTTTGCAATTTTTGGCATTTGCAGGTGATGTAAGTTAAAGAAGATCTTAGTTTTGCCCAGGGCTGTGGAGTCGTCCGAAAGAAGTACTAACTCCGACTCCGACTCCTACTATAATCTTGATGCTAAATGTATAAGAGACTCAGTGATGTTAACTTTTATTTTTTCATTAACGTATGGCCTTCTAAAAATTAGAGTTTTTGAGAAGCAATTACCATACGCAAACATTAATGTGCTGTTACCAAATGACAGGCGATTGATTATGTAGCAAAATTTATCAGGGGTGTGCTGGAAATCGCAAACGCAAGAATTTGGAAGTTGTTTTTCATAAACTTTAAACCTAATTCTTATAATTTATGGTTTAAAATCCTGTTAAATAGGAAAATATTTGTTAAATATTTGTCATAAAATTCTTTTATTACAAAATCTTATTTAAAAACGACTTTTAAAATTCTTGCGTTTTACGTTTGCGATTTCCAGCACACCCCTGTATATGAAAAGCACTCAGTCCATCGCCTGTCATTTGGAAACAGCACATAAGAGCAGTATTCATAAGCCATTTATTTAAATTTTAAATGCGTTTTACGAAGATAGTTTTTATTTTGGAAATTTTTTTTAAATTTTTTATGCCGAAAAACTTTGGAGTCGGAGTCGCGAGTTTTTGTGGGTACTACGACTCCGACTCCCACTCCGGCACAAAAACATCAACTCCGACTCTTCAACTCCGACTCCGACTCCACAGCCCTGGGTTTGCCAAAAGTTTAAATATATCTTGTTAGCTACGTGGATTATATTTGAATATCCGATATAAAAAGCAATACTTCCTGTATCGTTGGCGTTCGTTTCTGCTATTTATTTTTATGTAAGTGGCATCTAATTTTTTCCTAAAAAAATTTATAAAAATAAATATTAAACTTCTTCCTTTCGACTACAACATCCCACTATACTAAATATACATTTTTTTCTAATCTTCATTTATTTTTTAGTTTTTTCATAATTTTTTTTTAAGATTAACTACTGTTTGTCTACATCTTAATTTTCTTCTCCTACTGTGTCTTAATTTTGTGTTCCCATATTACTGTGTTTCATTTTCCCCCTCAACCTTCAGAAATAAAGACGAAAAGCCATCAAAAGTGTTGTTATTTTCAGTGAAGATAGATAAAAATAAAGAATCGCTAGAAGTCATACAGTTTTTTTAGTGTAGCAAGATCTTTTTTCCAACTTCAATACAGAGTAAAAGTATGGTGGCTTTTGTATGTGGCATTTCGCATTGTTTTTTGCTGGCTTTATTGTTATTGTTTTTGTTATTGCATTACTTTATTTCACACATAAAACAAAACCACACTCAGTCGTCATGGCTCTGAATGTAATTTATTTTGTAGTTTTTAGACATTTTCCAAGAAAATTGTACTTTGGGGTATAAAATAAGGGGGAAAAATGGTGGAAATACTTGCCAACAACTGACAGTAGTTGAAAAGTAATATCAAAAATACCTTCATACTTACCCGTACACTCACACACAAATACAAAATATTCTTATTTGTCAAAGGGACAATATTGCACTTTTGTAAGTTTCTCTTTTGCGAAGTGTCTCTTGTTATTTTTGGCACAATAAACAGCGAGTAGTCTATCAAATTGGAGCACACGCTAAAAAAAAGGTAAAAAAATTTCATATCGGTCATTTACTTAAAAAGTGACACAACTCAAAAAACGAAATTATAGAGATAGTGTTGCAGTATTGTTCTCTAAGTTTTTCTTTATATTGTATTTATATTTTTTCTAAGTGGTTGTAGCAAATTTAAGTTTTTTAATTCGTTTACCTCGGAATTAATTTTTTTGAGTTACGGCACTAGTGAAGTAAACGAGCGGTATGCTCCATATACATGAGCAAATACCATGCCACAGATGATGTTGTAGTTTTCGGTAAGAAAAAAGTCCCATTGAATTTAGTGTTTATATACATTTTTTAAGAGCAATAGCTTTAGAATGCTTTGTTTTTTTATTATTGTAGGTGAATTGTATTCTATTGTTTTCTGTTGTGCGAGGCTGGATTGGAAATTTCGCGTCATACATCTGTGCAGTAAACAAGGGCTTAATTTTTGTGTAAAAAATAAAATAGTAATTATCATGTTTTGTTTGTGGGTACTTTTTATAAACTGCTTAGAGCTTATTCCTTTCTTTTGGCTGTAGATGGAATTCACGCCAAAGACAAGCTAAGCTGGCTTTTTGACAACGCAACGAATTTAAATGAAGTCAAGTGTCCTTATCTTCAGTAAACCATTCTAAACAATTTGGGCCAGTACATACAAAAATTCTTGCTGCTTTTTCATGTTAGCCTGGGTGATATTCCAAGTTGTTAAACCATCTCGTAGTAATGACCTTACGCTGCTGTCAAAAAGGCGTAGTTTCGATTTACGGCAAATTTTGTTTTATCTTTAAACTAAAATTACTGTAGCGACTGAACAACAACCTAGTTTTATTTATTTTCAGCTTACATTTTTTAAGGAACCGATATTACAGCAAATTAGAATCAATTTTATCTTGGCAAAGTTAAACTTTAGGCTCTTTTGGGGACATTTAATGTTCTCATCCCATTTTCTTTTCTATGTCTTTGATTCGTTGTGCCATTAGGCGAATGCCCTTCAAATAGTCGATATCATTCACTATTTTCAAAAGATACAATTGCATCCCATTAGGAGCTTAATTTTTTCCGTCCATAATAAAACCAAGCATTTGCAGAAAGAGTGTTGGCGATAAGGTACAACCTGGCTTTAGCCCTGATTTTGTCTCTTTTAAGCTTGTTTGAGTTTCTGTAGACATCGCGAGCCAGCTGCACATCAAAGTTATATGATTCATTCATTTTTTTGCAAGACTTTACATTAAAAAATGCATTTACAATAAATACAAAATTATTAAATCGCCATCAATATTGAAAATTGATCAAAAATAGTCATAAGAAACTCTAACAGGAATATTTTCTTAGCTGTGTTTCGCAAAGGTTCAGTTTGGTCATTGTATAGTTTGTAAAAGCTTCAATTTGAAAATGACCCACATAATCAGCGTATGAGTAATATTTACTTCTTTCAGCAAGCATTTAAAGTATACGCTGCGTAGCACATACTCCATATTACTCCACAAATAACACTGGTCCACAAATTTTTAACTTTATGCCATAACCTCAAAAATCACGGCAATCATTTTTTTCTCAAAAAGCGTTTTCGAGATATACGCTCAAATCTTTGTTTTCAGCAGTTGTTTTAGGTATTTCAAAAGATTTAATATTCTCTTTCAGAAAATGTCCAAAATGTGTCGATCGGATAAAAATTTACTGAGTTACAAGACTTTAAACTTGAAAAAAGTGATTTGTTATGTTTTTCAAAATTCACCATTTTAATTCGCTCCATTAAGGAAATAAAAAAAATTTTAAATATTTTTTAATATGTAAATTAAATTATATATTGTTTCAAACGTAGTAAGCGTAAAATTGTCTTCGTCCGAATTTGAATTTTCATAATATTTTTTTTTAGGAATACTACTATTAGACTGCTGAACAGAAATTTGCAGTCTGAAAATTGATTGCAAATTTTTACTAACTTGAGGTCGGTGATTTCAAATCTAATCTCCATTTTTCTCTATCAGCTCTAGTTTTGAGAATTTGGTTCATAAATGAGGCTGTCAGCGCAAAATAAAATAAGACACTAGTTTATCTCATGTTTTACCAATCAATAACAGAAAGCGTTGGAAAAGTTTGTGTTGCATTTATTTATTTTTGCTCTACTTTTAATATTAAAGTAGCCACAAACCAAAGAAATATGAAATAAATGTTATGTGGCTTACACCACTTTTAGGCTGACGGCCTCAAATCTGAGTGGATTCTCTTACGACAAAATGTGTCAAAACCAACGCACGTTTAATGAAATCAGTAAAATGAAATCATCGCGGCCGCGAGCTGCTCAAGAAGATCGGTATTGAGAACTAAACAATTGAGACTACAATGACCATTTGGAGAAACTTATGCAATAATTTGGCTTTGAACCCCCACGAAGTGAAATACAATATGCTTTAAGTTCGGCCGAATATTCACTTCGCTATAGATTAGTTGAATTCGCTTTAGAACGTCCCGCTGGTTTTCTGGGAAAATATTTTTAGACGAAGCTCATTTTCATTAGTCTATATAACCAGTGACGCCATTTGGTTAAAATTTCACACTTATCTATTTTTATTCTGAGCCTATGATTTTGTTCGACAAACATGTACACATAAAAATGTGAGCCGTTAAAAAAAAACTGTGGTAAAAGTCGTAACGTTCCACAAAAGTTTTAGGTTTACTTCTTTGTATATCTATAAAAAATCCCGTAGTTACCGAAGATGGGACGCTGTGTTTTCCGATTTTTTTTTTTTTTTAAATAATACCTACATGTGTACATAAATACATACAACAATCTTTTTAATTTTTTGAAATTAAATAAAACGTATGTATTTATGTACATATGTATTAAAAAAAAAAAAAATTGCGGAAAAAAACACAACGTCCCATCTTCGTTAACTTCGGTATTTATTAAAAGTTGCAGTCTGTCAAACGAAACACTTCCGAGCATGTCGAGTGCCGATGTTCTTTGTTGTTTTCAACTTTTCGTGTTTTGCTTTTGCTTTCACTACGACTGTTTTCATTTAATGAATCAGAAGTAAAGGCAACGGTTTATTTTCGTCCAATGAAAAATCAAAAAGTAGAAGAAAAAGCAATTTTTTGATTTTGACTGCAACTTCTTAAACCCTGGTTATCATCATCAACATCAGAAATATTAAGCAGAATAAGCAAATCAAGTGCAGTTTGTGTAATATTAAAATTATTAAGTTTTTTATCATAATGTTTGTTTTTTCTTGAAATTAAAGGATCTGAAGTTATAAGAAACCGATTAAATATGTCTTCATTCTATTTTATTCGACTGTATTTACGAGCATATTATTCTCTAACATTTTAAAAATCTTTATAACAAGCTTCTTGCACCTCCTCAGAAAAATTGTCTATTGACAATAGAGGATAAGAAACTATTTCGGATATATGAATTAAGAACATGTGAAAAGTGGGAGTCATATAAAACCATGGGCAAAGTTTAACGAACAGATTTGCGGTTTTATAGGTAAAGTCGCGAAATGTTTTAATGAATCTCGTGACCACAGCAAACAACAATAATTATTATATGCAATCTTTCTATCAATTCTACACCAATTTTTGTAATTTTAGCAGAAACTTCAGCATTTCGGAAAAATAACAAAAATTAAAATAACACAAGGGAACAAAGTTGGACTTTTTTGCGGTCTGGAATTTTAAGTTCTCGCTGATTTGAAATCTAATCTCCATTTTTGTCTATCAGCTCTAGTTTTCGAGATATACCGTTATGTCTAAAATTAAGGCACTTTCACTACATATATTGGAATAACTTGAAAACTCTTGACCATATTCATTTAAAAAAAACTCAGAACCAATATTATCTCTAAGCCGTACTTACATTGTTTTTAAATATGCCCTGTAGTTTCAGAGATCTCGTTGAGTATTTGGGGGAAAAATAGGAAAAATTTGAAAAAAACTATTTTTTTGTTTTTAAAAAATTTATTAAAAATAAAAACGCGACAAAAATCTCAGTTTTTGGTCTGAAAACATTTAGCTTTACATAATTTCGAATGCAATGAGGTTTGTTTCATTGTAATCGGTGCTAAAAATAACATTTTAAATATGTGTGTGTGTCATGAGCTTTTTTTCTATGCAAATCGAAATTTCTCAGTAAATTGTGAATAAAATCAAAAGTTGTGCAACGATTACAATGAAACAAACCTCATTTGATTCGAAATTATGTTAAGCTTACTGTTCCGCAGTGTAATCATTAAAACGAAATAAAATAGAAAACAACAAGCCAATGTGTTTCACAAAATCTCAAAGATTTTTAAAGAGGGTAAAAACGGGCATGGTTTTTTTTTGATTATGGAAGCTGAAATACCATATTTTAAGAATATATAAAAAGTTTTGCCCAAGTATTGTCCCAAACATTTTGAAAATCAACATTTCTTTAAAACAAACTATTTTTTTGACCAATTAAAAAAAAAATTTAAATATATTTCCGAAATATTTTTCTTTACAAAAATTTATTAATAAATTAGTCAAATACCTGAAGTTGATGCATCCATTATAAAAAATAATGATTTCTAAAAAACAATTCTCATAAGTTTTACAATTATTCGTGTTTTATATTCTTTTATATCATACCAAATACTTATTTTTTTGTGGTTACACATTTTAAGACTTTTTTAGTTACAAGATTTATAAGCGATTCATAATGATTCATTTGAAAGTTACTTATACGAAAAACTAACCTCATTTTTGAATTAGTTCTCGTTTTTGGTACTGTTAACCTCTTGTTACTTGGTAATGGAACTGTCCGCGCACAAATCACAAGTTATTGAAAATTTTAAAATTTCTTGTGATTTGTTCGATGTGTTATGCCCGTAGTTTCTGGAAATAGATATCTAGCTGTGTATTGGTTTTTATGGGTTTCAAAGTATTTCTAACCTACGGGTTAAAGTTTAATGTATTTTACAGCATCGATTTTCGACAGTTAATTCACGTAGGCGAAACTAACGTTGAAATTAACAAAATAGTGTTACCGGGTAGTTAAAGATAACTGTAAGGTTCGAACACGACTAGAAATCTGTTTGTAGAAATTACGCGCGACATATCAAAAATTTTTCATTTAAGTGTACAGCGAAACATCAAACTGTATCTATTGCGCAGTTGCTAAGCATACACAAATTTTTTGTATTCTTTTTAAATTTTTTTTCTTTTTTATCTTAGTTTTTTTTTGTTGTGCACACAAGTGTATTATCAAAAGTGCAATTGCATCCTCCGCTTCACAATTCATGCGTTCTTTTTGACATTTACACGGAAAAAATTATCAGTGGGGTTTTATCATACAAAAAAATTTTTAAAAAATTTTATATAAATTTAAAAAATGTAATAAATTAATCAATTGTATTTTTTGTTGAAAGAAAGTTAAAAATATTATTATGATTTAATTAACATTTTAGTTGTTTTAAAAAGAAATTTTAATTAAAATATTAAATTAATAACAAAAAATCTTAATTGATTATTTCGTTTAAAATAAAATCATTTAAACTTGTTAAATTGTTGTTGGGAATTGTCTAAACCTGTACAATATTTAATTAAATCAATCAACACATTGTTTGAAACGGCAAAGTTTTTTGATCATTTTTTTAATTATATTTAAAAAAAAACATTTATTATTAAAAAATATTCCTAATATTAAATTTTTACAATGTTTAGTAATCTATATGATCATTTTGGTAAGAGGTGCAAAATCAACAAATTGTTTGCTTGATTTGATTTTTGAATTTGGTGATTAGAGAAAATTTTTAATTTTTTACTGTGATTTGTTCGTCGTGTGTGGAGAAAGCGAACGCTAACTAAATACACTTCAAAAGTGTTATATACTTTTTAAACTAAGAAAATGGTACAAAACTTTTTTCTTTACTAAAATATGGAAAACAAAAATAGGCAAGTCTTTGCACTTACATATCGATGCCAAAATTTATAAAATGGCCTAAAACAGATTCAATGGTCGTACAAGTAAAACATGCCGTTCAATATTTACGGTTTCATTCATTGTGATTGCTGTTACGATGTTGACCACAAAAAGTTGAATCTTTCTAATAAGTATATTTCTTTTTTACAATAAACACAAAAAAAAAACAACTAAAGCAAAAAACACATAAAAACTAGTACTTTTGCTTTGACTTGATAAATGATTTCGTAATGCAAAACTTCGTATATATTAATAATTCGTAATGGTTTTTTATTCATTTGGTGTTCTCGTTTTTTTTTTTTATATTATTAATGACAAACAATTTTAGCTTTAATTCATTAATTTCTTTTCTTTAATTCTTCTCTTTTTCCGACTCTTTTGTTTTATTTATTTTAGTTCCCATGATGAATCATCACACAATGCCAAAATTTGGTTTTGGACCATATAAGAAAACCGGTGTGGGTAGCTTTTATCTACCCAAAATTCTTACCACTGGCACTGGCTGCCATGGCAAAGTTGCTCTAGAATTGTCACATGGAAAGAGTAAACAATTAATATCACTGCCATCCGAGAAACTGGACAGTAATAAACGGTATTTTGTTACATTCACCGTTAAGGAAACGGACAAACAACAACAGCAAGCAGCCGCAAACACTAACTGTGACAATAAAACAGGTGATCAGGGCGAAGCAGCCGTAGCGAAATAAGAAAAAAAATGGTTTGGAAAGAAATTGTTGTTCTTTGGTAAACAAGAGTTTGTTAGCAATTTACTTAATTAAAATTTAATTTAATAATTTTTGGCAGTAAATTTCACAAAATCATAATTTTGTTTTAATGTTTATGAATTAAAAATTAAGTTTGAAACTTAAGCTTGCGATGTTATAAATCATTTCTGGCTGTATTTTGACAACCATTTCGTTGATTTTTTTCTGTATGGTGTTTTTAACAGGATTAAGTTTAAAAATGTGGCTTAAATTATGTTTTTTTTTTTTTCGTGAAATAAATTCAATTAAATTTAATTACTTAAATTGCTTTGTAATTTTATTTAAAAAATGTTTAAGCTGCCATATTTATTTAAGACTTTAAGAAAAAAAAAAAATAAAAAACATGCATTTTATTCCATTTAAATAAAGACTGATTCACAACGAAAGCAATTTACAATGACAGCAAAATTTTTTTTGCAAACACTTTAGTTATTTACAGGAAGAAATATCTGAAAAATATGCCCTCATCAAAATAATGTGTAAGAATAGTAATTTATTCTTTTTTTTTTGATGGGGCCTTAGTTTTCAGCACAGCATAGCGGGAGATTACGGCCAAAATCAGTGTTCGAAAATAAACAAAACATTAATTAGCGTATGGCTCACATGGTCATATGGTCACCTCCAACAAAACTATTTTTAGAGAAAATTTTTAACTTATTATGTTTTATCTAACAATATTATTACTACAGACAACCATGTTATGGTTAAAGTAGTCCTTCATCAAGAATCCACAACCAAATTATGGTTGCCTCTAAACATGTTATGGTTAAATAAAAATTTGTTTTTAAATTTACAATAGTATTTTGCTCTTTTCCAAAAGCAACATATTATGGTTGAAAACCAACCATGCTATTATAAGTTTTAAACAAATTTCGGTTATTAAATCCCAAAACATGTTCTGAGGCAACCATAATATGGTTGTGACATCTTGGTGGATACCTACTTTAACCATAATATGTTTGTCGATAACAACAATATGGTTAAATTAAACATAATATGTTCAAAACTTTCTTTAAAAACAGTTTTGTTGGAGGTGACCATATTTAAACATGTTTTTTCTCTGCGTGCACAAACGATATCAATTTTTTAGTGCTTGTTTATTAATACGTTCTTAACTACCGTACATAACTATGTTTTAAAGGAAGTAACGAACATTATATAGTATTCTGTACTTCGTTATAAAACAGAACACAAAACAAAGGTTTCTATTGTGTCAAAGCGATTGTATATTAGGGTATTCAAACGATTAACCGTTATTCGATCAATCGAATAATTTTGGGCGATTAACTGTTCGAATAATTTAAAATTGCTTTTTTTCGATTAACAAATAGTTTGAATAATTTATGTCGATTAATCGAAATTTTTTTTATTTAAAAAACAATCCAATACGTTTTAAATACCGTTTTATTGTTTCTTAACTCAGGAACATTTCTTTCGAGTAACAATTTTTTTAAATGTAGTACTTACTAAGCCTGAAAACAAAAATTTGGAAGGAATTTATTTTTAAGAATGTTTAGTACAGAATTTACTTCAGTGATTCAGATGAAGAAGATGTTTTTTTGAGATGAATGAAAAAAATCTTCTACTAAACCTTAACAAGACTATTAAGATTGTTTAAAAATCAATAAGAGATTCAAGTGGTATAATGCCAACAATAAATGAAAAAATCTTTTCTAAATCAAGTATCATCTAAACAAAAGAAATATATCTTTTTAAAGATTTGCTTAAATTTAGATGATATTTAAAAAGTTTTCCTCCTTTGTTGAATCGTTGTTACTTTTTTAATAAAATTATTATGTTAAAAATTATAATTGCTGGTCATATTTTTAAACTTATAAACTAGACAAAATTAAAATTATTCGATTAACCAAATAATATTAAATTGTTCGATTATTATTCGAATAAATTGTTACCCCTAAAAATTATTCGTGCGGTTAATTGAATACCCTATTGTATACGCTTAAAATTTATCAATGTGACATTTATTATATCATAGCAAATGCAACCAATAAGACAATATGTGAATTGCTTAAATATGTTTTAAAAAATACAATAAAAATATATACGTAAAATTGTTCTGGAAAAAATTTGCAAACGTTTTCTTGACTGAAAATTGGTGTGCTAGTGAAAAAAAATGTTTGCTTTATTGTGAAAACAAAGTAAAAATTTTGCTGCGATTGTGAATCTGGACTTACTTTTTTAGCATTCTTTGTATTCGAAAGATCTATTTCAGTAGAAAATACAAACTCAATACAAATTATTGTTATATTTAAGTTATAAAACAGACTTATTTCAAAAAAATTAAGTTATTTCTTATTTTATAGATTATTTTAATATTAAGGAAATTAAATAAATAAAAATAATAAATTCAACAACAAAAAAAAAAGATTATTTCGTACATTTTGTTCTGTGTTATACGATTTTCGTACTCGTTCGAAACGATGGCAGAGCTATATTTATGTATAAACAAGTGGGGCATTTTATGAAAAGATATTGTTTGCAATAGAGAGTTGCTGCTTCAAAAGGGAGTTTCCGTTTATTCGAAATAAATATAGTAATATCCCGATAATTCGTACCCCGATAAATTGTAATTTCAAATTATTCGTAATAAATTGTCCGTCGCTTGAAAAAATTTCGTTAATTTTTTTTTTTTTCAAATAAAATCTTATTTACCTCTTATAAATCGTGAGTGTTTGCTATCTACCAGTTATATTTCTTAATAAAAACAACAGAAACACAAAAAGAATGGTTTTTTGTAACATGAATAATTTTTATATATTTTGTGATTAACAATTGCTTTTTATGTTTTTTTTATCGCTTTAGTAAATAAATTGAAAAACCCCGTAATTTCGTATTTATATTATTTTAACCCCGTTAAATCGAAACCCCGCTAAATAGAAAACCCCCCTTGCGGTATTCTACTGTAGTATTGAAATACTCTGTACAAATTGTTTTAGCTCGTAAATTACAATGGTTCAGACATTTTCAACTTTGTGTCATAAAAAATGAGTTCTTTTCTTAGATAAATCGGGGCTGCTGATCACGAATATAGCATTCATTTATTTTTCTCAAGAAGCGTTATCGAGATATACACGAACATCTTGTTTTATTGCAGTTGTTTTAGGTATTTCGCAAAATCTCGAGAACTGTTTAATTAAATTGTACATCGGATGAAGATTTACTGCGTTACAGGACTTTAAACTTGAAAAAAGGGATTTTTTATGTTTTTTAAAAATTCACCATTTTATTGGCTCCATTTAGGCAAAAAAAAATTAAAATTTTTTTAACATGTGTCTTAAATATTATCTTTTACAATTCAGTTGAACAGTTCTCTTGATTTTTCGAAATACCTCAAATAAGAATTCCCAGGCTTTTTACGGACAGGTTACCCTTACATGTTTCGATTGCAACCACTCAATCTCTTCAGAAGGGTTTGCGGTTTAACACTCGCAGCCATCGACGACTGATGGCAGTCAATAGTCAAACATCAATCTTTAAACCAAATTGTATTTAACCTCTGGTAGATCGAAATTTGCTTTTCAATGATTATTTATTTTAACTGATTTTACATGCTCTTCCTTACTTCTGTTTTTTCGTACCTTTTGTCAAGAATTCTTCTTGAAGTCCAAAGTAAATTTTTTTGTTTGTTAATTTTTTTTGTCTTTTTTTTCTTGTTGACTTTTTTCAGCACAACTTCAAGGACAAATGTAAACATAGGGCTTGTGCCTTAGCTTTAACAATTATTAGTATTGTGGTTATTTTGTTGAACTGTTCTATGGCTTTATATCCAAATTTTGATATTTTAATTAGGCTTAAGTACATCAAATTTTATTTTCATTAAATTATTTTTATGAAGAAAGGAATTTTACAACACAAAATTAATAAATTTTTATTGATAATTTTTCACTGACTAACCTGAGGATCGAACGCAGGCGTTTTCTTTCGTCGAAAAGACCCTCTTGGCTCTTGTAGCACCAGGTATGGGGTTTTTTGTATTCATTATCTACAAAAGAAACAAAACAATCATCTAGTCTTGTTTGCAGCAAACCCTTATTACGTTAAGCCCTTTGTTGTCATTTTCTCCAATTGCAAAAAATGTTTGCTTCCTTTTTCGTTTTATTTGACGCTTATTAATATATATTTTTTTCTCATGCTCGCGAATTATTTATTCCCCTTACATTTAACTAAAAATGCATATATAATTTCGTTTCTTTTCGTCTGTGTTTCCTTTGTGATTAATAACTGCACATCTTTAAAAGAAAAAAAATTTATGGAAAAAATACATAAAATTAAAAAGTTTTCAAAAAAGAAGAGCAAAAGAAAGAAATCTGAATACACCTCATAGGGGTTTTTTGCCAATCCAGCCGGACATTACTTTTTGTTTTAGCTTATATTGCTTATTAAAAGTTATTGAGTGCCCCATAGATCGAAGAAACTTAGCAGAAATATGTGTTATGGTCATAGACAGGTAAATCTTAAAATAAATAAAATCGCACCAAGGAGGAAAAAGTTCCCCCTAGAAAAACTAATCCAACCTCTGAAAAATGCAGTTCTTTAAGTTTTTCCATACTTTCTTTTAGCAAACCTAAAATTGGACCCAGGAGATCGTAAAATTACACCTTTCATCCCCGCCCCCTTTTGTGGTCGGTTACATAAAATAAAATTTTAAAAAATTTTAAATATTAAAAGAAATAGATTTCATATGTGTTTGTACTATAAGAATTGCATTTTTAACTTTTATGGGCGGAGGGCGGTATCCCTCCAAACCCACCACAGAAACGACTCTGTCAAAAACAATTTATTTTTTATAACATCTTTGTTACACTGAACCCTCGAAAACTTTCTAGCAAAATGCTGCCTGTTACGCCGAAAATATTTATTTCGTGCTCGTGCCTTAGACGCTGCTTCTGATAATAGCCCGATAGACAACAATGCTTCGCTCATTACAGTTGATGCATGTATTTTTTGTTAATTCCCTTAACTAATGACGCTTAGTTTTACGCTTGTATGCAGGAGCGAAACCAGAGTCTCTAACGGGAATCGAACCCGCAACACCGGCGGTGAAAGTCTCACTACCAGCTAGCCTATCGGGGCACTCAAAATCTGCATTAAAATCTTGTGCATTGTAAGTGTCATAGTATCCCTGGGATATAAAGTAACGTAAAGTATCTAATCTATAATTAGCAAACTCGTGCAAATATATTTTGTAACCACTTGTAATTACTTCAAGAATAACTTTGATTCGGTAGATATACCAAATGCAATTCCAGTTATTTCTGCAGGTAATTCAGGATTAGAAAAAAATCTTCTGCTGGTGTTTCCATCGTTGCTGTTTCCAAATCCAGTCCTCGGTACATCCCCTAAGAACTAATTCACTTCCAAATTTTTCTTGGATTGTTTTTTCCTCTATTTAACAATAGTTGTGTACTCATACGATCTTAACTGACACTTTTTCACTGTGAGTTCATACGACAGGTGTAATATGCTCTCAAATAGACGAATTCTGATGGCACAGGTGGTTAAAACCGCTTCGCTCATTCCTTTTTTTACACAGGTAATATTAGCCTTAGATGCAATAATTTAAATAAAAGACAACCAAAATATTTTATGACTGCCGAAAGGGTTTCTATCATATGCATATGAAAAAAATTGAAATAATCCAAAAATCACAAAAGAAAAAAATGGAGCACAAACGCGAAATGTTTTTTTTTAATTGAAAAGTAGAGTTTAAAAATTTTGTCGTGATGAATAACATTTTTAAAAATGCAACTAAATTCACTTTCAAAAACCTTTAAACTATTTTTATTTTTACAAAAAAATAACAAAATCATCGTTTTTTAATTTCGAACAAATTTTTTTTTATAAAAATTTAAAATAAAATTTTTCTAAAAACTTTTATAAGTAGCTGGTTGCTGTTAATGTAGTCTTTCACAGAAAAACAAATCAATGTTTAATCTTTATTCGTTTACCCACACAAAAATGTATTGTAAACCTCTTAAAACCGTAAATATTCAATGAACACGCATGCAATTTATTCAACTTTCCTGACTTTAACAGTGTCCGAAAACAACAAATCGTAAGCAAAAGACTTGAAATTTCACTATATGATGCAGAATTTTGTTGTCTGTCGAACTGCGTACTTTTTACATTTCTTAAATTTAATTGTTTGCCTAATGTCTGGCTAGATTGGCAAAAACCCCTATGTGCGCACATTGAAATATGCATTATTTTTACCTCAAACGTCTAAGTAGTTAAAGAAGATATCCCTGCAAACAATTTCCATCGCCGAATCATCGCCCGCGAATCGCCGGCAAGTTGTCTAACATCGCTGCGATGCATCGCGTGGAAGCCGAATGCGATCCTCTGGCGAATCGCGAAAACGTTCTCATGTGTCAACCACGCGATTCGTGTACTTCGATTCGCGTGAACATCGCGTTCCGCGATTCCCTTGAAACCAAATATTTATTTTCCCGGTACATTAACAAAACAACAAGACAAAAAAAATTCTATGGAATGTTATAAAAAAACACTGATGATTGCCGCTACTTGTGTGCGCTCGCATACTCATCGCCTAGCTGTAAGGCGTAGGCGATGGTTAGCGATTCGTATTCGCTGAGAATGATCGCGTAATCATCGCCAAATATGCAATAGCCAAAAAATTTCAAAAATGTTTGTAAGGCTAAATCAAATAAAATCTCCTCACACAGAGACACATCATGCACTTACTTATGCAGAGCTAGTTCTTAAAAGTGCTTGCATTAATACATGTAATTTACATAAATATACCCACAGACCTACATACATGTCAGAGCTGTAAAAAAATGCAATCAATTGGCAATCAAATAGATTTCATTCTTTAATTTGAGATTTTAAAATAAAAAAATAATTCTTTTAGAAATGTTGAATGCAATTAATTTTTATTGAAATCATACGATTTCAAATAATTCCTCTAAAATCAAAACCAGATAGTGAAAGTCCAACGAAATAATATAAACTTGGAATCTGCCGGTTGTATACAAAAATGTACGTTGTTGATTATTCCAAATAATCAGAGTCAGCTTTATTTCAAAAAGAAGGAGTTTCATTTGAATTTGATTGCAACCAATAGGTTTAATCAATAACAGAAAATTATTGCTTATTTCAATAATTAAACAAAACAAGTATTTCTTAGTTTGCTAAGCACTAATGGTTCATTTTTTAACATAAGCGCACATTTATGCTTTACGCAAAAAGACATACAGAGATGCAGTTAAGTAAGTGAACGAACAAGTTTTATAAAAAAATAACATTTCATGTACCACGCCATTCATTACTACGAAGCAGGCTTGTAAAGGAGAATACCTCAAAATAACTGTAACAAAACAAGGCTAATAGCAATACTCACCAGCTTTTATATGAATTTAATAAAGCGTTTTTTGTATGTAAAAGAAAAGTTTGGTTTGAAGTGGGAACTCACCATATAAAATGTATGCATGGTTTTAATTTAAATACTCATGTACTATAAAGCGAAATTTTGTACTTTTGGCATCATTGACCAATTTAAAAAAATTCAACTCTATAAATATAATATGGGATTTTCGAAAAAAAAACAGTTTTGTACAAAACTGTTATTTTGAAATTTATTATTGGTATTAAATTCAAAGTCAAAAAAAATAAAATTCGGCGAAAAAGAAATAAGCTTTAATTAAAAATTACAGCCTCTTTACAATTTCTTAATCGCTAATACGAGCGCTAACTTTGCATTCAGCGTACTCGAATAAGCTTTACCAGTAGGGTGTTTCAATTTGCCACAAACACAGTGTTTTTAATAGAGTAAGGAAAAACATTTCTTAAAAAAAACGAAAAGTTTAATTTAATAAGAAATTTGTGATTTTTATTAAAAAATGTTTTTTGATGAACAAAATTTTCTGCAGAAATGTTGTTGATATAAGTAAAAGCTTAAAACACTTGATTAAAGTTTTACTTAAAACTGTTTTTAATTTTGATTAATGGTTTAATTGAAAAAAATGTCGAGAATTTTTTCTGTGGTGCATTAAATGCTGTTGGATCTTGCCAAGAAGGTAACTTAATAGAGTTTAAACTATAATTCTCGGCCATAAGAAACCTGTTCGAATGGAGAGGATTTCCCATTTAAGCTGATGAGCAATCGAACTACTAAGAATCTGATATCAATGGAGATCGGCCTTGTAGTGTTTAGCTACATTTGTAGACACATTACAAAGAGCTCATCAGAAAAGTCAAACGAAAGCTTGTCTGGACAAAAGAAGATGGCTAGTCATACAACATCGCAAAGGTCCATATGAAGTGCCAACGGCGAGCCAATGCAGAAGACCAATACAGCCTCATGCACTCGAGGAATAACCATACTCTACGGACTGAATGCATATGTGTGCCACACGTGGAAGACTCATACAACGTTTCTCTACGTTCTACAAAGGAGGAGATCACGAGCTCAATTTGTTGTCTTAAGGGGAGACCCTCAGGTATAAACGGGCTCTCTCCTGAGCTCTTAAAATCCAACACGCATAGGAGTGCTAGAATAATCATTTGGACTTTCTGAGAGAGTGCAAATCTTGACAATGAGCTGACTGAGGACGTGATAATAGCTATACCGGAAAAGGCCGATCTCACAGACCCTTATAATTACCAAAAGGATGTACTACAAGGTAATAAGAAACCCTAGGCTAGATTCAGACTCAGTAATTCACCTATGGACCACAAAAATAGCCTACGTATTATTGCGGAACAATCTGTGGAATAGCGCATGCCACTATATCTGTGCATTATAAACTTCGATAGACTATCCCACGAAATGATTTCGAGCTCATTGGCATGTTGGAGAATCCTCTCAAACTAATATGCCTCTTGTAGGATTGAACATGGCAAAGCGCTGAGTTGAAGTGTTTCACAGGGCTGCGTTCTGTCTCCATTTCTATTAAATATAGATCTGGACACGAAGAGCCCCTAGTAACGGCAGGGGGAAAGTGGGTATTGTAAGGCCGCCTTAATGACCTTGATAACGCAGACGGTTTTTTTAGCTGCCCAGATTTTTTAAATATTTTCTAAAAAATTTAGTAACATTTTTAGCTTCGAAAATGATTTGAAAATTACGTTTGTGATGAAATTTTATTAAAAATATAGCGCACTTGTAAACAATTGTTTTATTACCCAGTAAAAACTTCGCCTACAAAATAATGTGTTGAGTAATCAGAAAAACATAAGAGCACTACTTACAATTCTACTGAAAAAACCAATGAATTTTATATGGGATGGATGAAGTTGTAAAAAAAAATAAAAATAAAATTCCTTCCTCAGTGAAAATTAATTAAAGAATATCAGGAAATTAAAAATTAACAATTCAACTAAAACCAAAATTGTTCTTAAAAATAGCTATGGCACAAGCTCTATTGTTTGCATTTGTACTTTAATTTGTACAAATAAAAAATGTCGACGAAAGTAGACAAAAAAAAACATAATAAACAAATGTTTTTCAAGACAAAGTCTTGACAGAAAGAATACGAAAAAACAGAGGAAAGGAGGCGACATGTAATTTGAAATTTAAATAATAATAACAGCAAATTTCGAACCAAGAGTACTACTGGTTAAAATATTGATGTTAGACTGTTGGCTGGCAGGCACCGCAGTGGTGCAGTGGTTAGAACTCAAAGATTTTCTGAAGATAGAATGTGGTGATTCTTGAACATGTAAAAATCAACTCGGGTTCAAATCTCAGCTCAGCTCAGAAGTCAATAAATTTTAATAAAAAAAATAATTCCAAGTTGTAAAATAATTCCTTCCTCAGTGAAAATAATTTAATGAAAATTAAATTTGATGAACTCAAGCCTAATTAAAGAATATCAGGAAATTTAAAATTAACAGTTCAACTAAAATCAAAATTGTTCTTAATAATTTCCATCAGTTGTGTCGTTTTTTTAAATAATTAAAAAAACACCCATTTTAAAAAAATTAAGAAAATAAAGAAATATCAAAGTAATTTTTGGGAATACAACATTTTTATTAACAAGCTTTTATTTGTCGTGCTTAATTCCCAATTTTTATTCTTGAAAAAAAACACTGAAACTTACAGTTGATGGGATGAACTATTCCTATGCGCATTTCACTGGTTGTTTAGGCCAGAGTGTCAGGAAACTTCACCCAAAGATTTTAGAAAACTAAGGATATTAAACAAATAAAACTGTTAAGCGAATAAGAATTATAAGCAACAGTTTTTTTCTGAACCAACTTACAGCTACAATTAATGTTGGAAGAATTCCAACCAATTGCAGTCTATTGTTGTTGTTTTTGCTTAAGCTTTGATATTGTTACAAGTAAAGCTGTGGCTTATAATCTTGTTTTATATCTTTAGTTTTTCTTAAATCTTTGGATGAAATTTCCTGATGATTTGGCCTAAGCAACCAGTTCAAAATGCATTAGAATAAATAGATTATCTAATCAACAGTAAATTTCAGTTTCTTTTTATCAAAAATAAAATTTGAAAATTAAGCACGATGAACAAAATCGTGATTATTAAAATAAAAAAAATGCATGTACAATAAAAAAAATATTGTAAAGTTCCACAAATACAAAAAACTTTTAATTTTTTTTTTATTGGCGTGAAAGTGGTGCTGTATCATAATGTGATTGCTTCTTAACTTATTGTGATTAACATGACAATAATATGATTAACTATTTATATTTAACATGATAAGAATAAGATTAAGGGAAAAATATTATGATGTAATATTACTTATATATTTGGTCATAATATGATTCAATAATAATAGTAATATGGTGACTAAATTCATGAATCTTATCATAATATGCTGTTCTTCGAATATGTTTTTTCTTTGTGTGTAGCTATATTCATTCATTTTATGGTTTCTCTTTTTGCTTTGTTATCTCTTCGGGCTGTAAATTATGACAATGTGCAAAAATAAAAGCAAAAGACGAAATTGAATAAAAAAAAAATTATTATATACATAAGTATAAACTTACTACAAACACATGTACATTAGGGTAGAGCCTCGCGTCCAAAACATTTACATGCAGTCAAAAAACCATTACAATATTCAGATGCATAAATTTCAAATGCTTTTACAAATAACTGGACAGATAATTAAAAAATCGGAATCAACATGAAATAACATTTCTAATAAGGTAAACATTTTCGCTGCCTTCGATGCTTTGTCAAAACCAATTATGAGGTGGCCTTATACGACGATTTTCCAATAAATTTCAGCTACTTCTACATATCGTCGGGTTAAAATGCAAACCAACTAAATCCACTTTTTAACAAAAAGAAAAAAAATCTTATCCTAATTCTTTATTTATGTCCTGAAAGTGCCAGACAAAAATGTTTTTTTCTTCACGGGTTCTGTTCACATATAAAGGTGCTTTTCGCTCATCTAGTTGGGTAAGCGCTGCAGTGTCTCTTCCGCTTAAGCGGGTGTGGCCGCCATGATTTAAAAGATTTAAATCTTGTGGATTTGGGTGTTGTTCAAGCCTTTTTAAATATTTTGCTGCATATTTTGTTATCATAGTTTTTATTAATGGCACATTGAGATCATTATGAATGTTTGAGTTTTTGACGTACCAGGGAGTGGCTGCTATTATTCGAAGAAGTTTATTTTGACTTCTTTGAATTTGTTCGATATCAGAGCTGAGGTGGTGCCCCATAGTTGGATATCGTTCACTATTCGATGAGTTTGTTCAATTGTGCTGTGTTTTCTTTCAAATCCGAATGGATGGTTTCGAATACATCTATTTTCACTTATAATCGGTGTTAATTTTGAAACTAATAATATCTCAAACAGCCTTGACATATTTGATAATAAGCTAATATGCCTATATGACTCAACTTTTGTATGATCTTTACCTGGCTTTGGTATCATGGTAACTAAGGAAACCTTCCATTTTTGAGAATAAGAGTCAAAGCGTAAAATAGCATTTAAGGTAGCTATAAAAGCATTTTATTACTGATCTTATTAACACCAGGTGCCTTCTTAGTGTTTAAGTCACAAATAGCATTTTCGATATCTCTTATTGGAAATCTTATGGTGGCTTAGATTATTAGATTTATAGCTGCACGCCATAATGAGTAGTGTGATTGCGGAGTTGCATCAAGTTCCTTAAGATATTTTTCCAGAGATGCCGTTTTCTTTTTAGCCTTTTTGTACACTCTTTTAGTAGGATCTTAAGTTGAGGAGATCTGTGCAATTGCCACTCTCTTCGAACTCTTCTTTTTTCGGACAGGACGACGCTCGACATCTGTGGAATATATTTTTATATTTTTTGTTTTTCTGGGGGCAGTACTGGAATGTTGAACAGCTAGTTTCAGAAAACTGTTAAAATAAACTATAGAGCGATCTACATTCTCCGGTGTACTAAGCGAAATATTTTCTGTGCAATGGGTACTGAGAAATTTTTTAATATTTTAACCAATTTATTTGTGAACCTAAATTCCCTAAGTAACCAGTCGGAGATAAAATTCTATTGGGGTTCACTATCGTTACAATTGAGTCTAATGAGTTACAACAACTATAAAAAATGTTTGAGGTTGCTTCATATGATCTCTTACAAATTGATCAATTTCATTTCATTTACAAAATATTGATATGGCGGTAGAGGGCTAAAAGTAGGTCCCCCTTTTTTTTAAATGTTCCCATTTTCCTGAGAATAAATGCATTATTTAAGTGCTACTTGGAATTGAAATTCGTAAAATGTTGACGCTCCCACCTAATGTACTTGTGTAGATAGTACAAATCATATTTAATATCGTAGATTATTTATGTATGTTTGAATGTCACGGCGTGAGTATTTGTCCATTTTCCTTACATGTGTAGTTCCCTTATTACGTGTACATGTGAGGACTTACTTCTGATTTGATTATGACTTATGTTCGTCATTAATACACACGTTAATTTATTTACATATATGTATGTACTAGCATAATGTTGACTGTAAAAATAAAACACAATTTCTAAAGGCCCAAATACACTGATCAAAATACTCATCAATCATAGTGGTAGTGTTTGTGAAAATGTGTTTGTATGTATGTGTCACACCAACGATGCTGGATGGACAATCAAAAAATTCAGATATGACGGCGAATATTACGTCCAACACACGTACACCAGTGAATTAGCATGCTGGACAAGCATTTGACAAGTGTATTCGGCCTTTTAAATGAATTATTTAGTTTTATAAAAATTGTTGTTTTCCCATTAACGTCAACCCAAGAATAGTAGGCTTCTTGGACTTAATTTGATTTTCGGAAAACTACATTTTTTTTATATTTCTCATCTGCGTATTAGAGAGCTTTAAGAAAAAGTTAATTTTAATTGTTTGGTAAAAAAATCATTAATATAAAAAACTTAAAAAAGGTATCTACCGAAAAACTCTTAAAATTATTTTTTTTTTAATAAAAGATAGGCCGGCCCATAACTACAGTCATTAACAAAGCATACTTAAAGTCCCGTTTTCACAACTTACCTATACCTTAAAGTAGACTTTAAATGGCCTTATAAAAAGTGTTCCATTATTAAAACTTTACTTTAACCTAAAGTGAGCGATAAAGTAAAGTAATTTTATCCTACTGGTAGGTTAAAGTAAAGTTTTAATAATGGAACATTTTTTATATGACCGATAAAATCCTACCTTTAGATACCGGTAAGTTGTGAAAACGGGCCTAAGAGTTCTAAAGTAAACTTTTACTAAAAAGCTTTAGTTGTTTTTAACTTATTAACAACAGTATCATCCGTGTATTTTCCAATTATTGATGATTTGGAGGAAAACTTTAATGGAAAGACCCTTATTGTGTTAAATGCAACGCCAACAATTACATTGCAAGCAACAACAAAGTCAAAACTATTTTGTAATTTTGTTGTTGCTTTCTACATAAATTCACATTGCGTTTTTAAAATTTGCAATACCACAAGATATGCAGTGTTTTATTAATATTTTAATTTTCAATGTCATCTGCTTAGGGTTGCCACTTGCTTATATTTTGTTGTATGTTGTATGAAACAATTTTCTACATTTGAGGTGGCACTCAGTTAAAGTCGGTTCAATTTAAAACATACCTTAATTTATCAAAATAAATAAAAGAATTTTTTTATTTTAAAGTTTTTTTAAAAAGAACCGACTTTAGCGTTTGACTATTATTATGGCCCATATATTTAGAGTTAAAATAAATATCGTCACCTTAAATGCAAACCGACGTAACTGCTTTTCTATTTTTTCCATAGGATCTAACGAACTTGACCAATTGGCCCTGTCCTTGTATGGAAATTAGCTATCTTGTATTACCAGCCATGCTCAGTGGAGGGAGTGGTACTTTTCGAACAAAGACAAGTACAAATTCGTAACACAAAAGTAAATAATATAAGAAAGCTCTAAAAAAAATAAAAAAAAAATAAATAAAGAAATAACTGTAAGAATACATGATAGTGATCCACTTATTTAATCTAGATGGTGATTGATTAAATTTTATGCATTTGTATACATACATCATCCTATCTTTGATAATTGCAGTTATTGCATATTAAAAGAAAACAAATCAAAAGTATATCAAATTACTCATACATTACGAAGTTTTAAAGATAAGTAACACGAAACAAAACAAAAAAAAAAAAAATTTTATTTAATATTATTATAATGGTTTTCAGATTTAAGAAAAGCTCATCCCTTAAGTTATTAGGACTTAAGGGATGAATTTAATTGTAAAATATTTTGTGATGCGGTTTCTTGGCTTTTAAAATTGTATTTTAGAAATTACATTTTTTTATTTGGTGATTTTATTTTCTTTTGATGAAAATTTTGGTGGTTATTTTCGTTTTCCTCCGTTTTCAGTTAGACAACTCCTCAACTGCAGTCTTTAAAAGGAAGCTGTGGTATATGGGAATAATTCTTTTTTTTTATTCACCCTTATTCCATTTAGCGTTACCAATACGAAACGATATCGTTTTGTGTCGATTGTTGCAAATCGGTATGCCCATTGTCAATATCAAGTTTTATCGATAAGCGTCGATGTATTTTTGGTATGCCGTACGCAACGTTAACGTTGGCATCGATATAAATTGACTCTGTTTTTGTCGTCAGTCTTATTGGTGTCGAAACAGTTTTTTTCTTTTTTATTTTTCAAAAATAATAATATTGTATTAAAAAAATGAAAAAATAGCAACAAAGTTTCGGGAAAATTGCAAAAATTTGCAAAAATAGCGAAAATTCGCGAAAATTTTTTGTATTCCAAACAAGCCAAAAAATTGATTAAAAGTTCCTAAAACTATAAGGAATAGCAAAAATTCCATGAAAATCGCTAAATTACCGCAAATTCCCGAATTTTAGCCATGTTCGCGATAGATGCAATTTTTCCTGTAAGTTTTCTGATTCTTTACAGTTTTAACGATTTTTAATACATATTAAATTTTTCTTTCATGCCGCTTTTATCAAATTTTTGCGAATTTCCACTAGTGTAATCAATACGTTATGGCATTAGTAAAGGTGATTTTTTTAGAATAAATCAAGCTAAACTCTTTGAGAGCACAACATTAATAAGATACGAACATCAAATTGCACATTTTTAATAAAAACTTATTAGAGATGTTCTTAAAAAAACGATAAACAATCGACATCGTTACATTGCTGTTATGGCATATAAGTTTTGTATCGAATTGATGACGATGTCGATAAAAATTGATTTTGATATTCAATTGATGACGATGACGACGACGTTAAATGGAATAAGGGTGATTATTATATCTTTTGCATTGAGATGGTTAAGCAAGAAATTGTCAATATCCTTTTTTTTAATTAAGAATGCCCAAATATCAAATAGAATTTTTTTTGTTTTTTAAAATTAAAAATAATTATCTTCTTTTGGGCTGAATTTAAATTTTTCCCCTATTCAAAACGAAAAAAATTTGTATAATCCTTTTTTTTTGTATTTCAAATTATAATTTTGTTTATAAATATATGTATCTAAGTCAAAGCTACTTCTATTTATTAGTTTTTTTTTTTTTTGATTTTCATTTTCTAAATATATGGTTCACAATGACATGCAATATTAATATAAATTGGTCAAAGCTTTTAAATACCTTTAAAAAATAATTATTTTTCCTATAATAAATTTAGATCAATGCCAGCACTGGGAAATTCTCGTTGGAATTCTGGAGCTTTTCTGGCTTTATTAGCTATTGAGAAAGTTCAGCGAAGCAACCTCATATTGGACTAAATAAGTCTTGCTGAGAACTAGAATGAAAACATAACTCATTTGTTCTGTTGCAAAATTATACAATATTTGTTGCCACACTTTAAACATATCGGGCGATAGAGTAAAACATCGGTTCATCTGTAAAGTACCAATATGAGTTGGGATATAAGGAAGATGAAAATTACATAATTGAAATTTAAAATAATTGCTACATTTATATTTAAAATACATACATTATATTGTTAAACTAAAATCAGTTAAACAAAGTTTTCAAATGTATGTTGGCATCACTGAAAATAGGTCATAATTTACAAAACAAGAATTTGTTTAAAGATTTGGAAAATAACAAATTTATATATTTTTTCAATCAACACGTTTAAAGTTTCGCGATAAATGCGAAAATTATTAAGGGGTCAGCAAACAGTTGAATCTCTGCTTTAGAGGACTATTTGTGTTAACTAACTTGCTCAAAATGACTTTAATTTTTACTTAAAAATAAGCTAAAAAAAATATCTAAATATTATTTCATACTCAATGTTTTTTTAAACTATAAGCACATAACAACACAGACAAATCTACAACGAGTAGACGCTTGCATAAAGTTCCACTAAAGTACGTGAAATTTGAAATGTGACACATGGTTTCCAAATACTAACTACACAACCAAATAACAGTGTGTAAACAAACATGTGTGTGCAAATTTGTTTTCACTACTTGTCACTAAATCCAACAAGTAAATGACATTTACACTTGAGTAGGAACACAGTTCACAAACACACCAACTTAAATGAAAACACCTCCATACAACAAAATCGTGCAATATATGCCCAACAAACACGAAGTCAAACCTTTGATATGAAATGACTTTACATTTGACATTAAACGCAATTCTCAAACGTTTTTCAATTGTTTGATTTAACATTTAAATTCAAATTGATAATGATTTGAACATAAACATTTGATATCAAATGTTTTATCAATTTGATGTCAAATGTTAAAATCAAATCAATAATAAACTTGGCAGGACTAAAGCGAAAAATAAATGTAAGCATTTAATATGGCGATTAAAGTTACATTTTTTTATTAAAAATAAATTTTAATATAAAGTGAACAGTTTATTTCTTGTGGAAAATAAAAATTATTTGTGAGAAATTAAAATGATTAAAAATACGAAAAAAAGAAAAATAATAAAACGGGAAAGTGAAGAAAGATTGTTGAACGATCGCGGTGCTAAAATCCTCAAAATAAAAGGGAGCCAAGTATTTTGTCTTTCCAAGAATTAGAGGACGGAAAGAACACAATTTCATCTTTTTATCTCAAAGTTTATTTAAATAAATAATAAATTTAAATTAAAAAAATTAAATAGTTTTCTTTATATTCCACATTGTATTATAATCCACATTTGAGAATTACGTGTGAAAGCAAGTTGAAAATAAAGGCATTTTTCAATTTGAAAATAATTTCCCCTTTTTGTTGAGAACGCTATGATTTTCAAATGATTTTCAAATCATTATCAAACGTTTGTCGTTTGAGAAAACGTTTGATTTCAAATCATTTTCAATTTGAAATCAAACCTCCGTGTTTGTTGGGATGTTCGCTTGTGTGCATGTAAATGGTTTAGTATGTCCGCGTGTGTTTGTTTTAAACTTATAATTGTGACACACATGTTGTGAGCCTTTATACCGTACGTGTGCAAATAGTATTGGTGGTGGTGATTGTTGTGTTGATGATGATGAGGACAGTGGTGGTTCTTATAGATATTGTATGTAGTAGTGGGATATGAAATGCACCTTCTACCACTTAACACTCGGCAGGTACTTAAACATCAAATTTTTTTTTTGTTAGTTTATATGTGTACGGAAGATTGTGTGTTTGCTGATAACAAGGACAAACATGTTAACAATTATCAACAACCCGGCACAGTCAGAAGCAAGCAACAATTAATACATTATTAATCTGTCCACTCCTTCAAAAACATACATTTACGTACAAATGTATATATCGTCACTTAAATTCTAAAAGGGCCAATTGGTCAATTTTTACAATTTTAAAGGACATAAAAACTTAATAAAATGAAAAAGTATTGCGATGATAACAAAAGCATCCAAATAAATATAATGATGAGTTGGATAATTTGGTTACGAATTGTTTAATCCGAGTTTTTAGAATCGAAATATTCCTTAGAATCGAAATATTTCAATAAATGTTCTCTTTATATTTAATCCCTTTGTTTCGATCTGGTTAAATATTTGGCAAAAGAAATGAAAATGTGTGAAAAAATAGTAAACTTAAATGTTTCGTAATATCAACGTCAAAAATTCTTTACTATTACGGAAAAGTGATTTTTTTTTTTTTCAAATACAAAAAATTTACGATGTAGTACAAGCCAGTAAAATGTTCAAAATGCTGATGAACTTAGTCGCTTATAAAAGTAAAACATAATGTGTTGTAACAGGAATATAAAAGGGAAATAAGCTTAATATAGCTGGATGATTTGTAACAGGAATTAAAAAAAAAATTCTCAACAATTCAAAACGCACTTTGAAAAAAATGGCTGAGAAAAATATTCTAATTATCATTAAACTAATAAAAGACTGTCAAAAAACTTCGAAATTTAGTTATTATTTTAATTAATTTATGTCATTAAACAAATTAAAAATTTCATTTAAATACAAGCCCCTTTTTATTAAAATAAAGCACAAATTTCTTTAACAGTTTAAGTCTTCATCATTATGTTAATAAATTTTTTATTAATGTGATGACAAATAGTCACAGTCTTAAGAAAATTTCTTGCATTAACCTTATGCAAAATGTTCATCCATTTTATGAAACATTTCGTTTACTGGGGGCTAATGAAACATTCTTCATTTATGCAAGCAAACCATACAAATGTTGGTTATAAATGTAATTTTTCATTGAATTAACGTAAAAATCCATTGGATCTGTGAAGAAAATCCTTTAAGTGTCGATTTTTAATGTCCAAGGGAAAAATATCCTCACAACAGAAACTGTCAAGCTCCTCTTGTGATCCATCTACCATATCTCTCTTAAAATATATCTTTTATCTTCCGAATTCTTCGAATTCAGAGCTTAGTAATGAATCGTTTTCCGCTACTCATAGTGACTCATGAAATTGTTAGTATAAGTGCGTTCACAACATTTAAACTAAACTACTCTGATTCACTCATACTCAAAAGAGAAATTAATATGAGTGCGACATTGACACTAAACGCCTACTCATAAATTACCTCAGTTTAATTTATAATTTCAGAAAAATACTTACAATACTCACAATGATTCAACTCATTCAGCTCATCCATTTACCGTTTTAACTCAACTGATCAAACACACAACTTCATAAGCAGCGCTGTCAGATAAATTTGCCGAAAAATCATCCACTTCAAACATGTAACTTTAGTAAATACCAATTACCAAATTCTCACTTTGCTATTTCGGGGACGAATCTGGCAGCCTCGCATATTGCTTCGCCTAAACACATTGATTTAAGTTGAATCTAAAGACCTAACCATAATATGCATAGCCTTGCTTAACCTACTGTCAAAAATTAAATAAAAGTCTCTTAAATTTATTTAAAAAAAAACAAAATAAAAAACATTTGATTCCGTACGGAATGAGCGATTAGATTCGTACCTTGCTTAAGCAAATGACAGTTTTATTAAACTTAGCAAAAAGTTTCATTAAGTTCAATATGGTTTGCCGCATATAATTAACATGTATTCGCACATTTGCTTAAGCACGTTTTGGTTGGGCCTTAAATCAACCACTACAAATGTTGCTTAATATGAGTACAATGAATAAAATCAAACTTCTGAGAGAATATGAGCTTGAATAACATTGCAATAAGTATGAGTGCGTATAAGATAGAGTTGTCAATTATTCGCCTTTCAACTTTGTTCGAATAATTCAAATAATTTTTTTTGTTCGATCGATCAAACGATTCAATCTAAAACATTATTCCTATCATCTTCAGCCAAACTTTTGTAATTCTATAGAACAATCGCTGTCTCTCTTTAAGTATTTTTCTATTGGACCAAGTTCGGCATTTTTTGATGTCGTTGGATAATCAGTGGAAGCATCGTTTTCATTGGTAATAATCTTAGGCAAATGACAAATTCACCCATATCGAGGGCTTATAATCAATACTCGCCATACACCAATTTTTGGAAAATGAATTTTTAATGGCAAATTGTACACTGATGCCAGTGTATCTGTAACAAAAATTTTAGAAAAAAAATTAATATAAGTCCTTTTCTTAAATATTTGTGATATCGCTATCAACCGGACGATTTTTTTTTTTGCAATACCCGCCGCTCCATACGCCATAAGCAACAACAATAAGCTTGTGACTGTGTTTCTGTTGCTTTTACTTTTAGTTGTGCATTTGATTTTCTTTTGCTTTCGTGTTAAAGAAAGCACAAACTCAGCGATCCACGTTTAGTTCTTAAAGAACCGATGGAAAGATACACTAAAACTGGAAAGCCAGCACTGTCGTAATGAAACGAATAAAATCTATGTTGCCGCAACATTTATCACAAAGGCAGACATTTACCGAGACTACATTGCATACTGTTCAGAGAAGTAAGTATCATCTGTTTCAATTTTTACCTTTTTGAAATTTTTTTTGAAGAGCAGAATTACGTCTTTTTATGCCCCGCAAGGATCAATGCGATATGTGTGTTTCTTTTAATGCCAAACAAATAACGCCTGAACAATATAACGAGAAGAATCTTGACAAAGTCGCGGCGCAAGAAGGAAAATTCCACTTTTTTACTATGGATGCTCTGCCCAAATATAAATGCGTCAGCAATCTATTTTAACTTTAATGAAGAATACAAAAACGTACCCAACAGAATTAAAAATTACACAGGATATTCTGTGCATACTATTCAACTTCCAATCCAGCCTAGTAAATGGAAACATCTTCAAGATTTTTAACCGGTTATAACACTAGAATATTATTACTTTTATGACAATTTAGTTCAGATGGAGTCAAAGAAATAAGAAGCAATGTGACAATGTCCAATTTGAATTACCTTTTTGTTAATTATTTTTATTTTTTTGTTATTGTTTTGATATTGGATTCTTTTATGTGAGAAAAACGTTTAAAAAATGCTTAATTTAATAAAATAAAATTAGAGCAAACAAACATATTTTTATTACTGTGCAATAACCGCTATACCCCATAAAAATATTTGAAGATTTCAGTTGCAATTAGGGATGCCAATCCCGAAATCCCGGGATTATTCAAAAATTTAAGTTTTGAATCCCGGGATTTTTTTGGAAAAATCCCGAGATTTTGGATTTAGTAAGTATGAGGTATTTTTTTTTTTTTTATTAAATACAACTTTATTTAAATAATTAATTGTGTTAATTGTGAGTCACACCTTAACGACTAGTTTTTTCCCAACTTAATTTGACATTTTTTTGTTTCAGAATTTGACAAATTCAACCATGCAAAGGTACTTTATTGAACAGCGCGTTAAAATTGTTAAAGCCTTTTACGAAAATGGGCGTTCAAATCGAAACGCATTTCGTGAACTCCGTGGCTTTATTGGTCAGCATAATCGACCAAATCTGTCAACAATCAAGAGAATTGTGCGCAAATTTCAGCAAACCGGGCCCTTAGAAAATGTGAAAACACCTGTACATTAGGGTGGGTCACTGATGTATGAGAAAAAATAAAAGTTCTCGAATCATATTCTTATAGCAATATTTTTTTGTATTATGTTAAAACAAATAAAAATTGCAACAAAAAAAGTTCAAAAAAGTGCCATCTTGAGCCCGCGCATGAGCTCCTAAGAATTAAGAATATTTAAAAAATTTACTATCAATTATTATTCATTAAAACTAAAAATATTTTGAATTTAACTTAAAAAAATAAAAATATGGTTCTTATACAACATAAAACAATAAAATCCTTTTTGGTCACAAAATCTTGTTTACTGTCAAATCAGGGCATCTCTCGTCTTGATTCGAGTTTCGTCTATATTAAACCATCGCTTGACTTTTTTACCGCAAAGAGTCATGAATGCTTCTTACACTATTTTCACGCACCTAAAAGTCGTAAAAATACAGTAATATAATTTTCTGCAATACAATGCTCTTGTTGCTATATTCCAAATTTAACAAAATTGAAGGTCAATGCGCGGGCTCTTACACTAAAAATAAATTAATAATATTTTACAGGGATCTAATTCAGCCAAAAGTACAACATATTTACGCTATTTTTTTGACCCAGCCTACTGTACATGCTTGCCGAGTTCGTTTATGGGCTAATGGCATCGGACCGTACTTCTTCGCCCATGAAGTCGGCCTTCTATAACAATAAAAATATTAAAATAATTCTCCGAAAACTTTATGTTTTATTTACAATTAATATCGTGCGCTTTAGATGGACCACCCTTTTTTAAATCACTAAAAACGTAATAGAATAAATCAAATTCTAAGCTTATATTTAATTTCTTAATTAATAAAAAAAATTGTTCGGTTAATCGACATTAGTTAATCGATTTATTCGTCATTCGAAAATCACCATTTAAAAATTATTCGAACAAGAGTTTGGTTTAGTTTGATCGATTAATTGAATTATTGTTAATCGGTTGACAGCTCTAGTATAAGTACAAGAATTTATGAGTCATGATTCAGATCTACTAACTTTTTCGCTACTCATTGCTGATCTCAGATCGGTGCACCAGCTTAAAAGGAATAGCATTATTTTTGTGGGGTAAAACGTCGACATTATTAACCCGACGAAGCTCATTTACATTTTGACATATAACTTTTTTATGTGTTTTCCAATTATGATCTTTTAAAACAACGTTAACTGATGGAGAAAGCTTTAAAAAAAATAATTAGTTTGAAAACACTAAAAAGTGCTAAAATTCGTATAAAATTTTCAGATAGATGGACAACTTTTATTTTTTATATTTTATTTTAGTTTATTTTTTAAAAATATGCTTAACTAAAGAATTTTTTGTTTATTTTTTACTTTAAAAATCGTTCCGCTAGAATTTTTTTTTAAAAAGTTCGTAGATTCGACGAAGAGTAACCGTAATGTACTAATATGAAGAGTAATCTTTCATGGTAAATGAAACATTATTAACAAAAGTTAATTTCTTACTATGTAATTTCCCAATAGCACGAAGGATATTAAAACTTAATCTTTCAGACTTAACTTCTTTGTTCTGTGCAGCCTGAAATGTCATCAGGCCTTTTCGGCTGCAGTTGGGTTAACAGTTTACAAAAACTTGTGTTGAACAAGAATCCGAAGCTTTTTTTTTGGTTTCTACGTCTTTTTGCATTTCAGGTGACGATATGAACTACTTTATTCATACGTTCACATCATACAGAAAATATAAACGTAGAGCAAGCGAACACTTACAGGATGGCAAAGCCATTTATTGATTGTTGATAAAACCAAGAAAATGTGAGAGCAAGAAGTATTTTATTATTTTATGTTGTTGGTAAAAATATGTCATTTATTTTAACACCTTTAATTTCCCAGAATGTATAACTATTTGGATGAAATAAATGGATATATGTGTATGCGTAGGATTGGTAAAAATTTTATTTTCGTTAACATTATAATTATGCAGTGATATGTTGAAATTTATACTTTAAGTCACGACTTGTTTTTAATATCCTGCCAATATAATAAGGTCGATAAAAAAAACAACTTTTTTAAAACTATTTAATTTGTACAGATGTATAGATATACTTTATGGCAGGGACTGAAAATAAGTGTTATCTTTAAAGTTACAAAGGAAATTGTACATACACTTAAGTCTTGGTAATCATTAACTCAATTTTCATAAAATGAAAGAACTGGGGTGTGAAATTTTATAATAAGTTAATTATCCAAACCATAATTTTTGTTGAAAATTTGGATCTTTTTTTCCTTATAAATTTGGCATGCAGATTGCATATGGTCCAAATTAAAATAAAGGGTACTTTTTAATGGTACTTTTTAAGGGGTAAAAACGGGATCATATTTTGACTCTTACTTTTTCCAAAAATTTTATTTACATGCAGATTAAATCCTATATTAACATACAGTGTACTTTTTCGGGGCCTAAAATGAGGAAAATCTGGTACCCTTGGTACTTTTTCTCTTATCGAAAAATTCGACTTAGAGAATTAAAAAATTTACCCCAGATTAAAATATAGGGTACTTCTTATGATGTAAAAAACAAAAAAAAATTGGAATTTTTCTCGTTTTGATAAATTTGGTAACATATTACAATGGTGCGGAATATACATACATATTTAGATACCATTTGTCTTTCACATGGTCAATTTAATTTTGGTTTCTCAAGAATATCAGACCTTAAAATAAGTACAGATGTAGAAAACTGCATAAAATTTCTGTCTATAAATAAAATTAATTAAAAAAAAAATTAATTTGAATTAAAAGAATGTACAATTTAAAAAAATTGTTCGTACAATTTTCAATGCTTATCCCTGCTGCCGACGTTTTAATTTGAAGAGTTAGGATTAACTTTTAGCTATTACTTCGACATTCATAATAGTGGTGAATGTTGAACTTTTTTCACATTCTGTTAAAAAAAAAAAAAACAATTTTGATCACTAAGCCTTACCATTTTTTCCCCAATTTATGGATTTTATTAAAAGCATTATGTTTAGGTAATGTATTTTTTATATTTTTAAATTGTTTTTATTCATAATCCTTGTATATGTTTGTTTTAATATTTTCTCTTTTATTTTCAATACTAGTACTGAATACAATTTTGTAATTTTTTTTTTTGTTTTGGTTTTTGGTGAAACTACTTTAATAGTCTTTGATTATTTTTATTAAAGTTAATGTTTATACAAGTTTTTATTATAATTTATGAATTTTTTTTAATAAAAAAATTTAAAAATAGTAAAGAATCCATTTTAAATTCACACGAATTCAATTTATAAGTTTTGAAAATCCATTCAAGTGTGACAATATTTTAAAGAAATTTTCAAAATTTTAATTTGATTATACCAGGAAAAGTAAGCAAAATTTATATGAAATTTTAATTTGTTGTTGTTGTTTTTGGTTTTTACTTTATTTGTATACTTAAAATAATCAGTTTAGTTCTTAAAGAAGTTTTTTGTTGTTGTAATACTTAGTTTTAAATTACGGATTTTTGTTTATATTTTTAATGTTTTTTTTTAGAATGTTATAGGTTTTATTTTTATTATTATTATTTATGATTTTTAGTATTTATTTAGGTTTTCTTCTTTTTATTTTCATATAATACATTTAAAATAACTTTTTATTTAGTTTTTTATGGTTTTTAACAAGAAACACTTAATATTTAAATTCATTTCATTTCTTTTCATTTACATATATTAAATTTATTGAATTAAGAACTATTATTTAATATATAAATTTTTTTATTTATATATTTGACTGACTTACTGGCTATTTGACATTTGATGTTTTCTCTTTGCAATTATTTTTTATTTTTTTTTTTGGTATCGTTCATTCTGTTGTTTATTTTAATTTTATAAATAATTGGGTTTTGCTTCAATTTTGTATTCGATCACGCAGAGAAAAAAGATTTTTCAATAGGGTAACATTTAGCAGTACTTCTTTAACTAAAATGTTTAAACATATTGTGGTTAATTTACCCATCTTGTAGTAATCGGCAACCATATTAAAGTTGAATTAGGCCGTAATCGAAAGCTTACACGATAGTATAGTTGATGCTAAACATGTTATGGTTAAACATAGCAATAATTTGTTTACCACAAATTTTTTTTGGTTTTATATTGGCAATAGTATTTTACTCTTTTCTAATAGCAATATTTTTTGGTTGAGCAACAACCATGCTATTATAAGTGTTAAACATATTTTTGTTATTATTAGCCATAACATGTTCAGAGGCAACCATAATATGGTTTCATGGAGGTCTAATTTAATTATAATATGTTTACCGATTACTTTAATATGGTGAAATTAACCACAAAATGTTTAAGAGTTTTCTTTAAAAATATCGAAAAAAATTTATTTCTCTGAGTGTATTTATTATTTAATTTGTCTAAAAAATACTTATAGAAATATTTCTTTATCAACACAATATTTTTAATAAATTTTAAGCTAATTTTTTGTGTTGTTATATCGTTTAATTCTAACCCTTTGTGTTTGCTTCTATATTTTCAATGTATAAATTCGATATTTACAAAAATTGTTATTATTTTTTGTTTTATTTGTTTTTGTACACATATGTATAGTTCTATATTATACATAGACTTTATTTTCATTTTTTTTCTCGATATTTATTTTAATTTGTTTTATTTATTTTCATTTTATTTTAGCAAACATTGATAAATGTATCTAAGAACAACTGCAATGTATTGTATATTTGTTTTAATTATTTTATTTCCAATTTTATTAAATTGTTCTATTTACAATTGTCTGAATTATCTTGTATGTTTGTATATCCTAAAAATTTTTCGTATCTAAAAAGAAAACATTTGATGATATATTTTTAATATGAAGTTGAAATTTTCTTGTTGTCCTGTATTGTCAATATGTGATTACAAAGTGTAGATTTTTATTTAGGATCTACATTTTTTTCAAATACAAAAAAATATTGTTTATACAACATAAAAAGGTTTTATTTAAAGTTAATTTGTAATGTCATTTAGGTTAGGAATTAAGATGGAAATTATATTTTTTATAAACTTTGTTAAATGTTTTACAAAAAATACAATACTAAAGAATATTCGTTGGCTCAAAATTCAATTCAAGTACATACGAAATTCAATTAAATAAATATTTTTAAATGTCTTACATGTTATCTACAATGAGTTTGTAGCGATTTTATAACTTTTTTAAGTACAATTAATAACTTAGAGCCACTAAATTCGTCATTTGTCGTCAACAAAAATCGTGTCCAAGCAATAATTAAAGGTCACAATTTTAAAGATAATTAAATGAAATTTCGCACATTGGGGAAAAAGGGGTTGTACAGCATTAACTAAGCCATCAAATTTAAAAAAAAGGTTTCGTTAAAATGTGCTAAATTCCCATTTCATTCTATTGATAAACTGAATTTATTGTTTACGGGATAAGCTAATCCTATGCGCATTTCACTGGTTGCTTAGGCCAGATCGTCAGGAAACTTCGTCCAAAGATTTTAGAAAAACCAAAGATATTATACAAATAAAACTGTTCAGCGAATAAAAATTATGAACCCCAGTTTTACTTTAGCAAAAACAACAATACAATAAACAGTGAGTTTATCTTTTCTTACAGGTTATGATTTTTAAAAAACAGTGCCAAAAACTACTATCATAAAATCATTAATAAAGATTAAATTAAAAAAAAAAATTTAGAAAACGTAAATCTATTTTTTATTGCACTAAGTTATTACGCACCTCACTGCAGTTGGGCACTTCATAACATACAACTTCAACGGACTGATTTGAAATGTTTACAACTTTTTTATTTTTATACTCAAATGGAATATCAATCCATCTGTACTTAAATCAAGCTAAAGCGGTGGCAATAGTGCGGTAAGTAGGAATTTTCTTAAATCAAGTACAATAATCAAGTATGGATTATTCAAGTTTTAATACTTAAATTAATCCGATAACAGGATTGACTTTGGTAAAAGTGAAACAAAATTATTCTCAAACTGTGCTTGATCGAATTTTAAAATTGATGATAAAGTTGATGCCGCTTTATTAAGGGATGCTTCATACATCACAATTCTTAACATCTAGAAAACGTGTGGCGCTTTTATTTAGGAACGGCTGCTAGACGATTTGCTCAGGAATTCGTACTTGAAATGATCAGAAAGCAAGATTAATTCTAAACATCAGATAGAGAGAATTGTATCTTCTTTGCTGTATTCACCAGGGTTGTAAAATTTTTTTGAGCTCCATCGCCAAACCGGATGTCAGAAATCGCCAAACGTCAATTTTGTACAGTTTTCGTAACATTTTTTTTTTTGTTTTAATTAAATTTTGCACACAAAATAATATTTAAGTCAAAAATCGCCAAAAACTGGGTAAAAACACAAAAAAGTAGCCGAAAGTAAATTTTGTTAAGTTTCTGTTTTTTTAATGACATAAAATGGAGAAACTAAAATTAAGTACACAAGTCTATAAGTTCGTACACTTCAACCTCATCGATTTCATTATTACTGTTTTGGCCTGCATACATACTGTTATAATTAAATAGTGTCTGAAAACAAAATTCACCAAAAATGAGAACAAAACAAAAATTATGTGAAAAAAGTTCCCAGATTTTTTTTAAATTAGTAATGATAACAAAAAATGACAAATTGTAAAAAAAATTAATGAGACAATATAATTGGTAAAAATAGCAAAGTAAATCGCCAGTTATATCAAAAATCGCCAAGAAAGTCGCCTGTCCCCAAATGGAAAATCTCACCGCCGAAAACGTTTAAAAATCGCCACGTTTAACGAGAAATCGCGATATCTGACAGCCCTGGTATTCGCATTTGTTTACTGAAGAACTTTCACTTATAAATCACCAGCAGATTAGGCCGATATGGCTGTCGCAATGATTCTGCTTAGAAAACTTAATGTAATAGTTTCAACAAATAGCCAGCCATTGCGAATTTTTTCTTTTTTTTTAACTCATAAATTTTTTTCTTGTAGTGTTGTTGTGGTTTTTATGTACATCAAAAGTCGTTACTCATGAAGATGAAACTAATAAGTTCTCTTAAAATAATAAGCTCACTCTCAGAGTGTTATTCGTACTTAAATTTTCAAGTACGACTCGCACTAAACGATGGTGGAAAAACTTCAATTAAGTACGAGCATTTATTTTCTTTGTACAGTGTACAATCAATTATTTTTCAAGATTCAACTTTATACAATTTTATAATGTCATAATACCCTGTATTTGGCATTAGAATAAATGTTTTGCAGGGCTATATTCTTGAACCCACTCTCTACTTACTATACACCTCCGATTTGTCCATTTGCAACAAACTGGACATTCCACATTTGCGAATGATAAAGTTATTCTTAGTTCGCACGTAAACCTTCAAATGGCTTCTCGGCAACTCAATTACTACCTGAGTGAAGTAGAAACCTGGCTAAATTGGCAAATTCGAGCAAAGGAGTAAAAAGTAAACACGTTAAGTTAATACTTAGGACAGAAAACTAACATTAGCCTGGACTATAAACTCATCTTGTATAAAACACCGATTTAGCGATATCGCCCCGGTTCCTTTAAAAGTACTTAGCTCAGAGACAAAAACTGACTATTTGTATATGAACTTTAATATTAAAAATGATGTACCACTGTTTTTGTGTAAATTTAGCCGTCCTCCTACCAGCGACTCATTAAAACTAATCTGCCTAGCTTATGTTTCCACACACTAGCATAATATTTAATGACAAATTTTATATCTTAATGTATATTCACACTTAAGGAAACTCTAATAGAAATATCTGAAACAAAAAAAATTGTTTATTTCAAAGTCTAATCCTTCTAAAAAAAAATACACAACCAAATTAAAGTCAATTATTTATAATTGGCATCATAATTATAAAAGTGCAATACTTTTATAAACAAATATCAACAAATGTCTTCAATTAATTAACAATTATAATTTACACGATACCTTAAGCAGTTTTTAAAAGGGTATTCACTGAAAAGAGTAAATAAATATAAAAACTCCTTAAACAAGACAAGTAGAAAACTATTTATAATTATCTTTATTGAATAATTTAAATATTATGAAACATTTCTCATGTTTTGTAAATACATACTCATAATGCCTTGATAATTAATTTATAAAGTACTCACACAGACACATTCATACCTAATTACAAAATACAAAAAAGTTTATTTTTAATTAAATTTATTTCTAGTTCAATTACTTAATTAACTTTTTTCTATTTTAATTTGTTTTTGTTTTATAATTTTTACAATATTCAATATTTTTTTTTTGGATTTATTTTTATGTAAATAAAAAACATTTTTAAATAAGAAAATCATATATAAAAAAAGTTTTTAAATTACAAGCTTGTGTTGTTTTATTCTAAATATTTTTAAGTCCCAATAGTTTTTGTATCGTATTATTTGAGCGTAGGATCCAGTGTTGTAAATTCCAATTCACCACGTGGTAAAATAAGATCAGGGTCTGCAATATATACTACGTTGTTATAATAATCGTTTAATTGTATATATTTTTGTTATTAAAAAGGTTTGTTAGCACAGATTATGTATGATAATCGGTTTAAGAAAAGTGTAATAGTTCAAACAAATGTGCGGGAATATTTTTGTTAAAAAAAAGAGTATAAAAAGAGAAAAATAGAACGATAGGAAGAGATTAATAAGTAAAAACAGATTATTATTTTGTTAAAAAAGATGCAAATAATTAATTAAATGAAATACACATACATTTTTACAATCACAAATACACATTGTTATAAAGTAAAACACATACATACATACAAAGCATCTTTTTTTATGAACCATAAATTAAAAAGAAGCAAAATAGCATTCAAATATTTTGGCGACATCTTTAATTTTTATATTTATGTATTAATTTTGTTACAATTAAAAAATACTAATACACATTATATTCTTACTTAGTTAATCGAGCAATAGTAACTTACGGCCTTATGTTTAAAACATAAAACGTGCTTATAAAAGCTTTATGAAATTGGTTTAGTAAACCCTTTATAAACCTATTTTGAGTTTTAAAAATTAGGCGGTTTGACTTTTAGTACGCTTTAATGAAACACACCAGAGTCTCTGATGTGAATCGCACCCGTAGCCAGGGCTGCCAGGTACTTTTTTCGTTCACCCCAAATTAAATAATAAATTTCCCCAAATATCCCTCGACAAAAGAAAGAATCCCCAAAATAAGCCCCTGTAAAAAAATGCATAATTTTTAACGGATTATTTAAATATTTATTTGAGTTTTACTTGTACCATGTTCTACAAGAAATAATTTTTACCGAAAATCTCTTAATTTTTAAGAAAGTTTATTATACAAAATTAATTTTATTTCCACTTGTATTAAAAAAATAATGAGGCTGTTCTAGTTTGGATTACATTTCCACGTGCAGCAGTTAACCATTTGAGAATTGCTTTATTTGTTTCTCTACAAATATAGGTTTGAAGGCTTTTTCGTGTTGTGCTTAATTGCTTGCATTCTACATTTTAAGAATTAAGGTTGCTTTAGTCGACCGTAAATGTTGTGCAATGCAATGTAACGTACAGTATTTTCTGTAATGCGTAATTTGACAATTCTTAGCCTTTTGAATAACAAATTATGTTGCACAAATCAATTTTAAAACTATTAAAGGTGTGTGCTCGCATTTCTAGGTCAAGTTATAATTGGCACATTATTGTTCTGGGGCATCATTTATTATTAGTTCTAAGCAGCTTTTTTTTATTTCTTTTTTAAAAACATAATGGTATGTTCACTTCGAATTAGTTATAATCTAGACTAAAAACTTTTACGACATTTAAAAAATGTCTAAAAACTTAAAAAAGTGATTGTTTTGCCTTGTACACACAATTTGACATTTCAATCGACTTTTATTCACCCAATCGTCACCTAATTTTATATTAAATGTTTTTTTTATACAAAGGAACTAATAAGCCTATTAATTGGCTTTAGAGTTCACTTTAATTTTTTTGAACACCTCTTATACGCACGAAATTGTCCAGGAAAATGCAAATTTTGTACTTTTTGTACACAATCGAATCGTTACTCAGAAGGAGTATAAAAATACAAATATGTACTAAAATTTTAGTTTTGTTACAAAAAGCTAAGTACAGGTACTGATAAGCACAAGTATTTTTATATAAAAACTCTAAGCCCGTTAGTAGAGTTAGTAGAGGTAACTCCACTAATTTCTAGTAATAGTACTAGAGGCATTTTGACATTAACCTCATAAGCTCCAGCAGGGTTGCGACTACTTATATACATATGTAGATGTTAAGAGGTCTTAAAGGCCTTTACCTAAAATTTTAAACACATCCTTACTTTAAACAGATCAACATAAAGCCACAAAACTTTCGAGTCATATGAGAAAATGACAACAAAAAGGAAACAGATTAAAAAATTTATTAATAAACTGCTTATAGACAACAAAATGGGAACAGATGGACGGACCCACAAAAAGTTTTAAAACTTGAAACGAATTCAGCAGATGTCTTAACAAGTATTTAAACTGCCACAATGACTGAAACAAAGTGTTAATAGTCACCTTATATGAGATCTTAAAACACGAAATCTTATGTACCCACCTCTTATTGAACAAGGACACATTTTCAACTCAGTTTCTTCTTAATCATAGTAAAACGCATTGCTAGGCAGTAAATCATATTTCGATTTTCGTCGTTCTTAAAATATAAAAAATAGAGCTGCTCTTAAAAATGACAGTTAAAGTAAAATGAAGTGGCCAAACAAAGTGATACAGTGGTTTCACGCGGTACACTATCTCGGGCAACGCAACTTAACAAGTTTGGACATTAGCGTGGCCGTTAGTTGTATGGAGATTTTCTTTTTTTTTATTTCTTATACTCTCTCCGGCCAAATCGGTTCAGTTTTATTTTAAAAAAAAGTACATACAACTTTAATAGCAATAAGTTGTGATTTAGTGGTTGCGTCCGCCTCTCAAAGTTTGCCTTCCAGCCCATTTATTTAAATGTAATTTGTTTGCATATGACTATCTTTTTAAACAAACATTTTACAAGAATATGATATATGGCAATTCTAGATTATTAGTCAAGAACATTAGCCTCAAAGAAAGTTGTTTGCCAAAATTTTTATTTTAGAAAATAATGAAGAAAATGACCAACAAAATACAAAACATTATATAGACGTTTTACATAAATAGAATTGTTAACATAAAATTCGGTTGGACATTTTTTTAATATTTTGATTTACACTGTTGCAAGTTGAATTTTTTGGCATTAAGTGAGGTATATTGCTCTGTATCAGTGTTGCCAAGTAAATTTATTTCATTTAATTTTTAATATATGTATGTATTTAACTATATTTTAACATAAACTTACATAAAAAAAGCTTTTAGAAAAACAGAATATATAACTATAACTCATTAAAAACGTCTAGTACATTTTCATCCCTCTCGTCCACGTACATGTTTTCATAATTAAATAATTTAAGCTTTCAGAAGACGGAATAAAATTTTGGCATTCATTGCTTAAAGAATATCTAAAGGCCCAAGGGGAATACATGTTAATGATATGAGGAAAACCATTTTGAACTTAAGGAAACTTTTTGCTTAATGTTAAATGAAACTGTCATTTGCTTAAGCAAGGTGCGAATATAATTGCACATTCCATACGAAATCAAATATTTTTTATTTTGTTTTTCTAAATACATTTGAGAGACTTTTTGTTGATTTTCGAGAGTAGGTTAAGCAAGGCTATGCATATTATGGTTAGGCCTTAACTCTTAAAATATTACATTCAACTGTACGGAAGTTGCCAGTTGGTTTCTTATTTAATTTTTAATAATACTAAATGCGTTCGAAAATGGTAGTGCCAGTACGCAGATGCTTCCTACTAATATTTGAACATTTACTTGTAATGAAACTAATGGTGTTTTCTTTTCTACAAAAAATATGTGCCTTTTTTTTAAAAAAATGCAATTTGGTGTCTGTTTCTTAAAAATTTTGCCCCCGAAAAGCATGAGTTTTTTAAAATAAAACTAGCCACCCTTTTCGGGGGCAAAATTTTTAAGAAAAAGACACCAAATTGAATTTTTTTTTAAAAAAAAGGAAAATTTTTTTGTAGAAAAGAAAACACCATAATATTAAATAATCACCTTTAAATTCATTTGGTCTTTTCCATTCTTTTTTGTTATTTTGAAAAAATTTAATAATATCAACCCTAAAATATCCCCAAATGCTATTTATACACACTTAATTTCACCCTAACTACTTTTTAGTCCCTAAAACTGATCCTAAAAGGAAACCCCCAAATTTGGGGTGAAAATCCCTAACACTGCTCTGTATGAAAACTAAATTCAGTTAAGTCTCCCAAAGGCCGCTGCAAAAAAGTGGCAAAATAGAACAATTTCATACGTTCTCTTTGGTTATCTTTCTTATATAAACTGCTGTTAGTCATGATTTTTAAAGCAAACATTTTTTTTTCTTATTTTTGATTTTTCTAAACTATATGTATTCACAAAAATTTTTTAAATTGAATAAACTTATAATGAAAAAGAAATTTACTATGAAAATTATCCTTAATAAAGGTTTGTTAAATTTAATAATCATTTGCGAATACGGAGATAACCCCTCACCGAACATGCTTAGAAAAAATAATTTCCATATAAATATAATTTTGGTATACATATGTGCATAATTTTTAGGATTTTGTTGGTTATTTTCTTCATTATTTTCGAAAATATTAATTTAAGCAAACAACTTTCTTTAAGGCGAATATTGTCATATCATATTATTTTAAAGAGTTTTTTTTAAACAAACTTTGAGGGACGGATTCAGAACCAAACACAGCTTATCGCAATGAAATTTTTTTGTATTTTTTTTTTAAATAAACCGATTTGGGCAAACACATTTTTTTTTTTTGCTCAAGCTAATAGGGTAAAGTATTTTTTAGATTTTTTTCACATTTTTCGGAATATGCTTAGGGGTCGCTTAAATCGAATTTTTGTCAAAAATTGGGTCTGCCGGATTTTTTTAAGATTTCTTCATCACATTATCAAAAACCACGATTTTCTTCACTTTTATAAAAATAATTTAAAAAAAATTTCCATCTTTATTTTGGTGTACAAAGACTATAAGTTTTTGTAATAATAAATTTAGTAAATTACGCTTTATAACTTTTAAAATCTTTATGAAAATGAAACAAAATAATGTTTTCAGCTTTGTACCCAGTTAATAATATTATCACTCATACCCAACAAACCAACTAAAATCAAACGTTTGGTTTTGCTTTCATTAAAGATCATTTAATGGGGTTCTTACGAAAACATTATGTTTTTTTTCCTTTCCCGTAAAGAAACAAATATGTTAGTTAAGGCCTTTCTACATGAGACCAACAATATATTAGTTTTGTATTCCGTTTTTAATTTATTCAATATGTATATTTTGCATTCTTTTACGCAGGCAAGTTGATTAAACTTAGAAATTTTTTTGCCAGTAGTTAGCCATTTGTTGCTCAAAATACATCCATTTTGTACACTGTTTGTGACATGTTAGCAGCTCTGCTTGTAGTTAACAATACACAAATTATAAAACGTAAAAAAATTATTTTCTCTTTAAGGTTCTTTTCGAAATGGCAGTGACAAGGATAGTAAAGGATTAAAAAAAGTGATTTCAAACGTTAATGAAAAGAGACATTTTAAAAATGTTACTTGTTTTTTACAGTTTAAATTCCTTTCTAATAATATATTTTAAAATCCTACCCAAAACCATAATTTCTTATTTATTTCTTAAAACAGGGGTGGAATTTATACATTTATTTTTAGTGTATGTTTATTTAGTAGATTTAAATAAATTAGTTTCTTATTCAAACAATTTGTATAGAATTATAGCAAATGTAGGACAAAACCAAAAAGGCATTAAGAAAACAAAATGTTGAAAATATTGTAAAATATTTTCTTATTCCTTTTTATATTTGGATCAAGTGTTTTATTTAATAATGACCTAATTTATTGTTTTGACCCTCATTTTTACCAAGTTTTTTCTTTTCTGTTTCCCCCAAAAATAAAGTGCGAGATAAAGCCGTTACATTAAAAATCGCCTCTTTTATAATGTTCACATTATTTTTCAGTTTTTATTTGTTTTCGTTTTTGATATGGCGTCTCAAAGTCATTAAGTATTTTATTCTTAATTTTCCCGTTTCTACTCGTTCTAGTTGTTTTAAAATGTAGAATAAAGATGGCTAGAAACTGTTCGAAAATCAAAATAAAACAATCTTCAAAATAAAACATTTGAATTTTAAGGAAATAGAAATAAAATTCGCGTAAGGAATATTAATGCTTTGAGAGATATAAGAGCAACAAACTTGAATACTTTAATCTATTTTTAATTAATTTTTGTCTTTTCATAAAATATAATAGAGAGATAAGCATTTTGTAATGAAGCTTGTTTGAGCTTCTTTTATACATATGTTTAAAATATTAAAAACTTCAACAATTTAACGCTTTGCAGCCTGTTGATTTAATTGTATTAAATGCTTTTGTGTGTACTTTTGTGTTGTTTTAATTTCATAAAAGATTGTAAAAGTTTACTTAAACCGGGGTTAGAGTACAACTTAAAGCTGTTTATATTGAACTTTTCCACACATGTGTAAAACATTTGTATGTAAGAGAAAGAGAATCTAAGTTTTTGTTTATTATGTGCTGACTTTTGCATTGCAATTGTCAACAATTTAAGTTTATATCATAATAAAAGGATTTATTTTCTTAAAATTGTTTTCAAAAAAACTACTTCTACTCAACTTGGAACTGCACTTTGTGTCGTTGTTGCTCAGTTTTTTTTTTCTTCAGTTTTGTAAAATTGGTTTTGTTATTGTTGTTACTTTTATAGTTGTTACTGTCAACAATGACGAGACATTATACAATAGTGTAAAGAAAACTACAAAGACTACCAACTACACAAAGAGTTTTGTATGTGTGCATGCGTTTTTATTTGTATGAATGTGTATGTGTGTAAGTGTTTAAGTGTGCTGGCGCACTTGAATTTAGTACACTTGGTGCACAAACATTCGAGCACAACATCCGCAGGGGGACATTTCACTCACTTGACAGACAATTGACAATGTGTTTGCTCACATTTTACAAAGTTTTCAATTGTGGGAGTATGTGTGTGTGTATTCGTATGCCAAAATATGTTGTTTGCTTGTATGTTGACTTTCAACACTGTTTGACAATTTGCCTAAAACTTGTTGTAATTTTTTTCCACTTTTCTATTGTTGTTGTCAAAATATTATTGCTACCGTTGTTGATTTTTGTAAAAAGAATTTTTAATTATACATCTGTTTGTGTACGTGTGTATGCACCCTGCAAATAATGTGACTTGTCAATACACGCATGTAATATGTAGCCCATAAGGGACTAGGACGAGTTTAAAGGTAACCCCAATGTATGGAAACAAACATGGTCTACTTAACATTACGATGTCCTAGGGCAGGACCATATAACCCAGCTTTGCATTTCAAAGGAGTTGTCTTAAAACTTTCCCATGGTATATTCCAGAGGATTACCTTTGAAATCGAACACGTAGTCCAATATCATTTGCAGGGCAAGGAAACTTTTTTGCGATTATTTTTAAAACAACAGCATTTATTGCTTATATGCCAACGGTAAAAGTTTTTGTCATACTCGCTCGCTTGACTTACATGTAAAACAAAAACAAATTATAATGTATTGTTTTTGTTTTACATGTCAGGTAAGCGAACGTAATCTTTGTTCGAAATCGACGATCAGGCCATTATTGTATTTTAAATAGCTGAAATGAATGAATTTATGCATCACCAAATATTATTAGTTGTATAAATTACTTGTACAAAATTATGCATATGTATACATATGGATAAAAACCTTCCAAGAACCGAAAGCAGGCGTTTTTGGAGGCCTCTTACTTCTTTCTAAAAGGAACGTTTCATATGATATACTGCCTTCTATAAGGTATACATTTTCTTAAAAAATGTATTCCAAAATACATATTCGTTACCAGCGTTTAAAAAGCTGCAGTTTATTCCACTTCTTCATTTGTCATTGGCCAAAAAACAACAGTTGCTTTTACTTTGGATTCATTTAATGTAAACAGTCGCTGACAAACCAACTAAAAAAGCGAACAATTTTACACAACATTTTCGTTTTCTGGTTGTCAGTTTTTGGTTTCGACTGCAGTTTTTTTTAATCCTGTTCATAACAAATTTACTTCTCCCTTCTTTAGGAAGGAAGAAACGAAGCTGTTAGATTTTTGTTGAGTTATATTCCTTACTCACTCCTTTTCAAGCTTATGTATAAATAGGTATTCTTACATAAACGTGACGTTACGTTGCGGATGAATCTGATAAAATTAATATTTTTCTCAGTTTTACATATCAGCTTTATCTCGATTGATAAAGCGAAAATTCTAAGGACATACAGGAAGTTTTTTTTATACAAAACGCACAAAAGCTAAAGACCATTTTCCAATTTTTATTTGTCGCTTAACCCTAGATTGCACAACCGGGTACCCGTGTATTAAGTAACGCCTTCAAACGGTAAAGGCAAAGTTAGGCGGGAGTAACAGTAACGTTGCAAACCAGCTGATTAATTTTGTTGTATGTAAAGCAAATAGAACGATTATAGTTAGCAGTAAGATGTTTCGTCTCAATCTGTAAGAAATAGATTGGTCTTACTTTTTACGGTAAGGTTACAGTTACTCCCGGCTAACTGAGCCTTTAAGCTGTGATATATGTATTTAAAGTTATATTCATTTAAATATTAAAATTATGGTTTTTATTTGTATGCTCCTGGGTACATCTTAAACGTTTTAACGTAATTAATTGCATATTGTAAGTCCATATTGTTTATGTGTTACATTATTGATCTTATTTAATTGTTTTATAATATTTAAATAGAGAATCCCATGAAAAAGTCGACAAGCAATCGACGAAACGTCGGGACCAAAATATTGTAATTAAAAATTGAATTTTATTTGCATTGAATAAATTAAGGCCCAATTAGCATAAAAATAGCATCCATAAATTCATCACTCTGGCCAAAAAACAACTACAATGATTCAAGAAAAACTTTGATAACTTATACGCATGTGGCAGTGTAAATAAATTGAACTGCCAAATTAAAATAAAGTAATTTGTTTTTATTTTTGTTTTTTCTTAACCCACTTACAACTACATTTAGAGTTGACAAAAAATCAACCAATTGTAGTCGGGACTGTAAGAAAAGATAAACTCACTGTTTATTGTTGTTGTTTTTGTTTAAGCTTTGATATTGTTACAAGTAAAACTGAGGTTTATAATTCTTACTTGATTAACAGTTTTATTTGTATAATATCTTTTGCTTTTCTAAAATCTTTGGATGAAGTTTCCTGACGATCTGGCCTAAGCAACCAGTGAAATGCGCATAGGAATAGCTTATCCCTTCAACAATAAATTTCAGTTTCTCAATAGTATGAAATGGAAATTTAGCACATTTAAAAGAAACCTCGTAAATTAATTTTGGAATCCCAAGAAAAACTTTGATTCTAATTTAAATTATTGTTGTACACGGGCACCCTGATAATGAGTTTTTGTGGTATTTTTTGTGTTCTATGGCTTGGCTATTATTGTAGTTTAGACTCCATATAGTAAATGATTGATTATTTAATTCAATTAACTAAACAGCTTCACAATAATGAAGAGTTTTGTGTTGACAATGGAATCACAGAAGCGGTTAAACCTGGAAAAGATGTTGGCGCTTTATTGTTTATATAAATATTTCATTGAAAACAAATCCCTAAAATGTAAAAAAGTTAAAACTACTATAAAGCTAAGCACTGCCTTAAGCCTACGTATACTTTTGAATAGGACAGTTTGTGACTTAACCAAGCCTACCAAAGAAATATCAATTAGAAATGTTGTTTTATTATTTTGGCTTGAGGTCTTATAGGTATAAATAATAAATTAAAATTCAAAAAACTTATAATTTTAATATTATTTATCTATTTTTATATTTTTCCAATATTTCGGTCAAAATCTCTGACCATCATCAGGGGGATATTTAAATAAATAAACAAAAAGTCCAAAAAGCCGGACAAATTTAACACTTCACTAACAAAGTTTACTTTGATTTGTTTTAGAAATTTTAATCTTTTCTAACGAACTTAATTCTTTTGAATTTCATATCTCTGGAATTTCATACATCTTTTTAAAAATAACAAAATACTGCCAAATTCTTTAATTTTCTTAAAATTTAATTACACCTTAAAAATATTCGAAAAACAAAGTATGTCAATCTTAATTAAAGTCATCTGCAATCAGAGTTCTTACAAATTTCCTAACAATAGTGTATATTTAATTATCAATTTTACTTCGTAAAATCGTACAAAGAATTTAAAATGTCTTTCGGCATGTAGCTGTAATGAAATGTTTATTATTATTTTTATATTTAATGTCATCAAATATTAACAAGTTTATATAAAAAGACAAATTTTCGCACACAAATACACACATACACTGCGAACTAAGCAATATTGCAAATATATGTAAACCAAAAATGTATAGACATACTTTAAATGAATTACACTTTTGTAACACAAATTATATTTAAGAACATGTTTGTTTGTACACCAAAGCACCGATTTGCGCCATTTCAATATGCGTCGCATTTTAAAATGTCGTTCAATCCACCTTGGGCCGCACAGAGGAATTTTGATTGCAAAAAAGCAATTTTCTTAACTATTGCTTTTTAAAAATCTAATGATGCTGTTTTTCATAAAGTAGAAATCCATTATTGGGTTTGGTTAAAAGTCACAATTCGTGCTAAAAACGAAAACTGATGAATATCGCTAAGCAAACTTTTAAATTTTCTGCAAAAAGAAATATTTTGCAGTGCAGGTTTGTGATAAAACCTATTGCATATATTAAGGCTAAAGCGAACGTTTATAATGATACTGAAATTATCAATTAAAACAAGAATTTGGTAATAATTAAGTGAGAACACAGATTGAAAAGAGTAGCATAACGAAATAAGAAAAACAAAACTTTAAGATCTGAGTTATAAAATTATTTAAATTGTTAATAAAATTTCAGAAATAAAAATAATAGTAAAATTTTCAAACATAATGCTTTGAAGTTCAGCAAAAAGATCTAAAGTCAGAAACTATAGTCTTTCGTGATTTAAAAAATAAAAATTATTTAATTGCCTTAATTGACCTATTTTTTTCAAGAGAAAATGAATACGATTGGAACCAGTTGAGGTAGACTTAAGTTATTGAATCCAAATGAAAGAGTGAAACATTGAGTCAAATCCAATCGAAAACGCGTTCTTTTTGACTTAAAAGACTTTTTTCCAATCTTTCAATAATTATTTAAATAAGTTAAGTTTATGTGTCATATTATGAATTTTAATTGCAGTAATATTGTTGATTTATTAAAAGATTTTATTAAAGCAAAAATTAAATATATTAATGGAATCGTAATAGTGCGAAAAATAACTCTGAAGCGAGTTTTTAGAGCGCCCCGGTAGGCTAGCTGGTAGTGCGCTAGTTTATCAGCGCCGGGGTTGCGGGTTCAATTCCCGCCAGAGACTCTGGTTTCTTTTCTGCAGACAAGCGTAGAACTTCGGGGTATTAGCTCAGGGAATTAAAAAAAAAATAAATAAAAAACTATTACAAAAGCTGACCGGAATCGGAAAAAATCCTTTCCCATTTTCACCTCAATGGTCATGTGTATAAACTAAATTTTAGAATATGGGGCACCCAAAATCCAAGAATTATATTATGTTTGGATCATAATTTTGCGAAAGCGACGAAAAAGTTCCAGTTTATTGAATGGCATTCAATACAGGGCAATGGTTGAAAATATTTTAAAGCCCAAAGAAGATAAAAATCGAGAATTGTGGTTCCAATTAAATGGATCCATAGTTACAACAGCTGATCAAACTATGGTTCCGCTGCATAGAATTATTGAAGATCGAATAATATAGCTTCTTCAGCTTTTCACTTGCCACTGCGTTCGCCTGATTTAACGGCTACCAATTTTCTATTTTTTTTTTCTTTTTTGTAAGCTGTATACTAATCATAGTTGGGGGTAGTGCACTAAATATTGATTTAAACTAGCAGTGCACTATCACTAAATAAAACTGCAAAGAAATTAGTTTGCACTCTTTTTTACCAGCTTTAGTAATGATTGCAATTTTTAACTACCACTAAATTTTTTTTAGTGATATGGCAAATTTTTTCACTATCACTAAACGCAGATTGAATGCAAAAATCTGCACTCAATTCAAATAGTGCAAAATTTGGACTTGCAATCAAAAATGCTGCATACAAATATTGTATCACTAAAATTTAAAAAATAACTGAAATTTAGCACGTCATACGGAAATCGTATTAATAATAAATTTTGTATTCCCGAAAATAATTTTGATAATGTAACTTTGTATTTGTATGGTTTTTGATTTTTTTGGAGGATATGCATAAGCAAAGAACATTCAACAAAGTTCAAGTTTGTCAATAACGGTATTATGATTGGCTTTAATCGTGAAAAAACAAGTTTTTGATTTTAAATTTAGTGCAACAATTTTAGTTGCACTCAAATGAGTGAAGAAAAAAAAGTTGCAATAAACTGATGATTGCTTTTTTTTAAATCAAACTATATTTTTTTTAATGGCAAAGTTTTTTAACATCACTATCACTCATGTTTAGTTTGGCTTCAAATTTTCAATTCATCACTCAACATCAAGAAAATGATTGCAATATTTTTGCACTATCACTAAGTTGAAACTGCAAAATGAGTGCACTACCCCCATCTATGATACTAAACAGCTAATACTAATAATGTGAACGAACATATTTCCAAACTTAATTGTAAATTTTAATAACTGTCAACGGTGAATAAAATCAGAATAAAAAAAGTTTTTCATAAAATATATCATAACGTTACAACAATCTCATAAACATCATTTAGCGCTAGATCATGTAGTTAAAAAATGATAGTTAAAGAATAATATGTTGCTTGATGTTGGACTCATTGTGTTTTTACTTGTATATGGGCGGTGGGCGTGACTAATGTGGATGAAACTTGGCGTGCATGTTTTGCTTATTCTATGAAGTGTGTTTATAAAATTTGAAGACTTTTGCTTGAATCAAAAATGTATGAAAAATGTGCGCGCCGTTGGATTCCGATTTGCGTTGTTTTAAAAATGTACCTAAATCGAAAATCGTTACTCAGACGTAACAGCATCTTTTAATAACTTACGGCGTTTATGGTCAAAAAATCTTAAACAACTCTGTAAACCTTAGACCGTTAATTTTTATTAGTGTTTAATAGGAATTTCTATTTATTCTTTAATGTTTTTATTAATGTTGTGTTTTTACGACAATTTGTTGTATTTTTATTTCTTTGTAGTCATTCAAAAAAAAAAATAAAACATTTATCATTTTAATAAAAATGTATCCATATGAATTTTTTTTTAAGCAAAACTAGAATTTTTTTACAAAATATTTAAATTTTGGGACCAGTTTAAAAGAAATCAGTTAATTTTGATAGAAACAAGTTATTTGATTTGCGTCTCATCTTGGTCCCTACTACCGACGCAAAACGGGGCTTTGGTGTATATTTAAACTGAACGTTATGAGTATGAGTGTGTTCCGCATTTTTTTATGTATAAAGAACAACAAGTGCAGGAGAATAAAAATTATATAAAGATGTAGTAGAGAGAGAATGCATAAAAGTTAAAAGCATTTTGCAATTATGGCCAATTAAAGCCACAAGAGTGCTTTGTGTGTCAAAAATAACAACATCAACTACAAAAGTATGAAACGTATCTACATACTTTTTTGCATACACACAGATTTTACATATGTATGCATACTCTTACCGACACAAATACACAGATATTTGCATACATTCCTTTTTTACAAGTACTTAAATAATCGTCTATATAAATTTAGGTAAAAATTACCAAACAAGTAGAAAAAACAAAAGGAAGAAAGAAATTTATGTATGTGCGTGTGTGTAGTTTTTAGCAAATTAAAGAAAGTATAAAACAAACAGCAACATTAAATCCTTAATAGAAACAAACGAAATTGGTATATGTGTAAAGTTTTTTCTGTGCTTTTACATTTTTTGGGGTAACTAAGTTGTTGTAAGGAGAAAGTAATATTAAAATTAAACTGAAATAAAATTTTCTAGGTGCTGTCGATGTTTATAATTTTCTCTGTCAGTTACAAAACAATTTTTACTTAAATAATTTGTGTCCGGTTGGGAATATACACATACATTTTTTTATACATAAATGGAAATTTTTGTTAAAAAAAAAACTAAACAGAAGTATTTTTGATGTTGATGTAAAAATAGAGAACTTATGAAAAAAATGCATTTGTAGTGGTAAATTTATTATGAAATTTTAAAAATTGAAAACAGTGGACTCTGTGATCTATTAACCCAAGGAGGCTTAAGGTAGTTTTGGCACTAAGTGGTAGAACTAGGTCCGCCCAGACCATCATTCGATTTGTACGGAAATATGTTTTTAGACGGAAGTTCTTAGCCAACGATGATCACGCTTTGCCCCCTGGGGCCGAGTACTTTTCGTGATTTTCACACACGCAACACGAATGTTATCGAAACTTAATTCAAATCGCTTTTGTTGTTAAAAACAATAAGAAACACATAGTTTCCCATCATTGGTGTTTTATTGCACCCACCAAGGCGAATCCAAAAACAACAGAAACAACGTAGGGTTCTTGCATTGCATTGTTGGTGTTTTTAGCTCGAAATGTCCACCATTCTTAGTAAAACACTAACAAATCAAAACAAATAAACTCGAAATGACAAAATCAGATACTGTTTCGACACCACCTGTAGTAAATTCATCTTGGCACCCACTAAGCACTCACCACTTCATACACATTTTTAACTGGCTCTCTTTGTGATCAACGCTGTGATCGCTAAGTCTGCTTTCACACGTTTCATCTTTTGATGCTCAACTCTTATGTTTTTAGGTGAGAGAAGAAAGAAGGAAGGGGGTTAGTACGGAGATGCCTGTACTCGGTCAGTACGCTTTGTTTTTATTCGTTGGTATATGTGCAACGATGGCTGCATGTAATTTTTTTTCTTTTCTTTTTCTCTTTGATTCGCTATTAATAAAATTGTTGTTGTTTTGTACCGAAAAAAGTTGAAACTGATTGCTGCGTGTGAATATATTGGCATCTTTAAAAGGGAATTGAAAAGAAGTTGAGCATCAAAAGATGAAACGTGTAAATTCAGACTAATATATATATGCCGACTGCTTCGAAGCAGCAGAAAAGCGAAAACCATTGAAGTGAATTTTTAATTTAAGTAAAAAAAAAGTTATTTATTAACTTAACATTATCTCTTCGAAGTAATCAGGTGCTAAGTGAGTAATTTAAATGATTTCAAACATATATCAAAAAAGAAGTTCACGAAAAAATTCAAAGCGTTTCTGTTAATGACTTACAGGTTGCATTGTAATGATTTTAAGATGTGTTTGCGGTTGTACCCGAAATTAACCCAAACACAAGAGATGCTTGAAAATAAATTTTTGATCAAGAAGGAAAATAATTCTGTGGTTTTCACGAATAATCGCGTAAGTCGGTTTTAACCGAAATTGAGATAATGGTGTCAAAGTGCTACATTTTGCATTAGGTTTTTATAAGTATTAAGCTTTTTAGAACATAATGTAGTATTATTATTGATTTTTTTCTGCTAAAAACAACTTAAGTTAACTGTTTAAAAAAATATTTTGCTATTATAACGATTTATGTCGACATACATCGCCAAAAATTGTAAAATTGCTGAATATGTTTCCAAATAAAAAGCATATGTGATGTTATGTTGTTATTCGTGCAAAAAATATGAAAGTATTTTTTGAAAATTTTTCTATTAATAACAACTTATATGTACATGTGCGTTTATTGTTGACTTCTTTAGTTGCAACAACAGCAAATGAGCGGTTGTTTGTAATTTTAAGTCCCGTTTACTGCAAACGTTGTGCTATAAGTATCAAAAACTCAGAATATGTCGCCAAATTGTGTGCTAAAAATAACAACGTAAGTCGTCATGTGCGATTAAAATGATAACATTTATTTTCACAAAAAAGAACTTATGTGGAGATATGATGTTATATTGCACACACTTAAAGAGTCAATCAAACATATGCATTTTTAATCCTTTTACAGATTGTGATCCTGTGAGGATTTTTTCATGAAAACTGTGTATAATACACAGAAAGTCACTGTTAAGAGGATAGTAAAGAAAATAGTTTTAAAAAGCATCTACAGAAGCCGCAATTGAAAAAAATAAATGTTTTTGCTCTCCTGAAAAGTTTGGTTTTATAACTTATTGTGCTTCCAAGTGGGAATTCGGCAAATAAAAATCATGCCAATTTTTAAGGGGGAGTTGTGATTCTCTCCCTTACAGATCTGCTCGCCAGCAAGCTCCATGTCTTACTAGATAACTGATAGGAATTATTTACATTTGTTTTGATTTTTGGTATGTATGTTTATAGCACGAGCTTACCATTGTGGTAGTCGAATAACGTGCTGACTTCATCTCGTTTTGGATCGAACATCTCCTTTGATATGCAGGCTTTATTTGTGCGTTGCGTTCCTACATATTTAGACCTGCTTAGTGCGTATGAAGCATTTCGCTTGTATTCGCGAACTATAAGCTCATTTTATTCGTTGTTGCCGCTTTTAGGAAGGCATATACACATCCGTCTCTAACACTGCAAACAAAAGATTGATACACAACTTTATATACGAAGAGTCTTTACAGACCTGTTGGAACGTCGTAGGGTAAAGAAGCCATATACATATTTACAGAATCTCTTACTGACTGGTAATTTTAGAAAACTGCTTAAATTTCTTTGTGTTCTTACTTTCCTCAAACCTATTTTATATACATAGATAAAAATCAAAATCAAAGTCAATAGTAGAGTCTATGTATGAGGTAGATCCCAGAAAAAAATTTTTTCATAAAAGGACTACACGCAGGGCAGAGAAAAAAAATTTTTCGATATGGTCAGTTCCCACGCAACTTTTTTAACGAAAAATTTGTAAACATATTATGACTCTAAATAGTTTATATAGTTTCCTATATGCAGGCTTTCAAGGTCATTAATTTAAATTATATAAAAGATTATTTATTTCATTCTCAAAAAATAAATATGTACTGTGATATAATTTTTAAATAATAAGTAAGTTAGTTTGTCAAAAAATAAAGATTATAATTATTGTTATTATTGACTAATTTTTAAATTGTATTTTTATAATGTTTATAATTTCAATAAAAACTCAAACCCTGAAGAAGATGGAAAGAATGCCAACGAAACGTCGGATTTTATTGTGAATGAAATATATAATCTTTTAATTACATTAAATTACCTTGAAACCCGACATATAGGAAACTATTGGCCATGTTCTGACAATCACACGATTTGAAATCGCAAAACGCCAGAATTATTTTATGGTGTTCTGAAACTCGTGCGTTTAGCTTGAGATATGGCAAAGTTTCTAATAAATATTCTAGTTCCCTTTTTCAATTTGTTGTCGTCAATTTTCTTGCTTTTGCAATTTACGGAAAACCTATTATGCCATTTCAAGTGAAAATCGCCAATGTTAAGCGTTTTGCGATTGTCAGCACATGCCCGTATATAAACTATTTATAATACTTAAAATTATTATCAGAAGAGAATATTAAAATTGGTATATAGCTAATTTTAATTGATTTGAAAAAAGATATACCCCGCTTTTCTCTTTTTTTATTCTAAAATACACACACACATATACATACACAAGGTGAGATAAGTTCTGCAAACATTACACACAATCGTACTCTAACACTAATTACAACTATTTTATTCCAAATTTATTCCCAATCCTAAATATATTTCATGTCCAGTTTCTCACTCGTTTAGTAAATTGTATTGTTTTTAAGAAATTTATGGTTTTAGCCTGGAACAGTCATTAACCGTCCTCGATGAACCCTTAAAACCTTAAAAATCGCTAAAACCCCAAAACAAGTTCGGGGGTAACAATAATATCTTTGTGAATTCTTGATGGAGAGCTAGTTTAAAAATAAAATCGTTGCGGGTGGCGATAATAAGGTTAAAGTTATATTCTTAAGCATTTTACGTAAAATATAGTTGTGTTGAAAATTACCATATAAATGTGTGTATATATGTATAGTATGAACTCTGCACAGAATAGTGGCTGGAGAGTCTAAAGCGGCTAGTACATGGCCATACGTGGTTCTTTATTATAGTATGATGACATATCAGCATAATCGTGTAATAGTGCAAAACTTGTGTTTGTCATACTCGTTGAATAACACGCCTGTCATAAACAATGCAAATTGTATTTGTGTTGTCACAAGCAAAGTGTGAAAATCGCTTAGTTAGAGTGCTCATTGAAGTTTGTGAACGTCTGCCAGAATTGTAGCAGAACAAAAGTTATATTTACCACAGTAAACAAATAACAAAAGGCGCATGAAAAACTTTTAGAAAATTAAATATAGTCGAACTGGAAGCAACAATTGAAAAAATAAAAACTTTGAGCCATCATAAATACAAACTTCACAAGCACAGAAAAAATTTAAACTTGTCTCCGATTACCAAATTCATAGAATCATGCAAACAATTTGTTGATTTTCACCTTTTACTAAAATGATTATATAAATTACTAAAAACTGTAAAAATTTTAAAATTATGAATATCTTTTTTAAGTTGTATTTTAATTCGACCTTTAAAATTCAATATTCATCCCAATTATGAATAAAAATTCCCCATGAGTTTTTACCCTTCTCCCATTTTTCCTATGTTAATTCAATTGCAAAAATGGGAAAAGGAAAAAACTCCCGGGGAATTTTTATTCATAATTGGGCTGATTAAGTTTAAATGCTTTAGGTTGAGGTCTGTTTTATGTACAATTTTTCTTTATTTAATTCCGATATTATACTACACTGTAGTTTTAATGCTGAAACTTAAAGTGCTATTATTCCTTTATTGTGGTTAATGTAAATTTTAATTAAACATTTCCTAAACATGATATTCAAAGAATATCGAAATATCGGAATTAAATAAGGAAAAATTTTACATAAAACAAACCTCGAGCTTAAGCATTTTAACTTAATATTATGAATATTTGTTTTTTCAATAAATGATTTTTTAATTTTAATTAAATTAGCTCAGGTTTTGACGATTCCCAACAACAATTCTACAAGAATTAATTATTTTAAACGAATAATCAATTAATTTTTTGTTATTTAATTAATAATTTAATTAAAAATGTTTTTTTAAAACAAATAAAATGTTCGAAAAATCAATTAATTTTTTGTTATTTAATTAATAATTTAATTATAAATTTATTTTAAAACAACTAAAATGTTAATGAAATCCAAAATATATTTTTAATTTTCTAAATTAGAATACTTTTTTAACAACTTTTTTAATTGATAAAAAACTACTTTCTGTGCATTGAGTCTCTGACATAATACAGATCACTTGGCATGAAAGGGCAATATCAAAGCACTCACTCTCATTATGCCATGTTAACTTACTTAGTACGACCGTGTCACAGCCGCTTAATAAAGACACAAGGTAATCTGCATTATTTTAAGACTGGTCTCTATATTCAATAGAATCTAGAAGCAAGATCTGCATGCAGTAAAATCCGGTGGATGTTTTCTACACAAAGGAATGTCTAGTGGGTTTACCTTACATAGAGCAGAGTCGGTGAGTCATCTCTACATATTAGAGTCTACTGAATCGACCATATAAAGGTTGGTTATTTTTTAAGGGCCGATGCTGAATGTGAATCACACCTAAACGTCAAGTTTTTTCTGCATTTCATTTGACATTTTTCAATTTCAGTCTAACTCCATTTGCAGCATGGTGAGATACACAGTCGAGCGACGCATTAAAGTTATTTAGGCTTATTATGAAAATGAGCGTTCAAATCAAAATTCATCTCGTGTACTTCGTGATTCAGTGATGAGGCACATTTTCACATCAGTGGATTTGTCAATAAGCAGAATTGCCGCATTTAGGCGAATGTTAATCCAAGAGTGATTGTCGAAAAACCAATGCACTCACAAAGAGTGACTGTTTGATGCGGTTTATGGGCTGGTGGCTTCATCGGGTCGTATTTTTTTCAAAATGAGGCCGGTCAGGCAGTTACTGTGAATGGTGTTCGCTATCGTGAGGTGACAACGAACTTTTTTTGTCCCGAATTGGAAGATATGGATGCGGACGATATGTGGTTTCAACAGGACGGTGCCACTTGCCGTGTTATATAATGTGGTGGCGATGTCAATTGGTCGCGAAGATCTTGTGATTTGACACCGTTGGACTTCTTTCTTTGGGGTTATTTGCAAAAAAAGGTGTACGTCGATTAGCCAGCAACAATTCAATAGCTAAAGGATGAGATAATTCGGCACATTAACGGCATAGAACCTCAATTATGCCTCAGCCTCATCGAAAAATTTAACCATCGGATAGAGGTGTGCCGCCGAAGTCGCGGCGGCTATTTGGCCGATATTTTGTTCCATACATAATTGAACAATACCAATATTATCATAATAAAAAGAAATTACAATAATTTCCTAAATAATTTGTGTTTTATTAAAAATCAACATCTGTCTTAAAATAAATTTAGAAGAAAATCAATTTTGTTTTGCATTTTTGGTAAGAAACTACGTTGATAGTTCGGCAAAAAAGTAAATTTTCTAAAAACATTAGTCGATAAAAATAAACTCCTTTGCGATTTGTTCCACTGTGTAGCATAATATTCAGTTTTTTTTTTTATTTTTCTTAAAGTTATTAAAAATTTGTCATCTTTTGCTTATTTTGAAGTAAAAACAACACAAATAAGAACAGAAGTTATATAAATGACTTACTGTAATGAATGAGTTGGAACAAAAAAAAAAATCCAAACTATACAGCAACATTTTAAGGTTTGATAATTTATCCTAGATACGTAAGATACCTAAACAATTACACATTGCAACACAAATGCACACAAAAACACATACACACCGGTAAAAAAAAAATAAAGATACAATACACACAAGAGATGCACAAATTTTTATGGGTTTAAGAAGTAAAAATATTTTCTAAAACTAAACGAAAAATTTAATTAAAAAATAACAAAAATGGCACTCATGAGAAGAAAAAAATTTTGATTTAAAATTAAAATTTAGAAAAATATTGAAAATTTTAAGGTAAATTAGGAAAATTTCTGTTACGATATTTCAAAAACCAAAACTAAAATAATAGTGAATCTTTAAAAGCTTAAATTAATTTTAAACATCACTGCTATTTGTCCGGAGGTTTAGACCTCCAGTTGTTGTAGACGTTTTAATGGGCACGTATTTTTTGGACCAGGCTGCATTCAATAGGGCTGTATTGGATATGGCAGTTACCAAGTTGGACGTATTATTACATAGATTTGTAGTGACTGCTAAATTTACAGGTTTATTGTTAGAGTTAGTAGTTGTGGTGGTAGTGGTAGTGGCAGCAGTTAAAGGATATAAAGCGTAGCAATTAACAGCTGAAGAAGCATGACACTCAAGCAATGGCAATAGAACATCGCCTGCAGGGGAAGGGAAAATATTAGCAAAATAATTAATGAATTTAATAATTGTTAAGTTTAATAAAATGGAAATTTTATTATTAGTGATTATTTCTTAGGCGAAAAAAGTAGTTATGAGTAGTGGTAATAGAGGGTTATTTTTTTTAAGCAAATTTAGTAGAGGGCCGCAGTAGGTGTAAGAGGGTTGGAAGGAAGAGCACTACAAGATATTAAAGGTTGAGCAGTATTCACATGCCTCCTTGTTTAGACGTTAAGATTGATTTGAAAAATCAGTTATTTTTTGTTAAGAACTACAAAACTAGTGTGGGTTTCGTCTTAATTACTCTCAATGTTTAGCGTGCACAATGGTTATACGTTTACTGGTATGAAGGAAGAATTTATATTTAAGGACTATTTATATATATAATGTATTTACTACTGTTTTAGATTAGCTGATTATAATACAGATTTTTAATTTTTTATATGAGAAAGAATAAGAATATTATGCACATATGTTTATAAACATGGATATTAACATAAACATGTATCCATAAAAAAAGGTTTAAAAATTGTAAGAATATTTTATGCCCGTAATTTCTACAAAAAGAAATCTAGCTGTGTATTAAAACCGATGGTGTAAAAGCTGCCACATTTTAAAAGAAAACTGAAGGTTAAAACACGTTGGCCACAAGTTGGTTGAAATAGGTAAATTTAACTGTCGGGTACGACCAGCTCTCTTTTGGTAGAAATTACGGGCATTAAAGTACTAAAAGTTGTTGTCAATTTACACAAAACGAAACCAAAAGTCATTTAATATTTTTTTGTTAAAACGGAAAAACTAATCAAAAATGCATATCACAGTTGAGTTAAAGTGGGTATTAACTAAAATTTTAAAAAGTTTCATTAAAAGAAACTTAATTTAACATTAAAGGCATATAAGGAAGAATTTTAAAACCAACCTAAAACTAGACAAAATAGCTGATACTTTTACAGCGGTTAGATATGAATTTAACATGTCGATAAATATAATAAAAATATTGAGTTAATACCCTTTTTACGATCAAGTGCGATATGTGTCTTTTTTCGAGAGGTGATATCTTTTCGCTATCCAATTGAGGATGACAAGAAACGATTTCTTTGTTCTAAATTTCCTGCTTTGAGTTTACACCAATTATTCCCTGGTAATAGTCAGGCATCAGTATGAGTGCAGCCATAGTGAGAAGTAGACTGAAATGATTCCGCTAATTTGGTAAAATTATGTCATTTTGAAAAAAAAATTTCACTGCTTTGAGTTTACACCAATTATTCCCTGGTAATAGTCAGGCATCAGTATGAGTGCAGCCATAGTGAGAAGTAGACTGAAATGATTCCGCTAATTTGGGAAAATTATGTCATTTTGAAAAAAAAATTTTTGAAATTTGTTTCGTTTATATGTATGTTCCTTAAAGGATAAAAGAAACCTTTTAACCAAATTTCATTCAAATCGAAAGGGCTCGGGTCCCACTCTTGGTCGAATTGACATTGAATTACCCATGTGAAATTTTTGTAATAGACTCCATAAAGTATACATACTTATATACATATGTATACCTCCCCGGTCCTTGAGTCATTCTGTTATAATCACGTTAAATTTCGGACGGCTCAACAGAAAGGTATAATTGAGGTGTTAAATTGTTTCTAGTTTTCCTAGCAGTTTTAAATTGAAATTTAGAAGAATATGTTCAATAGTGAAGCGTTATGCAGCCAAATGTAGAACAGTCTCCCTAAAAAATTTACAAAAATAAAATAGGGTGCGGAATGCACTGATTGTAATTAAATTTCAACAAATTCGTTTTATATGTCTATCAATTACATAACTAAATTTTGTGAAGATCGGTACCAAATTTAAAAGACCACTCTCAGAAATCACGTTAGTATTTCTTAAATCTTAATAAGTTGTGGTTTTGTGGAAAAAACCTCAATATCGGAAACACATTAGTATGCCTTAAGCCGTTTTAAATTATAATAATGTTGCTAAATTAAATAATTAAAGTTTGATAAGACTTAAAATAAAATTCCGTATTAAGACTATTCTCGAGAACCAGCTAAATAAGCCTTAGCCCTTATCCATATCATATTATTGGGTCAATTTGGCCTAATATATTTTGAATGGACTTTTCCTGTCTAAAAAAAAATACAACGCATGTGGTATTTGTGGCTCACCAAGTATTTCTAAATTCTGTCTTTTTTTTTATTTAATTTATTTTAATAATTTGTAAATTTTTCACATGCTGTACATTTTTTTAAATATTTTGTACTGACTAAACATTGTGGGGCGATTTTGACCCATGTGCACAACATGCGTAACTTTTTTGGTACAGACATTACGAAAATAACTTGAGAATAAATATTTTATATAAAAACCCTATTCATTAAATAAATTGTTCATAAATTTCAAAAAAATTCCTTGATTAGTTTTTAAAATTATAAGCAACAAATATAGATATTGTTAGGTTACTTGATTAATACTATGTTCACACTTGGGTTCTTAAACGCGTTTAATCACCTCGAACGTGATCAAGCTCTAATCACATCAAAATCGAGATGATTTCCCATACATTTAAGTGTTAATTTGTAAATCACTTCAAATTGACATGTTTACAACTAAATCACTTCATTAATCATATAGAATACACTGAACATAGTATTAAAAAAAAGTATTAAAAATTGATAAAAATACTTTTATAAAGTTATTAGAAGATTATTTTAAACATATTAATGATAAAATTGTGAAAATTTATGAATTATTTAAGGAAAAAATAAAAACATTAAGCAGAAATCGTGGCCGGTTGTCAAGTTTATGTTGGCCGATTCTACATTACACTAAGTTTGAGGTATGTTCAGTGGATTCTATGTGATTAATGAAGTGATTTAGTTTTAAACATGTCAATTTGAAGTGATTAACTGCCCGTCTATACCAGAGATAATTATTGCGACATATATTGCAGTAATTGTCAAAATTATGTTATCTTTAATGTAGACAGCAATTTTTTGTACATATTTATTGCTAACAATTTATATTGCAATAATTGCTAGTCCATTTTCGTTGACAATTATTGCTTTCAAAAAACGTCAATTTGGTTGTCAGTTGAAAGAAAGAAGCAAAAAAGAAAAAAAAAATAGAAGCAAATTGTGTGAGAAAAAATTAAGTTTTTGAAATTGCAGCAAATAATTATTGTAGTAAAATAATTAAATTAAAAAATTATATAAACACTAAAATAAAATTGCAAAAATTATAATTTTTTCCTTATTCGATCTTTATTGTTAAAATTAATATTAATTTGTTTAAGTTCGAGTTCTTTTTTATAAAAAAATAATAATTTTACATTAACAAAAATAAAAAAATTAATAAAATTAACATTTTTGTATTAAAAATGACCTCAAGCTTAAACAAATTAATATAAATTAAAATAAAGTCGAATAAGAAAGAATTTATATTAATAATAATAATTCTTGTAAGATACCGCTATTTTTTACACTACACCTTCTTTCTTGATTTTTTTCAAAATATGAGTTAACATAAATACGTTTTCCCATGCCTTTAACATAAGCTGAGCAATAAGAAATATTGCTCTGTTATTCTGCCGACGTTATTGCCAACTTGCTGAGATAATTATCTTTAGTGTAGACCTAGGGTTACAAATCACTTCAATGTATGGGAAATCATCTCGATTTTGATGTGATTAGAGCTTAATAACGTTCGAGTTGCTTAAACGCGTCTGAGAACCCAAGTGTGAACATAGCATAAAAAACCACTTAAAATCCCAGATTTACTAAAGTTAAAAACGTCTTTGTTTAAAATTTCGCGAATCTCCCAAAGGTAATTATTGGACAACAATTGTATGTTCGCGGGCGGGAAATCTCGGGAAAAATTTAATTCTTATAAAGACTTTTTTCATTTACAAGTTTATAATAAAAGTTTAAAGAGTTTAGGCGATAATTAGCCTTTTGTACTTAGAAAAATAATTACAAAAGTTATATGTAATTATATTATATTTTACTAATAAAGACTTGCATCCACAGCGTTGATTCTTTGTAGAATCGTAGCAGAAAATGTAATCTATATCGTGTAGATTCTGCAGATTCAACTTCAAGGCAGTATCAAGTGTATCGATTTTATACACGGGCTTTTAAAAATATTATAACCTAAACAATCGACTATCGTCTGACTAGAGTTTGAGTCTTAACAAGTTAAATATTTAGAAAATTTGCCTTAGAAAGAAAGAAATAAATGGTCCCAAAAATATTTCAAAACAACTTTTATTAAAATTATTTAAAAAAGAAGTAATAAATCCCTAAACAGTATTAGCTATATGGAGTATGGCCACTGGCACTTCAAGCTGGACACAAAGAAGAAGTTTTATGTTGATATGTTTAGAGCTCGTAACATAAAATCCTTAGATTAATTAAGGAATTTGCATTAAGTATACTTTGTTTAAGATGAATTATTATTGCCTACACAAAATAAATAACATAGAGATGAAAACTAAGTATTTTTATGAGAATTCCCATTTGCAATGGAAGTAGCTGAATATATTTTCGAAAATCAAACAACTCTTTGATATTTACCCAACTTTAAATAATATTTGTTTTTTCGTGTGAAAAATCAAGTATTAATTATACACTTCAGTTTGCATTGAAATATATTAAATAAAAATTCGAAGAAAAATAAATCATATAACTAATAAATTAGAAAACAGACAGATTGGAATGTTACAAAATTCCATTTTTAATAAACTAATTAAAAGCGACAGATGGTGGTATCACAGGTAACTCGAGTAATTAATTGAAATACAATTTTGAATATTATTTTCTTTGTTAATTATTTCTGAAATATTTACACAACATCGGGTGTTTTTTTCAGCTGCACGCGAAATTTCAATATCGATAATTATGGTTTGGCAGCTGAGAATGTCAAACTGTATTTAAATTTCTTAGCATCACTTAGTCTATTTTACGAAGCGTATTTCTGGTTAAATGGCAAGTTTAAGCAAAATTGGCGTATTTGGAGTGAAGACAATCCAAAAGCCAATAAGGGAAAACCCTTAATTCCATTAAAATTGACCGCTTGACACGATCTTTCGAAATGAGAAAGGATTCACGCTACGGTGAATAACGAGCGGTATTGGGTAATGATGGCTGAATTTTTGTTTCCAGAAACTAATCAGCTAAAGATCAACGATATTTGATTCCAATAAGACGATGCAAATTGCCATACACACCGCTTAACAATCGATTTATTGGAAATATCAATTTGGTGACCACTTTATTTCCAGAATTGGCACTGTTCACTTTCCCTTTCGTTCGTGCAATTAAATTCATTGGTTTTTGCAAACAAGCCAGTAACTTTATTAATAAAAAATTAATGTAACTCCCTTGTCGAGAAACTTTTCGATTGAAATGTGTGAAATGAAACAAAAATGCCACATATTGAAACAAAAAGCTGTTTTACTCACTAAACTGTGTCTTAAATTTTTTTGGGCAAGTACTACCTGTTACGTAAGGAAATTACTCGCCAATTTACAGAAAAAGTGTGTCTGCAACATTTTTGTGAGAAAAGTTTCCGCTTTGTACTGTCAAATAAACTCACGAATAAAAATGGGGCGAGAAAAAATTTTAACACTAACAAACAATTTAAAATGCGAAACACAAAGAATAATAATAAAAATATTTTGTTATTGGCCCAATTTTGTTATTGTTTATTGATTTGGTTTTAACATTTTTATAAAATATACGAACAACAATCATTTAAGTCGTACTTTAAATTATTTGGCTACGGTCAAATACACTTTGTGTAATTTTTTTAAGTCATGGAAAAATTACCATATACTTACAAAACTACGTGATAAAAGACAAAAAAAAAAAAAAAGACCCGTGTCTCCCAGTTTTGCCCAAAGTCATTCACTTTTTAATGGGGCCTCAGAGTCATTTTTTCAAGAACGTGATCATTTTCTCAGGGTCAAATCTTGCACACCGTTCGGAATTTTTATTAACCCTCTTAGACAAAGTTATAGCTTCTGCCATATATCAAAATTCCGAACGGTTTGCAAGATATGAGCCTGAGAAAATGATAACTTTTTTGAAAAAATGACACCGATGCCCCAAATCTTTGGGGGCCCATACAAAAAGTACATGACTTTTGGCAAAACTGGGAGACACGGGGTTTTTTTGGTCTTTTATAACGTAGTATTGTCCGTATATGGTTATTTTTTTTGGTGTTGCACTGTGGTATTTGACGAAAAAGACGTGACCAACAGGCAACCTTAAATATAATTTTCTTTAATGCCAATATTTATTTTTAAAATAATACCACATCTTACAAAAAAGGTATTTTGCAATGTCTATCAGTATTATACGCTTTATTTTGTGATACAAGGACTATGTTAAATCTCACCAACTATTAACAAAAGTAGTAGTTATGCTTATTTGGTCCCAACGTCTGCAATGTTACATCGGCTTCGAGTGCAATATTATGACATTTATAACGTAACGACGTAATTTCTTTTGATAGTTTATGACATGAGTTACAGACACACGTTTTTCTCACTTTTCAAGAAACGATTGAATATTTTGTTTCACAACTTTTCGATACGAGAAGTTCTCACTAATCTGTACCCAGATTAAAATATAAAAAATTGTATAACAACAATCCCTAGAGGGAAACGAACTGACACCAAAGTAGTCCCGTAATAGATCTGTGGTGATAGAGACAGGTTCCAGTTCTAACACTTTATATGAATAAGACCTTTCACTTTTACATGGGATTGTCATTGGAGGGGGTCAATTGCCACAATTTGACCAGTCAGAGATCTATTCTCAATGAACGTGATTAGTATCAGTTACTAAAATGAAGTTTAATTTTAATACAATGTAGTATTATTTCAATAAAACAAGTCCTAGAATTAAATTAAATCAAAAACCAAATAAAAGAAAGTACAAAAAAATGTGTCACAGCAACATTGAAGACTGTACTGTAATTCATTACTTTTTCTACCTTTTTGTTCTTAATAAACCAGTTAAGGGATTGGTTCTACTTTCAATGGTCATGAGTCCTCTCTTTTTGTACTTGTTCTATTTTCACAAGTCCCAGGACCAGTCTGTTGGACCAATTGACACAAATTTCACGCAGGGACAGTTCTGTCTTGTATTATCATTTTTAGTTTTTATGTAAAAGAAGACCCTTTACAAGAATTGTTGGAAAACGGAGAAAGGAAAATAAATTTACACAGGCGCAAGTAAACATTGTATGTAAATATGCACACATACACATACTCAGGCATAAAATAATGTTTCTAACAGGGATTTTTGATTTTGATTTAAAAAGGGTGATTTAGAGTAGTATTTGTTATATTTTATACAGAATGAATTGTGTTTTTCAATAAATATTAATTAAGAATAAAAGCTTTTACGCACAAAACTAAGAGAATTAAAGGGAAATGATAACATACAATTTAAAATAGTTATTAATTAAAGTTAGATAAAAAAAAAAGTTAGGAAAATAATAATTTGCCAAAAAAATAATTTTATTTAAAAAATTTATTTAATTAAATACTTTCAACATAACTTGTTTAATTTAAGAGTTATAAAGAGTTTAAGTATTGCCAAAAAAATAACATAAAAGTAATTATTTTCTTCATTTAAGCAACATCAAAATGAAAAGTTAATTAAATGAACTTAAAATCTAATACTGTATTGAAGTGTTTAATAAAAAAATAAAAAAATTATTTAAGTAGAAATTTTTACTACAAAGAGACACATTACACTTATAACAAACACATTCTGAAAAATTACAACAAACATCGATAGAAAAACAAATAATTTTTTACAGATTAGAAAAAGAAGAAAATCATAAGTATCTAATATATTTTATGCAGCAGAATATAAAATAAACTATTGCAACTACAAATTCAATAAAGAAATATTTTACTACTTTGTTCTTATGTAAAGCAGCTAGTGACTATAATTTATTAAGTATAGATCTGGGTATAGTACCGTTTAGACTGGGCTGGGCATATTGTATGAATCCTTCCGATATATAATGATGCTGTGAACTTGACGTACTCGTACTGCATCGTGGTCCCATACTATGTGGTACAACACGTGATCGTATCTCAGCTGCTCGAGCGCCACCCATAGCAACTTCTTCCTCGTTGAGCTCGTCTTCTTCTATGTACATTGAGGGAACATCGTTGCGGGCAGGTCTATAAAAGAAGAAGCAGAGAATATTAATTTTTAGTTTATTCAACTAGTCTTTTGTTTATAAATGTGTATATAAATATAAACAAAAATATACCAAATTAAACTTTAGCGCTGATATTCAATATCCAAAATATACATCTGTACTATCACCGAAGATAAAAGGATATGTATATTTTTGTCATTCCGTTTGTAATTTCTACAATATTGATCTTAAAACCTATAAAGTAAATAAGGGCAACTTCAAAAATTTACGGCACCTAGAATTTTTTTCCATCCATCATACAATATTATTGTATATGCTATTCGCCATTGTATTTCCATTTAAAATATGGCTCAACTTTTATTCAATAATAAGGAAAACATAGCCTATAGGAAAAACAGTAACAACATTGTACAATGTTGCCAACACATTTCACTTTATTTTCGTTGTGCAATAAAAATCATAAGTCTTTTGTTTGTTGCCAATATATTGTGCCAACTTCGAATATCACATACACATTGGCGATATAATTGTATAATATGATTAATTGAAGAATTATATGGCCGCTTCATAATGTAAATTTGTTTGAGCAAATAGAACGTGGGAATTATTTTTCGGTTTATTTATCAAATATGAAAAACTGGGAATTTAGCACGTCATACGGAAATCGTATTAATAATAAATTTTGTATTCCCGAAAATAACTTTGATAATAAAAATTACAGTTTTTGTTAAAATTGAAAAAGGATAACGCGTGTGGATAATACCCCTTTCTTAGCACAATAAAATATTTGTAAAAGCTTCAATACCTTTAAAGATACACTGAAAAAAAAAAAAATTTTTTTGATCGTGTATGCATATTAAAATTTATTTAAAATTGTTTTACTCAAATATTTATTCTTAGAAGCATTCAGCAAAGGCTACTATGATCTCGCTTTAAATGCTTAAAAAAATAGTTTTTTGCAAAAATTTTCAAAAGATCATACAATTTTTGCGTTTAAAAATTTTAAAGTGCGTTTTCGCTTCAGAGGTGCCCTTTACGAAGTTACTCACATCACGCAATACACTAGCGAACTTAAAAGACAATTCAGATTGTCAGACGCAAAAAGATAAATTTTTAAAAAATTACGCTAATTTCTTTTAAATTTGTGATGTCCGTGATACGTTATTGTTGCGCTGACACCAACTTGATATACCTCAAACTTTATGAAATTAATTTTTTTTGGTTTTGCGCTTAAAACTCATTTTTATTCAACGGCGCAAAAATGCTATGTAAAATCTTCAAAAAGTTCAAAATTGGGAAAATGTTGGTGTCACTTGTAAACCACCATGCAACTTTTCCCCCAGCAGCGATATGTATTGGTTTGGATATGAAAGCTAAAAACTTTTACAAAGAAAACGGAATGGATTAAAAAAATCTTGCAAGTTTTAAGTCGTTTTTTCAATTTTTCTTAAGGAGAATACTTTTCAACGTAAAACTTTGCACGTCATATCCTTTAAGTAGAGTCATCCAAACCCTGTACAACGTTTTTTCAATTCCTAAAACTCAACGAAATAAGAGCCATAGTATGTCGGTTTCAGCAGGTGGTCAAAAAATTGAAAATAGCCCATATATATATTCCGGGTCCTTATGAGTAGCGAAGTTGATTTGACAATATCAATCTGTCTGACAGTCTGTCTGTTGAAATGGTTTTTTCGAAGACTCCAGATGTGATGAGGACTTGGAAGTTATATATTTATGTCACATGTAGTCCGCAATTGTTTGCTTTTGAAATTCAGAATGACCGTTACACAATTGGCTGCGGTATGAGCAGAAAACCGCGACTGTCTCAAATTTTACCCAAAAAAGTGCAAGCATCTTAGTTATCAAAACACAACGTGAGACAAAGTGTGGGCGTGATCGGAAAAGCGGGCGTGGCACTTAGCATACAAACCCATTAAAGATTTCTGTATATCTGGAGAACGGCAAGAGCCAACGTTTTCAAATTAGGTACAAGCATCTTGGTTATCAATTCACAACATCCGACGAAATTTGGGCAAGTGGACGTGGCACTTCCTATAAAAAGTCATTAAAGATATCTGTATAACTAGAGAACGGCAAAAGTCAAAGTTTTCAATAAATTCACAACATCCGACGAAAATTGGGCGAGATTGGGTGAGTAGTCATTTAAGATTTCTGTGTATCTGGAGGTACAGGCATTTTGGTTGTCAATTCACAACATCCAACAAAATGTGGGCTTTATATAAAGTTGAATTATTTATATTTAAGAACGGTATTTTTATAACTTCAGTTATTTTCGTACCATGGTTAAGGGTATATAAGATCCGGCAAAGCCGAATATAGCACTCTTTGTTGTTTGTATACAAAGAAGTTTTTTCTCCTTGACACGTTTATTTATTTTTCTTGCAACATCCACTTACACATTTGTATAAATTCTATCAATACATGTTATAAAAGTTGACCAATAAATTGCAAATTTTTGTTGTTGCTTTTTTTCTTTACAAAGTAATACGATTTTATCTATAGAGAACGGTGTCGTTTAGTAATTTAATACAAAACTTAATCTTGCCTTTAACTACCCTGCAAATAATATTGGACCATCTGATCCATTTTTATCAAATGGACTACTCCCTCGACGGGTTCAATGTAATGCTAGCATGGCCCATGTCATTGTTGAAAAGTGTTTGTAGTGGGGCGACATGTCTTCGTTTTTAAACGACATGTTGTAATTTGTAAGCGATTTCAAAACTATACCTCTTAAGTAAACCATGGAGTAGTTTTAAGACTACTCCTTTGTAATGCAAAGCTGGGTAATATGGTCCTGCCCTAGGATATCGTAATGTTAAATAGACCATTCTTTTTCCCATACGCTTGGGTTACATTTGGACTAGTCCTAGTCCCTTGTGGGCTAAATTTTACACGCGTGTTTGGACTAGTTCTTTATTTGCAGGGTACTAAGAAAAATGTTAATACACCCACACATATATATAGATGTAAAACCCACTGTTATTAGCAGAATGAGAATTGTATTGTTATTTGGGCTATTGTTTTTTTTTTATTTTTTTATTTTCCTTGTGTCACTGCTAATTGGATTTACTTATCGGTTGTGCTCAATCTCAATTTCACATTAAATGAGTTGTGTTGTGAACGAAGAAACCAGCAAAAAAACTCTCTATAAAGGTTTTTGCTGTTACTTTTTTTTTTGTAGTTTTGTCCTCCAACCAATTTTATTTATGTCCTTTTTTATTGTATTTGTGATCTTTTTTTTATAGAATAAAGCATATCGCACTTGTTCAGCAATAGTGTATTAACTCAAAATTTTATTTTTTTTTACTTTTTGGAACAAATCGACACAAAAAAGGCATATGTCTTGCTATTTTGTCTAATTTTTGGTGATGAAACGGTTGGCTTAAAAATACATTTTCATTTGCCTTTAATTAAAAATTGATTCGGTTCTGGTGAAAATGTTAAAAATTTGAGTTAATACAGTATTGTTGAACAAGTGCGATATGTTGCTCTATTCTATATTGTATGTATTTTTACATAAGACCGTCTTAATTTGTATAATTGTGATATCACAGAGAGCCCAAATTAAGCCAAAGAAAAAGTTTTTTTTTTTGAAAATGCTATAAAAAAACTGCTGAATATTTTCTCAAATTTCTTTTTTAATTTGAAAGTACAATCCTTCCAGTTAATAATGGAAGATAACTTCATTCAAATGGCAGCCTCTGGTGGTCATGCAGTAGCCTACACGAGCGGTCTAATTTTTAAGCACATAATCGATTGTGTTCACCAATGGCTTCACGAATATTGTCCTTTAAAGCGTCAATTGTCTCTGGCTTGTCAGCGTAACACTTATCTTTGACGGCACCTCACAAATAATAGTCCAACGGTGTCAAATCGCAGCTCCGATGCGGCTAAACGATATCAGCTCAGCGGCTACGTGTCCCGACGTTTCGTTGGGCTTCTAGGAATCGAGGTATATCGATTTGGAGTTAGTAGATATCGTGTAGGAAAAATTATAATTTGTTGTGCCTGTTTCATGAATTTTGATCATCTTAAAGTCAGAATATCGCAAAGTAATGTTCAGAAAATTTGCTAAGCTCAACGCCGCCTACAACATAGTCAATAAAAGAAAGCGGAATTTATGATTTTCCTTGACCCTGGTAAATCTATTTTTTATTATTATTTTTTTTCGTAAGTTTTCTAGCAAAACTGAATTATAAATTAGATCAACTTCAGGTTTAACAGGACCAAGCTCTGATATTAAAAGAAATGCTTATCATTTAAGTTCCGTTTAACTTTCTGATGAGAAGAAGCCCTATACAAAAATATCTAGGATATTCAATCATTTGCCAATAATTTTATCTCATTTCAGCTTATTCTTCAGCTGCTCTCAATCACCCCTATCGTGAATAATTTTTCCCTCGTAATTTTTCCCCTTTTCACATATTTGCGATCATGAAAAACTCCCATGAAAAAAATGTCATTCAAAAGAGAATAATAACGTGAAAAAATGTTCACGTGAAAAAATTCCCCTTATCGTGAAAAGTTTTTTCCCTCGTAATTTGTTCACATTTCCCTTAGATTTGCTCACTTTATTTTTGCTAGGGAACAGAACATGTATGTAAGTAGTTGCTCCTACAATTCGAATATTCAGGTTTATTTCCGTTAATAAGGCACCAACCGATATATTGGTCAACAAAATGCAAAACAAGAGGTTGATTGCCGGCGGATTTGTAAAGCTTTCGAAAGACGTGGTGGCAGAATTTTGGGAAATATTTTACTACATTAAATTTTTAAAATGCAAAAAACTAACGTTGCAATGAACCTGTCCCGTTCCTCCAATACTAATCGTGCTCAGCTTATGTTAAAGGCATGGGAAAACGTATTTATGTTAACTCATAATTTGAAAAAAATCAAGAAAGGAGGTGCAGTGTAAAAAATGGCGGTATCTTACAAGAATTATTATTATTAATATAAATTCTTTCTTATTCGACTTTATTATTTAAATTTATTTTAATTTGTTTAAGCTTGAGGTCATTTTTAATACAAAATTATTAATATTATTAATTTTTTTATTTTTGTTAAAGTAAAATTATTATTTTTTTTATAAAAAAGAACTCGAACTTAAACAAATTAATATTAATTTTAACAATAAAGATCGAATAAGGAAAAAATTATAATTTTTGCAATTTTATTTTAGTGTTTATTTAATTTTTTAATTTAATTATTTTACTACAATTATAATTTGCTGCAATTTCAAAAACTTAATTTCTTTCTCACACAATTTGCTTCTATTTTTTTTTCTTTTTTGCTTTCTTTCAACTGACAACCAAATTGACGTTTTTTGTAAGCAATAATTGTCAACGAAAATGGACAAACAATTATTGCAACATAAATTGTTAGCAATAAATATGTACAAAAAATTGCTGTCTACATTAAAGATAACATAATTTTGACAATTACTGCAATATATGTCGCAATAATTATCTCTGGTATAGACGGGCAGTAAGGGCTTAAATGTGTTTTTTATATAACAACTCTGGTTTTACAATTGGATATGGCAACTTTACATAAAAATAGGGTTGCCATACGTACTGTTTTAAACAGTACATGTACTGATTTTTTGCAATTATACTGTTTTATGCATAATGTCCGAAACAGTACGCAAATGTACTGTTTTTTACACTTTGTACTGTTTTTTGTACTGTTTTTTTTTGTGTTAAACTCATATTTTGAAAATATCCTAATATTTAACAGTACATAGCTTAAGAAAAATGTTTCAAACAAAAAAGCTCTAAAATAATAAGACTTTTTACGCTGTGGTCATTGTTTTCTCATAAATACGCAGTAGAAATCTTAATTATAATAGATGACTCGCACCTTTAAACACCTGAAAAAGACAAAAACAAAATCGAAATTTTGTTAAAAATTTTATATTTTTTAAACACTTATTCCAACACAATTATCTTTAATTCCTTTAATTTAATATTCGGACAAGTTCTGGAAATCGAAATCACGTGAAATTGAAAACGTACAAATTTAAAAATTCTCCGGGCTCAAAATTTATAAAAATACCTAATTGCTTTCAGGACCACTTTTCTCCACCTAAACTACTTTTGAAATATGTTTTTTGGATTTTATAGATTATAGTTGCACTTGGTCAAATTGGCCGTAAATAATTTGAGAATTGTTTAAAATTGGAAAATTAACTTAGGGTACAAATTTTCTCAAATTCTATATGATATGTGCAACTATGTGCTTTAAATACCAATATAATACTTACACAATCAACGAGTTAATAGTTTTAAGCTAAGTTAGGCTTTTCTCCTTTCTTATATGGCTTACAGGAATGTTATGGTTTTCCTGTCTTCAAATAAAAAAAAACCTTTAGTCCAAATGTTTCGTTTTAGTGTTTTTTTTTTAACGCAAATGGAGTAATTTCGTATATGTATAAAATGCCATAAAACGGAAATCATTCATTTGGTGTTACACATTTTAAGTGTTTTTCGTTATATAATTGTTGCATATTCAATCAAAAGTTTTAAATATATAATAATTTAAAAAATAGTTGTGTTTTCGCAAAAAAAAATGTACTGTTTTTTTCTTGATTGTACTGTTTTTTGTGTTCAATGTACTGTTTTTTCGAATTTAAAATCTGGCTACCCTACATAAAAACCATATGATTTTTGTGTTAAGTATGGCAATGTTCAGAAAAAAGTGGTTTGTGAGGAAAAAAATGTGGCAACGCAACGGTAAAGAATTTATTATGTTTTTAATAAAATCAATATTAAGTAAAATAAATAAATCAAAAGTGTGTTATTTCTTCAATCTATATCATAAAAACATTTATTTTATTTATATTAATAGCTTTAAGTAGTTTTTTCGGTTATAAAATTCTGAAACAATCAATTCCACTTAGAAAACCAAAAGTGGTTTCATTCCGAAAAAATTTTTCGTTTTCCGAAGAAGCAAAATACGGAATTAAAACCACTTTCGATCGGAATGGAATTCTATGAAAGGCCTGATAATTGTATCTTCGTTGTAATCGAGATAGTGTTAGATTTCCAAATATACCGCTAGAAGAATGCAGTAAGGCGAACAGTGTTCTATGTCAGATTTTTTGCTATCACCTGGCATACCTTAGCTTTCTGGATGGCAGCTAAGTCTACCTACCCCGGTAGACTAGCTGGTAGAGAGCTAGTCTATCAGCGCCGGGGTTGCGCTAGAGACTCTGGTGTCTTTCCTGCAGACAAGCATAAAGCTTAGAAAAAAAAACATAATCTACTTACTTTTGACCTAATAATAAGGGGACTGTTATTGTTGCCAAACACCCCTCGAAAGTAACACATCTTTTACCCTAACACAAGACTTGGGACATGTGTTAACACTTATGCTGACATAATTGCAGCCCCCTTTAAAATAATACTAAATCAAATACACACATAAATGTTACCTTGGGAATATATACAAACATGTTTAAAAAACTTAAAAAATTGGTCTATTTTAAAATCAATACAGCATATAAAAGGACTAATTTGGACACAAAATATTTTGAGAATCCAAGGTTTGTTTTCAAGGGTGTAACGCAATCACTGTTTTTTTGTGAATAACTCTAATATACAAAGATCATACTCACATATGCATATGTATTAATGAATATATGTAGAAACATATACAATTATATGTATCTCCGAATTCTGCGATTTTGCCCCTATAAAATTCTTTATTATTTAAAATACGAATAGTAAGTTTTGTATAAAAGGAGATGTTTGTTTCTCTAACACAGGGTCTCCACGTGAGATTAGATATTTGATTTTTATATCAGCAAACGTCAAATAGCAGAGAGTATTATCTTACGTGTAGACTCTCAAATAGTGTTAATATTAATATTATAAAAAATATTATGAGACAGTTGTTATGAGAAATCTTATACTACTATCTTATAAGATGAGCTGTGAAAAATACACATACATGGGTCATTCTTAAAAAACATGACCAATTGGTGTCCCCAGACTTTACTATTTTATATTTTGTTTCTCCAAAAAGAAAATAGAAAAATATCTGCATTCTTATAAATTATTGTCGATTCTACGTAACTATATTATAAAACAAAAATAATTAGTTATCTGAAAATAACTTAAAAAATATTTTTAATGTCAAAGGTTTAGCAAAAACCTGTGTCCCGAGCCAATTTATTAAAATTTAATAGTTATTTTCAGTTAAAATAAAATTGAAAAAAAATAATATTTACAATATTTGTTATTCAGTTTGTATATATTAATACCATATATAGAAAAGAATGATGAAAAATAATTTTTTTGTATAATTTTTTTGAAGAAAAATCTTGTCCCCAGGTTTTGGTCCCCTCTGTTACGTCCACACATTTTATTGAAAAATTTTTGTTAAACGTTATAACGCGTATATTTCTCTTATGCTTCTCCATCAAAACTTAGCTAAAATCAACAAAATGTGTTTTTAACTGTTCAGTTTTGTTTAGTGCGTGGTTGAGTAAGTAACTTAATTGTAGGCCGGGTGCGTACCCTTATTCAGTGTCTACTCTGTTACTGTTGAAAAACGGTGAGTAAAGTGATTTTATATTTATTTTATAATTTTTTTTATAAATATTTTGTGTACACTAATTAAGTGGACAAATAAATTCTACAAAATTCTAATAAAAAGCTAAAATATGGTATTTTTGAGTTAATTTGTCCCCTCTGTTACCGGTCCACTCTGTGACTTATTATCAGTAAAAACTCCAAAAATTTAAAAAAATTCTGCTGGTTATGGATTCCTATTGTTGATAAGATCCGTAACCACATGAGGCCAATTATAAACATATTTGGCCAACTTAATTTTTTAAAATTACAAAATTCAGAATGGTTATGTTTTTTAAGAACGACCCACATACATACATACAAGTAAAACAAAAATAAGACGCATTCATTAAATTGTTTAATTTTTTAGTGCAAATAGTGAAAATCTTGTGATAAACGTTTAAAAAAACAATATTTTTAACTAAAAAATTAGAAAAAACTAAAAAAATAATAAAAATGACACAAGTTTACTGTACGAGAATCATTCGATTATGACATCTTATAACATACGTGTTCCCCTTGTTTAAGATTAAGATTAACATGAAGAAATTTGTTCTCTCATTCTGCCGACGTTCTCTCACATATTATATCAGATATTATCTCAGGTGAAGACCCCATGTAAAATGTGCTCTTCTAGTTACATGTACACCCAGAGAAAAAACATGTTTAAATAAGGTCACCTCTAACAAAACAATTTTTAAAGACAATTTTAAACATATGATGTTAAATTTAACCATATTATTGTCACCGGAAACCATATTATGCTTTAATTAGCCCTCCATCAAAAAGCCACAATCATATTATGGTTGCCTTCGAACATGTTTTATTTAATTTAAACTAAAATGTGTTTAACACTTATAATAGAGTGGTTGGTTTTCAACCATGGCATGTTGCTCTTGGAATAGAGGAAAATACTACTGTTGATTTAAAAATAAATTGTTGTCATAATTAACCATAAAATGTTTAGAGGCAACGGAGGACTCATTTAACCATAATATGGTTGTCGGTGACAATAATATGGTTAAATTAAATTTAAAATTTTCTTTAAAAATAGTTTTATTAGAAGTGACCATATTTATATATGTTGTTTCTCTGCGTGTAAAAACATAAATATATATAAAAGTATACAAAATACAAATTTATAAATATTGAATTTATTTAATGCTTGCTGTATTACATGATTATATATTTGTACTTAATGTTTGAACTACAGCTCTGGGTTCTTATATACTTTTATGCAATTGTATTGTATTTATTACCCGTATTCCTCTTAAAAATGTATTTTGTTGTGTATAGAGATATCTCAGCTTTGAAGTTTTTATATTGTGTGTATTTGTTATTGTAAAGCGTTCAAAATTAAGTAAAATCTAAGTTGTTGTGTGTCTTAATAACGTCTGTAGTTTTCTTCTACTTTACCTTAAATATGGTGTGTAGTTAAGGTATATTTGTGTAAGTGTTATAGTTGCAATAATGGGGTTTCCCCCTAGATTTGGAGGTTTGTTTTCAATACGGGGTAAGCTTTATAGAGACAAATCTTTGGCAGGAAATTTTGGGTTATGAGATTTTATATTTAGAGGACTAGAAAAATGAGAGATTTTGAGTAAAATATAGAAGCAGATTTGGACTTTTGCTCAGATCTCAAACATTTGTAGATGGATCTGGAATTTCAAAAGCAAACTCTTCTGAGCTATGTGTTTAGGCAGAAAAAAAAAACCAAGTCCAAATTATATCAGGGGTGTTCGGAAACCCCATTTTAACATACACATTAATAAAAGGGCATCTAATAAGAGGCACTGTATTGCGTGACATTATATTTCGTACATAATGTTGTTTAATTTTGTTTTTGTTTTCAATATCAAAAAGCACACATGCATACGCACGACTATACAACATAAAAAACATGTCGTCAACATGACATGAATCATTTGAACGCCAATTCATGTTCAAAGAAGAAAAAGGAAGAATCTTTTCAGTAAAGAATGAACCGTCTAAACTCAGACTTAGCTATCGGTAAGTTGTGAAAACGGGCCTAAGAATACTTTTAATTTGTTATAGTGACGCTTATAGTAAATTTTTTGTTTGCTTGTAGTTAAACATTATGTTATTCTTAAATTGTGTTAATTTTTTTCGTATTTCTAATCCAGCTGTATTTTGCAACTAATTAGCCATTATTGTTTGTTCATTATTTAAGCAAAGTGTGGGAGAAATTGGACATGATTTATTAAATTAATACTCATTAAAAAGGATAGGAAAAAAATTGTTACGTACAACTTTTTTAGTTAATTCAAAATGCAATTATCAGTGACAAATCATGTATAATGTATGCATCCAATAATTTACAATTCAATGGAATTTCAAATAATAAAATCGTTAAACCTCCACTGTTTAACTAAAATAAAAACTAAAAGTTTTTCTTGGGATTCAAAAAATTAATTAACAAGGTTTCGTTTAAATGTGCAAAATTCCCATTTCATATTATTGATAAACAGAAATTTCAGTTGAATGGAAAACAAATTTAATTAACTTGACTTTAGCTAAGAAATACTATTTCAGTATTATTTAATATCTATTTTAAGATTTTGGAATAAAATTAAATATACATATGTGACTTCTCCGAGAAAAGGGACCAAGTGTGTCAAAAAACGGGTTTGGACTTAAGAATGGATTCTGGTGCCTAAAAGGGTGTAGAATAAGATAAGATGCGTTTTTCCCAAAACTTAATTTTCACACATTAGGTCCCTTTTCTCGGAGAAGGTCACATATATACATATGATTTTGAGTAATAGGTTTCTATCAAGCATTTCTTTTCTGTTTTGCTCTATTCACTATTACAACTACAACTTAAGTTTTGTTCGGGAATTTGTGCTAATAGCAACATTTCTATCATATAGAGCTCCATCGATAATCGCTGTTTATAAATCGAATTATATGGAAAAAGAATCATTTAACTTAATGTGAATAATAACTATTTCGTCGTTATGTTAGTTCTTTTTCAAATTCAACTTTAGTGTTTTTTTTTGTTTTAACACAAAAAAACCTAATCAATATCAAGTATAAATAAAGTGTACATTGGAAATAATTTAATATGAATAGCAGCGATATACGCACATAAACAAACACATATGCAATACTAATACACTTACATACAGACTCAAATTTAGAAGCTGTTAGAAACACGCGCCTTAATTCAATTACATCTACAAACATATGTTTTTTTTGTGGCAGGATGTAAATAATACACATCAATAAGTGGATATATTACCCTGCAAATATATTGGACCACCTGTTCCAATTTGATTAAATGGAGTACTCCATGGACTGGTCCGATGTAATGCAAGCATGGACTATGTCGTTGTTAAAAAGTTTTTGTAGTGAGACGACATGTGTTCGTTTTTTAACGACATGTTTTCGTTTTTAAACGAAGTTAAAACTAATCCTCTTGGGTATACAATGGAGTTGTTTTAAGGCAACTCCTTTTTAATCCAAAGCTGGGTTATATGGTCCTGCCATATGACATCGTTATGTTAAAAATAGTACCATTTTTTTTTACATTGTGGCTACATTTTACACGGGTGTTTGCCCTAGTCCTATTACTTGCACGGAAATGTATTACATATGCATACATAGATGTTTATGTGCCTGCATCACACATACTAAATTATTCTATTTTCTATGTGTAATATACCCGCATTTGTACACATACATTTCGTAATGATATTGGTTTGTTGTGTCACATTTAAAATTGGTAAAGAATGATGTCGTTTCCACTTCCGTGTATTTGTTTGTTTGGAAGCATACTCCCAGCGGGAAAAAGAAGGAGTACGAAGGCCTTCTAGAAGGCCTCTGTACCCCTTCTTTTGGATGTACAAGGCCTTCTTGCTCCATTCCATACTCATATCTTTTTTACACGCGTTGTCATTGCGGAGAAGGCCTTCCGTTTTCCTTTCTTTCGCCAGAGCTTCTTAAAGGCATTCAAATATATGGTTCTTAGAAGGCTTTCCAGCGAAGGACTGTTAAAAGGCTTTAGAATAAAGGTTATCTTAAAGGGTTTTTAAGAAAGGTATGTTAAACGGCCTTTTAATTAATGGCTCTTAAAAGGCCTTTCGGACCATCCTTGTAAAAAGTGCATCGGTTCTAATGGAAATTGGCTGACCATTTTCATTCGCATCGCATCGAAAAAAACATCGATGTTTTTTTACAGTGTCCATCCCTACACAGAACCTTCTTATTCAATGAACAAAACACAACTAAATAGATTTACATTATTGTTTTCACTTGGTATTTTAATATGTATGTAACTTTATTTTTATAACGGGATCTGAATTCTTTCGCTTTTGCTTTGGCGAAAAAACAGAACAAAAAATTTTACTCTTTCTCTTTTTAACATCAACTAAAAAGATTTACGTTATTGTTTTCATTTGGAAGTTATTTTATTATGTATGTTATTCTGAATTTACACGTTTCATCTTTTGATGCTCAACTTCCATTCAATTCCCTTTTAAAGATGCCAATATATTCACACGCAGCAATCGGTTTCAACTTTTTTCGGTACAAAACAACAACAATTTTATTAATAGCGAATCAAAGAGAAAACGAAAAGAAAAAAATTACATGCAGCCATCGTTGTGCATATACCAACGAATAAAAACACAAAGCGTACTGACCGAGTACAGGCATCTCCGTACTAACCTCCTTTCTTCTTTCTTCTCTCACCTAAAAACACAAGAGTTGAGCATCAAAAGATGAAACGTGTAAAAGCAGACTTACTTTGTTTTTGTAAAGGAATCTGAACTCTTTTGCTTTTGCGTGTGCAAAAAAAACAAAACAAAAAATGTTACTCCTTCTTTTATCGCTTCTCATAGAAGCGAGTGTGGAAGGTGTATCTTATATTTTATACCAAAGAGCCGAGGCCTTCTATGAGGCATTCTTTAGCAGTTACATAAGAATAGTAATTAAATCAAAAAATTTTTTAATCAGGCCTTCAAAAAGGCCTGAAGTAAGAAGGTCTTCTAAGTTTTCCCGCTGGGCTTTTGTTCTCGTTTATGTTGTTTATGTCTGTATGTGTTATAAGTATGCCTGGGAATGAGTGCTTCATTACCAGTGATGCCAATTCAGCCATTTAGTGGCAACATTTAGCCATTTTTTACCCTGTTTAACCATTAAAAAATTTGTTTAGCCATTAGCCATTTTTTTAGGCATTTTTCAAATTCTTTAGCCATAAAAATTGTTTTGACGTGTTTCTTTTAAAATAATAATTTTTAATTTCTTATAAAAATTTACAAATAACTTTTTGAAATTTCAGAAATATTTATAAGGTTGCTCTCACTTCCATGGTATAATGTTAAAGTAGACAGAATATTTAGCCAAGTAAACATAGATAAAAGTAATTTGAGAAAGAGGTTACATTTAGCCACCGTTTATTCGATATTAATTAGGTAAATATTTTTACCATAACAGCTAAATACTTTAACCCACACCATAATAGTAGAAAGGGAACATTTGTGCTAATGTTTGGGAAAACCTTAAAATATTTAAGTATACCGATCGACTCAGAATCACTTTCTAAGTCGAATTAACGACGTCCATCCGGCTGGCTGGCTTTCTATATAAACCTTGTGTGCAAAGCAGGGTTTAAAAAACTGCAGTCAACTTTTTCGTTTTTTGAGTTGGTTGGAAAGCGACTGTTTATATTTAATGAATCGAAAGTAAATCCAAAAGTTTTTTTTGGTCAATAACAAATAAAGAAGTGGAAGATATGGCAGTTTTTTTACTTTGAGATATTTTGGAGATAATTTGGTACATTGGTTCATAGGGTATCAAAAAGGCTGGTTTGACTGGCTATACTTTCTTACTTGTTTTTTTTATTGTAGATTTGGACTCAAAAAGTTGGGTAAATGTTGTCATGATTATGATTTAACTTCAAAATATGTAAAACTAGTAGGCGCCAGCAATTCCTATGAGATTAACAATAACCAAATTCTACGTTTATTCTTATGTATCAAATTGATCTAACCTTGCAATTTCATTGTAAAAATTGTTTAATGAATTGTTTCTGTTTTGTTATTAAATTTAAATGTGTTTTTATTTAAAAAAGTTTTTAGCCATTTTTTTTAGCAATTTTTTCCGTAAATTTAGCCATTTTTGGTCACCAAGATTTGGCAACACTATTCTCACAATATTCTGTACGTAAAATTAACTTCTTGTCTTCCATTTATTTTTAACGATAAGTTCATTTAATTTTTACTGTAAATAATGCAACCCCATGTTACGTAAAAACAAATTGATTTTCAGTTATTTTATATCAATTAACTATTAAAAAAATTAACTACATTTTCCGTGCACGCAGAAAAAAAATGGTTGAAGTATGGTTAAAAAAACATAATATGGTTCCTGCAATGGCAACAAATAAACTTTTGTCGTTTTTACAAAACTTTTTTCAAGATTGATAATATTTTGTTTCTATTTAACAATAAAGTGCTTAGCTCCCTTCAAACTTCAAATATGGCTGAATTTAACAATAAAATGTTTTAATAAAATAAAGTTACAACTATACACTTAAATATATTATGTTTACCTGTACCATATTATTATCTCGGCAACCATATTATGGTTAAATTCATCCATCCATAAACTATATTATGGTTGCCTCCAAACATGTTATAGGTTATATTTAATAACAAAAATATGTTCAAAATTATAACAATTTACTTCATTGCTAGCCAAAGGATAGCTTAAGGAAGCCTCGTAACAGAAATATACAAACAAAAATTCTGATAGAGCATACAAAATATTCCTGGAAAATTTTGAAGGAATAAGTTTATTAAAGTATAAAAGCTTTTGAGGAAATTGACTTGAATTGGCAAATTGACTTAGAATACGCATTCGAATAATATGAAAATTTATATATAATAAATGTACTCACTATGAGAAATAAATTCCCAGATTCTATTGTTTGTTTAATTTTAAATTTAAAATAATATGCAACATTTTTTATTGTTTCGAATTTATTCTATGAGCTAAATTTCAGTTATTTATTTTATGAAGCTTTTTTGTAATAGTCCTATCCCTTTAATTTTTTTTTTTATAAAATACGTAACTGAAATTTAGCTCATAAAATAAATTCAAAAAAATAAAAAATTTTGAATATAATAAAGTAACCTATAATAATAATTCCCAGTTTTTAAAATAATATGTTTAAAAAGCAACAACATTCTGGTCGTTTGCATTTTACAATAGCTGCTTAGCTTGCTTGAAATTCTCATTCATTTTATTTTAATTATTAAGGGTATTCATTTCAGTTTTTTTATTTGTTGGAAAAATGCAAAAGTGGAAAAATGTAATTTGTGTTACAACAACCACAAGAAAAAAAATTAATAATGAGTTCAATAAAAAAAGTTATTAAAAAAGAATTAAAAAAAAGATATGAAATGAATGAAATAAACATTTCTGCAATTTAATATTTCAAAGTTTATATTGTATTGTTTTCATGAAAATGTATCTTTACATACCTTTATTTTCGCAAATATTATCAATTTTTGTTAATGATGTGACAATTAAATAAATTAATTAATTCATTTTTTGCACCTTTTTGGCATATTGAAAATATCAATTACCTCCACGAATTATTTGGCAGATTTTTTTTTGGCAGTTTGTACTTTTTACAAAAAAAACCCGTTTACGTCAATAAGAGTGTAATTTTTCTTTTTTCCATCTTTCCAACCAAAAAAAATTTGAAATGAATACCCTTACTGATTAAAATACATAAGTTTACGTAGGAAAAACTAGTAGCACCTAAAAAGTAGTAATGAAGGTCGTCACAGGCTGGAATATAAATCAAAGGGTTTTTTTTTGTTAAAGTGAACATAACACCTATCAGGAATAAAAAATTAAATACAATTTTAATTTTACACTTAACAAACAAATTAAGAAAATTGATGAAATAAATAACCATAACATGGTTAACATTGACCATATTATTGTTAATTCTGACCATAATATGGTTCCTTTAACCAAAATATTCTGCGAATTGTTGACCATATTATGGTTAATTTTCAACATAATATAATTAGTTTTGCCCATTATTATGGTTAATATTTACCAAAATATGGGTAATTTTGACCATATAATGGTAGATTTCGGAAATTTTTTTTGTTGATTTTAACCATGCTATAGACATATTTTAAGATAATATGGTAACCTGAAAACATAAATATTGTTAAAATCCAACCATAGTATGTTGCGCGTAGAATATAGTTACCTCAAACCATATTTTTTTTCTACGTGTAAAAAACCAAGGAATATTCAGTTATTTTATTAATTTCAGTAAGTTTCGTTTGCTCCACAAAAGAGCCAAATTTTTAAAAATACCAGACAGACACCTGTCTGAATTTTTTTCTAATGAGAGAAAGAGAGAGAGAGAGAGAAAGAATATTATTATTTACTTACCCCGTTACACAGGCTTTTTTTACTTTTGTTGTTCTGACCCCGTTGTTAACAGAAGAACTCTCAATTTTAAGACACCAGCAGCGTGACCGATATAAATAATTTTAGCAAAGTAAAAATTTATTTTTTGGTAGTTAAATTACAAAAAATAACTGAATAGTCCTTTGTTTTTACGGAATATATAGTTAATTTTTTGATCGTTAATTCACATATATAAACTATTGGAATATTTGTTTGTTTTTACGGATGTCGCGGTGACAGTAAAAATTAAATAAACTTTTCATCATTTTAAATTACATTTTCATTTAATTTTACATAAAGAAGAATTTAATTTAATCAATGGACAACATTAACTACAACTGAAAATCCGTCTTATTATGAGCTTAGTTTTTTGAATAAATTTTATTTATTTAAAAATTACTGAACGCAATACTTCTTAATAAACTACAGTCCGTTACTGTCATAATATTGTAGGTGTAGTTGTGTGTCAGTCAGTATTGCTAATTTAGCCATTTAGTGGCTAGATAAAACTATTAAAAAATTAGTTTCGTCATTAGATATTTTCCAGCTTGTTTAGACATAAAAAAAACATTTACCCATTTTTTTTAAATTATAACGCAATGAATTAAAATGCCTTCTTTTATAAAATGATAAAAATCGCTATAGACGATCAGTATTCACAATAGAGAAAGCAGCGAAGCAACATTCCAAACGCCAAAAGTGCAACAGTGTATTTTGTTTCCAGAAAATTATACACGTGGCAAAAAACTAACAAAAGTAATTAAAAGTTAACTACGAATAACTAAAAAATTACAAAAAAAAAAAAACACTTACAAAAGGTAAAAACATATTTGCATATTTTATTTAGTGTAGATTTGCACACTATAGTTTGGGTAAATGCTGTTATGATTATGATTTTTCTCTAAAATTTTTGAAACTTGGTGGTCACACGATCAAGTTGTGCTTAAAATTTTGTTTCTAGTTTTTACACACTTACATCTTTTCACTAATACATTCATATTTTTAAAATTTGATGCTCATCTGATTTAAAATTCTCCTCCCAATTATGTGTTTCAATTAGTGTAGGGATTTTCTCCTTTTTTCATTTCCCAAATTTCGTAATATTTTTTAGTACCCCTTTGAAGGAGCCTTTTTATATTTTTTTGATTACTCTTTAAGAAGATATTAAATTTTTAAAAACACAATTTTTTTAGGTTTTTGTTTATAAAAAATTTTTTTGATTAGGATTTTTAGAACTTGAAATCTCAAATCGTGTTTTTAAGAAGGAGGGTATCCTTAGATTTTTTAAAAATTTGTTATTTTAAACCTATATTCACCTAACAGCTCTTAAGCACATTTAAGATTGCAATTTTTATAGCCAAATGTTTCATATTTCTGTAAGACGTTTATTGATGACTTGCAAATAAATTGCTTATTTTCTATAAAACATTTTAGATACCGGAACTGAACATACTTTTAATTTTGTTGAAGCTTAGTAACAACTTTTTTTAAGAACAATGCCTAAAGAGTGTTTGTGCCATAAAGGTGATATTTATGTCGGCACCTTTTAAACCTCCAGCATAACTGCTCTTGAAAAGCAAATACGCTAAAAACTAGATGTTAAAGCGTTTTTGTCCAATATTAAATTCTTATGGCTTTCCTTTGATTCCTTGTAGTGAAAAATATGGGCTTTTTTCATTAGCTTAGAAATTTTTTAAAACTAATCTCTGGCATCGCTGGTTTCAATTAGCCAATCAAAAATGAATTTTGACCCAGCAATATGAGCAAAAACGTGGTTGAACAACATCAGATTTCTCGACGATCCAATTCTAAAGTACCAAAATATCTATTTTATGTAAAAAAGATTGTCTTAAATTTACAATTTTTTTGTAAAACAAATTTGAATCAAGTACTTTTCTTTTATTATTGAATGTTCATGTGTTTTAATTTATAAAAGCTTAAAGCCATTTTTTCCTATAATTTAGCCATTTTTCGTCATTCAGTTCTGGCAACACTGGTGTGTGTGTAAAACAACCATATAAAACAAATATGTACGTTTGTTTAAATGTTTCTAAACAGAAAAAAAAATAATACAGATTATGTTTATTGTTCTTTTGTGAGTAATTTTTCAAAAAGAAAAAAAAAAAGAAAAACTTTGAAAATATTTGCACCGTAATGTATGCAATAATTTAAATGATTTGTTACCGAGACTTTTCTGTGTCTGGGTAGATACACATAAGTGTATTTGTGTATGTAAGTGACAGTTTGATTTATAACTGTATTAGAGAGCAAGCATATGTTTTTGTATAAGTTATTCTAACTTGAACTTTTATGACAACATTTTTTTTGAAGAAGAAATCGGAAGGAAATGATTTAAATATGACAACTTAAGAGGACGTATGTCTGTCTTCACACTGCTCCACAAGAACTACATATACAACTTGAACTCCGACATAAATAATTATACATATAATTTTAATAGCAATATTTATTCATTTTTCGCTTAATTTTCGCTTCTCTCTCTATTTAAAACGTAATATGTTTATTACGAGTCTAAACCACTATTTATGTTAAAATTGAATATTTTGTTTTACAATATGATGGAAAAGTTGTTTTAATTCATGAAAACTTGTCATAACCAAATTATTTCAAATTAACTAATTGTATTGCAATTATTTGCCAAAAAAATTAAATGAAATAAATTAGAGATAAACAGTAAAAACATAAATGATGACTATTCGTACCCTAAAAACAAGATTAACTACAATAAAAAGAAATATTTTAAATACAAAAGTAGAATTTTCTAAGAAATTAATGTGAATCGATAAATTGACATGAATTGTTCGAGTTATTTGTTATTCGAAGTTGTCTTTTTCAATTGTTCCTTTAATTCGAACGGATACTATAGTCCCGGTGTGTCCATAAGAATTTGAAAATGCTGTTTGTTTTTATGTGGTTCTAGTTGTATTATACCCTTCAGCGAAGGTTCAAGGGTACATATAAGTTTTTCATTCCATTTGTTATTTCTACAATATTGATCTTAGACCCTTAAAGTATATATGTATATTTTGGGTGCTTTTGAGTAGCGAAGTTGATTGAACGATGCCCCTTGAAATGAGTTTTCCGAAGACTCCATACATAATGGGGAGCTGCTAGTTTTTATGTATTTATGTCCCATGTAGTCTGGAATTGTTGGATATTAAAGTTCAGCAAGATCGGTTCACTACAAGTCAGCCTCTTATTTTACCCAAAAATCCCTTGTTGTTTGGCAGCAGCCAAAGTTTCTAAATTGAGTACAAGCATCTTGTTTAAGGTTAGTTTACACTATCTTACAAGTCTTACGTATTCCATAATACTTTGTGAGATAGAAATATAATGAGTTTTGATGCGACTGTCAAAAAATCTAATTTAAGATGACAGTTTGTGTTCACACCATCACACAAAGCATAAACATTCACACATTAAATAAATTGCAACCCTGATCCAATGAAAAGTATTATTGTTTAGACATTTTTTTAAAAAACGATGAAGTCGTATGGGATGTCAAACTTTTTTTCATAATACTTGTCATTTTCATCACACATGCAATCACACCATCAGAATTTTACATATTACTTGAGTTTTTAACATGTATTAATACAAAATATAAAAGTGTAAACATCCGACAAAATTCCAGCAAGAAAGGGCATGTGGGCGTGGTACTTCCCATGCAAAGACACTTGATGTTTCTGTATATCTGGATAATGATAAAAGCTAAAATTTCCAAATTAGGTACGGGCACAAAGTTGATTTATTTGAATCTTAAGAACGGTATTTATATAACTTTCTGTTATTATCGCATATATCAATCGGTGTGTGAACGACTTGTTTGAAACTTTTTGCAAGGTGGTTATAAATACATAATAATATTAATTACATTTAGCAATTGCAGAAATAAGAGAACAAATCCAAAACGTACGATGTCGTGTCATAAACTCGTAAAATTCAAAAAAAAAAACAAATGTCCAACCATTTTTAGAAGATTTATGATCCTCGTTCATAAAAATTGCTAATTAATTCATCAAATTTCAAAGCCTTGATTTAATTAAAGGATATTTTTTTTTAGTTAATTCCAAATTAAACATAGAAAAAAACTATAAAAATAACTCAGCAACAAAGTTAAAATAATCTATAAAAACCTAAACAAATAAAATTTCGTACATGCATTATAAAAGTTAAATGTGGCGTTTTTTCGACGATAAGTTCTACAAGGTGGTGCAAAAGTTGTCACATATTACTTGGCTCTAGTTTTATTTTTATTTTAGTTTTGCTTTTGGATTTTGTTTACGTTTATGTCTATGTTTTGTTTTTTAGATTAAGTATTAAAAATTATATCGGCCAAGTAGCCGCAGTCAGAATTGATAAGCAAACTGGCCCGATAGATGAAATTTGCAATCACTCTTGCCAAAACATTAGGCAATATGTTCCAGCATTCTTGACGGATATTCTCTTGGAGGACTTCAAGAGTCGGGACTTGTTGACGTCGACCTGTGACTTCACGAAACCCCACAAGAAGAAGTTTAGAACGATTAAATCGGACTTAAACGAGAGATTTTTCGCTTGGGTAATGACCTTTGCACCTCCTGTTTTCCTCAAATGATTAAGTTGAAAAAATCGCCAATACTACGAGTCTTAGGGCGGGAGAGTCAGTTTTAACACAAAAAGAATTCCTTGAGACTAATTAAGTCATCAACACAAAACCAGTTGTACACACTGCTGGGTATACAAACCATTCAACTTATCGCTACCTTTATCGACATATCTAAACTTACGAATAATTAACTTTATATATTTTCTTATACCTTTTACTCACGTTCTGTAAATAAAACACGAGTGAGTATGAATTCATCAAAAGCAATTATTGTATTTTACTTTCATCTATGGCCTCAAGGTTGTACAATACAAAATTCTAATACAAATAAAACGAATCCCCGTTGACCTTTTGCTCTTTCATTCTCCTTTTTTTCCTTAACTATTTTGTTTGCTATACAACATGTATGTAATTTTATTTAACTTAGTGTGTGCTTGAACGTGTATGTTTAAGAACAGCTTTTATTTAACTTGATTTTTCTTTCAGGTTACAACTTGAAGTTTACTCAAGCAACCTACACTGGGTTGCAAAATAAGTTGTTATTGATGAGCCTAATTAAATTAATTACTAAATCGTGGCAGGTTCTCTTTTATATAAAATCTTATGTCTGTGTTTTTAGCGTTTTTTTTTATATGAGAACTACCAGTTATATAGAAAACAGAATTAAAAACCAAAACGTTTCAATTAAAGGTAGAAGAAAGCAGATAAATAAATTAGGGTAAGAATTGAGAGAAAATACTTATATACAATTGGATTGTTCAAGTTCATTGTTTTTAGTGGTGGTAATTAGAAACTGATTTGCTGAAGTCTCAATTACAAAAAAAAAAAAAAAAATAAAACTTAAGGTTTAAATATTTGGTAGAAAAAGAAAAATTAAATTTTGAACTAACTTTTTTGTTAGGTTCAAGTGTTAAGTACTGCATGAATGCCAAATATTAGAACCGTTTAACAACATATCATGTGAATGTCAGGGTTGCCTTCTACTGTACCCGATCGTTATTGATGCAGGTTCTATTGTGAAAATGAAAACAAATACGGAGATATTTGTGGCCCAACTAGATCCAATTGGTCATTTGACTACGCTGATAACAAATGTGAAATTTCGCATAGGCTAATTAATCTATCGATAACAAAGGAGATGAGCAGTCGTGGTAAGATCGTTACCATATTTTTAGAAACTTTTTTTCAGCGTTGTATAGTTAATACTTCACAAAAAATTTGTCCAACGTATCGAAGAATTCCAATATTTGTGCAGTGACGTAACTGAGGATGGTGGTACAGTCAGAGATGTCGAAAGTCGAATAGAAGATGCAATTGGAACTTTCACACAACTTAATAAGATTTGGAATAAACAGTGTAAATATGAAAAATCAAATCATGTGTTCTAGCTGTATAAATCTATGGATGCGAAACATGGTTCGTTACTGAGGACTTTTTGTTAATAGATGCCTTCGAAGAAAACTTAGAATCGTTTGGCCTCGGTCAATAACCAACGAACATTTTTGGGCAACAGTAGAAGTAATTGACATCAATATTAAAGTCATTAAAAGAAAATCTTAATGGATCGGTGGTTATACACTTCGAATACCTTCGGAGCCGATATATTGTCATGATCTTGACAATAACCCACGGTGTAGAAGTAAAGGAGGTCGTCCAAGGAAAACATGACGATTAACGGCAGGTATTGTTATTATTTCGGTAACTGTAAATGATTATTTAGTTTGTCTCTCGTATTTTATTACTTTGAAATAAGAGGTATAATAGAGCTTCAAATTTTAAACGCTAATTGTAGTTTAATGTTTTATGCCAAAACTTGTGTTCTCTTGTTAAAAATGCAACAATCCTTCAAAATCAGGTTAGCATTTAAAAATGTAGCCAAATCACATGTTACTCTTATGTTACCCTTTATTTTTGAAAAGAAAACGCCGTTAAATTTAATTTTTAATCTACGAGACCGACGTTTTTAACAGAAATATATTTTATATGGTTTTTTATCTCTTAAGAATTTAACCATATTTTACATAGATTTCTAATAGTCATAAATAAAAAAGTTATTTTATTCTAAAACTTACTAAAGACCACGATTGGCAACCGATACCGAACCCAATACCTTTTAGATGCCGTTAAAATTTAATACCGGTATTGATACCGACACCGAAAATAGTTTTTTGCATAAAATACCTGTATTATATTGGTACAATCGTTTCGATATTAAAATATAATAAATTTTTTAAATAGAAAAAAATTAAAAGAGCTAAAGAAAAATATTTTTGTTTACTTGACGTTCTACGGTTGCAACACTGTTAATTTTTTGGTACTAACTATGATCAAATCATAGAATGTATCAAGAGTTCTACAACAACATTGCATTCGAAAATTTTTGGTTTGGCGTTTGACAGTTTGATATAAAAAAGTTGAAGTATACAAACATTTGGTCAGCTTTTTGAAGGGGCAAATACACTTATCAAAATATTCATCAAGCATTGTGGTAATGTTAGTGAACATGTGTTTCTGAATTGATCAGAACGATTAAAATGAACAATCCATAGAATTGACTAGAACTTTGATTTTGACATTAAATAACTTTTGAACCAATAAAATTGGCAAAAAATAATCTCAGACCTTTTTTGTAGCGCGTTAAATATGCTACAAGAATTTTCATGTGTCGATATGATCCGTTTATTAGTGCAATACTTACAAAATGTTAAAGTAAGAGCAGAACTTTTTCCATGTTAATCCTAATTAAAACTTTTGCTGCCGTTTGGGTTGGGTTAATTTTAAAATTAAGAGCTGCAATTCGGTACGAATTTGGAAACATCGTGAAGAAAATTTATTTGCATTTCCTAAATAAGGCCAACCCTAATATACATATACATATGTATATACATATATTTTTCTTTATTTTTCAATTTTTGTTTGGTTTGGTTCATTTAATTGTAATACCGATATATACCGTTAAAAAAGTTGCTATACCGGTATACCGATGTAATAAAAATACTCGTACCGCTATCGAAATTATAAAAAAGCTTAATACCGATACCGATAATCGGTTCGGTATCCAACCTTGCTAAAAACATACGTTTATAAAAGTAAATAGGGTTTTATTATATTTTTTGTATCTATTAGCTTTGCAAATATACGTCAGACAGATCGGGAACGATAATATTATAACCAGAGCTGCCACTTTTGGTTATTTCTAACAATATTTGCAATACAAGATTTTTGCTGTTATTAAAATCCGTATCATCGGTGCACACCTTTCATAGTACATTGAATTAATTTAATGAAAAAGAATATCTTTTTGAAGAATCAAGAAATCAATTACTTTCTTCTTCTATCAACCATTCTTTAATATTTTGAACATGAAACACAAATACGAAAACGAATGAATAATCAAAAGTTATACACCAATACTCATGTGTAATAGCCTTTTCACACTTGTCAACATTTAACATTAACCATCAATTTGTGAAGATGTTGGAATTATTATGGTGGCATCTCTGACAAAATGGCATTTGGTTTGAAAGCAGCGTTACCATTTCTCAAGTTATTTCTCTTTTGCAAGCCTTATGTTACTTGATTTTTTTAATATTTTTAAACAAAATTAATTCTAAATACATCTCGGTGTTATTTTTTAAAATTTTGGCTCTTTTGTAGAAAAAAGGTATTTAAAAAAAATAAGAGTTTTTTTCAGAAATGGTGACATTTTTTATTGATAGTAGAGGTAAGATGTTTCAAGTGTGAACGAGTATTTCACATTTTCAACATCTTCCATGCGTTGCTCCGAAATGTATGTAAGTGTACAAAGGGTATAAACGCCATTGTCTTGTTGAGTGGACAAAGACTACTTGTCGGTTTTAAGCGTGCATACCGTACTGCCTAGTTTAAACTTTGTCAACCAATATTTTATAGTTTAGCTCGGCTTTAATATATTTTTTTTTTGTCTGTCTGAGAACTTTCAACGACCCATTTTTCTTATTAACAAATTCACTCAGATCGTTAATTTGTGAAATCCTTAGAAAACTAAAAGTAGGAAAGTTAAGTTGGTGAAGACTGCCCAACCATATGATATCCTAAAGTATCAAGCCAGCCAGACCGATGAACATATTTAGATCGACTCAGAAAGTGATTTTAAGCGTTTCTTAAATATTTAAAGGTGTTACAAACAGTGTTCGGTTCGGTAGATTTGTGAAAAAACAACAAACGCGGTTTGTGTAAAAAATCATTAAAAAAAATCACGTTTCCCTGTTAGTCATCTTTCGAACACAATAATAATAATACTGTTTTCATCAAACTCTACAAAAGATGAGAACATTTAATTACGTTCGATTTTTTTTTTTTTTTATTATTTTTAGGATATACATACTACTGATAAGTAATCATGTTCTTTGAAAATATGAAAAGTTTAACTGAATGGCACAATATAGTTCCCATTCAAAAGTAAAAATTTTTAAAATATCAAAAAAAGTAGTCAAAAATTGGTAAATATTTTCCATTTTTAATAAATGTATGTCCCAGTTATTAGATAGAAAGCTGTTTTTTTTATTGGAATCGAAGTGGAAACTTTAGGAAAATTTTTACTCAATTCAGGTGAAATTTCCATTAATTTAAGTTTAAAATGTAATCTATTTAATTTAAAGTTTGGAAAAGATACCTTATTTCCTATAGTGTATAGAAATTATCTGAACTAAATTAACGGAAATTTTAACATATTTAAGGGAAATCTTTAGATAATTATAAAACTAAGTATAAGAACAAAAGTTTATATTTTTTTGTAAACAGTTATTTAAATTCAGTAAAATGTTGGTTAAATTTTGATATTTTGATTTAGTAGTGAATAAAATGTATTTCTTAATAACAAGTAGTAGTAGTATACACGTGAAGGCCATGTGCACCCCGACCCAAAGGATCTTTTGTGCAGCCCATATGTCTCACCATGTCAAGTTAAGGCCGCGTATAAAGCCCATTACCCTGCCCGGTGGAAGATCAAAGATATCAGTCGGGCCCACTGTTTGCCCCCCGAAAAATTTCTGCCTAGAAGTCCCCAAGGCGGGACAGCAGCAGAGCAGATGTTCCGACGTTTCGTCATCCATCCCACAGAATCTGCGTATTGTGGTAGATGAATTACCCAACTTAAACTGGTGGTACCTGAGACCACAGTGTCCCGTGATTAGGCCAACAAGCAGTCTAAGTTCCGCTTTTTCAAGCAGTAGAAACCTTCCTGCCCTGCGCCGGGACAGCGTCACAAATCTTTTGGACTGTCTCAATCCAGAAGTGGACGTCTATGCGTGAAGGAATTCACGCTCGGACCATTTTTGTAGCGTCCCCCTGATGTGACCCACAGGGACCCCGAAGAAAGCCTCAGGATTTATAAATGGAGGACGACGAGCGTCCCTGTTTGCCAAGCTATCAGCCCTTTCATTGCCCGCATGGCCCTCATGGCCGGGAACCCAACACAAATTCAAGTCATTGTGTTTCCCTAACTCATTCAGAGACGCAAAACAGTCCAAGACCAGCCTTGACTTTATCTCCAAGGACGAAAGTGCGCTAAGAGCGGCCTGGCTATCCGACATTATATAAAGTCTCAAGCCCCTTGCCCTCCTCCTTAGACATTCCCCAGCGTATACAATGATGGCGTAGAGTTCCGCCTGAAATATAGACGGCTGTTTGCCCATTGGCAAGCCCCTTTGGAAACCCGGGCCCATGATGCCTGCACCAGAATCACCGTTTACCTGTTTCGAACTATATTGAGTGCATTGTGGTTGGTTCGGGTCATTAATGTTCGTCCCTTTTGGTTGGTAAAAAAAACCAAAAATGTTTTTGCAAAAACAAAATACACATACGAAAAATAAACAAAAAGCCTGCAAAATACTTTTTAATAAACAAAACATATACACACAAGCTGTTCGTGGTACGGTCGTTGCTAAAATTTTTTGTTTTTTCATTTCTTTATCAATGTAAAAAAAAGAAAAATTATAGAACATTAAAATATAATGTTTGTCTACCGTACCAATACAATTGTTTTGTTTTTTAAGATGTACAGAACACTATATACTGTTCGGATCTTTCTTGAAAATAGTTACAATTGGTAACACAATTACTAAAAAAATAGATATTGTTCTTGGGTGTAACAATGAACTGTTTATTTTCAAACACTGGTTACAAAACTAAGTACAATTGCATAATGCCCTCTTCACTATTGTCGTGTGGTTATAAAAATAAATGCTAAGCAACATAGCGTCTTAAATACTCGTTCAACCTAAAAAATATGTTATAAAAAGTGGCCACTTCTCACCAAAGTAATTTTCAATCTGCTGCCGTACCGTTATATCAGAAAGGCTAATGTTGAGACCACCTTCCTACGTACAAAATATATCCAGTTGCTTAAAACTTCAACTTCATAACTTTTTCTTAAACTGTTTAATTAAGAGTTTTGTCCTTGTAAAAAAAAACTTTATTCAGCGTGTTAAATATATACAAGTTTTAGTCGTAGTAAAAAGTAGTATTTAATAAAACTATTTAGTTTTACAATTCTACTTATAAATTTCCCAAATCTAAATACACATTTCAAAACACAAGGAGCAGAGTTAAAATTTTGGTCATAAAGAGCAAGAGGGTAAACTCTAAAAAAAAACTTTGTTAACCAAAACGTTGACAATACTTATGTAAATGTTGGCTTGCCAAATAAAAACACAAGCACACAAAAACTACTAGAACAAGTAGATCGGTCTGTCTCTAAAGTCTCATAATTTTCAATCATCATAAAATGTAGTTGCCAAGTCCGGTTTTAGTTTAAAGTAACTTTTATAGAGTGTTACAAACAGCTACAATTACACAAAATAATTCTGCATGCTTTTTTAGTTGGTGTTAAAGCCAAAATATTATAAGACTATAAATGAAACTTTCCCTAGAGACGTTTTTGATTTTCTAGTTGGTGTTGGTTGGATGGTTCGTTGGTTGGTGGCTGTTGCTGGTACATATTAGTTGTTCGTACATCATGTTATACTGCGACTCTTACATTTAGTAATGGTTATAGTGATCATGGTCATGGCACCAGTATTTCTGTTATGTTTTTATTGCTATTTAACACAAAATATATTCACACAGCTACAATTATCTACATACATAATTATAAACCTACTGCCGTGTATTTATTGTATTTTAAACCAGGCTCGTTTGCCTGACTGGATTTACATAAATGTCTATTAAGGTGATTTTTCTTGACGGATGGAACCTCGAAAAGGATAGCTGTCATTCCTATGAAGTATGTTTTACTTTTTTTGGAAAATCACCATCAACAACTCATACTAGAACAACGTTTACAAATCGAAGAAATTTATTTTCAAAATTCGTGCTCTGTCTGACAAAATTAAAGAGAACTTCGTCAAGTTAACGGCGCGCAACTAATACGCAATAATATGGATCGATTCATGAGCACATTTACTCTTGTGGATAATATTAAACGCAATCGATCCCAATGAGTGTGACAGAAAACTCGAATTAATTGATCCGATGACGTTCTTAGCAACTCGGTATCTGCCTGTCCACTACTTGAAAAATTCTAAGAGATGATCTTGGCCTACTTCCATATTAAAAAAAAACTGGTGCAATATTTAAAGCCAGCGGACCATCAATTGCGACGAGCATTTGGAAAATGGGCTGAATCAACAAGATGTTGAATGAGATTTTTATCGTCAAACCATCTGCAGCGATGATGCTAAACGGGTATGTAAACAAGCCAAATTATCGTTATTAGATAGAGCACATAAGGCTTTGAGAAAAAAAATTAAAAACTGTCTCTAATCACCAAGTTTATACCAAATTCATAGAAACAAGCAAAAAATTTGTTGATTTTGCATTAATGAGAATTCTGAAATTTTTTTTTAATAAATGATATTTTTAATTTCAATTTAAAAAATTATCAAGAAACTTTGCCCTTAAATACTGAACTATATTTTTAAAAATCCCAACAACAATTCTACAACCTTAAACTATTTTATTTTAATCAAAAAATTAATTAAGATTTTTTGTTATTTACTAAAATGTGTATTAAATTAAAACTAAATTGTTAGTTGTGCTTAATTCCCAATTTTTTTGTATTCCCACAAATTACTTTGATGATAAAAACTATTGCCTGTATTCACAAACATTTTTAAAATTTAATAAAGATTTAAAGAACAAATTTACTATGAAAATTATCCTTAATAAACATTTGTTAAATTTAATAATCGTTTGTGAATACTGGGGTATATTTTTAATTTTCTTTCAACAAAAAAAAAAAAAAAATTAATTCAATTATCATATTAATTAAATTGAAATCATTTTTTAAACAATTTTTTCAGTTGATAAAACACATCCGGAAAAAATCGGCTCTTTTGTCCTTAATTAAAATATAATGTTGTATTTTTGTGTTCTAAAATAACGCTCTTTTTAACAATGTTGGCTGTTGACGAAAGCTTAAAAAAGTTAATTAATTTTGAAACACAAAAAAGCGTTTAAATTCGTTTCAAATTTTCAGAGAGAAAAAGAACTATTTATTATTTTTTATGCTTTATTTTTTTTTATATCATTTTTTAAAAACATGCCTAACTAACAATTTTTTTTCTATTTTTTTTTCTTTATAAATCGTTACGTTAGAATTTTTTGTAAATAGTTCGTCGTTACGACGAAGAGTTACCTTAATGTACTTTAATGAAAAGAATAACTTTCCAGTGCGCGTGTTTTGTAACTCTCGCGTCGAGAAACTTTTAGATTGAAATGTGTGAAATGAAACAAAAATTCCATATATTGAAACAAACAGCACAAACACAAAACTGTGTCTGTAATTTTATTGGCGAGTTCTAGCTGTCACGTAAGGAAATTACTCGCCAATTTACAGAAAAAGTCTATCTGTAACATTTTTGTGAGAAAAGTTTCCGCTTTGAACTGTCAACCAAACTCACGAATAAAAATGGGGCGAAAAAAAAATTTAACACTAAAAAAAATTTTAAATGCAAAACACAAAGAATAATAATATTTAGTTCTTGGCACATTTTTTATTGTTTAATTCTTTTACTTTTAACATTTTTATAAAATATACGAATATTTTTAAAGCTCGTTTGCAAACAACAAACATTAAAGTCGCACTTTACATTATTTGGTATAGTCGACGGTTGTATTTTTACCGCCGTCGTTGAAAAACTTTTAACTTTAGTAAATTTTTGTCGCAGTTAATGATATGTGTTACTGGCGTTCTCACCGTCTGCAATGTCACATCGGCTTCGAGTGCAATGTTCTGACATTTATAACGTAACGACGTAATCTCTTTTGATAGTTTTCGACATGAGTTACAGACACACTTTTTTCTCACTTTTCGAGAAACGATGGAATATTTTGTTTCACATCTTTTCGATGCGGGAAGTTCTTACTATAGTTACAGAACACGGGTACAGGATTAAACAAATTCCATGTTTCAACAACAATTTTGATTTTTAATTGAACTGTTAATTTTAATTATGATATTTTTAGTTCGGCTTGAGTTCATCAAATTTCATTTTTATTAATTATTTTTACTGAAGGATGGAATTTTAGAACTTGGAATTTTAATTAAAATTCATTGATAATTTTCTAGGCTGAGCTGGGGCTTAAAAAACACCTCGTACTTATACACACATAGTGCCTTGCAAGTATATTAACTTATTTTTATATTAAACCCAGCAAACAAATTGGTTTTCAAATCGAGAATGGTTTGAATTCAAGCCCATTCTCAAATGGTTGATATTGCAGATTAGAGAGAGAAAATACTTGATAAAAACACTGAAATTTATTGTTGATGGATAAGCTATTCCTATGCGCATTTCACTGCCCAATAAATAATTTAACAATTATGCGCTACGCATTAAGACATTCAGATATGCAGTAAAGTAAGTGAAGGAACCGTTAACAAGTTTTATAAAAGAATTAATAAGATTTCAAGTGCCACGGCATTCCCTTACTACGAAGAAGCTTTGTGAGTGAGAACTCTTTAAAATAACTGTAAAAAACATTCAGTGTGTAAGGCTGATAGCTATATTCACCAGTTTTTTTATGCGTTGAATAAAGCGCCTTTTGTGTCAAAAATTTATTGCTTCATAGTGGGAACTCACCATATAAAATGCATGCCTTCCGTAAGCAAGATGCTTAGCGAAACTCTTCCATTTCTCCCTTACAAACCTGCTTCGTTTGAAGCTCAGCTTTTTATTGGGTGGTTGCTTAGGCCAGATCGTCAGGAAAGTTCATCCAAAGTTTTTAGAAAAAATAAAGATATTAAACCAAATAAAACTGTAAGGCGTATAAGAATTATAAGCAACAGTTTTACTTGTAACAATATCAAAGTTAAAACAAAAACATCAGCAATAAACATACATTCCCCACAACAATTAGTTAGAATTCTTCCAACATTAATTGTAGTTGCTAGTAGGTTAAAAAAAACAACAAATTTGGAATTAAGCAAGACAAACAAAATCTTGTAAATTAAAATGTTGTATTCCCAAAAGTTACTTTGGTAAAATTTATATTTGAATTTTCCGTCGACAATCCATGTAATGTAATTTTTTTCCATTTTGAGATGTTGATCAAATTGGTTTATAAAATTTCTGAATAAAGATGGACCAATTGCGATTTTTCAATGTTATAACAAAGTAAAAACCTTCAATACCCAGCTAGTTCATACTTTGATCTGGAATGGTTTTTCTACTCTCCTGAAGATTTTGGTATTAATGGTGTTTTCTTTTCTACAAAAAATACCACATTTTAAAAGGTGCATGCAAAAAATGTCTTGCCAAACATGTAATACTGCAATTATTTAGTAGACGAACCAAAACACCTAATAGGATCGCCCTGTTTTTAACAGCTGACAAAAAGTGTGTTCTTTAATATATAAAAAAATATGTATGTACATAAATCAAAAAGTGTGTTCTTCAAAATAAAAAAAAAAAAATATATACAGAAACCCAAATTTGTTAACAGATTGATATTAAAAAGATCAATAAATGAATAAAATGAATGACGAATTTCCAATTTCTTTAGCTTATTTTTCATAAAATATGTAAACAAGAAAATACCTTTGCCAGATTGCCGATTTATTAACACCAAGTTTTTACAATTTCCCAATTTGCCGTTTTATTTTTTCAAAAACAATTTTATAACACCGAACCCATTTAAATTTTATATCACCGACAACCTACCATTAACAATGTAATGCTTTCTTTTGTTTTTACTAAAAAATAGCTAATAGAAAAAATTACTATTAAAACTTGAAATTTTTTCTTTCCTAATTAGAGGCAATTTTGCCCCAACTTCGTCTGGTAACCCCATTTATCAACAGCAGCCATCTTTTTACAGGGCATTATCAACTTTGCCCTTATAGAGAGCAAAGTATTTTTAAGAAACGAACACCAAATTGCATTTTTTTAAATGCGGTTAAAAAATCGCACAAAAAGCTGTAGCTAACATGTGTGTTGAATTAACTAATTAATATAGCTAATTCGTTTACACGTTTACAAACGGATGAAAATCAAAACAAAAATCATCTGATTCATTAGCTTACAATACATACGAAAAATGTACTCTTTGTTTTATAAAATCTTACTAAACATAAAAGAGTAATAAGCTTAACACCAAGAGTGAAAACCGCTATTATAATTTAAGCCGCAGGAAAATTTCTCGTACAAATAACAATCCTTACGTGTAAAGTTAAAACAACAAATTAAACACATTTCTTACTAACACCATCCTAGGTTTAGGTTCTTTGGCAGCCGAGTTAGGTTTTTTAACGCAATTTCTGTTCTGGTCGTTTTCTATGTTTCAATCGCTTTTTCATTTTGTTTATTGGGTCATTTCATTCGCAAGTTTTCTTTTAAGTATTTTGTTTTCTAGCTGCTCGAGCTTCTGCCTCTTGTTTTTGGCACCATCACGACTACCATCATCATCATTATCATCAGCCATGCACAAATTAAAAAGGAAGTTTAGTAAAGTTGGTGTTTAAATTTCCATGGTTGAAAAAGGAAGTGAATTAAATTAAAGGAAATTATGTCACAAATTTCTTCTCTGTTTTTTTTCCTAAATTACAGAAATGATAAATATTCAGTTTAAATTATTTTTGTGTTGTTGGTTATTTGGTACAATGCTTGCTTTTTATTTCCTCCTTAAAAAAGGATTGTAATTAAGGTGAAAGGCGTTGTTTTGTAAAAACAAGCGTTTATATGCTTGGGACAAAATTTGTCATTCTTTTTTATTATTTATTCACAATTTAAGTCAAATTAATAAAGTCACATTAAATGAAGATTTAAGGCCGCGTAATTCTAAAGGTTACAAATGAAATGTTTTTATGAGAATAATAATAATAATAATAATAATTTTTAAAATTGTTAATTAATTAGTTCAGCTTTTTGGATTTCTTTATCAAGGAACAAATATTTTTTTATAACAGACTTTTAATCACAGAGAAGAGCAGATGTGAAAAAGGTGACGTAAGAAAAATGCGCAAAACAGTTGTGTGGGCAGCTTTAGAAGAAAGTGACAAAAAGCGATTGTTGGTAGTGAAGTGGCAATGTATATTCCTACTTAAATATTATTTACGTGCAAACTATGTATACAACTTCATTTTTGCACCAATTTTGGAAATAAATCTCATTAAATTGCGGCATAAACAATGTTGCAAAAAGGCCAGCAGGTGAAAATACAATAGTATTTGTCTCGAATAGAGTCCCTCCTATTGAATATTAAATTTAATGCGCTCAAAAGTAGATTAGATTTCTCCGTTACCTTATGGTGTTTTCTTTTCTACAAAAAAATGTGCTTTTTTTTAAAAAAAATTTAATTTGGTGTCTTTTTTTTAAAAATTTTGCTCCCGAAAAGGGTGGCAAAATTTTTAAGAAACAGACACCAAATTGCATTTTTTTTAAAAAAAAGGCACATTTTTTTGTAGAAGTGAAAACACCATTAAACGCAAACGGCCCTCTTTAAAAAATTTTAAAAATTTTTGGTTACTTTCTCCCCTTTTAGACAGGTAATGTTTACTTTGCAAAGTCTTGAGTTTATAGAAGGGAGGGGAAAAGAGAATAGCGGGGAGTACATACTTTGCTGTACTCGCAATTTCCTTTTCTTTTTCGTTCGTATTTTTTACCTGAAGTTCGCTGCAACTTTATATTAATATATACTGTTGCCAGAAAGTTTGGTAAAAAAATCATCATTTGGCTAAAATATGATTTTCTTGAAGAGAAAATCTACAAATTTTTTTTTAAATTAAATTGTTTATAACAAGGGCAAACAAGTAAAAATTATTAATTTTAAATTTTCAAAAGATTTTGTTATTCGTGCTTAATTCCCAGTTTTTATTATTGATAAAAACACTTGAAATTTATTGTTGATGGGATAAGCTGTTCCTATGCGCATTTCACTGGTTGCTTAGGCCAGATCATCAGAAAACTTCATCCATAAAGATTTTAGAAAAACTAAAGATATTAAACCAAATAAAACTGTTAAACGTATAAGAATTATAGCGACAGTTCTACTTGTAATAATATCAAAGCTTAAACAAAACAACATCAACAATAAACAGTGGCTTCATCTCATCTTACATTCCCCACTACAATTAGTTGAAATTCTCTCAACATTAATTGTAGTTGTATGTAGGTTAAGAAAAAACAAAATAAAAACAACAACAACTTACAAAAGATTAATTTTATATAAAAAAATATTTCTTCCCTGCAAAAAAAAGAGGGAATATTTTCATGATTTCTTTAGTACTTATTTACTTAAATGAATTTAAAATACATAACTTATACAGTCAAATCCCAATAATTCGTACCCCGATAAATCGTAATTCCCGATAATTCGTAATAAACTGTCGGTCCCTTGAAAAAATCTCGTTAATTCGTAAAATTTCCATACATTTTGGTCCCCTTTTTTAGTGTTTCTTTATTTTTTTAATATCAGTTTTTTACATGATTAATTTTTATATATTTTTTCTTTTTAACAATTGTTTTTTTTTATCGTTTTAGTAAATAAATTTAAAACCCCCGTTTATTCGTATTTATTTTATTTTAACCTTGTTAAATCGAAACCCCTCTAAATCGAAACCCCCTATAATTCGTAAGAAATGGCCGGTCCCTTGCGATTACGAATTATCGGGATTCTACTATAATAAATTTTTCTTAACTAATAAAATTACATGCAATATTCCCATTCAATTCTCATGTATGAATTGCAATATTTCACTATAATTTGGGATGAATTCTTTTACGATTTAAACGGGTAGAATATTTTATGCAATTAAAATTAATAGTTGAGTTAGATTTATTTAATTTATACATTTAATTTAAATACTTAATAGTTTTTTTTAAAAAAAAGAAGGCGAAAAAGGTTTGACAACTTAGTGGATTTAAGAAAACGCATTTGCTTTGTTTTGTTAATTATACGAAGATTTAAATAAAACCTGAATAACCAATCAACTTTTGATTTGTTTATTACGTATAATTTTGTATCAATTATTTTCAGTATCTTTTAATGTTTGAACCTGTTTCTTTAATAAAAAAATAACATTGGGATTAATATTTTGATTTCGAACTTTTTAAAACTGAAAAGTTTAACCTCCGTATTCATAAACGATTATTAAATTTAATAAACGTTTATTAAGTACAATTTTCATAGTAAATTTGTTCTTTAAACCTTTATTAAATTTAAAAACAATTTTGTGAATACAGGCAATTTAAAAATGTACAAAATGGCTTATTTTTTTTAGTATTATCATGTTTCTTTTTAATTAATTTATAATACAATAATGCATGTAAAAATTAATATTAACCACTAATGAAACTAAGTATTAGAATCATTGAACTTCATTGGTTTTAATTGGCTCTCATTCAAATGAATATTTCATATTAATGAAAATCCTAATTCATCCCTGTACTTTTAATGACGAGCCGTTAAACTAATGAGAACCCATTCTCGCCAATGACACGCTAATATATAAATCTTGCATGTTTCGGCTAAAAAGAACCAGTGCATTATTTGGAAACCATGCATTTATTACTTTTTTAGATGTCTCTTTTTTGTCGGGCTATTATGTATTATTATGTATAATAATGAGCTGATGAATTGCCATATTTTTACAAAATTAAATAGGCTTAAATTGTTTTCTGTTATATTTTCTGTACACATTTTTCTAAAAATACATTATAAATCCATTAATTTCTAAGGAATAAGAACGTCGAAAAGTCCATCTAAATAATGAAGTTTTATTGAAAGTAATTAAATTCTAATATGAAGCTCCTACGTCATATGAAATTTTAAGGGTTCTTAATTAAATATTATATATTTTGATTCGATGTAATATAGAAGATATTTTGATAAAATTCTATTTAAATGTATTTTTCTAAATTAATTCTTAATGGAATAGTTAAGCACTTATATGTATGTATATACAAAATGATCATATATATGGAGGGTGGAATTTTCAAACTAAAAGCTTCTTCATTTTCACTAGTTTTACCTTTTGGTACTAAATACTTGGTTTTTTGTTCTTTAATATATCAAACTTTATAATAATACGGATTTTCTTTTTAAAAATAATTTCTTTCATCAATATTCTCAAAATTAACAACCGCTAAACTAAGATGGTTTTTTAATATTTTGTATGCCCAGAAATGATGAGCAATTTTGTGTATTCCTGACACTGGTTGTAAAAGTGTGCAAAATCAATAAAATACAAGCTGATTCAAAACTTTATTGTTTTAAAAATTTACTGTTTTAATAAAATTGTGTATTTTGTACAATCAAACTTAAAGTAAATTATTATTTTTAAAAATAAAAAAAATCATAATTTGCCAAAAAAAATTGTAAATCGTATTTTTGTCAACAAAAAAAATCAAAAATATGATAAAATCATCATTCTGGCAACACTGTTTACATAATATATTCAAACATAAGAAAACAAAACTTTGTCAAATTAAACGTTGTGTGTCTAAACACCGAACAAAGTTTAAAAGAGAATTCAAAAAACTTTGTCAAAGTAAAGTATGCCTGTCTAAAAGTGGACTTTGTGCTGTTTGCGGTTTTGGTAACGATATATACATGCATTTTTGAAGTAGTAAAAGAAAAAAAAGTTTTTATTGACGATCTAGAAGAAATTTAGAAAGTTTTTTTAAGAAAGTTTTTTTAAGATATAAAAATAGAAGATATCTTTTAAAACACGAAAGTGCAAGTAAGCGATAAATACATCACGGTCAAGGGCATATTAGTTTTGGTATAACCGATTATAGCACCTTTACTTGATTCATACAATGTTTATGCTTGTGAAATAAAATTGTGACTTTTTATCTTTTTTCATCCACAATAATTGAAAGTAATTTAAAATATCGATTTTGGCAGCAAAAAACAAAGCACAATATAATCCGTCGCTGAAGCACTACCACCTCGCAAGACTAATAGATTTTGTGTTCATATGGCAGCTCTAATTTTCGGAACAAATTTTCTGAAATGAGTGAATCGAGCTGCAGAAAACTCTCACTAAATGAAATGTTATCAATACAAAATGGGTGAATCCAGCTTAAGGCGAATGAAAATCACACATGTAGCCACGTTTTTATTGAGTTAATATTCATTTACTCGCGTATTAATGCACAAATCTGATTATACACAATAAGCATTAACATAATAATGTTAACTTATTTCCATGTAATTTAAAAATGCAAAGCTTCTTATTTAATATAACAAAATTTACATAAATAATTTTTATGTGATTTTTGTAATCATTCTACTTTGAAAATTTGATGTAATAAACTAATTAATTTAAACAAAAAGAATTTGGAAATTTTTGCTTCTTATTATACTTTCTAAACAAGAAAATAATGTAGGTTTTATTTCTTGTATTGTTGTTTATACACAAAAAAGTACACACATACGCGTACGCATACATATTGGTTTTCAAAAGTTATCCCATTTTGGATTATTTTAATTACTTTTTAGTTTTTTTTTAAGTACGAATTGTACTTAAAGAAAGTAGAAAAATTTAAATGTAGTAAGTAAACGTTTTTAATATAAAAGATTTTATTTATCGAGCTTGGTTCCCAATTCTTATTTACTTGTAACCATATTAAAGCTTAAACAAAAACAACAACTATAAACATTGAGTTTATCTTTTCTTACATTCCCTGCTACAATTGGTTGGAATTCTTCCAAAGTTAATTGCAGTTGTAAGTAGGTTAAGAAAAACCAAAAAATCTTGCTTTATTGTTTTCTCAAACAAAAATAAAGCATGTTGCCAGTTCAGTTTTTTAAGCCGTGCACTTGCCAGTTTATCATCAAAGTAATTTCGAAGGGATAAAAAAATGTTTAATCTAAAAGATTTTGTTAATTGTGCTTAATACTCAATTTTTAGTTTTGATACAACCACTGAAATTTATTGTTGAAGGGATAAGCTATTATTTATAATTACTATATTTATTTCAAGTTAGAACATTCTGTGAAGAACGCGATATCGCTAAAAAAAATTTTTAAAATATGAACATCTTTTGATACTTCAACTAATTCTCTTTTGCTTATTGAACGGAAGATCAAAAACAACTTTTGACTCAAAAAAGATCAATTTTGTATACTGGGTTGCTATTGAATTGCAATCACATGATTTCTAGTGGATAGTTGCAATCAAAAGCTGAAAATTTTTTATGATTTCAATTTCCTATCATTTTTTTAAAACTAAAAATATTTTGTTTGTCTTTATATTTTACAGTGGAAATACGGGATAACTAAAATGTTTTCCCTCTTTCCTGAGAAATTCATAGCACCGGAAAAAACCCCTTGTCAAAAGAAATGCTTATATAATTTTAAATTCAAATTTAAACAAAAAAAAAATATAATATTATTATTGTCTTATTAAAGGCCTTAATCTGGCAATACAGAAACATACAAGCAGTTGTATGCATATAAAATTAATACACCAAATGAACTTAATTTGGTCTTATCTAAAAAAACAAACAGGGATTTTGTGCTTAAAATTCTTAAACCTGAACCACCAGACCTATTGACAGGCATGTGGAGACATAAAAATCACAAAAGCCACGTTTTTTATAGAAATTTTTTGTTTTTAATGATTACAAAATATTGTAATCAAAATATTTTTGCATAAAACACATTTTTAGGTGCTGGTTTTAAATATCTTCCTTCTATTTGTGTGTTTGTTTTTAACAATTTTACAGAAAAAAAACAGAAAATTTATAAGAAAATTTGAATTGCAAATTTTTGTTGTGTGTGTTTGTCTTATTTTAGAATTCATTAAAGTTTTGGTATTTGTAGTATAAGAGGCATTTGTTTTTATACAAAATAAGATATAAAAGCCATGCACATATTATTAGGGTCACCCTCCTTTTTCTACAAAAAAATATTAAAATATATATTTTCCCTTTTTTGTTTTTATTTTAGCTTCAGAGAAAAAACTATTTACTACAATCAGTGGAATATACAAGACGAAAATGAAACATTTTGAAGTGAACCAAAAATTGCTACAATTTAAGTGGCAATTATAAAAAGGGTCATAAATAACTAAGTCAGCACAGGCAACACAACATTTTTGTGAAATGCTAAAACAGCAAAAGAAACGCAAAAAAAATTATGCATGAAAAAAAAAACATATAATACAGCTCAAATCTCAATCATCAGGTTTGTTACATTAACAAGGATATTCTTTCTGCTATTCACATGTATATACACCCACCGGAACATGAATTACATACACATACATTTACCTAGAACAGAAGGCAAAAAGTAAAACAAAATCTAAGAGTTCTGTTTATAGTCTACGTAATTAGCCGACACCAAACAAAAAAAAAAAAAATTTATGTGTCAGAGCAGACATAATTGTTTTTGTTTTTAAGAAAAAACTAAATTAAATAGGTTATTATAAGCACCTGCTTTTCGACATAACTTGAAGGTTTTCTAAATACCAAGTGAACAAATACATGTGGCAATTTTAGAGCATAATTGCATGGATAATCCCTTTGTGATCAAGTTTAGTTAAGGGGCCAACCGCCCCAAGGGTGTGATTTCTACCAATACCCAGATAGAAATCTTTGTGTATGATCCGGCAAGATTATACGCTCGCTTGATTAGGAGCTGGAGCTTCTAATCTGCTGCTTTTCAAAACATGCCATAAGCATCTGTTGAGTAAAAACAGCACCAATAGATGGTCCTCCTTCAGGCAAAACTTTGCCGTATGTAGTAAAAAGGTGAGTTGGATTTTGAATATTTTTAATTGTTTTCTTGTAACACAAGTCAAACTTTTGTTGTATTGACTCCTTTGTTTACAGAAAAAACTCATAATTATAAGACACCAGAAAAATTGCCCGTAATGGTTTTCGTAATCATTCTAAATTGAAAATTTGGTGTATTATAATAATTTTCTCAAATAGAATACGGGAATTGTTCCATCCTTTGAAAAATATTTTCAACAAGAAACTTAAAAAAAACTCATGTTTTACTCTTCGTAAATGCTGTGGTTATTTCTACATAATTTAAGTTAATCGGTGGGCTTATTCTGGGATTCACGATCGATAATTTTTCTATTCGAAAGCAATTTTATACTTGATTCTTTTAGGCAGTATTTACGGCCTATTTCACGATGTCACTGCATCGCTTTGGTGCGCAAAAATTATATATATATATATTTATTGGTTCCTTTAGTTCCTAAAAGGAGCATATTGCCTCATAGGGCCGCAAAAATTGCAAGGCAGTTAAAATATAGAAATTATTTTTTCAGTATTCTAAAAACACAAATAAATGTAAAATAATTGGAAATAAAATTGCTTTCGAATCGAACAAGTATTTAATCACGATTGCCAGAGTTAATTCCCAGGATCTTGTGAATTCAAGACTAAACAATGCTATTTTAAGATTTTTCATTTAAAACTCAGTTCATGCAGAAATTAAATGTGATTTTCAATCAACTTTGGTATTTTTTGGTCTGTACATGATCTCCGAAATTATCTTTTCAAGCGACAAGCAAAAGTTCTGTAATAAAAATCTTCATGAAAGACAAAAAGCATTTCCCGCAAGAATAGTAAACTAATGAAGGCCTCTACCAATAGTCGGTCTAGTGCCGTGCCACCAGGGTCTACTTAATTTCGTGGTACAGGTTAGTCGCGATTGCAAGAAATCGTAAAGATCTACTGTGATCCGCCAATATTAGATTTTTGATGAAACCCAGCTATTGACTGCACCTGATTTCCCTGGAAGATGTAACACCCAAAGGTGATATATGTTAAAGATGATCCGTAGAATTCCCTGGGGGAAATTGAACAGCAATAGCCCACTGGTAAATCGACTAGCAGTCCGAGTTTGACTATACGATTTATGTTTAAACTACAGCCTTTTCAACATTTGCGACTGGTGCTCTCTTATAATCATCAACGGAACTTTCTTAACCCTTAGAGCGGGCCTATTGATATTACACCGGCATCATTTTCACACTTGATGACGTTATAAAATCAAAAATATTATTTGCTGCTATGCCACGTAGATTCCAATACGACGCTTAGTTTTTATACGCTAAAATGCCGCAAAAGTAAATTTTTTATAAATAACTTAATTTTTTTTTTGTATGACCACTGTAACATCGTTTACATCAAATACACTAATCAAACAACAACACGCCTAAACCTAAACACTTAAATATCAAAAAAAACATATAAATTTTGTTTAACATAAATTTGTTTACTAATACCAACATAAACTATAGATGAAAGTGTGAAGGTATGAGTACAATTTATAATTTGTTTCCTGTTAACAAAATTATCCCTAAAAAAGTAAAAATGCATACAAGGAAAAGTTGTGTTTATACAGGCGAAATTATTTTCCACTCTCAGCAACAATCATCAAAAAGGGTATTACATTATATTTAGCTCAAATATAATAACAAATTTGCCTTTAAAGGAATTTCTAGAACATAAACAATTTGTTTACACAAATACACGTCAGGTTTTTTTTTTTTTTTTGCAAAATACAAGTAGGAGTATAACAATTTAAATAGCTTTTACCCCTAAATTTCGTAAGCAAATAAAATAATAAATATTAAACCAACCCAAGGTTTGCTTACCTCATACTTTTTCGCACATCCTGCGGCTCAGGTGGCCGAGGCCGATGTTTGCATACAACCACTATTCCAGCCACAATAATTGATGTTATAACAACAGCCCCAATAGCCACGACAGCAGCTAAAAGCAGTAACGTTGATTGCTTTTCAGGACCACCACCAATACTGGCACCCGTACCACTGGCTGCCACACCAACATTACTACTCACATGATGAGTTGTTTCAGCAGGCGTAGGATCTTCTGACAATATGGATTCATCTAAAATGTTTTGTAGAAAAGAAACAAATAAAAGTATTGTTTAATAAATTACAATTTCTGGTAGACTTAACTATAATAATAAAGGTCGAATAAAATAAAATATACAAAAAATGTAAATGTATATAAAAAAACACCCTATACATTAATGTTTACTGATAAAGGAAGTTGTTAGTTTGTTTTTTTTTATTTGTCTTTTTTCATTTTCTACTTTGAAATAAGCTGATATTGTTATACATAAATATATATACAGTGGAATCCCGATAATTCGTAATCGCAAGGGACCGGCCATTTCTTACGAATTATAGGGTTTTTCGATTTAGCGGGTCTAAAATAAAATACATACGAATTAACTGGGGCTTTCAATTTATATACTAAAACATTAAAAAAAAAAACAACTGTGAAAAATAAAATACAAAATAAATGCATGAAATAAAATAGCAAATTCATTTACTTAGCGTAAAATTGAAGAAGGATTGAAGTAAGAGATGATGGAGCAATTTCAAAGCGCTTAGCCACGTCTATTTTTTCTCTATTGTCAATGGCTGCAAAAATTTTTGTTGTTTTTTAAAACCGACAGTGTTTTATGCGTGCGCTTCGACATTTTTCTGTATTATTCATCCCAACAAACACGAAGTCAAACCTTTGATATGAAATGACTTTATCATTTGACAACAAACGCAATTCTCAAACGTTTTTCAATTGTTTGATTTAACATTTAAATTCAAATTGATAATGATTTGAAAATAAACATTTGATATCAAATGTTTTTTCAATTTGATGTCAAATGTTTGTCAAAGTTAAAATCAAATCAAAAATAAACTTGGCAATACTAAAGCGAAAAATAAATGTAAGCATCAAAAATGGCGACTAAAGTTAAATTATTTTTCCTTGTGGTTACATGTGTTTTACTATTAAAAATAAATTTTAATATAAAGTGAACAGTTTATTTCTAGTGAAAAATAAAAATTATTTGTGAGAAATTACAATGTTTAAAAATACGAAAAAAAAAGAAAAATAATAAAACAGGAAAGTGAAGAAAGATTGTTGAACGATCGCGGTGCTACAATCCTCAAAATAAAAGGGAGCCAAGTATTTTGTCTTTCCAAGAATTAGAAGACGGAAACAACACTATTTCATCTTTTTGCTTTGGAACCGACTGTTTATCTCAAAGTTTATTTAAATAAATAATAAATTTAAATTAAAAAAATTAAATAGTTTTATTTATATTCCACATTCTATTATAATCCACATTTGAAAAACATTTGAGAATTACGTTTGAAAGCAAGTTGAAAATAAAGGCATTTTTCAATTTGAAAATAATTTCCCCTTTTTGTTGAGAACGCTATGATTTACCAATGATTTTCAAATCATTATCAAACGTTTGTCGTTTGAGAAAACGTTTGATTTCAAATCACTTTCAATTTGAAATCAAACCTCCGTGTTTGTTGGGATGTAACAAACTGATCTTAAGAAAAAAAACACACACACAAGCAAAAACCACGCCAAAAAAAAATTTCTGTGAACTAAAACTCATTCTTTCCATGTTTCTGTTGTTTTTATTACGAATTATAAGTAGTTGTTAGCAAACAATTACGATTTATAAGAGGTAAAGAAGATTTTATTTGAAAAAAAAATTACGAATTAGCGAGGGAACCAAAATGTATGGAAATTTTACGGATTAACGAGTTTTGTTCAAGGGACCGACAGTTTATTACAAATTATCGGAATATACGATTTATCGGGGTACGAATTATCGGGATTTGACTGTATATATACAAATATACAACAGTTGTTATCATATATTTTTCTTTCTTTATACATACATAAATACAGTATGTCAAGTAAATATTTTGACAAAGTCAAACATCTGTTTAATATTTACTATTTTGTTTTATTATTTCTTTTTAAGCCCAAATATTAACTTACAAATAAGGAAAATGAGAAAAAAATAACAAATTTAGATTAAGGAGTAATTTCAAAAAACAAAATAAACTCCAGAATTTTTTGGACTCTTTTTGAAAGAACTTTTACGGCTAAGTTTGATAATGAATTGGGTTTTAATTAGGGTTATAACGAATATCGATACCGATATATCGGCGTTACATCAGATTTTCCGATACATCGGTTTCGGCGAAATTTTGCTGTCCATACGACGCATGTATATGTATTTTGCCAAACTAGCCGCATACAACTTTTTGTTTTAGCTTATATTGCTTCTTAAAAGTTGTTAAGTGCCTCTAGACCGATGAAACTTGGCAGAAATATGTGTTCTGGTCCTAGGCAGATAAACTCAAAATACATAAAATCGAACCCAGGAGGAAAAAGTTCCCTCTAGCAGAACTAATCCAACCTCCAAAAAATTTAATTTTTTTTTAAGTTTTCCAATACTTTTGTTTAGCAAATACAACTTTTAACGACTTCCCCGCCCCCTTTTGTGGGCAGTTACAAAAAAAATATTATAAAAAAAATTTAAATAAAAAGAAATAGATTACTTACGCCTTATGCCCGTAATTTCTACAAAAAGAAAGCAGGCCGTATTCGTACCTAACAGTTATCTTTACCTATTTCAACGTTTATTTTGCATACATATTTTGACCTTCAGTTTTCCTTAAAAATATGGCAGCTTTTACACCATAGATTTCTATGTAGAGCTAAATTTATTTTTGTAGAAATGACGGGCATTAATACCATAAGAATTACATATTTGAACTTTTATGGGCAGGGGGAGATATCCCCTTAAACCGACCCCCCGAAACGATCCTGTTAAATTTTTTTTTAAATTTTTTGCTAATTTCCAAAAAATATTAATTTTTAAGCTTTTATGTGACTTTTATGTTTTTCATGTTCGCATATTTAATTTAACAAAAGATTATTAATTTATTCGAAATTATAAATTATTTATAATAGTAAAAATATATTTTATTTAAAGTAATAACAACTTATTTATTTAAAACAACTGCCCAGTTGCTGAATTATCTGAATTATTTCCAGAGCCAAGTACAGGTGGAAGCATAAAAGAAATTACCTCTTTCCTAAAGTGTAATAATTTTTATGAAGTTGGCCTTATGCTAGTAATCAAAAGTCTATTTATAATATCTTTGTTACACTGACGGCCATTTTCACCAAGTTCGGTTATAATTAACTATCGGTTATAGCTGTCAAAACATATTGGTAACCGGAACTCCAATTGCAAGTTAGTTTTAACCGAACTTGGTGAAAATGGCCGTGAATTGCAATATCGAAAATTTGCTTGTTAAATTTTTTCACAATGACAACTATTGTTAAAATTAATTAGAGAATCGCACTACCGGTATGCTGGGAAACAACGAAATTACGTCAAAAGATATAAGAATTTCATCGTTTTCTATGAACGTATTGTTTATTTTAGATTTGAATTCCTTAGCGTCTTTAAAATTATATTGTGAGTTAGTGGTCAATTTCTTCAGAATATTAATTATGTATTTACATAGTCCATACGATGGTGAATTTATGGACGAACAAATTGGTCGTAAATGCATTTCAACCTTATGGATACGTGGTGAAGTAGCTATTCTATTAATCATTCTATTTTTCTCCGAATCCGTTATGAGGTTTTGATTAAATAATTTGCCATAAAGGCATTGTTTTTGGTTTGTAACACTGAGGTTGTGTCTTTCTTCATTCTTCTGTAAGTGCAAAAGTCCTTCAATACGTCTTTAATTTTTGATTCATAGTCACATTCATTCATTGCAACCGTTGTATTTCCCTTATCGGCTCTACGTATTAGTATGTCATTATTTTCTTTAAAATTTTTCCTTGTTTGTCCCACTGTGTCAAGTATTCTCTCTCTCTGGTTTAATTTTGTTTTGTTAAAGTGATCGTCTATTAATGAATAGAGTTTTGTTCTCGATGTTTCTTGTTGTTCCTTGTTCTCGAATGTTTGTATACAGTCCTCTCCCTTGAAAAGTGGGAATGCAGTTCTTGTGATAGGCAGAGCATATCAATTCAATTCAATTTCAATTTTATTTATTGATCACAACCCAATACAAAGATGAATCTTATATTAAAGTACTGGATTATAAGAGTAGGTATACAAATATTATTAAAAATAATTACAATAATAACTTAATTTTAACAAGTAAACATTACATAAACAAAAATATAAAAATTATTACTGTAACCGATTGTGGGTTATAATATCGTTTTTCGTACTATTCAAATTTAATTGAAATATATGTACTTATTTTACGTATTAAAATCACAAACTTGGTACAAAAAATGTACTTATAAGTACACTTGATGCACGTTTCCTCTAAGGAATAGTGTTGTTTTCAACTTTCTATGTCTTTAACTACATTATTTATAACTTATTGGAATTCACTCAGCGATAGAGGAAAAAAATTCTGATTTCAACTGTATAAAAAACGTATTTGGAAAAAAATGTGAATTAATGTAGTTTAACTCCTACCAATAGAACTATTCTTAAATTTGTTTGGCACTGTCTGCATGATTTTCGTAAATAAATACACTTTTCGAAATATACTCAAGTTCAATTATTAATTTTCCTGGTGGGCTAAAGTGTGTCGCAAAACTAGTTTGATTCCATATGGTTTGTAGCAAAACATATTTCTTTTGAAATTTCATAGCAAAACTCGTTCGTTCCAAAACTAAAACTATTATTTTAATATATTTCAGTTAGTTTTAATTGTTTAACTTTTGACTATATAATCAAGAATGGCATAACACTTCAGAATAAAAAGAATATCAACTAATTTCGACCATTTAATAAGATGATAAGATAAGATGCAATATGTTTTGTGCATTTTCTTCAAATTCGAACGATTTTAGGAACTCACCTAAAGTTTTCATGCTAAAAACTTCCGCCTATACAAATGCTCGGTTTTTTACTTTCTGATGGTAAAAAAACACAACAAATAAGTTTTTCTATTAGAATGCTAATTTTTAAGTTTTGGTTTTACACATCGAAAATTTTTTTTAATTTTTGCTAAATAAAAAGATGGTCCACATATCCGAAACTTCATGAGAACTCCTAACTATTAATAAATTTTAAATTATAATTATTTTTTAGCTAAAAAATTATTTTGAAAAGGCGTGCTGAAGCAGTTTTCATCTTACACCCTTAACTGCATGGTAAGGTACCCGGGTACCTTCATACATTAAATGCTACCTATTCTCGGTCAAAATTTAAGATAGACTAATGACGTTTTATTTTCTAAAAAAAGTGTTGATTTAGTGTTACGTGTGACATGGCAACATTTTTAAATGCTCCCCTAATTTTTAAGTGTTGCATATTTTACGTTTACAAAAGAAAACAAATTTCGGCATAAAACTATTCGCGTTGATTTAGTGCTGCACTAATGCCCCTTTAATTAAAACGATTGTTGATCATGTAGAATTTTGTTTAATTGTAAAGGGAACATTATTTGAAAAGAACGCTTTACACTTTTGAAATAACACATGTTTATCAGAAAAGAACATAACGAAATGTAAAAGGAAGAATAAATGCAGAATTTTACTCAGAAAAGAAAACGCCATAAAACAATACACATTAAAACACTAAATTACTGAATCAAATTATTCGAATGTGTATTCTAAGTCAAATTACAATCCTCAAAAGCTTTTATACTTTAATAGTCTTATTCCTTCAATATTTTGCAGGAATATTTTGTATTTCAGTAACAGAAATATACAAACAAAATATTCTGATAGTGCATACAAAATATTCCTAGAAAATATTGAAGGAATAATAAGACTATTAAAGTATACAAGTTTTTGAGGGTTGCAATTTGACTTAGAATACACATTCGAATAATATGAAAATTTGTTAAAAAATATTTTTATAAATGCAAACATAAGAAGTTCAATTTAATCTTTTGATAGCCAGGATTGGGGTGTTCAGCTGAATAACTCTTGTTTAATTAATCGAACGATTTGAGACGATTAATTGTTCGAATAATTTAAAACTGATTATTTCGATTTAAGGATTAATCGAAGAATTTATACCGATTAATTATAATAATAATATGAAGTAATTCTGTTAAATGTTTAATTTTTTTAAAGTTTTAAGGCGAATCACCAAACCAAATGGATGTATCCGTTGGAAGTTAAAAAAAGGTATAATTTTTGCAACACAATTAAATAATTCATTTCACAAAATCGACAAAGGTATGTTAACTCAAAGATTTATATTAATTTATCGGGTTTGTTCTAGAAATCTAAATGAAGTGAAATTAAAATCGAGCGATAAACAAAATTTAATTACTATTTACAACATGACCCTAATTTTTCGTGGTTTTAAGTGTTGTTCTGGCAAAAATAATGGATACGTAATGAATGAAGTAGATAAAATGGAATATTTTTATGAACTTTCATTACAGAGTCGTTTTTAAAATTTGCTCGATTTAAGAGTTTAGAGTTTGATTTAAAAATATTGTACGAACGATAGATCCTATAATGCAAAATGTAACATTTGTCCAAAATGCATTAACGTAAATGTTCTTCAACAACTTCACTAACAGCGACTTACAAGGTGACTATAACATAGAACTTGAAGAAGTTGATCCACAAACAAAATCAAAGGAGGCTACAAGAGGTCCAATGAATTAATATTTCAAGCAAGATACTTCGATCAATTCTCTAGAGGAAATTATTTGTTGAAGCAAAGCCGAGGATGAAATGTCCGTGAAATGTTTGAGAAAATCCAAAAAAATATTGACTCTTTTAAATCTAAGTGCCCGAAAGTTTTATTTAAAAAAGAACGCTTGTTTACTTAAGTACAAATTTTTTCTAAAATTATCGAAACAAATCTAGTAATTCATAATATTTTTGAATTTAAAATTCGATTCGATTAATTTTAAAATTTTATTCGTTTAACCGAAAAAGTGAAAATGCTTAACTTATTTAAGCCCGATTAATTGAACAGCATAGTCAGGATTCACACTATGAAAGTATTTGTTTTTCATGAGAGGGGCGAGAAAAACAGCCTATTATCTTTTTCTCTCACCTACACGCAGAGAAAAAACATGTTTAAATACCTCCAACAAAACTATTTTAAAAGAAAATTTTAAACATATTATGGTTAATTTAACCATACTATTGTCACCGACAAATATTTTATGGGTAAATGAGTCCTCCATCAAGAAGCCTCAACCATACTATTAACCCTCTTTAACTCAAAATTTACCAAAATAATGCAAGCGGTTAGTCAATAAACATAAATGCTTTTATTTTTTTTGTGTAATTATAACAAAATTTACCATTTAACTATTATTCACTTATCACCTTTGTCTTAACATTCCTCAAAACGAAGAGTAAAATACGTATGAGTTATTTTAATTATACAAACAAACTAATATTTATCATACTTCTTTTCAAATTAAATATGGGGCATTTCATGCCAAGTGACCCAATTTTTAAATCGATGCATTCCGATTTGGATGAAATTTGCACCAAGGTTAGACCTAGTCGATAGTAGTTTAGACACACATTTTCAACAAGATCGGTCGGAACGTTTCTGAGATAGAGGGGGTCAAAATTGAACATTTTGGCCATACAGGTGTTCTTTCTCATCAATGTAATTTATTACCTATTGGTGTTAGACAAATTTGCCCCAAGTAGCTTAGATAGCTATTTGATCAATCTTTTTAAAAAAAATATTTTTGTTTTTTTTTTAAATTTTTTTTTTTATTTTTTTAGCGGGAACATTTTTTTTTTGCTCAAAAGAAAGCTTGTGTCTTTTCCTTTAATGTAGATTTGGTGGTCGCTTTTTCGCTGCGAGTGGGTCATGTATAAAAAAAATTAATTTTTAATTTTTAGCATATGCAGTGTTCTTTTTAATCTATGTAACTAATTACCTATTGGTGTTATAAAAATTTGTCCCATGTAGCTTCGATAGCTATTTGATTAATCTTTTGAAAACCAATTTTTTTATTTTTTTAATATTTAAAACTTTTTTTTATTTTTGTTTTTTTTAGCGGCAATGTTTTTTTTTCTCAAAAGAAAGCTCCTTTAAGGCAGTTCTGGTCTTTTAGGAAAAAATTTAAAATGGTGCTGCATATGCTAAAATTTTAAAAACCCTCGTCTTGAGTTAGAAATGATTTTTTTATACATAAGCCACTCGCCACTTGTGTCTAAGCTACTATCCAAAAGGACTAACCTTGGTGCAAATTTCATCCAAATCGAAAGACATCGATTTAAAAATTGAGTCACTTGGCATGAAATCCCCCATATGCATTAAATTTTTTACATTTAATTACAGCATATTAAATATTATTACTTTAATTAAATTAAAAACTTATTATAACAATTTTAGTTTCAAATAGTATTTGCTCTCCTTTTTAATTACTAAAACTTGAATATGTACTTGAAACTTATCTCTTGTTTTATACACAGCCATAAGGAAATTTGCATTAGCTACAATTAGATAAAGAACAAAAATAAATAAAACTAAGTCTGTAAGTTATTTTTAGTTTGAACAGAATATCCTAAAATTATACTAGTTACAAATACGTCCATATATTCTGTACTATACATACATTCATAAACAAGAAAAAGAAAAACTTATGGCATTGGTTAACCTCAGGTGAAACTAATTTTTTGCTCTTAAAGTATTAAACTCCGAAAAGTATACTCTGCATTTCATGTATATGAAAATTGATTTGATTAGGAAGGGCAAGTGCCCAGCGGGAAAAATCAAAAGACATTCTTACTTCAGGCCTTTTTAAAGGACTGCTTAAAATGTTTTTTATTCAATTACTGTTCTAACTGGTAAAGAATGCCTTATAGAAGGCCTCGGTTCCACACTCGTTTCTATGAGAAGGGATCAGAGAAGGAGTAACATTTTTTGTATTGTTTTTTTGCACAAGCAAAATCAAAATAATTATTTTGTGTGATCCCGTTATCATTTTTATGTACCTGCTTAAGAAGCTATAGCGGAAGGCCTACTTCACAATGACAACGTGTGTAAAAAAAATGAGTATGGAATGGAGCGAGCAGGCTCTGTACATCCTGGTAAGGGGTACAGGGGCCTTCTAGAAGACCACCGTACTCCTTCTTTTTCCCGCTGTGTGTTATTTATACACATACGAATGTAAATATGTTTGTTCAAATAATATAAAATAATCACATATCCTGGCAGTAATTTATGCGAAAAAATCTTTTGTTTTCCGGCTTCTTTTACTTTTTTTTTTAAAAGTTATTCGCTTTTCTGGAACAAAGGTGTGTGTAAATGTTTGTTATTATTGTACACCTTCATTAATTTTTCCTTAGGTATTATACAATTGAAGCGTTACTTTTCTTGTTACCGAATACATATACTTTATATGTATTTTGCTTAAAAAGTTAGACGAACGCAAAGAAATACGAAAGGAAAGGAAAGGAAAGGAAAGGGGGAAAAACAATAGATTTCTTAACGCGGTGGGAGTTTACATGCGTTTGGCATCAGATTGTCATAGGAATTATGTAATATGTGTACAGTGGTACATGTATGAAGGAGTACATAACATATTCATATTTTGATTTTGTTTGGTTTCATTTCATTATTTATTTAGCCTCAATTAGAATCAGTTTCTTTTGTTTTCAACATAACATATTTTTTTTTCAACGTTAATTGAAACAAGATTAATAGAAGAAAATTTTGTTTAGAATTGTTCGCTCCGTCAACGAAATCATGTGAGCGCATTAGTTTTATTTAAGGATTTTTTCACATTTAAATGAGTTTTATTTCTTACAAAACCTTTTCTAAAATTTTATGAGTTTTTATTTGAAAAAGAAATTGTGTTTTAGTATACGCGTTAATGAAAGGTAATAAATATAAATAAACAAAAGAAAACGGGGAATTAGATGCTGCCAATAGATGTGGAATTAAAATCATGATTCTACCTTTTTACGAAGCATAATGTAACAGTCTTATTTATTTATATATTCCCTTAATAAATTAAAAAAAAAATATTCAATTTAATCAAAATTAAGAATTCTGTCTTTGTTTCCTTAGCAAGTAATCAATTATTGTACTGTAAATGCTACAAAATAAAACTTTAAATCAATTTTAAATTATTGTTAAAACGAGTTTTAAATTACTTAAGCTTTTCTGCATTCCCAGCCATTGTACTCGCTTGAGTACAGAAAAAGTCAATATATAAGTACTCATAAAGACAATGTTTATTGTGCTTTTGCATTCAACAAATTATGCAAACAAAAATATACCGTTATTGTGTATTTTCTTTTGATTTTGTAACATATTAACATTTTAGTAAATTTAAGCCAGGTCAATGACAATTGAGCTGCGTATAGTAAATACTGTTCTGTAGAAACAAGAGTTTTTTATAGTTTTCTGAAGAAGAGTGATTGTGTGTACATTCAATAAAAAGTCGCAAAAATCGCTATATCCAATCGAGTTCAATGGCTTGATATGAATAAATTTTTTTTATAATTTTTCTTGGACGAAAATAAAATTTCAAGCCATCAAACCAAAAAGTTTGAAGCTTTTGAAAATTCAAACAGCGCTCTTGATTTTGTGGAAAGAGATGATCACAAATATGTTGATATAGCTATTATTCCACCAAGTCCAGGTTCCAGCAGTGATAGCGAATATGATATCCCACATGAGTGGGCAAAAATACCTTGTGATATTCAAATGCATCAAACCCATTTTTTTTCCAACAAAGAGCTCAATATGATCACGGAATTGAATGGAAAATCTCGGTTGAGGTAGCAGTAAATTCTATCGTTAAGCAAACTTTTATTTATGCGTCACAAGCTAACGAGCACAATTTCTCTTTCAACGCAGAAGACTTGAAAGTATTCATCAGTATTTTACTGTACAGTGGATATCACTCAATGCCTAGAGATGATATGTACTGGCAGCTTTCCGAATATACGCACAACTCAATTGCTTCCCTAAATATTTCGCGAAATATATTTAGAGAAATACAACGTTTTATTAATTTGGCTTAGACGCTACTGACAAAATGGGTAAAGAGAAACCCTTGTCGAAACGGTCGTTGGCTCCTTTTTTGAAAATTAATTTTGCTGGCAGCCTAGTTGTAGAAATTAGTTTAATTTGTAACAGAGCTCGGCAATACAATAACACCGTACTCATCTTTAATCAAATTAATATTTTCAATGCCTTACGATCACATTATTAAAATTGCGCTGTGAGAAATGTTTAAAGCAGAATGGAAATCTGATTTATTATTTGCTGCAAATTTATTTCTTCAAGAATGAAGGTTTGCTATGTCAACGTACAATAACTAAATTTATTATTGTTTGAGTAAATTAATAAACATTTTAATGAATTTTTTATACATTTGCTGTATAAAATTTTTATATTTTCTTCTTAGAAAATGTAATTATTTATGTGCTATTGTTTTATTTATTTAATGCACTTTATTCGGTTTTAATATGAACAAGTAAGAGTGCTATATTCGGCTCTGCCGAATCTTATATACCCTTCACCATGGTGCAATAAGAACAAAAAGTTATGTAAACGCCCACATTATGTTTGATGTTGTGTTTTAATAACCAAGATGATGGTACCTAATTTGGAAACTTTGGCTCTTGCCGTTCTCAAGATATACAGAAATAAAAAAATACAACAACAACAAGGGATTTTTGGAAAAATTTAGAGGTAGTCGTGCTTTTTTGTTCATATCTCCGTCATTTTTGGACCGATCTGGCTGAATTTCAATGCAAACTTAAACTGTATATATGTGACATAAATATACATCAACCTAGTCCACATCATTTCTGGGGTTTTCGGAAAACCCATTTCAACATACACACGGACAGACGGACAACCGGATTTGAACTTCGCTTTTTATAAGGACCCATAATATATGTACTATATCTAACAAAAAACAAAAAAAAAAAAATATATGTATGTCTTTGCCGTTCTCTGCCTTTAATTAACGAATGTATAAAGGGTGGGTCAGAATGAGCTAAATAGTTTTGTTGTTGACTTTTTTATCTATAAAATTGCACTGGCCTATAGCAACAATAGCCTTTAAACAAAAATATTTTGACTATAAAGAGATTTATAGTCAAAATATTTTTGTTTAATTAAAATCAGTATTCAGTTTTTTCCTTTTGGGGTCAAATTTTGTTTTACAGGCTGAACAAATATTTTGGCCAAAATAAGTTGAGCACGATTTGTTTGATTTTGATCAAAACACCAAAAAATAATTAGGAATAAAATATCCTGTCAGTCATCCAAATAAAATTTTTTTATATTTTATAGAAATAAGTCGCCGTGAAATTCGGAAATAATGGACAAATCGTTCTCAAGTCATAATAAAATATATTAGCAGAACCGCCTTATTTCGCTCAAAAAAAAGTCATGCCCATAAAAGAAAATCTCAGAACAATAGAAAAAAATCAGAAAAAGCATTTCAATTAATTGCTTTAAAATCTTTATAATCCACAAATTGTTTTTGACAGCACAAAATGTTTTGGTTTTTTACAGAACTGTGCTAATATTAATTTTTATACTCCTCACCGAAGGTAAAATGGTTAAAATAAGTTTATCATTTCGTTTGTAATTTCTACAATCTTGATCCTAGACCCAGGTTGGTTGATTGGTTAACGTGGTTGCACGCCCAGAACTAGTAGAGTCGACAGTGACTCCGTTTTGACACTTCACAACTTGTCAAGAATAGGAACCACCGATCAAGCTTGACCCAGCGGTAATACTGAGGTGGCTAGAGGCAGCCAGTTACGTTGTAAACGTTCAGCAAGTTGCTGAGTTTCACCCCTGATATCTCAGAGACTCCTTGTAGAAGGTAATTTCCGAATAATCCATATCGTGTTGAATTAAACGCTGGGCAGTCGCAAAGGAGATGAAAACCCGTCTTCTCAGTTCCAGGTACCCTGCAGCTGTGGCAGCATTTAGTAAAACGGAGGTCGAGTCTCAGTAAAGACATATCTCTCCGACTGAAGTTTAGATGTTGCTCAGAGAGACCTATGTCATGTGTGGGCCACGTTACTTTGGTAGCCCTGCAGCTGTCCAGTTTCTTCCATTTTTCGTAAGCCATAACCAGATAGTGTCTGAAGATTTCGCTTCTGATAGTTTCCAGGAGTGTTGGCGACCGACACACCCTGTGAAATATCAATAGTGGCTAAAGTCTTGGCCAGCCCATCGGCCTGTTCATTACCGTAATGGTCCCTATGCGCACTGACCCAATTTAAGGCAATGCCAGATAAGCTTCCCAGTCTGGATAGTTCTTCCTTAAATTGGTTGACGAGAATGGACGTTGTTTTATTTGACTTAAGTGACATTATAGCCGCCTGGCTATCGACGAAAATGCCAATTTTTCCGCTGACGTTCCTACTGTACACAAATACGCTAGCCCCATCTGGCAGACGGATATATATATTCTGTGTCCTTTCGAGTAGTGAAGTTGATTAAACGATGTCCATCTGTCTGTTAAAATAGGTTTTCCGAAGACCGCAGATTTGATGTTGACTTGGTTGTTATATATTTCTGTCAAAACTGCTCCGTTTAATGTGGCAGGATAGATGAAGTGGAGGTGGCACTGCTCATAAAAAGAGAGTATAGATTTCTGCATATCTGGAGAACGGCAAGAGCTAAAGTTTTCGGACAAGGTACAAACATCTTGGTTATCAATAGACAACAGCCTACAAAATTTGAGCAGGATTGTAGAAGTGGGCGTGGTAGAAAAAAGATTTATTTTTATCTTAAGAACGACAAGTGAAAAATGGTCCAAATTTGGAAGACATAGCTGGGCTGAAAATACCTAAAATCTCCTAAAATATGGGCGGGATTACAGAAGTGGTCGTAACACCTCTCAAACAAAGGTTTAAGGTTTAGGTATATCTTGGGAACGACATTAGTCCAACTTTGCCAATAAGTTAACAAGCATTTTGGTTAGCAAGACACAACAAAATGAGGGCGGGATGGTGAAGCGGTCGTGACACAATATAGATTTATTTATTCCTAAAGAACGGTGTACTTATCGGACCATGTTGAAGATTCGTTGTAGCCGAATATAGCATTTTTACTTATTTAACATATTTTCCATAACTTTTCGTAACATTTCGGGTGTAATAAAACTATTTCATTTAGACAATTGGATTAGTTGGGGATGGTAATTGGCTTATTAATATAAGTTTACTCTTTCTTTCAAATATTCCCCTAAGAAAGAAAATAAGACCGTCAGGAGCTGTTAAATCCGGTGATTGTAGAGGACAGTTAAAATCGCTTGTTCCCGAAGTAATGCATTAGCCGGCTATGTCTCTATACAATGCATTTGAGGCACCAGGCGACAATTTATTCCTCCTATCAGATTAGTCACTTTGATTTTCTAAAAAATCTTCTCAGTAAACAGTTAAAAAATAGCAGAATACAAAGGAAAGTTATTAGTACAGATTTTTAATTAAGTAGCATAGGCCCACCAAGACAGTCATTTATCTTAAAAACCAAAAGCTTTAAACAACATTGAAGAAAGATAAAATGTTAGGTTATACATTTACGGAGTGAAATACTTTTAAATAAAATGAACTCGGTAGATTGAAAAATTTTCTTGTATACGATCTTAAAATAGCTTATGAAAAAATTTCTTGCCCCATTTTTGGCTAACTACACATCCGTTCGTGTTAACCCTTAAATGCATTCCGTACCATATATGGTACTGGCCTTTTATCGTGCCATATTCTATGAAATTAAACTTCAGTGTGAAATAGTGTGATTCCCTAAAAAGAAGACAGTATAACATTTCATTCAAACGTTGCTGTAGATTGCTTTTATTTTATTTAAGTGTTCAGTAGGCTGTCGAAGTGGATGTATGTAGTTTTTGCACATTATTTTAAAAGTGATCTTTAACTGTGAATATAAAATTATAGAATTTATATATTGAGCAGAGGTAAGTACTATTTTATAGAATAAGTTTTTCTTTAGCGAAATATAAAATTTTTTTAATTTATTTGATATAAAGAAATGTTTTTTTTTTTGCTTTTTGTCTAAGTACCTTTTATGGTACGTCATGCATTTGCCCATAGAGTTTATTATGTGTAAGATGCAAGTAAATTTTTCACTTGTTTCAGTTATTTATTATTATTTTATTATTATTATTACGTATTTAGACATGGATAGCATTATTATTGATGGGAAAAGGTACAACGCTGATGAAGTGGCGGAAATGTTTCACGAGTTCGACGATGATGAATGGTGATTGCTCTGAGGATGAAAACGAATGCGAAAATTTTAAACCAGATGAAATTAATGACGAAGCTAAAATACCAAAACGTGAGCCGAAACTTATTATGTCATATTGGATGAATGTCCGATATTAAATACAGAAGAATTTTCTTGAAGCTTCCGGCATTTCTGTTACTGATATTGGCTCATCAGTATCAGTAGACTTACCCATAGTGGAGCAGAGCCGTTCTACGTTACCACGAAAAAAATTAAAAATACTTCAACTCCAGCAGATAATAATGTTGATGCGCAATATGGAGTTGATGCGGTGCGTAACGTAATGACGGTCAACAGGTTTAAAAAAAAATCAAAGAGTACCTTCACATAAACGATAACAAAAAGTATGACACAGAAAATCAAGATCTTTTGTTTAAAATAAGGCCGATGGTGAATATTCTCAATGATCGTTTTCAAAAAATACACATGCAGCCTCGTTTATCAATAGACGAACAGATGTGCTCAACAAAAATTGGGCACTATATAACAATACCTGCCAAATAAACCTAAAAAATGGGGATTAGAACTCTTTGCCCTTTGCGACGCAACGGGTTTTATGTATAAATTCGAGAACAACATCACCCTCAGCCAGGAGAACTTAATTTAAAGGCATCTGCAAATATTGTAGTGCGAATGACTCGTGTAGTACCCCGTTTTCAAAATTTTATTTTATACATGGACATGATATTAAGGTATCAGCACAATTGTACTATGAATTGGCTACCTATGCTTTTTAACAAAATTCCAATCAACTACCGTTGTATCTTGCACATCGATAAATTTAAGAAAACATTTAAACTACTTTAAAAATGGATGCTGGAATAAATGCTTCACCAGCTATGCATGTGCATTAGAAAATTCCCTGTCTGGATTTTAAATGAAAGTGTTAAAAAACCTGCCTTTTTTTAAAATTAAAAACTTAACTTTTCTTCAACAATTAAAATCTCTTAAGCTTTTGCTGTTATTTTGTGGCTGCGTAATATATTTTTTCCGAAACTCACACATACAAAACATTTTTTGTGCAAAATGTAATATATCAGTAATTAACACAACGTATAGAATGGCTTTAATGAGTAAACCAAAATGATTTTAACCTCATTTTAATGCCAAAAGCTTTACATTATAAAAAATTTACATTGGATTTTAATTTATCTGTATTAAGTTTCAAAAAATTTATATAAATACATACATATGTATGTATACACATTTTTTTAAAATAAATATTGCAATCAGAATAAATTCATTTTTAAAAAAAATGAGATTTCTATATAAATTTTGTGCATAACGAGCTGTTAATTCATCAGCAAATCATAACCTGATATCACAGCCGTCAATTAAAATACTTTTAATTGGACAAATATGCTCGATTATGTGTGTTTATTTGTGTGTATGTGTGCGTGTGCAGGTATAAATTAATATATACAGTAGAATCTCACAAAATAAAACCACTTTGTGCACCGGGCAGTTCGAATTTCTGGACGTTATTTTTAGAGAAATATATAAAAATATAGTGAAATAGTGATAGATATGAATAGTTGTGTAAGCTTTACTTTAACTCAAAACAGTTTTTAATTCATAACATTTAATTAATTGAACATTTTATATATACATATATATTTTTTATCTTTCACACGTATGAACGATTCACTTTGACGTTCAGTTATCAACTGACCCAAATTTTAACAAGCACATAAAATTTCATACGCATATGACCGAATTATACACACCACCAATAACTCGCTGATTCCCCGTTTTATTTCTACTTTAATGAGCGAAAAAAATAATTTGTTCAAATCAATATGTTTTTTGTCCCCCAAGGTTCTTAAATATACAGTTCAAGTCTTAAATTTCCTAATTCCGGTCAATGACAGAGAAGATGTTCCGTGTTCTCTTCCTTCTCCTCCTTGTCAACGTAAATTCTGCAAAGGGTATTGTAAAGGAGCCCTAGCTTTTGGGCTTGCCTCCCAATGAGCCAATGGCCGGTTATAGCGGCAATAAGGTTTCTGAGGCGAAGTCTGGACAGCTGTGATGCCTACCGAGTCCTTTTTTCATCTATGACGGGCCAGATTTTCCTGGTTTCCCTACAGGTAGTTTCATCAAACCATCTCTGGCTGGCAATAAGATCAAACTTGTGCGCAATAAGATTAACCTTGAACCATCTCGAGATAAGGGGATGCCTGCATACTCCACCAAGTCCGGCGACCCATTTAAGGGTTACCACTGACTGTCTTTCTTTCTCTCCCAGAGACATCCGGTATTCTTGGACTATTCTCGATGTGATGTACACATTATCCAGAGATCTTATGGCCGCCTTGCTAAAGGAAATAGGCACATATTTCACCATACCACATATGTCTTGCGGCTGTGTATATAGCCATTATCTCGGCCTGAATAACTCTGCTGTGGCCCGGCAGCCTTATAGGAATGCTCCAGTTTAGCTGCTCGAAGTAAGTATATGCCAGAACCGTCACCATACAGTGTTTTGGACTCGTCAGTTAATGTCCGAGTTGCACCCACGGGAATTTGTAGGTCATCATAGTGAACCACGTTATCCGAAACGTTTGTGTTGAAGCCAGGATCAAAGACTAGCTTAGATGTGCCATAATAAACGTCCATGTGCCAAATTATTTCATACAGGATTCTAGTATACCCAATTTTGCAATCCCTTAATGCTCTAGTTTCCCTTAGTCGTACTGCCGCATGCGTAGTCCACTGTATGTGTGATGGTAACAAGTTAAAGATAGTGAACTATGCCTTTCTGTAATATCCACCATTCCATTCATCCGCTTTAATCTATTTTAATGACTCCTCCCTTTGAGCGCTGGCCACCGAACAGCCGCATCGTCGAAAAGAATGTGTTACACGTTACATTCATACATTCCTCGAATTGATTCCCCATTTCAGGCCAAATACCCTTTTATAGCAATATAATGCAGTTGCCGGCTTGATAATCTTGGAAATGTTGGTAATTTTCCAGTTCAGTTTACTGTAGAATACTATCCCAAGATATTTGGCATTATATAACAGTGTCAGTGAGACCCCATATATTTTCGTGGTAACAATTTTGGGAGTTTTGTATCTCCTTGTGGAAAGCACCAGTCACGTTTCGGGAGGATTAACATCTCTAACTTCACGTTGATATGACATCCAGTGCGGACTCCATAAGTTCAGACAATAGTCTCGGATCTTTACCTATAGCCACAAATGCAACGCCATCCGCATATGCAATCGTTCTGCAGCACGTCCTTTCCATGGCCCTGAGTAGGTTATTGATATTTAGTTTGCAAAGTAATGGTGACAGTACACCTCCTTGCGGGATGCCCCTTGTCGCAACCTTGGAAATATACGGTACCCAAGTTAGATTCGATACGCCTGTAGTGCGAGATACTGTCGACAAGTTTATTGATCGCTGGGTCAATCTCAGGCTTAACGTTGTTTAAAGCTCCCTCAATATCCGTTGAGGTTTTGTACAAAACTTTTTTGAATTTTTTTATTCTCCCCATAACTGCCTAGGAGTCGCCCCTAGGGGAATGTATGGCCGACCTCAATTGGTTTTTTTTGTGCTAAAAATTTGATTAAAACATACTTGACCCTTATTACCATCCATTAAATGAAACGAAATTCTTAAATTTGGTCTCTGCTACGACTAGGATGCCCTTATATGGGTCAACTGTATGACAAACTGCACTTTTTTATCCCCATCATTTGTTGCTAACATACCTATCCACTAACTTCATTCCTTAAGGGGGCTCCCATCCAAAGTTTTCAAGTTTTAGGACTACTTGTATTAAATGTGTGAACGACCTCCATTAGTTTTTCGTCCATAATATTTTCTTAAACATATTTTTCCTGTATCACCAACCCTTAGGGGTGCTCCGATACAAATATGGCGTTGTATTAAATTTAATTCAATTTATAAAAATTAACGCCTTGTGTTGTTTGGAACTTTGCTTTATATACGTGTAGAAAAACAGCATAGCCTATTTGCATTGTCTAATTTGTTATGCCATCTAAAAAAAAACTAGTTTCTAAATTTTGCTAAGAAATTATTTTTTTTGCCAAAAACAATTTATATTTCTAAACCAACTGTGCAGAATAAAAAACAGCTTAGCCTCGTTTAAGGTTATATTTTTAGAGCTCCTTATAGAAATGGCGAAAACATGCATAAAGCTAATTTTATTGCTGAGTAACGGTTTTTCTTAGTTTAGTCAATAAACGATACAGTTTTTGAGTAACGCGAATATATGTTGTGTAGGGATTCTAAATGGTACCAGGTCTTTTGAAACCCGAGATTTGGGATTTTTAATTCAAAAAGACGGGATCCCGCTACGGATTTCATATATTAAAGCAAATTTTTAATATTCATATTGCTATAATTTAATGTTTATAATTATTAAAACAAATTAATTCATGAAGAAAATTTAACTCATTAGCAAATAAAACAGTTTAATGAATTCTTTTAGAGTAATATGGAAGAATTATATATGTATTAAAACTTTTATTTTAAAAATCTTCTAAAACTAATAGATGACGTCTGATAATCGATACCTTCCCTAGAGAGAAGCGAACTGACACCAAAGTAGTCCCGTGATAGGTATTTGCTGGTAGAGACCGGTTCCAGTTCTAACACTTTATATGAATAAGACCTATCACTTATACATGGGGTTGTCATTGGAGGAGGTCAATTGACACCATTTGACCAGTCACAGATCTATTTTCAATGAACGTGCTTAGTGTCAGTTACTAAAACGTAGTATTATTTCAATACAAAGTAGTATTATTTTAATAAAAGAAGTCCTAAAATTAAATTCAAGAACCAAATTTTAGAAAGTACAAAAAAATATGTCACAGCACCGTTGAAGACTGCACTGTAATTTATTCCTTTTTCTACCATTTTGTTCTTCATAAACCAGTTAAGGTTTTGGCTCCTCTTTCACTGATCATGAGTTCTTTCTTTTGTACTTGTTTAATTTTCACAAATCCCAGGACCAGTCTGCTAGACCAATTGACACAAATTTCCCGCAGGGTTATGTTATTGCAAACATATGCTACCGAAGATACCAATGTTTGCATTAAACACTTCTGGGTGGTATCGTAAACAAATAGCTATATGTATGCTTTGTGACAATATTTAATTTATTTTATCTCCAATACATGTACATATGTATATGCAAGTATTAATCTAATAAAATAAACAGTTCTATTATCATCAGTGTTGCCACCAACGAAATGGTAAATTACACATGGATCAGCCCAAAATTACACATGAAAATACAAATTACAAATGCTAGTTTTTATTTGCAAACAAATGAGTTTTTTTTTGCATTTCATGATATGATAGACTTTTCATTGCGTTTTTTTTTTTAAATTAACTAGTCATCGTTTTATATTTCCTAAAAATAACGGTTCAAAACAAAAAATGCATACTAATTTTTAATGAAACTTATAACTAACAAATAAACAAAGTAAAATACATCACATTTACATTGAGATGAGTTTGTTTTGATTTTTCAAATATTTAAAGCTTCCAATTTTTGCTTATAATGATTGGAATAGGTTCAAAATTGGTCCACCATTTCAATGCTAACTATTCGTTTTAAATCTGTCGTACAATTGTTTAAATTGCTCAGTATTCTTGTCGCAGCAGCATTTAAAAAGATTAAAACAAAAATTACTATTTGAAATAGTCTGTCTCCCAAAGAATTTTTCATTTCAAAAACCTTTTTCCAATAATATTCTGGCTTCAAATTACTATGAAGCTACAATTTTTCAAAATGTAAGTGTCGCGAAAATATTTTTAAAACTCCGTAAGTTCTAATAAAACAAGATCTAATATTAAGAAGTAAATTTTCGAAATATGTTGAAAGGTTCAGACAAGCTTTCGACGCTAGCAAAGGTATTAGGTGGCACGAGCATTTTATGAAAGCAATATCTGGCTTTTCGTCTTTTAACAACTAAACATCTGACTTTACTGTCCAAACATAACATTTGGTGTATCTGGTGCAAATCCAACAAGATTTTCAAATGGAATTCCATTTTCTATAATTGTTTTTTTGAAAAGTTTCAATATTTCAACAGTGCCAAGAATATTAAATATTTTTTACATCTTTTGACAAATTAATTAAAAAAATCAGTGATAAAAAACGTTTAAATTTTAAATTACACATGGGCTACACATAAAAAAAAAATTGCACATGAAATGTGTAATTACATATGAGGTGGCAACACTAATTATCATTCACTTAGAAAGAAGGCCACACGTAACTTTATCTTCTGATTTGGTTTTCTGTGGTACAAAATTCATTGCTTGCGACTTCTTTTTGTAACCAGTTAAAAATTAGATTCATTGCAAGTATGATTTAATATTAAACTTTTAATTTAATATGGTTGCATTTGATTAAAAAAAATTAGCACATTTTTATTAAACCCAAAAAAATCCCGGGATTCGGGACTAAAATTTTTAGAATAATCCCGGAATTTCGGTATTCGGGTTTGGCATCCCAAATTTTGTGAATTCTCCCTCATTTTTGAAATAATGGCACATCTCGAAAACAAAAGCTAACCTAAAAAACAGTTAACGCCACTGGATTCAGCGTACACGAATTATGGTGTTATAATCAGGGACCGAAAATTACAGTTATTTTAAAATTGAAAGTTGGAAAAATGATTACATTTAATTTTTTCGAGCAAGAATAAAAGTTTTTTTAAGTTTTTTATTTATTTGCGCAAGAATAAAACTTGTTTTTTTATTATTATTAATTTTTTAACCAAGAATTAAAGTTATTCTCCAAAGAAATGTACCTGTTTTATTAATTTAATTGACTTCAAAAATTTTATTTTTAAATACATATTTAAATTCACTAGATTATGTTAATACGTACATTTCTTAAGCAAATAACTTTTTTTTTTGCTTGAAAAAAAGCAAAAAATAACTCTTATTTTTCCTTGAAAAAATAAAAATCAAAAAATAACTGTTAAAATAAGACTTTTATAAAAAGGCAATATTTTAAAGGTTCCCAATTATAATAACTATGTTTTTTTCGTTTTTATTTTTGTATTGTATTTGATTTGCCAACAAGTCGTTCTCGTTTCAATAACAGGGCGTTCACATTCTCATAGAAACTTTAATATTTTCGTTGTGTATTTGACAGTTTTCGTTCTTGATTCGCCAACATAAGTTCTTCTTTCTTCGCTTAAGCCTCTCTCTTAACACATTTAAAAAAAAGACGCTCTAGAGATTAATAACGTTTCGTTGTCAGCCGTTTGTCTTTTTCTAAAAATATTGGACAAATATTGAAAAATTAGTTTGCTTTATTTTGAATACGAAGAATATAAGTTTACTTCTTTTGCTGGGTCATACGAATCATACTTATTGTTTATAAACTTATCAATTTCTCTTTTGTGTGCGTACAGAGAATTTTATAAATGTACTGGTTTCTTTTTCATGTATTTATTGCACATATCAGGAAAATTAAATTAATTTTTATTAAATTTAATAAAATGTTAAATTAAAACCAGTCAATTTGTTATTATATTTTTTTTCTTTTTAATTAATTTCATTATGTCTATAAATATATTGAAACAGACATATACACGCACTTGTCACCTGTACTTGAATGCCCACACAAAGCTTATGCCACAATATGCGGAGTATATAATAAAAAAACTGTATATATATTATGTGTATAAATATGAAAATATATATATATATTTTTTTAAATTGAAGTACATAAGTAAGTTTGTACACAAGCGAAATGAAACCACACTTTAAAATATATATCTTCATATCCCTACTTTATTGCAACATAGTCATATCTCAAAAAATTAAAAATTTGTAGTTACTTGAACAAAAGTGTTCCTTTATACCTTCTTTATATGAACAACAAAAATCAGCATTATATCTCAAACTGAACCGAAGTTATAGCAAATCATATTTTATTAAATCTGTATGTAAAGGTACATTTTGAAAACTTTAATCACACTTTTCCTAGTTTGATTTTTTTTTGAGATATGACTATTTTGCAATAAAGGAGCAATATGATTTTAAAAAAGCCCTAAGTAACAAAAAAATGAAATCGACTTTTATTTCGATTAAGATGCGCCGTTTCAAAGTACATTTTTCTTAAAAATTTTAGGTTTTTTTCAATGTAGATTTTTTGCTTCTACTGTAACATTTGTTCAATGTCACTTAGGGCCTTTTTTAAATCATATGGCGATATGTTATGTGTGTCTGTATGTTGCTCTGACATTTTATTTAAGCTACAACATCAACAAATTTTATAATTGAAATGAAAAAAATTTTAAAATTAATAATAAAAACCAAATATATTTTAGAGTAGAGATTTCTGTTTGATGTGTGTTAAATGATTGTGTTTATTTAAATTTAAATAAAAAATGATTTAAATATAATTCACACATACTAACATAATGTTGAATAATTTTGTATAAGATATTTTATAAAATGAAATACTCACATCCCCACTCTTATATAGTGAATATACCAAAAAGTCATAATAACACAGGAGGATATTTTTTTATAAATCATGAACAAAAGGCAAAGAAATGAAAACACAATTCTTTTTTTTTTTATTTCAAATTATGTTAATATGCTTTTTGGGAGCGAATAAAATCAGATTTTGCTTATTAATTTACTTTAAGGCAGAGCGACTACAGCTCCAGTAGTTTTTTTCAAGTCATAACAACAATGACGAGCACAAATGTCAGCTTTTTTAGAGCTTTATGAGTGGTTTGGCACCACGAGATTCTTATGCCTAAAGCAATAGGTAGAGAATTAATACTTAAGATAAAATGTTTAAAAAAATGGTTTTCTCTTTTAGAAATAACGACGTTTTTTAGGCTTGAAGAGGAAAATAATGTAACGGGTCCGCCACGTAACGTTTTTTTTCAACTAGTGCTTATTTCGTGAATGGTAACACTTAGCTCATGTCTGATTTGACAGATAATTAGTTTTATCCTTCCGCTGAACGAATATGGTTGTGTATACGCTTGAACAACTGACCATCCAATGCGTTTTCGCTTCGCTAAGTGGGCCTGCGATCGACTTACAGAAGATGCCGATTTTGCCAAAAAATCATCTTTTCAGATGAAGCTCATTTTGATCTTGGCGGGTATGTAAACAAGCAAAATTGTCGCATTTGAGGCACAGAAAACCCTCACGCATGCATTGAAAAGCCGTTGCAGCCAAAACGAGTTACTGTTTGGTGCGGATTTTGGTCCAGAGGCATAATTGGGCCATTTTTCATCAAAAATGGACAAGGAGTTGCCGTTACAGTCAATGGCGAAAGTTATCGGGCCATGTTGAACGAATTTTCGTTCACAAAAATTGAAGAGGAGGATATTGGCAACATTTTTTTTCAACAGGATGGCGCTACGTGCCACACAGCCGAAGCTACACTCGATGTTTTGCGTCCTGTTTTTGAAGATCGAATTATCAGCCGCAGAGCTGATGTCGTTTGGCAACCCCGGAGCTACGATTTGACACCGTTGGACTATTAATAATTTAACAATTTAAACCTATTTAATTTTGCAAAAATATGGCTATTCTTCAGCTCATTATTATACATAATAAAACGTAATAGCCCGGCAAAAAAAAACATGTAAAAGTAATAAATGCATAGTTTCCAAGGATAATGCACTGGTTCCTTTTAGGCGAAACATGCAAGATTTTAACATAAACGTGTCATTGGCGAGAATGGGTCGTCATAAACTGCCTGTTTAACGATTTCGAACGTCATCGTTCGCATAGAAAATTGTTGTTTTAAATATAATTTTCTATGCGAACGTTAACGGTCGAAATCGTTGAACAGGCTGTAAAAAAAATTTTCATTGAATGAGTGCGAATTAAAACCAATGAAGTTCAATGATTCTAATACGTATTTTCATTAGTGGTCAATATTAATTTTTTATGCATTATCAATTGTGTTATGAATTTATTAAAAAGAAACATTAAAATGCTAAAAAAATAAGGCATTTTGTAAATTTTAAAATTGTTTATTAAAGTTTTAAATGGTTCAATTTGAAAAAGTTTAAAAATCAAAATATGTTTGGATTTGATTTTTTTATTAAACAAACAGCTACAAACATTAAAAGATATTGAAAATAATTTTTAAATGTGATGTTGATACAAAATTATACATAATAAACAAATTAAAAGTTGATTATTTATACTGGGTTTATTTAAATTTCTTCGTATAATTTACAAACAGCAAATGCGTATCCTTAAATACACTAAGTTGTCAAAGCATTTTTCGCCATTTTTTAAAAACTAAGAGGTATTAAAATTAAATGTATAATTAAATAAATCTAACTCAACAATTCATTTTAATTGCATTAAATATTCGACCCTGTTAAATAAATTAATACATACTAAATTATAGAGTATAATTGCAATTCATACATAAGAGTTGAATGGAATATTGCATTTAATTTTATTAGTTATGAAACATTTATTATAAGGTTTGTATTTTAAATTCATTAAAGTAAATAAGTACTAAAGAAATCATGAAAATATTCCCTTTTCTTAAACAATTTCAAAATTTTTTTGCTGGAAAGAAGTATTTTTTTATATAAAATTAATAATTTTATTTTAGCCAAATGATGATTTGTTTACCAAACTTTCTGGCAACGCTATATATTAATATAAAGTTGCAGCTAACTTCAGGTATAAAACACGAACGAAAAACGAAACGAATTTGCGAGTACAGCAAAGTATGTACTCCCTGGCTATTTTCTTTTCTCTCCCTTCTATAAACTCAAGACTTTGCAAAGTAAACTTTGCCTGTCTAAAAGGGGGCATAAGATATATAAAAACTATTATGTACCACACCCTTTGCCACACTCCATCCACATTTTGTGAGATTTGTTGATAGTAGGGACTGCTGCTCGGACTTAAACGAAATCGAAACCGCGATTTTAATGCCTGAAAACCGACCTAAAAACCCCGGTTTTATCTTTTACTTTAAATATGTATATGTGACCTTCTCCGAGAAAAGGGACCTGTTGTGTCCAAAAACGGGTATGGACTTAAGAATAGGTCCTGGTACCTAAAAGAGTGTAGAATAACTTTAAATACAAAAAAAAATATATATTTATATGTTGTAGCTTTACTTGGATATTTTTAAAATCGAAAACCGAACTGAAACCGGCCGGTTTTAATCATTTTAAAACTGAATCCGCGGCTTCACATTTTTACGGTCTTTAGCAAACTCTAGTTGATAGCCGAGTTGCTTGTACCTAATTTGTGGGCTTTGGCTCTTCCTGTGTATTGATATTTAATATGCTTGTACCTAATTTGGAAAATTTTGGAGAAAAAAAATAAAAACATCAACAAGGGATTTATGGGTAAAATTAGAGGCATTCGCGGTTTTTAGCTCATATCATTTATTTATAGACCGATCTGGCTGAATTACAATAGAAAACTTCATAGGAGAACATAAAAATATAACAACCAAGTCTCCATTATTTCTTGGTCTTAGGAACACCCATTTGAACATACTAACGGACAGACTGACATCGTTAAATCCGCTTCGCTAATCATAAGGACTTTACAGGAAATAAGTTCAATACTGCAGAAATTACAAAAGAAATGGCAAACTTATGTATACACAATAAAAAATTTTATCATTTTGTAAAGCACAAATTGTACATTTAAAAAAAAGCGCACAATTATGCGCTTCACAATAAGACAAGCAGATATGCAGTAAAGTAAGTGAAAGAATTTTCAACAACATTTCTTTACCATACACATTTTTTGCTCGTTGACCTTAGTCCTTAATTTTAGTAACGAGATTCTTTATGACGGGTTTCGTGTATTCTTATAAAAGTTGTATCCAGTGTTACCAGCGAAATTTCGAGAAAGATACATTTTAGTTTCCAAAAAGATAAATTTTTTCCCAAAAAGATACATTTTGAAAAAAACATTTATTAACATAACATTTTTATTTCATATTTAATGAATATTGTAAAGAAAATTATATTAAATAAATTCATTTTTATCAATAAATTAAATAAATAGTCATAAATATTAGGTATGTAATTTTTAAAAATACAGTAAGCAAACTTTAAAAATGATTGTATGTAACTATCATTGGATGTTATCAAAACAAATTCATTTATATATGTATATAATATACGAGTTAAGGCGTTTACACTAGGGCATTTTAAATCAAAAAAACTAATATGTATAAATTTCCTTTAAATAAAAACAATGATCATTAGCCCAATTATGAACAAAAATTCCCCGGGAGTTTTCTCCCTTCTCCCATTCTTCCCATGTAAATTCATTTGTAAAAATGGGGAAAGGGAAAAAACTCCCGGGGAATTTGTATTCATAATTGGGTTGCATATTTCCTCAGAACAACTTCGCACTACCAGTAATCATCGATTTAGGTGGATCGTATGTTGAAACATCCTTAATGTTCTCTTTCACCATAATTAAAGCTGCTATTGTATTAGTATTGAGTCGGTTACGATGATCAGTCCTAATCAGTTTTAGTTGGCTAAAAATTCTTTCTACACATGCATTCGAAAATGGAAGTACAAATGTTAAACCAAATACTTTTTCTAATTTTTAAACATCGGCTCATTAACAACATTTTTAAAATTAAAATTTAATATATTATTTCTAAACATTTTATGTACAGATTCAAAAGATAAGAAAAATGTCAGGATTATACATGGTACATGAAGTCATCAAAGGATACGAAAAATGTATCTTTCGTATCCTAACGGCAACACTGGTTGTATCATCAGCAAATGTTGAAATTTGAATGTAGTTGACCTAGAGGGAAGCGAACTGACACAAAAGTAGTCCCGTGATAGGTCTTTGGTGGCATAGACCGGTTTCAGTTCTAACGCTTTATGTGAATAAGACCTATCACTTTTACATGGGGTTTTCATTGTAGGGTGTCAATTGACACCATTTGACCAGTCGCTATTCTCAATGAAAGTTACTACAATGTAGTTTTATTTCAATACAACATTGTATTATTTTAATACAACAAGTCCTAGAATTAAATTCAAGAGCAAAATTTTAGAAAGTCGCAAAAAAAGGGTTTAAACAACTGCAGTCGAAACCAAAAATGTATGTACAACTTTTCGATTTTTGAGTTGGTTTGACAGCAACTGTTTACATTTAATGAATCCAAATTAAAAGGTAATGACAAAAACAGAAGTGGAAGAAATGGCAGTTTTTCACTTTAACTACAGTTTTTTAAACGCTGGTCGCAGCACCGCTGAAAACTAATTTTTCATTACTTTTTTTGTTCTTCATAAACCAGTGAAAGGAGAACCAATCTTGAGTTTTTCTTTTTGTACTTGTTCTATTTTCACAAATCCCAGGACCAGTCAGTTGGATCAATTGACACAAATTTCCCGCAGGGTATTTATTGGCATGTCCGAAGTATATATTAAGTATAATAGGGGACCCAAGATGCTGCCTTAGGGGACTCCGGCATAAATCGTTAGGTCTTGTAAGTGTTTACTGGTAAATTTAGCTTTATTTATGGAGTTGGTCTCTTAGACTTTTTCAAAAACTTGCCAAAAATCGATGAAGAGTGCTGATCAATATATTCTTCTTTCAAAGGCTTTGGATATTACGTTTACTGGCTTTGGCATCATGGTAACTTCCATTCGCAAGGAAAGTATTCAAACGTAAAATAGCATTGATTATAAATGCTATGTAATTTTATGGTTTGTTCAATTAGTCGTTTTTCTATGTTTTATCCTCTGATATTCATTTTTGTGACATTTGTTGGCATTAGCATTCATTTATGCACATAAATACTTAAAGACAACATCGTGAGTCCAGTAATATGATTAGGATCAGTAGTAAAATTAATTTTATGGCGTAGTAAGATTTGTTATGCATGAAAACAAGAAACTGATTAGTGTTTTAGCCTCTCATGGCCATCCTTTAAAATAGAGCAGTGGTTGCTTTCGTATTTTGTATGTAGAAACGGGTGAAGGACGTTTGCATATTAAGAGGTTACTTCATAACATATTGTTACACCTGCACATTTTTTAAAGGCAAGCGACAAGAGAACCTTTTATCATTCGTTATGCTTGCCTATAAATTGACGACTATTTTTGCAAATGTTAAATTTTTAGGAAACAATAATAATTATAATCCCATGTAGGGTACCCAAACAAAATTAATATCCCCATGCGTTTCTTGAAACCTATCGATTCATAGAATCTCTTTCTTTTGTAATTAGCAATATAATATGGGAAACATTTTGGTTGTTTTACCAGCATCCTTGCTCGATAACTAGCATGAGATTCATTTATTTTTGTTACTGTTATTATCTCTGTTGTAAAATGCTAAGAATCTTTTGTTAGAAGTCATTGTTGTAAAAGGCAACACAGTTTTTTTTTTATCCAGGTATTAATAAAATAAGTAAAGTTCACTTCTCTCCTTGAGTATGTTTGGTGAGAAGGGGTTTGTAATAAAATGTAATGTTGTTCCATGGTTTTGAAAATACAGGTGCGTGTAATTTCGAATCAGTGTCAGTTTGTATATGTGGGTGTGTGTTTCTCTTGTAGGTTTATGATTTTACGATAATATAAGAGCTTATGGTTATGGCACCGTGGTCTGAAACGTCAGTTTTTCTTTTTTTTTTGCAAAAATATTATTTTAATTTAAACAAAGAAGTTTCTTTACTAATGAAAATCGATTAATATTCATATTTAGAATTCTATTAGCTAATAATTTTTTGTTAATATCAAAACAATCAAAGTCTTTTAGATATCGCTTAAGAGTCTTGAAATGTGTCTACACTGTCAATTTTTACTTCCTCGCAAATAAACTGTCGAAAATTTTATGAAAATTCATTTAAACAATCTGGGTTAATTTACTTAGAAATTTTGGCTAGTTAACTCGCTTCGTTTAATTGTGCATTTATTTAAACAGGGGTTTTATGCTTGTCGTCGTTTTTCTGAAAATACTTACCACCGTATTCATAAACGATTATTATATTTAACAAATGTTTATTAAGCCAAATTTTCATTAAACATTTTTTGGGAAACCTTTATTAAATTTAAAATATTTTTATGAATACTGGCATTAAGCTTCCTTCACAATCACAGAAATATTTTCACTTGGTCTCATAATAGAGCAACAATTTTTGTTCGCAACCACACACGTTTTGCATTAAGAAACCGTTTGCAAATTTTACCCATAACAATATTCTGCATTTACTTATTATTATTTTTTTCAACATTATGTTTAAATTGTTGCTGAAATTCTAGTTGACTCAACTTTTTAAAAAAATTTTAGTTACATTTTTGTTTAAAAAATGAAAGAAAAATATATCTGTGGCATTTTGACAAAACATCTTCAGTCGAGATAAGAAAGCAAAAAAGTTAAAAAAAAAACTCGGCGAAAATCTTTTTTATAAAAAAATAAAAAAATCATATTAAAGAAAATATTTCGTTTATAATAAAAAACGTCAACGAATATGTTTTTTGATTGAAAATTCGTATGATTCACAGCATTTTTTTTTAATCTTTTAAATTTGACTTAAGATGTTTTGCCAAAATACTTTGGGAAGAAATAAGATAGAAGAAAAAAAGAAATTGTTGCTCTGAATGCGAACAAAACTTTTATGTTTACATATCACAAGCAAAAAATTCTTCGAATAATCTGAGCAATTTAGTCTGTTGGCTTTCTGAAGACATTTTTCGAAATAAGTTTAATTTTTTAGACACAAATTATTACTTTTTGTTTGTTATTTATTTTTCTTTAAGAGTTCTAGAAGGTTGGCAGAGAGTTAATTTACTCATAGTTGATCCATTGGAATAGAGCGATGAGCCTTCTACACAAGCTATTTTTCCACATACACCTGCACGTAGAAAGCCGTCAAGTGCAAAGTCAGCCATATTTGCATAACGCAGGTAAGACTGTACGGCTAATGTTGAATTCTTAAAACTGTGCCACGTTACAGCTATGCAACGCCAATCCATTAACCAAATCCGATGAGCCGCAAAACGAGCGAAGGCAGACAAGTACAGACGGCCTCATTGCCCTAAAGAGATATTGATAATGCCGCACTAGAGCAATTTTACGACTGTTTTATTATTGTTTACCCTTCACGGAAGGTCACTGCGTTGTAGATATCTATACTATAAATCAATGACCCTATAAAGTATATATATTATGTATCCTAATGATGAGAAAAGTTGATTGATAGATATTCACCTGTCCGTCTGCCTATTTAAATTGGTTTCCCGAAGACTCCAGATACGAGTGGGACTTGGTTGTTATATATTTCTGTCCCATCTGCGCCGCTTGACTTTGCCATCAAAATTCAGCCGGATCGGTCTATAAATGGCTGAGAGACGAGCAAAAAACGACTACTGTCTAATTTAACGATGTCCTTCTGTCCGTATACTTTTCTGTATATCTACACTCACAATATTGTTACAGTAACGGACTGTATTTTATTTAAGAAGTATTCTGTTCGGTCATTTATAAATAAATAAACATTTAAAATTCCAAGCAAATTTATATTGAACTGATTCTAACAGTTATTTAAAAAACTAAGTGCATATTAATACGGATTTTCAGTTGCAGTTAATATTGTCCGATGATTAAGTTAAATGAAAATGTAACTTAAAGTAACGAAAAGTTCATTTAATTTTAACTGTCAAAAATTCAACCGCGAATTCCGTAAAATCAACTGAATTTTCAGTAATTTTATATAAATTAAATATCAAAAAATTTACTGAATAAAACAAACTTAAATTAATTTTACGTACAGAATATCGTGAGTGTAGATAACGTCAAAAGCCTAAGTTTACAAATTGAAAGCAGGCAGCTTGGTTATTAATACACATCATTCGATAAATTATGGGCGGGATTGGAGCAGTAGGCGTGCCATAAAACGGATTATATAATATCTAGGGAATGCCATTTTTATAACTTTCTGTTCTTATCGCACCATGGTGAAGGGTATATAAGTTTCATCATAGCCGAATATAGCACCCTAACTTGTTTTTTTTAATTAATTGTGTGTTAGCCTTTCCTATAAAATTACATTAATTGTTTTAAATTCCACGAAGGTTTTTCCACAATGTCAATTTTAAATCAATAATTTTTTAAGATAAGAACCAATTATGAACCATTATCTTAAAGAGAACTTGTTTAATATGAATGTATGCTTCCTAGAGATGCCAATCTCAAAATCCCTTATACCGAAATTCCGGGATTATTTGAGAAAGTTAAGTCCCCAATCCCCAATTTGGGCTTAGGAAAAATGTGCACATTTTCTTCTATCGAATACAACTATATTTAAATAAACGTGAGTCACCCTGGTAAAAATAACTTCAAAAATCAAATGTTCAATCATACTCACAATGAATCTAATTTTTAATTGGTTCCAAAAAGAAGTCGCAAGTGAATAAATGTTACATGCAATGCATTTTGTACCACAGAAAGCAAAATCGGAAGAAAAAGTTCGGTGTGGCCTTTTTTCTAAGTGAATGATAACAGAACTGCAAACGCAAAATGCAAGTTGTGCAAAAAGTGTTAAAAACTAAAGGGGGTTCTACCAAAGGTCTTTTGACATATATTTGCTTAAGTTTATTTCATTAGATTAATACTTTCATATATATTTGAGATAAAATAAATTAAATATTGTCATAAAGCACATATCGATGGTTTTCTTCCGCAACCTCGTAACTCAAAAACAACTACTTTTCAGGAGAGACAAAATACTTTTTTTTACCAAAAATTTGAAACTTTTTGCTATATATTCTTTTACAATCCAAGAATTAGGAAAAATTCCGATAAATATTTAAGGTAACAATTATGTTAGAGTTAATTCAGGATAAAATATTATCCCTTTTTTGAGATACGAGTTTTCTGCACTGCAAAATTGCTAGAAAACATGACATACGAGATTGCGTTATTATCAATTAAAGTCACACAAATGATTTTTTTTTAAATAATTTTATTCCTAGAATATATTATTAAGTCCATTAATTATTTTTAATTAATTTTTTTAATTATAACAAAATTTTTTTAATTATAACAAAACAAAACTTTTCAAATTTCTTTTGGGAAATAAATTTTAATGATTTTTTTACATCAGTATTACTTTTATTTTTATAAAATATTAGTTGCTTATTTCTCATTCTTGTATTTTAAACTATGATAAAAAGTGTGGTAATCCTTCGGTATTAATGTTTTAAGAGATTGCAAATCGTTATACTTTTGACTAGATAAAGGAATTTCTTCTGAATATAAGTCCTTAATTTCGGAGTCGATAGAATATTTTCTGTTTAAACGTTGAGGAAGAACTAGCCATTCGTTATCGAAAGATAGTTTAAACATTATCGTATCGTTGCAATATTTTAATCCTCTTATTTGTAATACAGTAGGGGATCCAGCTTTATTTCCAGGCCGAATTGATTTAAAAAGTTTCAACTCAGAATAGTTTTTAAAAAATTTATAATCAAGATATTTAACCTTGTATGGGTTTTTTTGTCTCGATTCTTCAATCAATTTAACGAAGTTACAAGGTACGTATAATTCTCGGTTTTTCTTACGCCTTTCGATAACAGAATGAACTGAATCACACTCCATTTGGGTGTGACCTTTAACTAAATATTTTTGATAGAGCGTAACCTTGTTTTTAGCTGCGAATTGAAACAAAGAGTTAGCTATAGTTACATTTCGGTTCTGAGCACTGCAGCCATCACTGTAAAATACAATTGGTGTGGTTAGGTCAACTTCAGTTTCTAAGAAATCAATCAGACAGGATGCAAAAACGTTTCCATCCATTCCGCCTTGACCCTCGTGCCAGACATAGCATACTACATCCCCATTAGCTAAGTTGTATACTGTAAACTGATGACACTTTAATTTTTGCTTAAAATAAAGAGCACTTGCGGGTAAATATGGTATCATCTGCACAGCTTGAACATCTACCGTGAAAGCTTTTATTTCTCCAGCAATAGCCTTTATTTTATCAGTATCTTTTTCGTCTCTAGCACGATTTTTTTCCTTTACATGATTGTTATACTCGTCTGCAGATATATTTTTATTTTTAAATGCGAAACAAACATCACAAAAATCTTTGCGAGGTTGGAAAATTGCTATATTCATATTTTGCATTTTTTTTACAAACAACCCATAACTAGCTCTTTCATTAGCTGTAATTTTACGTTCGTCCATATATTTTAAATAATAACGATAAACATCTTTTGCAGATTTATAAAAGTTATCTATATAAAGTTTTTTAGTGAATTTGCGACAGTAGTGTGACTCTATTTTGGGTAATCTGTTTAAAAAGTCTTCTACATTTGTTTGTTTTACGTTTTTTATTTTTGAGTTTTTTGTATTTTTTGATTGAGTTTTATTAGGTAAACAATTGTCGTTACTTTCTTTAACCCAGTGCAAGACTTGAGATTCACCTAAACCTAAAGTATTTAGGAACATTTTTTTGCATACTAAAAATCGCTTGCAATTAACGATTAGGTAATATTTAAAAGTAAAATTTCGTCGCGATGTAATGCTTTTATCTCTTCGAGGAATAACTTCTTTGCTAATAAGAGAAATCACATAAGACTGTTTTTGGACCCAATTTAAATCATTCCAAAATGAATTAAATATTTTTTTCCTCTCCTTTTCAAACATATTATGTAGCTATTTGTTTACGACACCACTCAGAAGTGTTGCACATTTGTTTAGTCGGCAGCATATTTTTGCAATAAAATAAGGTATAGGTTAGCAGACGTCATTAATTTGTTTTAGAAGCTTATACATAAACATTTAATTATAATTGTATGAATTTCAAAAATTGGCTTTTATATATGAAATCCCGAAAAATCCCGATCCTTCCCGGGATCCCGTTATTTTTTTAATTAAAAACCCCGAATTCCTGGTTTTAAAAAAACCTGGTCCCATTTGGCATCCCTAATGCTTTCCAACGTTAAATTTTTTTTAACTAATTGTATGCACACATAAATGGTTCATGAACTTTTTTTTGAAGAGAACTTGCTTCATTCTTTAATTTTTCAAATTAAAAGATCTTTTTATCTTAAAGAAATGCTTGACTTTATTTTTAACTTTTTTTATCTTAAAATTTTATCCTCTTTATATTAACGAAATTGGAGATTTTTTTTTTTAATCTCAGAGTTGCATTATTTCATTTTCTGTCTAATAAATTGCAAAAGTTTAAAACAAATTTCAATAAATATTTTCTATTGCTAAATCTAAACTACTGTTTAAAATGTGCAGAAGTATATAATTTTCAACACCAACCAAAACACAATAGAATGTAGATAGAGTACTAAACGTAAATACATATACATGTATATTATACGTACGTATACAAACGCATGCATACATCCTTGTTCCATAGGAAATATGTGTGCAATTATGTTAGTGTGTGCTTTCATTTGTTTTATGCACATACACATAGAAATAGGTACACTGGTTAAATTTAATGGCGGCACAAAACACGTTCCTGCAACATAAATTTTCACAATGTTTTGACCTCGGGCCTCAAACAATGGTTGAGATTGCTATGAAAACAACAAAAGTTCTACCAATAGCAATAGCAAATACTAAACTAACATTATGACTACAGCAAAATAGCTTGATAGCCCAAAAAAAACAAGCTAAAGGAATGACTATGCCTTGTACACATTAGTGTATTTCTGTAGACTCAACTTTACTTTACTGGTCCTCATTCCAAAATTCGAGTGATATTTGAACCAAAAAGTAAATGGCGTGTTGAAATATTTGTGTTGATCCTTTTTTTTTGTAGTTTTGGGCTTAAACAGCTGGGGAAACAGATGGCAGTTAAGACAAATGAGTTGGTATGAGTATATTTTATTGCCACTGATTGTTGTTATACTACCGGTCTATGTTAATGATGTCTTTACGTAAGTACGTTTGTTTATATTTAGCTGGGATGAAAAGGTTGTTATTTTTATTTTTACTTTGGCTCCATATGCTGCTATACATACATATTGCCGATGTACGCACATGATTTTATATTAAAATACGTTGATTTACACTAATACACACACACACAATGTATGCAATAAACACCGCCCAATGAACAAAATACCAGATGGATTTTTGTTTTCTTTTAGCCATTTCTTTTTTGCTGTTCTTTGCTTAACTTAATATGTTTATAAAGGCTATGGAATAAGCAATATATGTATGCAGATACCAATACACAAATATTTAATAGATATTTTGTGAATGTTTGTACGTAATTTTACAAGCATGGATCTTTGTTTAGGGAAATTTTGTTTTCAGAAGATTTTTCCATTCAATTAAAGGTTTTATAGTAAAAACTAAACGAAAGCAGGACTATTAATTTCTATTTGTATATGTTATATGTAATATGATTAATTGTTAAGCTAATAAAAATTCCTTAATTTAAAGGCTATCGTAGGTAAACTAAATTAAAACAAGTCAATGTGATATAGTCGGCTTTATCTTACACCGTACCACTCAGCCACTAGCTTACATTCAACAGGATAAAAAAGAAATTAGATACACAGAAAAAATCAAGAATTGTCTCTAATCACCAAATTCATAGGATTAACAGTGTTTCCACATTTTGGGTAATTACCCGAATTTGGTATAATTTTTACTGTCGTGGGTAGAGCGTAGGTAATTTCTCTTGGGTGTTATTCAGGTGTTGTTTGAAATTCTTACTTCAGATATCCAAATAAAATCAACATTCGATTTCTGTAATAATATTTATTTCTTTTTAAAGTTTGTTGATAACAAATGCAGTCTTCTGAACCAAAGTCTCGGTTTATTTTTAAGAAAAAACTTTAATCATTAAACATATATTTTCAAAAGTTTGGTTATATACATGCATATGTCGCAAGGTGGAGTCAAAGATTTAAATAAAGATAACTATCATAGGGATTTAGAAAATAAAGTTTATTGAAAAAAGTTATTCAAAATAAAAACAAGCCTGGAGTAAGAAATGTTTCCAATAATTCCATATAATTAATTTTATTTGTATTTTGCAACTTTTTAATGTTTCAGTTTGAAGAACATTTAACAGTTGTAAATCTGAATTACGAAAGGGACAGTTATAAGTTTAAAACCCAGCGGGCATTTTGTTAACTAAATAAGGCATAAAGGGTATTTTTTAAGACCATGAAACTTAAAATTGTAGACAACACAAAAAAAAATAATTTTAATCGCAGATTAAAACACGGCATTACTGTTTTAAACTGATTTCAAACAAATAGGCACCGCGCCTGTCCTTGACGAAACGCATTGCAGACGTCAAATTTTGTTTCTCTTTTTCGAGCATTGCTAACCGAATGTCACAAATAAAATGAACAATGTTGACCTCCAAGACGGCAATTGTTGCTGGTGTATCAGCAGAAACCAGTGACTTCACAGGCCTACGAAAAAAAACACTCAAGAAGTGCCACGTCATACGGCCTTGAATTCCAATTGACAGTTCATTTTCTCTAAATCAACACATCGCCTTCATTTGTGAAAAAATAATTGGCGTAAATTTAATCATGAAGTCTCCTATAAGTTTCGAAAATCGAAGGCTGATTTTCAAAGTAAATTTGGATAATTTGATGGCGTTTTTCAATGATGTATCTATTCATGATGATGTGTCTGAGCTAAAGTGAGAGCAGTATGACAGTTCGATTGACAGCTTACCTTTCGTAAGCTCTATCAAGTTTAAAAAACGCCCATTATAAAGAAACGGCAATGAGAATTTTGAACCTTCCCTAGACACAGCGAGCCCCAATAGCGAAAATGATGTAACCAACAACATTTTAGATTTTTGTTTTTTTATGAAAATCGATAATTCTCATATCTCTGGAAAGTACCGTTACGAAATAAGAGTAAAAGCAATTTCAAACGAAAACCTAGACTAAAAGTAAAGAAATTTAAAAAAAAACTTCTCCTGTACAAATTTTTGCTATAAGGGTTCGATATGCAACCAAATGTGGAAGTTAAACTCATTATTTTTGGTGTTTTATAAAATGTTATTTTTTCAAGTTAATTAAATTTTTTGAGGAATTAAGCCAACTTAAGTAATGATTTGTGGAAAAACATTAACTATTTGACTCACCACGTTAATTAACCAGTTTTTTACGAAAAAAAATGGAGGTACCCAGTTTTTTAAAAAAACCTTCTTGATTTTATGAAATTTGCATCAATTTATAGGTACGACGAACTATGTAAAGGCACCTTGGTTACACCGAACGTTCTAATGAGAATACACCTTTTCAAATCGGCAACGTAAAGTGCCTGCGGTTCACTTAAGAGAAATCAGTTATTTTTATGTAAAAAAAAAACTTTCTGAAGAGGAACATTTTTTTACTTGGAAATAAGTCAAGTTTGAGACATTGAGAACAACGTTAAGGTTCCAAAAAAAAAAAAAAAATTCAATATTATTTAAATGTTATCAGTATTAAATATCGTATTGTGTTAAAAAACGAATTGTTTAATTTAAAAAAAAAGAAATTAAGTTTGTTTTTTCAAGAAATCTGTGGCCGTTTGGAAAAACTAGGTAACTCCATTGTTTTTTCCCGGATTCCAAACGTTTATTCTTAGAAAAAAGTTGGATAAAAATAGTTCTTATTAATTTTTACGTATAAACAACACCTTAATATTATCTTTGCAAAAGAAACCAAAAAAAATTTTTTTCAAAGTTGCTGTTTTGTACGACAGATCTATGTGGGTTAAAAATACTATTACTCGGAAAGATTTCGAGTGTTTGGCTGTCGTATTATATGAATCAACAACTTCAGAATTGATATAATAAGCATATAAAGAATGTTTATAATATTCTTTGAATTCTCGGTAGTTGCAATTTTTAAGTTTTAACATTTTAACCGAAAGAGCTTGTGACATTTTCTCTCTTAGTTTTTGAAAAAACTTCGTTCTAAACTTCTAATGTTTCTGTTTTTTAAGACACTTGTTTTTTCAAAAGTTTTTACATAGAAAATTGTATTTTTCTGATTTTTGTTTTTCAAAAAACTTTTTAATGAGAAACTGTATCAAAATTTCGATCAGATAGAGTGAAAGTAAATCAAATACGCTTTCTATTTTTGGGGTTATCTCAATTTTCGCAAAAGGTGGAGTTAGCTAGTTTTTCCATACGGCCACAGAAATTATATTTTTAATTTAAATTGAAATAATGAACAAAAAACTTTGCATTTTCTCTGCTCAAGCGGCCAATCATTTATGGATTTGTTATATGTATGTATGTAAAAAAACTCAAAAAGCGGGGGATTTTATGATAACAATTGAGGGGTATAGCTGCAAAGACTGCAATGTCCACATTTATAGTTTTCGTAATAAATAGTAAAAACCTCTAGCTCAAAGTATATTCATATTTTAGTATTGTATATCATGCTATTCAGGTAATGTAATATTCACTAATTGGAGGTATTATTAGTTACGTTTGTGAAAAAAGTGGACATTGCAGTCTTTGCATCTATACCCCTCAATTATAAACAATCATGTTTTTCTGCTTATCTCTCAGACTCTTACGAGCCGATCTTGGTGAATTTCAATACACAGAGACAATTATCAGTAGTTTTTTATCCTTTAAAAATTATTTAAAAAGTATTTCAATTTATTAAAAGTGATAATTGAAATTTTTTTGTTGAAAGAAAATTAAAAAAAAAAATTTTGATTTAATTTACATTTTAGTTGTTTTGAAATAAATTTTTTATAAATTTATTATTCCGTTTGATATTTCTACAATATTGATCTTAGACTTTATAAAGAATATATACATATATTCTGGAATTTTATCAGTAGCAAAGTCTGTGAGTAGAGTTTCTACGCGGGAAAGAATTCCCGGGAATCCCGGGACATTATTTTTAAATTATTCCCGGGAAATTGTTTCCGGGAATTTTCGGGAATTTCAAATTGAATTTTTTGAAATCTTAATTTGTTTGCATCGTTAAAATAAAAAACGAGCAATAAAAATTTAATCTTTACTAAAAACTACCTTCAAATCGAACTATTTTTCCTACTCCAATAAAAATTTTTAATTGCTGATTAAATGTCTAAAAAGCTTCTTGAAGTAGAAAATTAAAATGTACACGATACGCCATCACCAATACCAGAACCATCTAAAAATTCTAAAAAATAAATAAATAAAAAAATAATTTGACGTCTATTAAGTCACGGGTAACAGGCCAACAAATTTGTAATCTTTGTATCATGCGCTTCTTACTATAAAACCAACGTCTGTAGAGAACAAGAGCACGTTTTCGGTAGCAGGTTATATACATATCAACAAGGATTAGAAATAGAATCTCTGATGAGCTTTTAAATGCTTTAATAATACTAAAAAAAAATTTCTTAAAAGGAATTTAATTTTACCAAGTTGCTATCAATAACTTCTACTAAATATTAATAAGTTTTAAACATTCGTGATCTCAAAAAAAAAATATATGCATGTGCATATGGATGTAACAATTTATTTGGTTTTGTTTTGGGTTTCTGTGGAATTATTTATATGTATATTTTTTTTAAAAAAGTAAAAACTTTTGACTTTAACTCATTTAATGAATTCATTGTCTTATTTATAAAATCCCGTGATTCCCGGGAATAAGATTTTTTTTGTTTCGTTTCCCGGGAATAGAAAATGACCGGGAAATTAGAAACCCTATCTGTGAGTCTATCCGTGTATCCATTAAATTTCGGTATTAAAATTCAGCCAGATAAATGGCTAAGATATGAGCAAAAAACCCCGACAGCCTTAATATCTTTTGAGCTTTCTGTTGGCTAGAAATTAAATTTTTAACCATTATTTACTCATAAGTCCCCTAATAACTTATTTCAAATTACGTTGCACAATGTCCGGTCAAGGGGGAATTCCTCCTTATATTTAACAAACTAATAATTCTCCCTATTAGAAACAATTTTCTTTTGGGGCTAACTTAAAAACAATGAATGTAAACACCGCATAAGCATGATAATTTATGGCAAATTTTACCAACATCCTTTTATAGTTTGTAAATTTTTGTTTTGCTATTTTCTAGTTACATGTTTCCCTAAATATTGTTGCCACATACTATTTACAAGTGGTTAAGTAAGTGCGGTTGTTGCAGGGGATTTTAAAAATCTAAATTGTTTTCTTCTTGGCAGAGAGTAATTTGCAGCTAAAACATAATTTTTTTAATCACTTGCATTATTTAATACTTCCATCATGTTTTTAGACATGTTAGACGAACATAGAAAACAAAAAATGTATATAATATTTAAGAGTTTTTATTTTGTGGCAGAACTTTAGCTGGTAACTTCTAATGCCGCGGGGTTTTTCTTTAGTAACATGGGACAGCAATTGTGAAAAAGAAAGCATTTTCGTCAAAATTCATACGTGCCAATAGAAAACCAAACCAAATGCTTCAAATGTTCACAAAAACATGAAATTTATTAAAATTTATTGATAATTTTTATTCTTGTCTATTCGCTGACCAAACTCGTGTTGAATTTACGTTTCGAGAATAACCAATTTCTTATCATCAGTTGTGCAGAGGTTAGAACTGCTAAGAATTCTGATGATGAGAAACTGGTTATTCTCCAAACGAAAATTCAACCCGAGTTTGATTCCCATCTCAGCGAAGTATAAAAATAATCAATAAATTATAATTAATTTCATGTTGTAAAATTCCTTCCTTAAGTAAAATAATTAAATGAACATTAAATTTGATTCGCTTAACAGTTTTATTTGTATAATATCTTTGGCTTTTCTTAAATCTTAATCTGAATTAAGTTTCGTGACAATCTGGCCTAAGCAAAAAATGAAATGCGCATAGGAATAGCTTATCCCATCAACAATAAATTTCAGTTTCTCAAATGGGAATTTAGCACATTTAAACTCATCATATTAATAGTGCTGCCACACTTTTATTAAATTTCATACATTTTGCAAACAGCAAATGTAGAACAAAAGAATATAAAAAACGAAAACAATTATATGAGAGAGAATTTGCAGTAATTGCTGATGATTTAATTATGGGCCTTTTGAAGTTGAAGACTTACTGAGCTACCTAAATAAGAGCGGCAAGCGTCTGTTTTATGTCAAAACTTTTAATTTTACACAGTTTATACGAAACATACCTTTAGAACACGAATTTACCACCAGCCGGCTGGGAAATCTTGTTTGATAAATCGCTTGGTCGTTTTATTTTATTGAAAATGTATTGGCAATAGAATTTTCATGCTTAAAAAAACGCTTGCCGCTCTTGTTTAGGTAGCTCACTTAGTTCTGTTTGAACACTTAAAGTTAATTTAAGCCTATTAGTGCTACCACCAGCCATATTATGGTCAAACTAGTCTAACCTCAAGAATGCACAACTATATTATAGTTGCCTTCGAAAATCCTTTGGTTTATAATAACAATAATTTATTTACAACTTATAATTTTATTGCTTTTATTTTTCTTATTTTTTTCTTAGCATTCATGAACATTAGGGTTTGCCGATTTGCAAGGACAAAAACTTGTCGATATTGTGCCATGGATGTTTCAATAAGTTTTGGCATGAGGAAAAAAAATTCACTACGGCATTTCGCAAAAAAACATTTTCGAGACGGCCAAATTTTAGTTAGAATTGTACTCTTCAAACAATGGCGAGATCTACTTTTCAAAAAAAAGGGTTTTTTTTTGGGGGTTTTAGACAATTTTTTTGTCGAAAAAAGGGTTTTTACGATTTTGTACTCTTCTTTATTTGTATGCTTTTTCTTCCTTATCAATTAACTTGTTTTTTAAAAAATTCGCACGTTAAAAGCGATGGTGATTTTAGTTTTCCAAAAAAATTAAAAAATTTATGGAAAACATCTCAAGAAACACATTTTTTGGAGGAACAATAAATTTCTGTTTATCAATTGTATGAAATGGGAATTTAGATCATTTAAACGAAACCTTGTCAAATAATTTTTTGAATCCCAAGAGAAACTTTGATAGGCTACCGCCATTGTTTTTAGCGTAAAATTTCACTTTGGAAAGGTAATATTTAAAATAAAAATTTCGTTTTCGTTTCTCCGAATATTCGCATAATTCATAACATCAGTAGATATTTTAAAATTCAGTCATCGGAGTTTCATTATAATGTTAGAAACATTTAGTAGTATGACATTTTTGATTTTATTTATTGTTATCGACGCAGATTTATTTTCAATAGAATTTGAAATATCGAGCGGCATTTTATATAAAAATTTGGCGAATATTGACGCAGATATTTGCATTCGTGTTCGCGAATATTAGAAATTGATATTCGTAACATCACTAGAACATACACAAAACTTAAAAGGAATTCAAGATTTTTGTCAAGCCTAAAAGAAATTCTGCCTCCTCAAGATTTTAAAGATTGTATACTTTTTTGATAAAATACTTAAATTTTTAGTCAAAAGTCTCAATGACATATTTTTAAAGGAGTTTAATTAATTATTAAGATTTGTTTCAATTGTAACAAATAAGTTAAATGTTTTTAAAACAAAAGAATTTCTTAACACCCGAACACAAAAACCAAACCTATTAAAATATAAAAGCATACACTCACATTAATCGTCATAGAAACATGAAACTCCTAAGTGAAAAAAAGGAAATAGCAGCATTTGCCTTTAAGTACTTAAACTCTCCTCATCATACAAAACAAAAATCGAGAAAGTAAAAATCAAAGAGAAATTAAATAATTTTTAAGACAATATAGAAATTAATTCGTTTTAAAATCTCTAAACCCTGCAAGCATTTGCTGTCACCGAAATTCAAAAAACAAAAGCACAGTGGTTTCCCCCATAGGACAAAATCAAAAAGATTAATGTTTTTTCTAAGCTTTATTGCACTAAATTTATTGATAACACTCTTAATTTTATGAATCTAAAAAAAATTTTTTATATTTTTTTTGCGAGATTTAATAATTTTGTCCGTTGAAAGTGGAGATATTTTAATATTGTATATATTGTGGTTGCATATTTATAAAAGAAAACTTAAGTTAATCGCGATATTGTGGCAGAAGTGTCCAAAAACCATACACTCAAAAGAAAAATCAATCCAGCCGTACTCAAATCAATCCGATGTACGGTGAGTACGGATTTTCTTAAATCATGTACCGAAAAATTCAAGTACGGATATTCAACCGCAAAATAATTAAATTATCCATATTCAATCCCGATTTCGTACTTGAAATAATCCGAAAATGAGATTGATTTAAGTAATCCTAAGATTGAATCAATCTCAAAATGAGCATGATTCATGTATTATAAAGAAAAAAAAAAATTAGAAAGAAATGTTATTATGATTGATTTACTTACACGTATTACACCTTACAGAATGATTAAACACCAACATCATGCCCGATATGGTTTTTATTTTAGAAATCTTATGTACATAATTAACCATAAATATAAACTAAATGAGAAGCAAGATTTTAAATTTACTTTTTAACCTTTCGTGGTACACATGAGTCTGGCCAGACCTTTTTTCAATGTGTATAGTAGGGCGGGTCGATTTTTTTTTAAATACATAAAATACATACATTAAATTCTAAGAAAATTCTCCGAAGAAACCATGGGTCTAAAACAAAATCCTAATCCGCGCCTCTCGACTTGAAAATTTGCCTGCCCGCCTTGGAAAAAAAAATTTTTTTGAAAAAATTGCTTTTTCCAAAAAGAAATCGAATTTTTTTAATAAAATGGTTTAGTAAGGTTATTCTTTTGCACTTTATATTTTTTTACAATCAAAATTTTTTTTACATTGAAAAAATTTTCAACCAAGTAAAAAAAATTTCAAGTCGAGAGGCGCGGACTAGGATTTTGTTTTAGACCTGGTTTCTTCGGAGAATTTTCGAAGAATTTTATGTAGATTACGTTTTTGCTATACGATTTTGAATTTTTTTTTCATCCATACAAATCGACCCGCCCTAGTGTATAGACAATCAAAACATGCGTAAGCCGGAGGGTTAAACACAACGAAAAGTTTAATCTTTTTTTTACTTGATTTAAGAAATTGATACTATTTTAATAAATTCGGGGATTGATTTTCGAAAGTGATCCCATTTAGGATTGTTTTGAGTACGTTTTAGTGTTATTCGTACGAGAATTTTTGAATACGACTCGTACTTAAAGTAATCATAAAAACTTCATTTATTCCGAGTATTTTTTTCATTCTGTGTACAAACATTACATTTTAAAGTATGTTCTACCAAATGAAATTTAAGAAAAGATAAACTCACTGTTTATTGTTGGTGTTTTGGCTTTAATATTGTTACAAGTAAGACTTTGAGTGTTTATAATTCTTATTCGCTTTAGGGTTTTATTTGTATAATATTTTTGGCCTTTCTAAAATCTTTGGAAAAGGTTTCCTGATGAGCTGGCCTAAGCAACCAGTGAAATGCGCATAGAAGCTAGCTTTCCCTCAACAATAAATTTCAGTATATTTATCAAATATGAAAAACTGGGAATTTAGCACGTCATACGGAAATCGTATTAATAATAAATTTTGTATTCCCGAAAATAACTTTGATAATGAAATTATAAAAGCTGGAAAAAATAAGCCCATTAAAAAATCACTGAGGTATACTTTTTTGATCATTTCAAAACAAAGATTTTTTTTAAATAACTTGTCACGTATACTTTTAGTTATTTGGCCCTCCTCCGCCCACAACTTCTTATACATACAATTGTGGAATTTTTACCCCTCTTTAAAAAAAAATTATTGTGGCCGCGGATATCTGCGTATTGAGGTGATTTACATAGTCATTAGACCAGAAATAATGAAAAATATAGGTAATCGGGGAAAAAAATGTTTTTAAGAAATTGTTGTTTTAAACCAAAAGGCAAGTGTTTTGAAGAGAAAACAATTTATAAAACAACGATTTAGGGCCGAAACGGGACTCTTGGTAGATAGGCCAAATGTTGGTGGTTTTGGCAATTTGAACGATGGCAACACAGCACGGAAATTTTTTCAATATGTCGATTTTTCATCAAAAATAACAGGAATCGATAAGGACATTTTGCAAAGATGTGCCATAATTCTCCAAAGCTATAAATTCTGGATTTGAAATCCATGTCGAAAAGTTTGAGAAATATGCTGTAGAGACAGCCAGAAAACTTGTTGAGGAATATCCCTGGTACTACCATCCTCTATCGGTACGCAAAATTATGATCCATGAAGCTGAGATGATCAAGCATTCATTGGTGTCAATAGGTGAATTATCGGAGGAAGCAACATACACGAAAAATATCTCAAATTGCTGCAAATATAGATCAGATCAAGTTCAGATCCATTTATTTCTAGAACTCGAAAGTTACCACCATAGAAAACAAGTAGCTTAAGTCAACGAGCTTAAAATTTGCTAAATATTTGTTATAAATTAATATCTTATTTTATACCTGATATTGCATTATATAAATTTGTATAACTTTTTAATTTAGTTTTTTTTTCAGTATATATTTCGAATGAATTAAAATGGAATACAAATTTGCAAAGAGTGTTTAAAACAAACGAATTTTCATATTAAAATACTTTATTTAAAAAATTCTTAAAACAAATCTGGCTACAGTTGTTAAAATTTTTGCCTAAAACTAAAACTTTAAGATCTTCGGGCTTGCTATGAGCAACAATAAAATTATAAAATATGTTTGAATTTGTTTTTGCTTTCAATGATATTTTTGGCGTTGCGTTGCGTTTTACAAAATTTGGCCCTTAGTTTCTCTAAGGACTTAAAAAAAATACTTAATCAGAATTTTCGCAAAAGTGTTTTGAAGAAATATATTTGTTATTGTTGTTTTGTTTTATGTTTGCGATCACTTCTTATTTTCGTCCGGCTGTGATAAGGACGACGATTGTTATCGTCCTGTTCATATCAGCTTCAAAAATCTTCTAAATGCTTGCAGGGAATCAACAAATATTCCTATAGAACGAAACTTAAAAGAATTCGCACAAACACACATACTTATTAATATAAACTTCTTAAGGAAACGGAAAAATATTAAACTCCATTACTGTTACCAAATAATGACAAGAAAGGCAAGAAACCTCAAAAATACTACTGCTACAAACCAGAAAAATATTGGAACAATTAAATGTTTTGTTGTTGTTTTTTGTTGGCATTTAAAATAAAAGAGCAAATATTAAGATCTTCACTTTGGCAATTGTTGTTTAATGTGATGAAAGAGATTGTTGAAATTCATTATAAATATACTGCAATAAAAGCATTATCAAAGTACTTGCAAGGTTTCCTCTTCTTATTATTTCTGTATTGGCATATACATAAGTATGTAAGTGAACACAAGTATATGCACACAAATACAAGTGGGTGTTCACAGTTGATTGCATAATATTAACGATAAGTGAATTTATATTTGTTGACTGTTAAGATGTACGATTTCAATAAGAAAGGAATTGGGTCTTTCAGCACATAAACCATTTTATTATGTTGGTATTACGATTCGATATTAATTTAATTATAATCCATAGTATAATAAGTACCAGGTATTAATTTTTGACGCATGTCTTAATTTTTTTCCCATATTTTCTTTTGTTTGACTTTATATTGGTTTTGAATTGATGATTGTAATCTAAATTCTCTTGGCATTATATATTGGAATCGGTGCATATTTGAATATATGTACATCCCATACAAACACTAATCCCGAAACTAGCCTTTGATACCATAACTTCTGTATAAATGTCGATGCTAAAATAACGCATACACAGAAAGAAAAACCCTCGGGACAAATCAAGTTTTTTATGATTACTTTAAGAACGAGTCGTACTCAATAATTTAAGTACGAATAACACTAAAACGGGATTACTTGCGAAAATCAATCAAGTAAAATAAAAAGATTAAACATTTTGATTTGTTTAACCCTCCGTCTTACGCATGGTTTGATTTTCTATACACTTTGAAAGACTCATGTGTACCAAGTACGGTTAAAAAGTAAATTTGAACTCTTGCTTCTCATTAAGTTAATATTTTTGTAAATAACACTATGTAACAAAATTTTGTTTAAGTGAATTTTTTTGCTGTTTCTCATTGGTTATGTCTCTAAACTGAAGAAAAACTTTAACTGATGTCTGGCTAATCGTTTTTAAGGAAATGACATCGAATTTTCAAATTTTTAAATAGTGCCTTTATTTTTCATGGTACAGATAGATAAGAGTGTGCATAAAAGATTGTTAAACAGCAATTTTTGGAAAAAGTTTCTGAATATTTCCAAAACTATTCACTTTATCAAAAAACAGTGTAAGAGTAACTTGGAGGTAATGTAGCTGCGGATTCTCGGAGTTTTTACTTAATCAAATCGGACAAACTGTTCTTGAGTTATGCTAAAATGTGTGGTGAAACCTCCATCATTTTTAAAATAGCGGTTTATATACTAAAAAAACGTTTAGGTAGAGGAAAGAACACTCATTATATTATATGTACGACCTAATTCATTAGATAAAAGCAAAAAATTCACTTAAACAAACAAAAAGATTTTTTTTGTTACGTAGTGTAATTCTGTTAGGTGTAATACCTGTAAGGAAACCAGTCATAATAACTTTTTTCTTTTTATTTCCTTTTTTGGGTTTTTCCAAGCACGAATTCGGGATAAAATCAACTTTATAATACTTAAATCAACCGCATTTTGAGATTGATTCAATCTTAGTTTTACTTAAATCAATCTTATTTTCGGATTATTTCAAGTATAAAATCGGGGTTGAATATGGATAATTTAAGTATTTTGCGATTGAAAATCCGTGCTTGAATCGATTATTCAGTACTTGATTCAACAAAATCCATACTCGCCGTACTGCTTATACCGCTTCGGATTGATTTGAGTACGGATGGATTGATTTTTCTTTTCAGTGTAGGTCTTATATATAAGCCCCCATCCTAAAATCACTTAAAGGCAAACAAATCTCATAAATATGAAGGTACCTAAATAATATTCGGCACACAGAGCTTCTACATTAATCTTTAGCTCATGACATTATTTTTGTCTGGAAGGTACATGATTGCTTATGGGTCTTAAATAATATTTTCGAAATCTCGTTTGTAAATACTGCGGTGAAACAGATCTGTTGTTTTGTTAAAATTTTTCCTTTAAAATGAAACAAAAAAACAAAAAGTTTTTTAATTGTAATTCCTTTTTTTTCTAACTGTTCTAGCCTTATTTGCTTTTGTGTTTTTTTTTTAGTTTATCCTATTAGTTTTCTTTATTTTCTACTTACCATATGGTCCCAATTGGGCAGCTACTCGAACACGCTCTATCACAACTGGTGGATCACTGCGACCTTTTGCATTGACAGCATACACGAGAAATTGATATTCCCGACCTGGTTCCAAATTATTTAAGCGAAATTGTGGATTTGGTTCTTGCATACGAAATATGGGTGCTGAGGTAGCCTGGTAAAATTAAAAGAAAATATTTTATGAAAATAAATTAAGAACGAAGATATAAGATATAAAATATAAAAACGACTTCTCCTTAACAAGTTTTTGTTTATTAATATTTGTTTGATTTACATTTTTAAAGGTATGTCGTCATTAAAATTAAGCACAAAATGATACCTCAATATCTCGGTTTACATCTAGATCGACGTTTAACACAAATGGAACTAAAAGCAATTCAAATTAATTGGCATATTGGAAGAATTTCTGTCCTTAGTCAGGCTAATTAATCTCCCCTTTAAAAATGTATCCAAAAGCACATCTATTGCAGCGGTATTCAGTTATGGGGCACTGCCCCCTCCTCTAATATAGAAAAAATTCAAAGGCACAACAATAAACTTCTTCAAATTACCACAGCTGCCCCACGGTATGTTAAAAACTCAAATATTCACAAGGACTAGTAAAACTATGATCACGAAATATTCGGTAAAATATCTAAAAAAGTTTTAATCCCACCCAAATCCTTTAACTTCAAATATTGTAAGCAGTTTTCGCTCCTTAGTGTTCGAATAGGTAGGTTTGTGAAAAACACAGACGATAATAGTGATTGTGTAGAAAATCATTAAAAAAATAACGTGTCCCTGTTTGTCATCTTTGGAATACAAAAATAATAATGCTTTCATCCAACTCAACAAGGGATGATAGCATTTAAATTCCGTTCGGTTTTTTTTAAACACAAACTTAATGTTTGTTCATTTCTTCATGAATGTAAAAAAATAAACATTATAGAAATTTAAAATATAATGTTTGACTACAGTATCAGTACAATGGTTGTGTATTTTAACGAAAAACAGAACACTATATAATGTTCGGCTCTTGCTTGAAAATAGTTACGAACGGTATTAAGGGTTGTGTTTGTCTATACGAACGCTTAAAAAAACAAATATCGTTCCTAGGTGTATGAGCCGAACGCTAAATAATCTTTTGTATATTTTCGAACACTGATTGTTAGTGATGGTGACCACACGTACCTTAGGATAAAATATACCGCAGCATAGTGAATAGAAGAGCGCTAAACATCAACATATGTGAACAGAAACCGTGATGGAAAAAATTCACGTCCGGCATTGGTGGGATATAAAAACACAATTAGAATAAGTTTTCGTCAATTACACTGTGCTAGAAGTTGTCACTTTTTTTGACAAGCAAATGGCCTGACGTTTTTACCTAATTCCTTTAAAATTAAACTAAACCGTGTTTGAGTTACGCGAACATATGTTGTGGAACCTCCTCCATTTTCAAAATAACGGTATGTCTCGAAAACAAGAGCTAACCTAAAAAAAAAACGCTTATCACCGCTGGTTCAGCGCACCGTACTCGGTGAAAACGCCAGGTGCCGTGCTTGTCACTTTTTTCAACTAGCATAGTGTTATGTTCATGAAGATCCAATAAATAAATACTTTTGATATAAACAATTTGGCAAGGATACAGTGTATACTAATGAAATGATTATACTAATTTGCGTAGCTGTTGGTAAATCTGGCCAGAGTCTGTTGAACTTAATCCGTTTTAAGATATCAAACAGTAAAAATCCAAAACGTACCAGAAATTGTAGAAAGAAAAAAAATCAAGTAGAAAAGAGTTTATTAGATTAATAAAATTCAGTCATGCCGAAAAAACAAGTTTTGTCCCAAAAATTTATAATTCCCAAAAAAAGAAAAGAATAAATTTTTAAAATATACACAACCATGTGAGAAATACAAAATAAAGAACCAAATTTAAACCCAACTTTTAGAGCTAAAAATTAAAAAAAAAGAAGAAAATGATGATGATGATTATTATTATGATGAACGCCTGTATGCACAGTGACGGTGCCGTGCAACACAAGGCGCCAAGAATCTAGAGGCGCTTACACATTTAGTCAAAAAATTATTATTTTGGAAAAAATTAAATTTTGTGCCTTTTTAATGCAGAAATGCTTCAAATTATAAGGTACTTAAGACATTATTAAGCTTGACGATAATATAGCTTATCTGAATAACGGGTGGTATAATTAAAAGAATTATCTTAATATTTTTTATTACACAGTACAACAGCCAATCTGGGGGGTGAGAAATTCCAAGATGGTACTAGGTCAGTATAGTACAACCCTCAAAGGGTTTGGCGTTCGTATGTGTTAGTTTTTTTTATGACATTTTAAATTTTTTCCTTAGCTTGATGTTTTTTTTGTTTAACATAACTCGAGAACCCCTTGTCCGATTTTGCTAAAACAAACTGAAGAAACGGTTTTCTTTATAATCAACAGTTTTGCCGGTAAAAATAAATTTGTGGAGAAAAAAATATATTTTTTTGCCTAAAAGTACACTATGGAAAAAAAATTTAAATTTTAGGCAAAAAAATATTTTTTTTGCTTCAAAATTGGACGGATCGTGTAGGATACTGCATGGCCAGCCGAGGCAGCCTTTTGAATAAAAATTATTTTCCATTATTAATTGGAAGGATTGTTCTTTCAAATAAAAAAAGAAATTTGAGAAAATATTCAGTAGTTTTTTTTATAGCATTTTCAAAAAAAAAAAGTTATTTGGCGGACCCTTTATTAAATATTTTTGGAGGAAGACGGTAACAACGGACATTTGTTTGCAGTCACAACAACAACCCTTCCTCTACGCACCGAAAGGACAAGAAGTTCATCGAACAACAACCAAGGATTGTCAATAATAACTTTTGCTGAAAATGCAACCCTGTTATGATAACTTTAATTAATTTTTTTTTTTTGAAAAACTTCAAGCAATATTTAGAGCAGGAAAACATTTTCATCAAAATACTTAATAGTGTAAACTGACCTTAAACGCATGTTTACATGGTAGCACGGAGCAGTACGAGTTTGTAGAATCAAAATATTATAAAATTCTGTTCCTGTTTAAGAAAAGGGAACAATAGTCTGTTTTGATTATTCTTCACGTTTACCCGGATGATATAAGATATTAAACAGCAGAGCTAATAAGAAAAAATCGGATGGTAACGGATCTACAAATTTACAAAAATTAAGTGAATAATTCCTAAATATTAACAACTTCAATTTATACTGGCACTGCTGCCAATGTTTGCTTTGAAATACACCTCCGGTGTGATGAGAACACAGATAACATTCTCCCAACAACATATTTGTTTTTTTCAATAAAACCGTTAATCAAAAATAAAATCAGTCTTAATTAAACATTTAATGAAGTGAATTAACTGTTTTCTTATATCAACAGCATTGCTGCAGAAAATGATTATCAAACAATATTTTATTGATACTCTTAATAGGGATGGGCAAGTTGAAAAAATATATCGATATATATCGAATCGATATTTTTTTAGAGTTTTGAAATAATAAATATCGATATATCGATATATCGAAAGTATTTTGCTGAAACTATTACCAAGTTAAAATATTCAGTATACCTTTGTACAAACATATGTATGAACAAATTAATTATATGTAATTACATTGTTACTTTTTATTGTTTCATTTTATTTAAAAAAATTATTAAAAACAAAAAAATTTCATCAAAACAAAAATTCAATTATAACAAAAACAAAAGGGAAGAATACAAAAAACCATAAGAAAAAAAATATATTACGAAAAATTAAAATGGAAGTAAATAAGTCATGGAAGTACCAACTTTCTTTAAAATTTGAATTGCACCCCAAAAGTACCAACTGGTTGTAGTCAAACCAGTAATCATCAGATATGGACATCAGGAGCATTCTCTGTTTTATGTGCACTCCAGACAATCTGCTTCTTGTATCCGGCACTGCTTCTTATAAATGCCAATTATTTTAGTTCTTCATATTTGTTTAAAAAAACATTCCAATTCTTAAAAATCATATTGTTTGAAAAAACGGCTAAAATTTTGAGTTCTTAATGAAGACTGACTTTTAAAAATATCCAATTTGATAGTCGTATTTCAATATCGATACATCGATATATCGGTATTTAAAATATCGGCGATATATATCGATTATATTTTTTTAAAAATCGATATTGTGATATATCGATATTTTTTGCCCATTCCTAACTCTTAATCTATTTACTGGTGCAAATTAAAATATATTTTTAATTAATATCACAAATTTTTTAATTAAACTAAATTTTTATGTTTTCTGTGAAATAACTATTTACCTACCGCATTGTCAATTTTTGTATCCGTATTTTCTCCTATTTAATACATATTGCTCTTACCCGATAAGATTTTTTTCATTCCACATAATTTTTTGACACGTCTTTCTGCATGTTTTGTGGTTTACTGTTACAACAATAACAACTATTGTGGTGTATGTGTAAAAAGTACTATAAAATGGCAAAAAGGTAATTTATATGGCGTTTTGAACATTTTTAACAATCCTAAAAATAAAATTTTTCGCCTATAACGTCAATGGCCGTCCATTTAAAATCGTGCATAATTGTGAAACTTAAACAGAAAACTCTGCGAGAAAATGCTAATCACACCAAAATCTTAACTTTATTCTATAATAAATTTCTGGAATTTTCATAAGAGTACTTATGAAAATCTTTAGAAACTATATTAACACGCAATTTTGGGACAGTTCATATCTTATTACAAGACAAGGTCGTTTGCGCATTTTCTAATGGAAATATGTTTAAATTTACTCTTAATGGTCATCAACATTATAGAGGAGCTAAAAATTTCCTTAAAATCGAATAATTTTTCAACGTGATAAATAGAACGTTAAATAAAGACATTCTTTAATCAATTAAATTCTTTAGACTTATTCCAAACGAAAGATCCGCTCAAATAAAACCCTAACAGGGCACCAAGTTTGCCAAGACCGGCACTGAATTTTATACAAGAAAAAAGAAAGTGCAGAAATAAAATGTCGAAATGAGCATATAAAAGATATAAAAAAAACTTTAAGATAAATATTCAGTTCTGTATTCAAAGGACTTTTAAATGTTGCATAATAAAAGTTTTACTTGCTTTATTTATTTATTTTTTTTTGTTGTTTTGTTTTTTTGCTATTTTGCTCTGTTGTTAATTTTATTTTCTTTAAATAATTATTCATGCTTGAAAATTTGATTAGAAACTTTGACATTGTACGCTCTCTTGTTTTTGTTGTTATTGTTTCATTTTTGTTTTGTATCTTTTTTACTGTTTGTTTTTCGTTGAACAGTGTTACGGGCGGTGAAATTTTTTTATTTGCCTAAGATATTTTAGAATTGTTTTGGGTGTTCCTATAGACAGCTCAAGTAATTAAATGGGGTTGTATTGTAGAAGATAAAGCCAAGTAAATAAATATTAAATTAAAAGTTAAATAAAAACACAGAGTTTAAAGCCTTATTAACATTAGGAGCAACAATTTTGATTTTTCTTTATCTCATTTTTTCCAAAAGTATCTCACAGATTTTTTCCTTTATTTTTTTGAACAAAAATGTAACAAAAGTTTTTTTTAAAAATTTAGTTTACTTCAGCAATAATTTTAATGAAATTGTTAATGACGTTTATTTTAAATTATGTATTTGTTAAGTCCCAAGGGATCCGAAACTATAGAAACAAAAACAAAATTTATATGTTTTAGACAGGGTTGCCATTGAAAATTTCGAAAAAGTGTCATAAAAAGGGTATTAAAGAAAAAATGGTTAAAAAAAGGGGTATTTTAAAGTAAAATCGGGTCAAGTATATAATTAAGTATTAATTAAATACATTAGACTAAAATAAAAGTAATTTATACAAGCTTTAACTATAAATCAATGTTTAAACTAAGAAACATTCCAATATTAGTCGTATTATCAAAAAAAAAAAAAGTTACTTTAACAAAAACCTTTGATAACGTTTATCACTGTTTAGAAATACAAATTTTGTATTTTGTAATACATTTTTCACTTGGACTCTATTCTTCCAGCTACGATTCGAGTAAATTGAGAGAGAAAAGCATGGACTTACAAGTTTCTATTTTAAGTTTGTTTTCAAAAAGTGTCTGGGGACACTATGACACTGGACGTTATGAAATGCTACCAATTTTTATATGTATGTTCACAAAATTATCGTAAGAAATATGAAAACTTGTACTTATTTTCAAAAAGTGTCATAAATTCTGTTAAAATGATACAAAGGGATATATTAAGAAAAGGGTCACAAAAAGTGTCATTGTCATTAAAAAGGGTCAAAAGTGATACTCTAGTGTCACAACGGCAACGCTGGTTTTAGAATTAATAATTTAAACAAAATCGAGAGGAAATTTGCAAATAGTTTTCTTTCTAAAAAGGTATGTGTTTGCACTTGTTTACTAACCACCCTGTGTGTACGCGCCATCATAACATTAACAGGTAGCAATTTGCGTTTAAAATTCGGTAGAATTACACACTCGCTCCTTGTTTGGCAGCTAGAGCTATTTAGTTAGCATCCGCTGTATTGTTGAAGCATGCTAAAAGCATTTTTTGAGTAGCAACAACATCCCCGAAGATCCGCGAGCAGGCCGAGTTGTTGAAATCTCCCTCCACTCGACTTTGGGTACAAAGCTTAAACTTAAACGGAGTCCTCGAAAGGTCCTCCACCAATAGTCAATTGGAAACAAAGTTCCCGCGTCTGCCGCGATCTCAAAAACTCTGTAATTTTTCAAGTCTGCCGAATTGCAGGTATCCACTGCAACTGATTTACTCGGAGAATGAAACATTGAATAAATTGGGTTACAAAACTTATAAATAAATGTTAAAAGTAACCACTATGGAACAATTCTAAACTTTGTAAACCTACCTTATATATTTTTCTACTAGGCCAATTTCTTAGACTTAAAACAGCATTGTTTTGGGAAGCAGAAGCAATATAAATATCGATTCCTTTGATTTCTACAAGTAATTCCTTCAGATCCGCTTATCCATTTTGAAGATCTTCTACTCGTACGGTTTTCTTAGGATTTAAATCTAAGGACTTTCTAGTGATGTCATCCTGAACTCTTCAAAAAGCTTGTCTGATCCAGCGTTTTCGCTTTCTGGTTTCGCCCTTGATCGGTAACTAATTGGACCCTGCGCAACCACAAGCCTCAAAGATTGTGTGTTTTAATCATTTGAAAACAATTTTATTACAGTGTCTGGATCTTGCGTTTTTTGAAAACTACAGTGTGGCAGTAAGTTTCAGGTTTTTTTAAATTAGCCAAAAGTTATGAAAATCCATATTATCTGTACCACTGTGCTTTGACCATGTATTTTTTTGTTCAGAACTCTTTAAGGCAACTTTGTTTTAAGTTTTATTTTAATTTTATCCCATAAATAAAAAAAAATTATATCATATCATTTGATAAAAAGCTTTTAAATTTAAATTAGAATTAAATTAAAGCTAAATATATTTTTTAACTTTAAATACAACAACAAAGCCCAAACCATGATTATCCTTAAAATGAATGTTCCAGCGAAATATATCTAATGGTAACACCTTAAAAAAAGCTTTGGATTAGGACGACAACATAATTTATAATTACCAATTTTTCCTAAGTAGAGATAAGTTGCGAAAGGGTGATCCATAAAATGTGAATGCCATTTTCTTATGAACATCAAATCATTTACTAATAAATACATAAACAAACTTCTCATATCCAAAATTAAAGTTAATATATTTTACAAGGCTTCGTTATAATGTGTAAAATTCTTATTTCATACTATTGATTAACTGAATTTTATTGTTGATGGGATAAGCTATTCCTATGCGCATTTTACTGGTTGCTTAGGTTAGACCGTCAGTCAACTTCATCCAAAGATTCTAGGAACACTAAAGATATTATACAAATAACACTAATAAGCGAATGAGAATCATAAACCCCAGTTTTATTTGTAACACTATCAAAGCTAAAACAAAAACAACAGCAATAAACAGTTAGTTTATCTTTTCTAAGAGGATTTCTTTTCTAAATCAGTAAATATTTTTAAAAATTTGCAATGGAGCATAAAAAATTTTGGTTATGTTTACCAATAATGATTTTCCCTTTTTTAAAATAAATTAAGCCCAACAAATATTTAAGCAAGATGAAACGCTCATTGGGTTATTATGAAACCAACTACTATTCAGAAGTGTAAATTAAACGAAAGAAAACAAATTAGGAAGTCTAATCGGCCACCACAGTATTTTTTCAAGCGCAAAAAATAATACTTTACATTTGGTCAGGGTTGCATTTTAATGCAAACTGTAATGATAAATTAGATTTTTTGACAGTCGCAATAAAACTCATTGGATTTCTATCTCACAAAGTATAAAGCAATACGAGGCACTACTGCCGACCATTCGAAGCTTGTTATCGTGGATCGAATGAGAATTCAAATGTTTATTTTGCTCACCATTTACTGCAATTAATTGCGCTAACAATTTGTTTCAAGACGTGTCTTTCACTACAAACTCTTTTTAACAATGACATGGTCCATGCTTGTATTACATTGGACCAGTCCAGGGAGTAGTTCATTAGATCAAATGGTTCAAGTAGTCCAAATGCATTTGCAGGGTAATTCAAGAGATCATTGTAGAAACGGCGCTACTAAATTCCCGTTGTCCCTTGCACCTTATCAATATCTTGGTGGTAGGAGGCGAAAGGGAATTTGGAAGAAAGTGAATACTTAATTTCGAAAAGTGAACAATATTTGCTATTTGGTAATTTCGCTTTTTGCTTATAATTTGTTTAAACTAAAAAAACTCTGAACATTTAATTTCTAATTAAAGAGCGTTAAATGTATTGCAGCTACTGATTATAATTTCTGGAAATTTTAATTACTGCGAATTCTAATTTGTGAGAGTCTACCTTGTTTTTAGATTTAAATATGGGTGTATTGAAATATAAGGCTACCGGGCCATCCGGGTTAAATAATTGGTTCAATTTTCCCTTTAACAATATCAAATATTTCAGGGAAAATTTTGTTGCTTAAGATCATTCCGCGTGGTCATATTTGGGGGTAGTGCTTTAAATCAGTGTTCGAAAATAAACACTAAATATCGGTCCTTAGTGTTCGGTTCGGTAGATTTGTGGAAAACACAGACGCTAATATTGTTTGTGTAGAAAATCATTAAAAAAAATAATCTTTCCCTATTAGTCATCTTTCGAACACAAACATAATACTGGTTTTATCACACTCAACAAAAGATAAGAACATTTAGCATTTTACAACTAACACTGAGGCTTATAATTCTTATTCGCTTAACAGTTTTATTTGTAAAATATCTTTAGCTTTTCTAAAATCTTTGGATGAAGTTTCCTGACGATCTGGCCTAAGCAACCAGTAAAATGCGAATAGGAATAGCTTATCCCTTCAACAATAAATTTCAGTTTCTCAATAGTATGAAATGGGAATTTAGCACATTTGAAAGAAACCTTGTAAATCATTTTACCTTAGAAATTCGCAAAATTCTCCGTCTGAATATTCCATTATGTTTCCTTACAATTTTAAATAATATATTAATATTTAATAAAAAATGTATTAAATTTTATTCAAACTTACTGCACTTCGTCTTTTTTTTGTAATTGTTTTTTCGTAAACAGATGTTTGCAAACCAGGCATGGCAGAATCGATACACCTGCAATGTTTTGGTTAAAGCGAATTGTTTTCTTTCATTCAACAGTACAAATGTACTTTTCAACGTCTTAATACATAATCAATATATAAAGCAAATGTAATTTTGGTACAATTAAGCTCAAAAAAGTAAAATGTTAGTAGCCAGTTGATGCAATTTAAAAATTTCGTTTTGCCATCCCTTGTATCGGCGCTGATTGGCGACTGTGAGCTGCGCACCAGTAGCCGATCAAGGTTAATTTTGATTGTCGACAGTCAGCACAATTTTGGCACAAATTGCCGCGCATTTAAAATTTTGACCGTTCACACTATCGGCACACGAAATACGACAAAAATTGGTACATTGCGGTGATAGGCGGATCTTAGCTTTAGAAGTCTTAGACCGAGTAAAGGGAGCCCTTTTTTATAAAATAAGTTTCGTGAAGTGTTACGGGGGGGGGGGGGACATTCATATCGAAATGATTTCACAATGCTTTATGATATACATATTTAATTTATAAAGTGTTCCAAACGGAATGATAAAATCAATATGCTCACCTACTTTTTTGTAATGGGCATAAAAAACATAAATTTATTGACATTTTATAAATAACTATTCCATATGAAATATGAATAGATTGTGCTTATGTGTATTTGTAAACAAACTTGTCCTTAAGGGTTTTAATTTTGTTTACAAAAACATATTTGTTATCAAAAAAAACAAAAAAAAAAAAAAAGGAAAACTAAATTTCAACAATTCAGATGAGTGAACATCATCAAGTTTTACATCTGTTATTAATTTGACAATTTTTTCCCTTTGTCCTCACCCACATCATCCTCGTCAACATGTGCGTTTTAAATTTGTATTTCAACAAAAAATCTAAAACTAAAAAAAGCCTATAAATATTAAAGGATTCTCTAGTTTTTGTTGAATTTTTTCATCTTCTTTGTTAGAATGTGAGGGAGAGATTGTTTGGAAACAATTGCCTTTGGCAACTTAAGAAGTTCCTGTGTTACTCGTTTTTTTTATTCAAGAATAGAAAAGCTTAAGTATTTACCAGAGTACCGAAACGTTCGCTCATTTTTCAGTCATGAGCGAGCGTGAAAAATTTTAAATTGTACTGCTTTTTCTCATTCATGAGGGTGAGGAAAAAAAATATTTTGAATTTCCTCATTCATGAAAAATGAGCAAACAAAAAAATTCATATGTGAATTTGTCAGATATGAAAAATTTAAAAAAATTCACATTCAAATTCCTCATAAAGAAAAAAAAACGCGATTTGCCCGTCCATTAACAGCGGGAAAATGAAGAAGTAAAGAGGCCTTATAGAATGCCTTATTGGCGATATAAAGTTTTTCAGTCGCATTCCAACTGTATTTCTAATTTACACAGTATGTCATTGGATCTACTTTAACGATTTCGACAGGCCTTATCTTAGAATAGAAAATCCCAATTTCTAAAATATTTAATAAAAACTATTCTAAAAGAACTTTTAAAATAATGCAGAGTGGAATAAGTAAAAGTTTATTAAAAATACAGTTGTAAACCTTCTTTAAGGCCTGCAAAGTGAAAGCGCTGGCAATTTTTCCCGCTGGGCAACGTGAAAGCATGTGTGTGTGTTTTGTTTTGTAAAATTATTTGTTGGCTGCAGCACCATGGTGAACCAAAATGTATGTGCTGCTTTTTAGCAGGCATAAATTATTGGAAAAAAATTAAAAGAACTGCACATATCGTCATCTTAAATGCAGAATAACATAACATTTCATAAGTTTACATGCAGAGCAAAAAACTTTGTAAAATGTTAATTATTTGAGATTTAAAATCAATTTTAAATATTTCAGATAAAAATGCGATAACCCATATATTTTTGAAGAAAAATATCATTTTTATTATTTTTTAAAATGTGTTAATATTAATTTGTATTTTTTGGAAACAAAAAGACATATCGTAAAAGAAAGTATATTAGTATTAAGTGAAACAAACATATAATATATTAAATTATTAAATATTTGTGTTTAATTACCGGAAAATGGAATATATATATAAATATATGATAATCACACGATTAATATGTAGCATCATAAGGATTGCGTTGACATGTTAAATAAGTTGGCTTTTCTGATGCAGCGCAGGCAGTAATGCATTTAACAATGTGAAGAACTTATATTGTTATAGATATTTTGACATACCTATTATTTATAATTTTTTTTATTGATTTTAATTACTTATAAGTAGTGGTTTAAACTAAAATATGTACTTCATTAAATTTAGCTATGAATTGATTTTAAAAATACATCTTTTTCATTCTTATCTAAACGTATTTTGATCTCCATAAAATGAATTATCTTAATGAATTTTTTTTTACAATGAACAAATTTTGCAAATAAATATTTGACTCATATTCATTCATACCTATTTGTCTCCAGTTCACGAATTATTTCAAAATAACTCTGCATCATATACTTTCAAAGCTAATGCAACAAGTTAATTTTAATTAGGTAATTTATGAAAAATATAAAAAAGATGGAAAGAGTAGTCCAACTAAGAGTAGTTGTTGATAGCAGCTCCGGTATTTAGTAAACGTAAATATTGGACAAAGTAGTACTTCTCCAAAGAAAGATATTATTAGAATTTAATAAAGCTGAAGAATTAACAAAATATAGCAAAACAGTCTATATTCCACTACTTATTCAAAAAAAAAATTGCGTTTATTCTAAAAATTTATAAAAATTGTCTTTTTTTAAGGATATTGATGAAGGGCCACTTGGAAGAATGCAATTCTAACACAAAAAACCCCGAAAATTTTAAATAAACTAATAAAAAATATTTCTTTTGTATTATAAACTTCATATTTTATGGTCCCATACAGATTTATTATAGGGAAGTTCGACTATATTTAAATTTATTAAAAAGGAAATACATATGTACATACATATATAAACTCAAAAATCTAAGGACCTGCAGATGTTGTCATTTATTCTTGGAAATTCTTAGCGTTTGGGAGTGCAATGGGGTAGGCTACACAATTTCAAGATTACTAACGGTTCGGTTCTTTTAATTTTACAGCACTTTTTATTTTTTCTTATGCTATACTGAAAATTATTATTATTTATTATTTGATCACAAATTTCACTAGCACCGTAGTAACAGTAATCAAACAGATCACCCAATTTTGATGTTGTAAAAAAATGTGTTCTTATAAAAATAATTAAAAACTCTGCTAATTTTTTTCTTGAGTGTGATTATACATTATGTTGTTAAGAACTATGATATACATATGTATTTGATAACACTTAATTTTTCATTTTGTAAATAACTTGGTTATTTTTTTAGATAGAAGTTTAAAATTTTATAAAAATATGTTGTAACGTGAATTGTAATCAACAAAACAAGTCAATTTCAAATATTCCAATAATATCTTCATTGTTTTGCATTTAAGCTAACGATATGTGTCTTGTTTGTGAAAAATAAAAATTCTTTGATGCCTTTAAAAAGGTCACTTTTTCGTTTCGTTAAAAAGACGTACCTAAAGGCAGAAATATAAAGAGAAAAAATAGCCACAAGAACTTGTTGGTATTTTGTGCTTGTAAAAATATTTTGGTTTCTGTACCAATCGCGTCGGTGGGTTTTTTTTTCTTTGAAAACACTTTTCTTAAGTCAGTAAAAATATTAAAAAAAAAAAAAATTAAAAAGGTCTTGTTTTGCTACAATTTATGTGTAAATAACCTCTACACATAAAAGCAAATGTGACAGTAGGTAAAGTATTTGGTCAAGAAGATGTTTTATTGACGGATTAATGAAAAATGTACAATAAGAAAAGGCAACAGGACAAATTATTCAAACATCTGTGCCTACATTTTAATTCTACCTAATGGTATCATAACTTTTTACAAAATATGCAAAAAATGCGCACCTGTGTTTGCCTGCAAAAATGTATAAAGTCATTATAACAGTTCAAATTTACGTCAAGTAAATTACCACAAAATGGTAAGGTTAACTCTTTGGGCTCTGTTATATAATTCTAGCATAAAAAAGTAAGCAATAAATTTCGTGCGAAACAATAAAGATTCATTAATCCGTCAAAAAACACATCTTCTTACCCAAATACTTTACCAACTGTCACATTTGCTTTTAGGTGTAGAGGTTATTTACACATAAATTGTAGCAGAACAAGACCTTTTCATTTTTTTTTTTTTAAATATTTTTACTTGCTTAAGAAAAGTGTTTTCAAAGAAAAAAAACCCACCGACGCGATTGGTACAGAAACCAAAATATTTTTACAAGCACAAAATACCAACAACTTCTTATGGCTATTTTTTCTCTTAATATTTCTGCCTTCAGGTACGTCTTTTTAACGAAACGAAAAAGTAACCCTTTTAAAGGCATCAAAGAATTTTTATTTTTCACAAACAAAACACATATCGTTAGCTTAAATGCAAAACAATGAAGATATTATTGGAATATTTGAAATTGACTTGTTTTGTTGATTACAATTCACGTTACAACATATTTTTATAAAATTTTAAACTTCTATCTAAAAAAATAACCAAGTTATTTACAAAATTAAAAATTAAGTGTTATCAAATACATATGTATATCATTGTTCTTAACAACATAATGTATAATCACACTCAAGAAAAAAATTAGCAGAGTTTTTAATTATTTTTATAAGAACACATTTTTTTACAACATCAAAATTGGGTGATCTGTTTTATAACTGTTACTACCGTGTTAGTGAAATTTGTGATCAAATAATAAATAATAATAATTTTCAGTATAGCATAAGAAAAAATAAAAAGTGCTGTAAAATTAAAAGAACCGAACCGTTAGTAATCTTGAAATTGTGTAGCCTACCCCATTGCACTCCCAAACGCTAAGAATTTCCAAGAATAAATGACAACATCTGCAGGTCCTTAGATTTTTGAGTTTATATATGTATGTACATATGTATGTATTTCCTTTTTAATAAATTTAAATATAGTCGAATTTCCCTATAATAAATCTGTATGGGACCATAAAATATAAAGTTTATAATACAAAAGAAATATTTTTTATTAGTTTATTTAAAATTTTCGGGGTTTTTTGTGTTAGAATTGCATTCTTCCAAGTGGCCCTTCATCAATATCCTTAAAAAAAGACAATTTTTATAAATTTTTAGAATAAACGCAATTTTTTTTTGAATAAGTAGTGGAATATAGACTGTTTAGCTATATTTTGTTAATTCTTCAGCTTTATTAAATTCTAATAATATCTTTCTTTGGAGAAGTACTACTTTGTCCAATATTTACGTTTACTAAATACCGGAGCTGCTATCAACAACTACTCTTAGTTGGACTACTCTTTCCATCTTTTTTATATTTTTCATAAATTACCTAATTAAAATTAACTTGTTGCATTAGCTTTGAAAGTATATGATGCAGTTATTTTGAAATAATTCGTGAACTGGAGACAAATAGGTATGAATGAATATGAGTCAAATATTTATTTGCAAAATTTGTTCATTGTAAAAAAAAATTCATTAAGATAATTCATTTTATGGAGATCAAAATACGTTTAGATAAGAATGAAAAAGATGTATTTTTAAAATCAATTCATAGCTAAATTTAATGAAGTACATATTTTAGTTTAAACCACTACTTATAAGTAATTAAAATCAATAAAAAAAATTATAAATAATAGGTATGTCAAAATATCTATAACAATATAAGTTCTCCACATTGTTAAATGCATTACTGCCTGCGCTGCATCAGAAAAGCAAACTTATTTAACATGTCAACGCAATCCTTATGATGCTACATATTAATCGTGCGATTATCATGTATTTATATATATGTATATATTCCATTTTCCGGTAATTAAACACAAATATTTAATAATTTAATATATTATATGTTTGTTTCACTTAATACTAATATACTTTCTTTTACGATATGTCTTTTTGTTTCCAAAAAATACAAATTAATATTAACACATTTTAAAAAATAATAAAAATGATATTTTTCTTCAAAAATATATGGGTTATCGCATTTTTATCTGAAATATTTAAAATTGATTTTAAATCTCAAATAATTAACATTTTACAAAGTTTTTTGCTCTGCATGTAAACTTATTCTGCATTTAAGATGACGATATGTGCAGTCCTTTTAATTTTTTTCCAATAATTTTTTCCTACAAAAAATGCAACAGACACTTTGGCTGGTTGCCTTTGCCAAAAATATTTTACACAAACAAATACACACACAGGTTTTCGAGCTGTAGTCATGCAAACTGTCGAGCAACAACAACATTACTAGTGAGGATCGTTTTTAAAACTTTTTTTTTCCTCATTTTACAGGACTGAAGAAAGGCAAAATTGGATTTTTCCTCAAAAACAAGAATGAATTTGCCGAAATATTAACAATTCATTTATGACTGTGAAAAAAGTTACATATTTTACATTTTTCATTTATGTAAAAAATTCAAGAATGGTTGAATATGAGCGATCACATATGACTTTCTCTGAACTCTGGTATTTACATACGGACAACATATATGCATATATATTTAGGTTTTTAATCTTTTCAGAAAACTTCTTGTATCTGTAGTTGATATGTCTGTTTAAAAAGTAGTTGTAGATCTAAGCACTTGTATAAAAAAATTGATTTAGATAGAGAAAAACAAGAGTCACAATGTATTCAGACGCATAAAAAACTTACAAAATTCTTAGCAAATAGCAGAATAGGCATATTTTTAGAGAGGGGTTAACATTTCTATTTAAATGTTTAAATTTTTGTTTTATGAATGATTATTGTTAAACAAAAGTCTATGTAAATATTTATGTGAAAAATCTTTATTAAATTAATTTGCTATTTGTTAACAAATTAAATTCTTGAAATGTTTTAGAAATTACTTAAATTATTTTGTTTGAAATGCCTTCCCTTAATTTAATTTAAGAATACGTTTTGAAATGTTAGGAGTTTTCAGTTTGAAAAGAAAACATTTTCAACAGTATCAGCAATTAAAACGAAAATTACAAGATAGTAACTCAAAGTCATTTAAATAATAGAAAATTATTGCTTATTTTCGATAATTGTTTGAAGCATACAATACAACAAGTACCCAACTCAGATGTCAAAAGTACCTAACTCATGTTTTTTAGATGTTTTGGTGTACAAAACTATTTTCATCACTTAACATAGTTGCACAAAATTTGTATAGAAGGGGGAAACATTTTTTTCCTAAAAAAAGTTTTCTTAATTCGAACAATTTCCAATTTATTTAATGGTGAGTGTATTTATAAATTTCTTCAAACCAGTTTGTTTAATTTTTTGTCCAGCCGTTTATTTTACTTATCAGCTCTTTAGTCAAGTATAAATCCTATTGTATAAAAAATATCTAACTTTCGTTTGGTTTAAACTTTAACAAGAAAACAATATGAAGGATATTTATTTTTTGTTATCCTTTTGCGTTTAGGAAGGATTTTCGCTAAGCTCCAAAAAAGACCAAATTTGAATCAAATACAAAAATTATATAAAAAATTAAATTTGTTTTGTACTAACTGTTTCTAAACCTTCATTTCGGCTACTTTTATTATGTACATACACAGAAAAAATTATTGCCGAATTATTTTCAAACAAACGATTGTTTAAAATTTTTTTTAATTTCTACAAATTTTTTTACTGATTCAATTAATATTTTTGTTTGATTTTTATTTAACCAACAAAAATGTTGACAACTTTTCGATAATATAATATACGCGCTGGTTTATTGGCTGGCTATTGGTTTCAATTTTTCATAATTTTGTATGAAATATTTAACGCTCTTTAATGTTGTCGTTTTTTGCATTTTTTATTTGATCGTAAGCAACACTTCTTTATACGAAATATAAGAACAATAACACAAAACACATACAGTTTATTTTTGGACACTTTAAAAAAGTACAACAAGAAGAGACATGATAAAATAGCGCGACGAGGTTATTAGTAAAAAAACAAAAAAATAGCAGGTAAAAAAAGGTTTCATTTATTTTTAAACAACAGAAACAACAACAACATTATAAGAAACAAAATAAATTTTTGGTTGGTTTCAAAGTTGGAAAAAAAAGAATGAAAAACAAAATCCCGTATTCAATTTTTGAAAACTGTTTACTTAAATACATCAAATACAAAAATAAAATGATGACGAAAAACATATCGAGACGGTCTGCTGCCGTTGTTTGTTACATTTCTTCTTCTTTAGCCAAGGAAAGGATACAGCAACAGTGAGTGATGAAGAAAAACATTGTGTGTATAAACAAGACTTCGTTCAAAAATAATTCCAACAAAACATGTGTCTCAAAGCCAGCCGCCGCTCTGCTTCTGCCTTCATCTTCTCCTTCAGTGATAGCTTGGGTGCGCGTCATTGCTTGTGCAAAAAATTTTTGTTTGATTCAGCAAAATTATTTGTTTGAAATTTATATGAATTTCAGTAAACTTTTTGTTTGATTCTGTAAATTATTTGTTTGAAAAAATCACGGTTTTTTTTTAGTAAACAAAATGCAAATAAATTGTTTGAATATGCGAATTTGTTTGTAGGACCGATTTTAGACAAAAAATGTTTTGATACTACAAATTTTTTGTTTGAATTCGAAAAATAATTTTTTCTGTGTAATTCAATTTTATTTTCTTCTTCTAAAAGTTTAAAATAACATCAACTATCCTTGTGGTAATTTTACTTACCATTGGGCAGAAACATATAGCATTAGGCAAGCTTTAATAGAATCGTGAACAAAAGCATATCACTTTTTCTGATACGCTATGGTTGGTGGCAATGGCAAATTCAATTCGCCGCAAATAATTCGCCGTAAGCTAAATTTATGAGTAGTTTTACATGGTAATTAGGGCTAATTAACTACATGTGAACCCGAGAGATTTTATTTTCCCTTGGCATTTTTGACAAATAAGCATGTATGGGCAAATGCAAAATGAAAATGCAAAAAGAGCGAACGATGTGTATACATACACAAAAAACCAAGAGCACAAAACCAACAAATGCAAACGTAAATAAACCAATACGATGCCACACATGCAAAGCTTTTAATGTAGTGGTGCCCACACCTGCAAATAAGCATATTTTTTTTCGGAGCAAATTCGGGCGAGTTATGAATTTGCATTAACGGTATTTAAAAGTTTTACGTTCCAAATCAAATGGTCTAATAAAGAGTGCTTTCTCGTGAGGTTTGATTTATAATGTTAAATAAAACACATACATTTTAAAGTGAACTTAAAATTTTTATTATCGGTTAAAGGAACAATTTTTGCCATTAACTATTTGAAAATGGTATTATGTAAATGTTGGCCATGACTCATCTAAGGTGGTCCATTCGGAAGGTCCAAATTCGGGCGACTCTATCGAGCATATCGATTAGTTTCTTGCGAACAACACGAGTAATGTTGGATTCCAAAGCTGGCTTATTTCTGCAGACCTCAGACTTAACATATGCTCAGAGAAAATAGTCCAAAGGTGTGATATCGAACGATCTGGCAAATTTACCGTAGCAAAACGTGAAATTCAGTGCTCACCAAAATGATTTCTCAACAACGTAGTAGTAGCGCCGTCTTGTTGAAACCAGAGCTCACTAAAGATCTTGCGCTTCAATTTCAGGAAGCACAAAGTCCGTTAACATGGTGCAATAACGGTTACCATTGACGAAAACATTCTGATTTTCATCATAATAGCCTATAAATCACACCATACCGTTGTTTTTAATGGATGTAGTGTTTGCTCTTGATACATTTTCAGAAATGTGCTTCATCACTTAACAAAATTTCACGATAACATACCAGATTTTCATTGAGTACCGAATTAACCAGACGTAGTCATGGCCAACATTTACGTGATAGTACTATTTTAAAATAGTAAATACCACATATTGTTTTTATAACTTATAATAACAATTTTAAGTTCCCCTTCAAATTTATGTTTCTTATTTTACATAATCAAACCTCACGATGAATCATCACCCTATAATCAGTTGGCGTAATAACGCCACCTGGTTGTCAATTATCCTTAGTTGGATCGATTTCTTACTGATTTCTTACTTAAATCGAATTGAAAAACTGGGAATTTCCTTTTTATTGCTTTTAGATCTGCGAGTTTGGATTTTTTTATTATTCCAAAAATACTTAACATATCGGCCGACTGGTAAGTAAACTTACCAACTCATATCTCAGAAACCAATCGTTCCATTTTCTTGAAACTTAAAAATATATTGTAGTTAGACCAAAAAAATAATATGAGCAAAGTTTCAACAAAATTGGTTCACGTTTTCGGGTACCGGGCAGTAATGGGTTGATTAATTTGAGATTTCAAATATCTTTTTCTTACAATAAAATGCTACTCTGCCGGCTTTAGTAAAATTAACACCAGGAAAAAATTAGTGTCAATAAAAAATAATTTAAAAAATTTTTAGTTTGTTACAAATGAACACATTTTGTAAAAGCAAAGACAAAGTTTTGTTTTATTAAATTATTTCTTTAATTTGTAAAATTTTGCAAAAGTTTAAATAAAAAAGTTGGGGGCATGGAATAACCCCACAAAAAATAATGAAATAACCTCCCAAAAGTTTGTATAGAGCACAACGCACGATTCCTTAAGCCATAACTTTACAATTAATTCTATTATATATATTGGGGTATTATTCCATTCCAGAAATTGGGGTCGTATTTCATATGAAATAAGCCCCCAAAAATTAGAGTTTTATTTCATTTCTGTTTGGGGCGTTATTCCATTTCGTTGGGAGCTTATTATTATTTGATCCTATTCATTTTTTTACTAGAGCAAATTTAATTAATTTATTAATTAATATCACAATTAATATTCAATTTTTCTTCTCTGTAGTGCAGTTGTCTACTAAAGTTTGAAGCATGGCAAGAATACAAGGCGGAGAACTAATTTCCCCATTTATCTAACAAGTTGCCTTTTGACAACTTACGAGTTTTGGGAAAACTGTGCTACCATATTTATTCTATATACTATAGGGTGATCAGTCGATTAATTCTTGTTCGATTAATCGAACATTTTAGAAGATTAATTGTTCGAATGATTAATCGAAGAATTTTTACCGATTAATCGAATAATTATAATATATAGTATTTCTGGTAAATGTATAATTTTTTTGAAGTTTTAAGTCGAATAAACAAGTAAAATTTATGTGTCCGTAGGAATTAAAATAAAAATCATGTTTAGTGAGTAAATTGGTTTAATTTTTTGGTACATTTTCTCAACACAATTACAAAAAAATTATTTCACAAAAGAAAAAATTACAAAGATTTGTATAAATTTATCTGGTATGTTAAACGTTATAACCTAAATGTGCTTCAACAACTTTACTTATTTACAACTAACAAAGTGACTATAAAATGGTACATACTTAAAGAATATGCTCCACTAACAAAATCAAAGGGGTTACACAAGTGGTATATTTAAGAAATATTTTTAATTAGATACTTCGATCGATTCGCTAGAGGAAATTATTTCGTTATTTCGAGAAGCACAGCAGATGATGGTATGTCCGTGAAAAGTTTAAAAAATTCCAAAGTTATATTGACTCTTTTGAAATGTTAGTGACCGAGAGTGAATCAACAATTTGGAGCAACATTGACAAGTTTGATTTAAAAAAGAATGTTTATTAACCCATTTTTCGCCGCACATAGTTCCCGTCGAACAATTTCAATAAAACTTTATTTTTTACCTGATATAATGCTAATTAAGAAAATTTAAAACTTTAATTGCGATTTTTTTTTTTAGTTTTCCGGAAAATGTGTGGTGATTATAATCACCACCGGCGAAATATGTAAACAAATAAAATTTGTTTAGGAACGATGAAAAACCTTTTATTTATAAATAATTTTATATATTTTTATCAGTATGGCATATTTCAAAACATTTCGTATGTATGTAGGTGAACCTCACACATCTTGCACATAAGTGGTGTAAGGCCGTGGAATTGCTTACATCGACGTTTTTTGCCTTCCTTCTGTCTTAAAATAACGTGTTGTGACAATTTGGTACGTTTTGAATTTGGTTGTTCTGATTCTGTTCGCTGATGGACTTTATCCTCAGAAACAAGTAGAGCCCAGCGATTTCAGACCGGAAGTCAAGTTGTGGTTTGGCGCGGGTTTTTCCAATATTACACACAAAACAGTGCATTTCCAGTCGTTTACAATAGCGGAATCCACAGCGTTTGAAAAGAAAGGCCAACACCACTTCTTGCCTCTTACATTTATACGATAGTTCGATATGGCATTGTCTGGCTTATCAACGCCTCCCATATGCAAGTTATAATTTTTTATTAAATTAGGTTCTTCAAAGCTAACATACCCTGCAAATATTATTGGACCACCTGATTCATTGCGGCCCTATGCTCCACAGAGGAGTAAAAGGAACATATATATATACCTGATCCATTTTGATTAAATTGACTACTACATGGACTGGTCCGATGTAATGCAAGCATGGACTATGTCATTGCTAAAAAGTGTTTGTAGTGAGACGACATGTCTTCGTTTTTTAACGACATCTTTTCGTTTTCAAACGAAGTTAAAACTAATCCTCTTGTGTATACAGTGGAGTAGTTTCAAAACTACTTCTTTGTAGTCCAAAGCTGGGTTATATGGTCCCGCCCTAGGACATCGTAACGTTAAATAGCCCATGTTTTTCCATACGTTTGGCTTACTTTTGGACTAGTCCAAGTCCCTTGTGGCTACACTTTACACGCGTGTTTGGAATAGTCCTATAATTTGCAGGGTACTTATGACATTTTCGGTTATAACGTCGGGCAGTTGTTAGAGAATCGACGGTATCTAAACTCGTCGCTACCGTAACAATTGCATTATCATTCCAAGTTACAATTAATTTTTCATTTGCGCGATCAAACATAAAATCGTATTCACCTTTTTTTAAAGTTTTGTCATTTTTAATGCCCATAATGCTTGGCAATCGATTGTTGCTCACTGTACTGGTGGCTCAAAATTTTTTATCTGACAGAAGACACATTAGATGAAAGGAAGTAAACAAATTGCCAAAAAAAAAGGTAATGTCGTTCGGGATTCTTCACACATTCCAGCAAACTCAAGACCACATGAGCTCCAAGGCCGATTTCCTTACTATAGAGCTCCTGGGAACCAGCGTAGGCATACAATTATACATATATCCATCAGATGAAGCAAGAACCCATAACTTACCGTTTATTTACCGTTAAAAACCCAGCAGCATAGTGACTTCTGTTTTTAGTAGTATACATAAAATTTTTTTATGTATGTTTGTAAAGCTCACATTTAGGCATACCTTTTTCGCCAATGGTCATTATAATCACCACAATGTTGAATACTCAGTTACTCGTTATAAAAAAAATTTTTTTGGAAAAAAATCGATGCAGTAAGAAATCTAAATAGGAAATTTTACTGATGAATACAAAATTGTTAGAAATCCTATTATCATAGCATTTAAATCATCAAATGTTTAAATGACCTTTTTGACGACTTTTTAAAATTAGTAAAAAAAAAATATTATGCATTCTTAAAAACTCAACCTAGTTAAATAAATAGACATAAGGACTTATTAAAGTAATTAAAAAAATCATACGAAATAAAAAGTTTTTTCTTAAGCAGTTACAACGTCTGAAAGTGCTGGTGATTATAATCACCGGTCGGCGAAAAATGGGTTAACTTAAGTACTAATTTTTTCTAGAATTATTATTGCCAAAAAAATCTCGTAATTTATAAAATTTCTGAATTTAGAATTATTCGATTAATTTTAAAATTTTATTCGTTGAATCAAACAAGTTAAAAATGACAAATATCGATTAATCTTTTAATCGAACAAAAATAAAAACCCGATTAATTAAACATCCTAATATAATCCCATTTATCAGTTATTTTCCAAAATAAAATTTTATTTCAAATTAAAATGTTGACATAAATAACATGAGTTGCATAAAAACAACTCAAGGTATTAGATAACTTATTTTTCATATTACCACTGTTCACTTGTAAAAACTGTTTGTACGCTTGCAGGAAGAAATAAACAGATTTCAAAAAATAATTCATTTGCGTCCTCAATACATTATGCATCATATATCAATAGAAATGCCATTGCCTTTCGAAACCATTAATTTGGAATATATCTTAGTTTTAAATAACCAATATAACGAGCAGCTTAGGCATTTAATGCCAAAGAAGAGTTAAAAATTGTCTCTAATCATCAAATGCAAGTTAAGGTGTGATGTCACATTCCTTAATTTTTATTTTTCAAATTTATTTACTTTCCCACGATTTAAGCTACACGCGCAACGTATTTTATGCTGACGCAGTGTGGACAAAATTATTTTAATAAATTTTTTATATGTAACATTAAACCGTTGTTTTTAACATGATTGCATTTTTTTTATTAAAACTGCAACGCGACTGCGGACAAAATTATGCTTCTTGCCAATTAAAAGTGCTAATTTAAGTTTAGTTAAGAATAAGAATTAAGTGAGTTTAGAAGAACTATTAGCTCAAATAAGGTGTAATAAAGATAAATAAAAAATAAAAAAATGTGTATTTTTTTTAACAATTAATAAGCGAATGTAATTAACTGGGGGCTCAACCGGGATCCTTAAAAAGCTTAATCCTGAAAAAAACAAGTAAGGAGATTTTTAAGGACAAAGCCAAATAAAAAATAAGTACCCTTGTAAAAAGGAGAAAAAAAATATAAAACAAAAACTTTAAAAAAGTATCCTTGTTAAAAGGAGAAAACATTAAAAACAAAAACTTTAAAAAGTATCCTTGTTAAAAGGAGAAAACGTTAAAAACAAAAATTTTAAAAAATTAAAATAAATATCCTTATAAAAAAGGAGAAAAATAGAACAAAAAACAATTTAAGGAAAAGTATAAGTTCATAAAATAAATTAAAATTGTGCAAACTAATTAATTTAATTAAAAATTGTGCGAAAACTGAAGAAATAAATTAAAAAAAATAGCGCAAATTATTAAAACTCGAAATTGTGCAAATTAGCTAAAATTGGTGCAAATTGATAAAAAATTGAGCAAAAACCGAATTAAAAATTTTACAATTTTCCAATTTTCCAAAAAAAGACAAATTAAAAAATTTTTTAAATATATTGAAGAACATTTCAAAAATTTTTTTGAATGCAATTTCGACAATCCAATTCATCATTCATCGTATAGAAGACAACAGCAATTTCGACAATCCAATTCATCATTCATCATATAGAAGACAACAGCAATTTCGACAATCCAATTCATCATTCATCATATAGAAGACAACAAGGATTCTCAACAAAATTTCGGAAGACAACAACGTATAGTTGTAAGTAATTTTAAGTCAATTTAAAATTGTGAAAGAAAATAATTAAGTGAAATTTAAAAAGAAAATAATTAATTTATAGTTGAAATTTTGAAATATGAAAATAAAAAGTTAAATTAATTTTCTAAATTTAAAAAGAAGAAAATAGTAATATAAAAGAATTTAAAATAAATTTATGATTTCTGTGGCTATTTACTGTTTTTAAAAAATATTTCGTAAATGTTTTTTTTGTTGAAAACATTTATTCAAAAGTTTTGGCTTTATGCGATTTTTGTGTGGATAAATTTTATTGAAAAATAATTTAAAATAGCCGAATTCAATCTGGATTCAGAAGTAGATAACCTATCTAATTCGTTTAGGGATTTGGGAACAGATTTCAAAGAAAAAATGGCTACTGTAGATCAAATTAGAATTCTAGTAGAAGCACAAACAGCTCCTTTAATAGCTAGAATAGAAGAATTAACGAAAAGCTTAGGAGAATTGACAAATTCAGATACAGTAGGCGAATTCGAAGAAGAAAAAATTAACGTGGCAGTACGATGCGACGAACCATTAGATGTAATCAAGTCCTTGCCAACGTTCGATGGCAAAAACTCTTACGTTAGCTGGCGAGAGGCAGCTACAAATTCAATGAAAATATATGCGAAAGGTAGCAGACGTTATTTTTCGGCTTTGACCATTTTGAGAAATAAAATTATTAGCGACGCCAACGATACCCTAACAAATCATGGCACTGTTTTAAATTTCGACGCAATCATAAGTCGTCTTGATTTCGCGTACGCTGACAAAAGACCACTTCATCTCATCGAACAAGAACTAAGTGTGATGCGCCAAGGGTCACAACCAATTATGAATTACTACAATGAAGTTAACAAGAAACTGACCGACCTGACAAACAAAACAATCATGACTTACGGAACAAACTCTGACATGGCCAAAGAACTTAATGATAGGAACAGGCGATATGCTCTTAGAGTATTTATGACAGGCCTAAATGCGCCTTTGGCTGATATATTATTCTCTATTTCTCCCAACAGTCTACCGGATGCTTTGGCAAAAGCACAGGAATTAGAGGCGAATAAAGTTAGAGCTAACTTTGCTCTACACTTCAATAAACCAATAATTAATAACCATATCAATAAAGGAAATAACGTTCTACGTTTTCCTAACCGAAATAATAGGGACTATCGTCCTAATGAAAATGTAAATAGATTATTAAATTCAAAACCAGAACCAATGGAACTGGGAAGTTCGAATTTTAAATTTAAGCAGGAAAGGGAACAAAATTATAAAAACAATTTTCAACAAAACAGAGCTTTTAATAATTTTCAAAATACAAGACCCTTCAACAACTATCAACACGGTCTTAAGCGACAATCAGATAATAGTGGCCAAATAAGCCACCAACCACATCAAAAATTTCAACGAATCAACAACCTAAATGAAGATTCTTTTTTAGATCAAGGAATGGACTGCCCTACATTATTAAGGCAGCCACCACAGGAAGAAAATATAAAATTCTAATTGATAGCGGTGCAACAAGTTGCTACTGCAGCCCTGGTGTTCTAACGAATAGGCAGGAATTAGTTATTAAGAAGAGGGTAAGAACCATTAATGGTTTTACCATCATTAAATATTTTTATGAAGCTAGCATTTTTGGTTTTAATGAAAGATTTTACGAAATTGAGAATTTAGAATCAGACCTTCTTATAGGTTATAAGTTTATGAAAAGAGCTAACATTATTTTAGATTTTGAGAAAGGAGTATTAACTTGCGGTAAACACTGCGAGAAAATTATAAACATTGAGTCAAAAAACTCAAGTGAAAATATAGAAACAAGAAATAAGCATTTTAAATGAAGTGCTCTTAATAAATTAAAAAATGAAGAAATTTTAAAATTCAGTGATGAAAGTGAAAAATCATTGAATGATTTAAGAGAAAATATTATACGAAATATTGAAAAATTGCATTCAGATATAAATATGAAGTTACCGTTTAGAACGGACATAAGAGCAGAAATCCGAACAATTGCTGAAGCGCCAATATGGAGCAAGCAATATCCGTACCCACTTTCTGCAAATAGCTTTGTTAACAATGAAATAAAGAAACTATTACAGGACGAAATAATTCGCCCAAGTAAAAGTCCTTACAACTCCCCAATATGGGTAGTTCCGAAAAAAGGAATAAATGAAGATGGTACGCAAAAATTGCGTATGGTAATTGATTACAAAAAATTAAATGAAAACACAATATGCGATAAATATCCCATACCAGATTGTAACGTTATATTGTCCAATCTGGGTACAGCAAAATATTTTTCAACTATCGATCTGGAATCAGGTTTTCACCAGATCCTTATGAAGGAAGAAGATATTGAGAAAACTGCATTTTCTGTGAACAACGGAAAATACGAATTTTTAAGATTACCCTTTGGTCTCAAAAATAGTCCAAGTATTTTTCAACGGGCTATGGATAACATTTTACGCGATTTTATTGGAAAAATATGTCATGTTTATATAGACGATATAATAGTGTATTCTAAAACACTAGAGGAACATTGTAAACACTTAAAATTGGTAATTAATAGATTAAAAGAATCAAATATGAAAATTTCATTAGAAAAATCAAAATTTTACTCTAAAGAAGTAGAATTTCTTGGATATGTTGTAGGCCATAACGTTATAAAAACTGACCCAAACAAACTAGAAACAATAAATAACTACCCATTGCCTAAAACCTTAAGACAACTGAGGAGTTTCCTAGGAATGATAGGATACTACCGAAAATTTATAAAAAATTATGCTCAAGTAGCAAAACCATTGTCCAAATATTTAGCCGGTGAGAATGGTAAAGTATCACAGTATATGTCCAAGAAGATTGAAATTAAATTGGATGAAGAAGGTATAATCACTTTTGACAGATTAAAAAAATTATTATCCGAACAGATTGAACTAACTCAGCCTAATTTTAATAAAAAATTCATTCTTACCACTGATGCCTCCAATGATGCAGTAGGTGCTGTCCTTAGTCAGGATGGTAAACCAATAACTTTTATATCAAAGACACTTAGTGTAACAGAAAAAAACTATGCAACCAATGAAAAAGAACTTTACGCTATCGTATGGGCGTTAAGGAATTTAAGATATTATTTATATGGTAGTTCAAATCTTGAAATTCATACAGATCATCAACCATTAACATTCGCAGTTTCTACACGAAACCCTAATGCAAAAATCAAAAGATGGCGATCATTTATTGAAGAATTTTCACCAAAAATTATTTATAAACCAGGTGTTCACAATATAGTAGCAGATGCTCTTTCACGTCAATATTTAAACAATATTTCAGATGAAGAATCTCTTCATAGTACCCAACATTCTACAGAAAGTAGTGACGATTTCAATATACCAGAAATCTCAAAACCATTAAATGAATTCAAGCAACAAATACTTTTGTGCAAAGCAAATTTTACAATTCATGAAATGATCATAACTTTTGGAAGAACAAGACATATTATCGAATATGACACAAGAGAAAATCTTAAAACAATTCTCTTAGAATTTATTAAACCAAATTTAGTTACCTGCATTCATTGTACAGCAGAAGATTTAAACGATTTTAAGGAAACTAATAACGGAATTTTCACAAACAAATTTGTATATACTAAAATATTTCCACTAGACATCACAAATGTTGACGACCAACAAAATATAATTCAAAACACTCATTCACGAGCTCATAGAAACTGTAAGGAAAATTATAAACAAATATATAAACAGTACTACTGGCCGAAAATGATAAAACATTTTAAAGAATTCATCAGACACTGTGCAATTTGCAATAGAAATAAATATAATAGACACCCACAAAAGGTTCCAATTGGAGAGGCTCCAATTCCTAAGAAAGAGGGGGAGTTCCTTAATATAGATATTTTTTACGCTGAAGGTCTTAAGTTTATTACATGTGTCGATGCTTATTCTAAATTTCTAGTCATAAAAAATATAGAAGATAAAACAAACATAGGAGAAAAAGTTTTAGATGTCCTTCAAAACTTTCCTAATGCCAAAAAAATTACACTCGATAACGAACCAGGCTTTTTAACTGCTCAATTTAAATCATTAATGCAACGTTTGCAAATTGAAGTTTATTATTGTACACCGCGGCATAGCACAACGAATGGTCAAGTCGAAAGAGTCCATTCTACATTAATTGAAATAGCTAGATGTATCAAGGAAGAATTTAAGCTAATAGATGCCACTGAGGTTTTTTATAGAGCAGCTCAACAATATAATAATACAATACATTCAGTTATACAAAATAAACCAGTAGATATACTTTTTAACAAAATTCCACACAATTTAGTAGATATATTAAAAAAGGCTCAAGAAAATATGATATCAAGAAATAATCTAAGCCAAATAAAAACTTATCAACCAGGCGAAGTAATATATGAAAAGATTATAGGGCAAAGAAATAAACTTTTGCCACGATTCAAAAAACAAAGGGTAAAAGAAGACTTAGGAAATAAGGTTAGAATTAATTTTCGCGATAGAATAATACACAAAGATAATATAAGAACTTAATTCATAAAATGACTTTTTTTTACATTTTATACATAATTATTTTTTCTCTTCCTTTATAGAAAATGAAGTTTTTAATATTTTTGTTTATATTGTTTGAGACCTACAAAACGGAAGTCCAGATACTAGACTATACAAACTCACAACTAATTTCAATGCACCAAGGACAAGCAAGATTACAGAACGGAAACTTTAAACTTATTCATATTTTAGAACTTGACGAATATGAACGAACAATAAATAATTTGAATAATGAAGTTCAAAGAAGAGTATTAGTAAATAGTACATCGCTACCATTTTTGCTTCATGATATAGAACAAATTAGAAATCAAATTAAACGAATGAAACCAAGAATTAAACGCTCAATTGACATTATTGGCACAGCTTGGAAATGGATAGCCGGTACACCCGATCACGAAGATCATAATATTGTAGTCAGTAAAATAAACGGATTACTTACAAATAATGAAAGACAGAAAATTATTAACGAAAAGTTTATTGACAGAATCAACTTATTGACGAATACTACTAATCATATTCTAAAAACAATTCAGACTTTAGAGGAAACTCAAAGGGTTATAGAAGACTCTATAAGAAACAGGATAAATATTGTTAAAGCAGATGTTATTAATATAGAGTACGCATTACAATGGGCGAAAGTAGGAGTAATTAATTCATTTATACTTTCTGAAAAAGAAATCAATGAAGCCACACAATTTTTGGATCTTGAAGAATTTCCATACAATAATTTAGAAGAAGCTTTAGGTTTTGCTACAGTTAAAATAGCTACAGACTATTCATCTTTAATCTATATAATAAATTTACCTGCAATTAATAAAATAAATTGTGAAAAAATATTAATTAAGCCAGTAAAACAAAATCAAAAAATTATAAAAATCAATTCAGAAAATCTAATTAGATGTAAGGATAAAATCTTTGAAATGAAAAATAAGTGTAATCAATTTAATGATTTATGTATTTGTAATAATGAAAAGTTAATAGACATAAGTGAAACAACTTGTATACCGCTACTATTAAAAAGCAAGAATCATAATTGCACATTTATAAACAATGAACATGTTCCTACAATACAAGAAATAAATGAAGGAACAATACTTTTAAATCAATTTAATGGATTTTTAGAAATATTTGAAAACAAAATATATCAATTATCAGGAACATACTTGATTCAATTCCATAATGAAACAATTAAAATTGAAAATCGAACATTCACTTCAAAAGAAGTTTCCCATTTGAAAGCACTCCCAGCTGTACTACAGCTATCATCCAATAAATCAATTGTTGAAGAAGTCCTATCTTTGGAAATGATGAAAAATATTCAAGTTAATAATAAAGATGAAATAAATTCGATATCAACTAAGGGACGCCTAATGTTTTCGACAAATATCAGTTTATCTATTTTATTGGTTATCGCAATTTGCTTAATTTTTATTAAACTAAAATCTAAATCTAATTCTGACATAAATATTACAGCAAAAATTGAAAAAGAAAAAGAACAAAATACCTCCACGGTTGAAAAATCAAATTTTGAAAAATCTAATAAAAGATTCTGTAGTGCTAATGAATTACCCACATTTTAACAATCGGGGCGATTGATCTTACAGGGGGAGGAGTTAAGGTGTGATGTCACATTCCTTAATTTTTATTTTTCAAATTTATTTACTTTCCCACGATTTAAGCTACACGCGCAACGTATTTTATGCTGACGCAGTGTGGACAAAATTATTTTAATAAATTTTTTATATGTAACATTAAACCGTTGTTTTTAACATGATTGCATTTTTTTTATTAAAACTGCAACGCGACTGCGGACAAAATTATGCTTCTTGCCAATTAAAAGTGCTAATTTAAGTTTAGTTAAGAATAAGAATTAAGTGAGTTTAGAAGAACTGTTAGCTCAAATAAGGTGTAATAAAGATAAATAAAAAATAAAAAAATGTGTATTTTTTTTAACAATTAATAAGCGAATGTAATTAACTTGCATACCAAATTCGTAGAATCAAGCTAATTTTATAGATTATTAAAAATTGTAAAAATTTAAAATTGTGAATATTTTTTTTACAATAAATGATATTTTTAATTTTAATTAAAAATATTATCAAATAAATTTTTTAATTTATATAATAAAATAATTCTCAGGTTTTGTCAATTTCCAGCCACAATTCTACAAGTTTAAATTATTTTATTTTGCACAACAAATCAATTAAGACTTTTTGTTATTTTTTCAAAGCAACTAAAATGTTAATTAAATCAAAATTATATATTTTCATATTTTCATTGAACAAAAAAAAAAAATAATTGATTTAAATACTTTTAAAACTATTTGTTTAATTGATAAAAAACTACTGATAAATTTTTTCTGTGTAGTCGGCCATTGAATTTGTCGCGCAAAAGAGCCATTTTTTCGTTAGACATATCTTCCAATTCGGGCCTTGAAAAGTTCGTTATCATCTCACGATAGCGAACACCATTCACAGTAACTGCCCTAATTTTAGAAAAAATACGGCCCGAAGATGACGCCAGCCCATAAACCGCACCAAACAGTCACTCTTTGTGACTGCATTGGTTTTTCGCAAATCGCTCTTGGATTATCGTTCGCCCAATTGCACATTGTAAGCATGTAAATGCAATTTTTTATGTATAATGTTCATTAACGACGATCGTGGGATGTGCATTTGTTGGGCAGGACGACGAGTTGAGGTGAACGGCTCTTCAGCAACACTATCGCGAACACTAGCAATATTTTCTGCAGTACGAGCATGCACTGCTGTTTTCACATCTCCTACAAACCCGGTTTGCTCAAATTTTATTTTATTAAATTGACGGAAAAAATCACAAAGTGCGGGTGGAATGTTCTAGAAGACTTTTGGTATTATTATAAAATTTAGACAATTTATCTTAAGTTATGCAGATGTTATTTAAAGATTGATATGTAGATTTATAATAAAAAATACAAATAATTCATATATCTTTATGTTTAAAGTTCTTCTTCTTCTTCTTCTTCTTACCTGATCATTCATTGTTGAAATTTCATTATCACCCAGACTGGCGTCACTAAAAGCCCTGGTTGAATCACTAGAATACAAGGGATCGCCTCCGACTACTTCTAGAATGAAGTACTGAGATAGACCACCATCATTGCCAGCCACACACACAACCTCTAAAACAGTATCGTTACGTATTTCACAGGATTTTGGAGCTTCTGGGGGATCTGGAAATTTAACATGTACACAAAAAAAATTCAAGACAAACAGTAAAAAAAAGTACTTACTTGCTGGTAGTATATGTACTAAACACGGTGTGGTTTGTCGACCCACTGCATTACTGGCCCAACAGGCCAGGGTTATTAATTCCGAATCTGTTTGGGGCAGGTAGGTTACAGTGCTAACTAAACCATTCGATTGTATTCTTGAATTGAGTACCTTAAAAATAAAAAAAGGAATAATGTAAATAAAAAATTCTCTTAATTGTTTCCTGCATATCGTTAGCAAAAGTGCAAAAAGACGTAAGTAACAAAAATACAATTTTACAGTAGATGCAACAAATTTTGTAAAATGAAAACTATAAACATGTAAGAAGCAATGCATGTTTTTCCATGGAATTCTTCAAACAATTTTCCAGGAAAATCATTTCATTATATTTTGTTAGAAACAAAATGTGTAACTACGGCGTTTTGTGTGTATCAAGTTAACACACTTGTAATTACGTCTCTTTGTTTTTGGTAAGTAAAAGCGTAATTTTCGATCGCAGAAATTAAAAATGTTTTGAAAACCTGTAGTTTAATGGCATTCATTATAATCAATCAAAAACTCAATTTTTAATTTTTTTGTTAGTTACGCCTTTTTGTATTCAAGCTAACGATATGTGTGTTGGCAATGTATTTACAACTACATTGCCAGCTCGCTAATCCGAAGGTGTGTAATCCGAATTATCCAGTAATTCGAATTGAATTTATGACGTTCTACATACTCTATAGTTCGCATTGATTGCAAGTTCGCTAAACTGAATTTTTATTTATTTTATTTTTCTGCTTTTTCTGTGCAAACCTTGAAAATTTGCAACTAATTTTACCGCAATAATGACGTGGGAATTTTGAAGAGGAAATTCTTAGCTGGATTATTAATTATTATCACAAATTATGTATGTTAAAAAAAAAACATAACATTAAAAAAAAGCTTTACTGCCGGATTTATTAAAAACTAAATTTTTCTTGAAATATATTTTCAGAAAAATTTGTATAGAAATTTTGTTTGAAAATACGTTTGATACGAATTCATACATGGTGGTCTTATTTAGAAAACGTATACAACACTGACACATATTTTAACGTTGGGTCAAATATTGAAACAAATATTTAATTTTATTTTTAATTTTAAATTGTGTGCTTTAAAATATAATAACTTAAAAAAAAATGAAATTTTATAATTTAAAGCGAAAATTATAGAATTTAGTAAAGATTCCCCAGAACCAACAGAACGGTACACCATTTTGACACAAGGTACGTTATCAGCAGTTGCTTACGTAGCAAGATAAGGTCACCGGTGTAAATTCGTCTTGGTTTAATATCTAAATTATTTTTTAGAATACGAAACTTAATTTATTCATTCTTGATTAATAAAAATAAAATAAATTTGTTTGAAAATCCTGGCCTGTGTTTTATTTTCGGATATAGTGAATAATCATTCATAATAACAGCACATCCAGTAATCCGAATATCTCTTTAATCCGAATCAGGGTCTGCAATCATTAATTCGAATTAGCGAGCTGGCACTCTATATGTATTTAGTTACTTTGTTGACCTGCTAAGCTATGTATTTTTATATACATATGCACATAGATTTATATGTCTATTTAAAAGCACTTGGTTTTTTACATTATCGTTTTTGACTTTTGTTAATGAATAACAAGGAAACGTGTGCCGAAGCATTTATACCCTTCACCATAGTATTGAAAAGACAATTGCTCTTTAGCTCATAACTTATAAAAATATTTTGCCCCTATTACGGTTTACAACTTTACTCCAGTTCAGTTGAAATTTTGCAGTTTTTGTATTACAGTTTCAAACCCTGTTATAGTGCGGTTAACCAAAAAATTCAAAAAATTACAACTCATCGCTAGCAGTTGTTTTAATTTTAACTTAAGCTGTAAACCGTAATAGGTGCATTTATGTCTAAAGCATATTGGAATGGGCGCTAGGCAAAAAAAATAAGTCAAATTCGATAGTGTTTAAAATCTTACAAATCTCAAATAAATTATATAATAGAGCCCGATTTCATCGCACTAAAACCCTTAGTTTTGAAGGAAATTGTGGCAATAATGAACCGACTTCACTCATTTTCAATATTTAGTAGTACCAAATATTAAGCTGAGCCAAAATTTAGTTCTCTTAGTTCATACCCAGTAAAAAAAATTTGGGTTTTTTGAAGCACTTTAGAGAAAAAGCACATAATCGAGTGCTTCAATAAGAGAGCTTTTTTATAGCAGTTAATGATAAAGAATAAAATATAGAAAAAAGCTGCTATTTTATTGCTGACAACGATGAGGTTTTAAAACGAAAAAAATACAAATATATAATTTTTTACGAAAATTATTGAAACAATGCATTTAAGCAATTAAAAGCAAAAAATCAATGAATATGGAAATATAGCTATCCCTTAAAAAAGCGCTTTAGGAGTGCTTTGTTTGCATGTTAAAAAAGCGCTTATTGTCAGCAGTAAATAGTCCTCCAAACCGGGAACACTCCATACAAAAATCAGGCATCTTATCAGCATGTTTGAAGCGATTTGAGGTACATACATAAAACCTGCTCCTTTTGAAGCACATTTTTTACTGGGTAAGTATGTCTTTTGGGATTAATAAAGAAGTTATTTGTATTCAACTCGGTTAATTATGAGGCGATTTTCTAATTTTCCCTGTTAGTACATCACCAAGTTAATTTCAGGAAAAAGTTAAGGTATATGGATAAACATTAGAGGCATTCGGATTTTTTGCTCATATCTCTGGTATTTGGGGATACATCCGGCAACAGTAGCGACACATTCTGGATTAGACTAAATTAAATAAATCTATATAACAACCCTGTTGCCATCGTAAATATAGTCTTTGGAAGACTTATTTAAGCACACAGACACATAGAGTGTCAGGCGGAAATAGTTTAATCAACTTCGCTACTCCTTAAGACAAAGGACATATCGCTCATTTATGGCATCGTAGTCTTGTCTCAAAAAAATTATCTTATACTGAACAGAAGATATACCAAAATATATTGTAATTTATCAGTTTATAAAACTTAATTTTGAAAATTGGATTCGCATTTTGCGAAATTTTTTATTTTGAGAAATGACTACGTTGCAATAAAGGAGCGATATAAACGTTACTGGGTCTAAGCACAATATTAAAGAAAGCAAAAATTAAGTGATAAACTTGTAAGTACTCTTTCCATCTTTGGCGGGGAGTATAATAATGACCTGTTTCGTTTTTTTTCTGTCGTTTCAACTTTTACTTTTTTGACAATAAAAGGACATGTAAGAAGTTTCCAGAAAATACAATCATATGAGAGGTATCTTAATGCAGTTTCAAAAACATATCGTTGCATATCGTTGTTCATGGCTTGACAGTGGCTATATTTTTGCTCTGGGTGACTTTTTATACCAACAACAAATTCTGGGCCCTACCTATGGCATGTCGGATTCTTCCGCCTAATGTCCAATTTTTTCACGTGCCAAGGAAGTTTTTCTTAAACTTAAATTAAGCTTCTTATTTTCTTCTTCGCAGACATATTACATTAAAACAGGAAGAACCTAATATAATACAAAATTTCCACCAGTGACCATAAAGGCTATATTAGGGGGCGTGGCAAAATAATTTTCTTTTTCTGAATGAGATTTAGTAAAAAATACATTTACAATAAATCGGGAGTCTTGTGTTTAAATTTCTTTTAAATAAAAACATAACAAAAAAAAATTATGTACAAACCCCACTATTGTAAGTAACGAAGTGAAAAGTTTAATGCCTAAAATCGAACTAATGCCATGTTCGCACGGTGCTTTGGATTACTTTGCTCTCTGTTTTTATTACTTATTTGAATTACGATGTTCGCACGTCATTATCCTAATCGGTTTTTACAGTTCTTCTTCATTTTTTTATTAATTTTGTTTGTTGCTAAATTTAATTGTTTGTCTGCGGTTACTTGCATTATTAAGAATGAAAATAAACGTAAGTTAAAAATATTATTTCAAAGAAACACATTCTTATAAAATATTTATTTTCCTAGTAAATAGAAAAGCTGTTAGCAAATGGACTCAATGTAGCGTTTATGTTATATTTTGTTTGTTTTTTAGTGCTTTGGCAGCTGCTGATGGAAAAAACCAATAAAAATTAGAGATCACATTGATTTTAAAGTAATCTACAGAGTAATACAAATTGAAATACGTACAAATGAGATAATTAGGCTGTGAATTACGAATGAGAGAGTGAATAAGGAAAAAAACATGGTATAAACGAAACATTTATGACTTAGCCTGTGTTTATAGTTTACAACCATTTCTATTCAATTCCAGAACATTCTGTTCGATGCCAGAACATTCTGTTCGATATTTTTTAAAATAACTATTATATATCTTAATCTAAAGTCTACTTCTAGGCGAAACAAACATTGTTTTCCAATTACTAGAGAGCTCCGTACAGTGGTGTTCATAATAATTTTAACTAATATGACATAAGAGTATATTTTACAAGATAACTTCTAGCTAAAACTATAAATATTTCTTGCATTAATCTAATTTTATTGAAGTTTTTAATATAAATTTTCATATTATTCGAATGTGTATTCTAAGTCAAATTACAATCCTCAAAAGCTTTTACACTTTAAAAGTCTTATTCCTTCAATATTTTTCCAGGAATATTTTATCAGAATTTTTGTTTGTATATTTCTGTTACGAGGCTTACTTTAGCTATCCTTTGGCTAGCAATGAAGTAAACTGTAGAGAAAATTTATAAAACTGTTAGATACCAGCAGGCCTTCGTCAGCATTCTTTGCATACTATAACTGGATAGTGCCTATTGTAAATTTTATGTATTTAACTTAATTATTTTAACAAATGGGTTCTAACAATTTATTTCTCATGGCGAGTAAGCCTCCTAACAGAAATATTCAAACGAAAATTCTGATAGTGCATAGAAAATATTCCTGAAAAATATTGAAGGAATAGGACTATTAAAGTATAAAGCTTTTAAAAATGTAATTTGGCTTAGACTACACATTCGAATAATATGAACATTTATAAAATAAATGTTACTCACTATGAGAAATCAAAAGTTTTTAATATTTTAAGTAGGCTTAAGTTCGTTAAATTTAATTTTCATTAATATATTTTTAGTGGAGGAAGAAATATGAAATGAATAAAGCATTTTTGAACATTTTTTTCTTGACTGAACATGGGATTGAACTCGGGCGAATTTCCTAGTTTCGAGAACAACCACATTATCATCATCAGAATTATTTGCCGTTCTACCCTTTGCACAACAGCGGTGCCTCTCTGTCGACAGTCAAACATCAATCTTTAATAATGGTGCATCGAAATTTGCTGTTATTGATTGTCCATTTTAAATTTTATTTTCCGTACTTCTACTTTTTGCCTTGAAGTCTCAAGTACATTTGATTTTATGTTTTTACCCTTTTTGTCTTTTTCATTGACTTTTCCTTCACTGAAATATTTTAATGAAAATTTAATTTAAAAAACTTAAGCCAAATTTAAATATCAAAAACTTTAATTTACAACCAACAGTTGAATGGAAAAATCACAATTCTTATAAATCTAATTTCGTAATAATCAAATAATCCAATTTATTTATGTACATAAATTTCTATAAAAAGGGGATTTAATTCCAAAAATTATATATCATATTATAACTTTAATTAAAACAAAGAAATGTTATTCTTATGTGAGGAAAAATTCGTTAAGCGGATAAGTCAAAGAAATATATACCGAAGATTGACATAACTGTAATCTTTGTATATTTTTTACTGAAATAAGCCTAGCGTGTGCTAGTTAATTATATTGTAAAGTTCTGAAATGGAATATCTATAGCTTTAATATTTTCGAACATGCTTATCGCACTGAGTATAATCTTAGGCGCTTTTTTTATAGGCTGGTTTGTTAAATTTGTACACTTTTTTTTTATAATATGTATTATAAGGACAGCGTTGATTAATTTTTGCTTATAAAAATTTCTTACTTTTTTTTAATTTAATTTAATTTAATTAATTTTCGTCAAATTTAGTATTTTCTAGAGCTCAAAACAAACAATCGAAAAAAATCCATTAAAAAAAAAAATAATTTTCTTGTAACCAAAAAAGAAAATATTCTTTATAAAATCATAAAAGCCAACTCTATAATAATTTTCACAATGGTTTTATACCATCTATCATTTGCGTATGCCTTAAATTCATGTAGCCAACTTCAGATCCCGTGTACACTGGCATCAGATATTTATTGAAAACTAACATTAAATGAAATTTATCCATATCGATTGGCAAGTGCCTAAACCATTAAGTATTTACCAAATGAAAAAAAGAGAAAATTACATGCAGCCTTAAATGACACAATACATTTACAAGTTACTCTCACAAGAGTTTGAGTTTTGTTAAAGGTTCTTTGTATGTGTGTGTGCAAAAGTCATAATGTTTTTCATGATTTCATATACTTTACACATCCAAACATATAAGCACATGTATGTTTAAGTTTAATACAATACAACTTGATCATCTTTGAAAGATGACGACCGACCATTTTCGATACATTATAAATAATTTATAAAATTCGATTAACTGTTTGGTAAAGCAAGTCACGTATTTGAAATTTTGTCTCTGGTGGTAAAAAAAAACTCTTAAGCATGCACAGAAAACAATTGTATTTTTTTCTAAATTTAACAAAAGTGATGTGTAATTTTTCTTTTCCCTCCCTCTTGTCATCTGCAAAAAAACTTATACAGAATCGATTCTTGTAAAATTATTAGATTAAAGTTTTCTAAATCCAAATTTCAACAAAAGTCTGAAATCTCTATCTCTTTCAGATGTGAGACAAATGTTAACCAATATTTCATGAGGTTGAAACGTTTATGGGTATGTGTGGTAAGGACTTGTATGTGTTGGAAAATTCATGTTCTCTATGCTGTGTTATTGTTTAAAGGTAACATTTAGTAAAATGCTGTATTCCTAGGAGAAAAATATAATACACTTAAACGAAAACGTATGAAGTAAAGGCAAATGTTTATGCCAGTAAGACAAACAGACATCATTCTTGACAGCTTATAAAGAAAAAAAAGGCAAATTTTCGAATAAATGTTTAAGCTTCAAAATCGAAAGTTTAACTTTTAAACGTTTTATAAAGAATGTATTATTTCAACTGGAAAAGCGGGTTATTTAAAATTTAAATTTAAAGAAGTGAAAGGTTTTTATTTTTCTATTGAAATAGTTTATTTTTAACTAAAAACTGTGTTTTTTTAGAATTAAGTTTTTGTTTTGCTGTTTATAAAAAAAGGATATATAATTTTTTTTATTTAATTAAGTCTATGGATACAATCGTTACAGACTACATATTAAATTTAACAATTTTTCTTAACATAACTGCAGTTACATGTTTAACACAACATCAACATTTAAAGAAAAATCTATAAAGTTAAACATTTCATTAAAACAACAACATAATTTCTTAAACGGATCTGCCATCTCTTAATTTGTTCGAAAAGTGTTAACATAAAGAGGGTGATTGAATAGTAATGTGCGTTGGGGAACATTCAATGATATTTTCTTTCCTTAACAACTTCTTACTACCAAAACATATGCACCTGCGTTTCCCACGAAATAAGGCAAGATATCTACATTGATTGCCCAGATATCGCAGAAGTTATGGATGCTGTGATTTACCTAAGTGCGCACTCACAATATTCTGTACATAAAATTAACTGAAATTGTAATATAAAATAAATGAAAGTTCAATTAAAAACCGGTCTACCTATTTTTCATTTATTTTTAACAAAAAGTTCATTTAATTTTTACTGTCAAAAATTCAACACCATATTCCGTAAAATCAAATAAATATTCAGTTATTTTGTAAAATTTTACTGTCAAAAATTCAACACCATATTCAGTAAAAACGATTAAATATTCAGTTATTTATTAAAATTTTACTATAAATTTTTAACTGTCAAATTGACCCCATATTCAGTAAAAACAATTAAATATTCAGTTATTTTATTAAATTTTCGTTTACTCCACAAAAGAGCCGAATTTCTAAAAAATACCAGACAGACACCTGTCCGCTTGTTTTTCTTATAAGCGAGAAAGGGAGAATATTTTTATTTACTTACCCAGTTACACACGTTTGTTTTACTTTTGTTGTACTGACCACGTTGTTTACAGAAGAACTCTCAATTATAAGACACCAGCAGCATGACCGATATGGCTTCGCAATTATTTTACTTTTAAAATTTGATGTATTTAACTAAATTATTTTAACAAACAGAAAATGGGTATTGCTTACACAAAACAAGCAATTCATTTTTTATAGATAAGTAAAAATTAATTTTTGGTAGTAAAATTATTTAAAATAACTGAATATTTAATTGTTTTTACTGAATATGGTGTTGAATTTTTGACAGTAAAATTTTATAAAATAACTGCATATTTATTTGTTTTTACGGAATATGTAGTTAATTTTTTGACAATTAATTTATAAAAGATAACTGAATATTGATTTGTTTTTACGGAATTCGCGGTTGAATTTTTGACATTAAAAATTAAATGAACTTTTCGTTGCTTTAAATTACATTTTCATTTAATTTTACATAAAGAAGAATTTAACTTAATCAACGGACAAAATTAACTGCAACTGAAAATCCGTATTAATATGCACTTAGTTTTTTGAATAACTGTTAGAATCAGTTAAAAATAAATTTGCTTGGGATTTTAAATGTTTATTTATTTAAAAATGACTGAACGGAATATTTCTTAAATAAACTACAGTCCGTTACTGTAATAATATTGTGAGTGCGGTTGACCACATATCACTGGAGACGCATAGAGTCGACCCACATACTACAGCGAACAAACTGCTTCCCCTTACCCAGAACTTCTGGCTCACGCACATGAACTGGATTCAAAAGAAGGTTTTATAATAAATATCCCCAAAAAGGGTGACCTGACAAACTGTAAGAACTGGCGAGGCAAATCATTAACCGGAGAACTTCTCTCTTCACTTTACCTGTTGTTTATCGATTTGGAGAAAGAATTTGATACCCTCAACGAAAACGCAATATTGAGTGCAAATACAACACCGTGATATTAACTGTCCTGTTGTCCACAATAACGCTCTGAGCAGTAGTTTTATTGGTGAATATGGAGTCCGCCAGGGCAGCGTGTTGTCTCTCTTGCTTTCTGGCATCATGCTAGATGTTGAAGTTCGTAATGCTTCTACAGCTAATAGAGCTATCAACTGGAGCCTTAACTAACAACTCGAGAGCTTCGAGTTTGCAGATACCTGCCTCCATTAACACAGCTATAAGGATATGGCATCTAAACTAAAATGTTTCGAAACAAGGCATAATAGCTAAACGTGAACAACAGTTAGGTCTAAAAATAAACGTAAATAACAGTAAGGTAATGCGCTACAATACAGGAAACACCAACAGGTTTTACATAGAGAACACAGAACTAAAAGAAGTATCGTAATTTTGCCACCAGCATCTTAATACCGAATCTCAAAAGACAAGCAAGCATTCGGTAACTTTCGGTCAGTATGGAAATCATCTACCATTTCCAAGAACAATAAGATCAGTATCTTTAACTCATGTGTCAAGTCTGTGCACCTCTATACATGCGAGACGTAAAATACAACAGAAAACGACGAAGCTCTCTAAAAGTTTTTGCTAATCGATGTCTCCGAAGAACATTTTCTGGCCTAACACCACATGTAATACGGAGACCGCAAATAGCGCTGGATTGGTCACATGCTGCGCTGGCCTTTAGACGACACAACTTAAATTGGCATTGACTGGAACCCATGGTAGGACACGTATTCCAAGCAGACCGTTACACACCTGGCGTCGGCAACTGAACATAGATGTCGGTCGTAGTGATCTAAGCTAGAGAAAAGTAAAACAAATATTGTTTTCAACCGATTTAAAAATTTTTTTTGTTGGAAAGTTATTCAAATTAACTTTCTGATTGGTAAATATACAAAATATTGCCACTAGAAGGCGCAAAATTCATTTTTTTTTTGAAAAATGCACTAAAGTGACAGGTTCCATTCAAATAAAATAAGAGAACTAGAACTGGTCTCTAGCACCAAAGAATCTATCACGGGACACTTTGATGTCAGTTCGCTTCCTTCTACGGTGTTCACATAAAAATTGGTGACGATAACTTTTACGAAAGCTAAATTTTTTGTATAATTCGATTTGTAAATTTCACTAATAAAAATGTTTTAATTCGGACTCAAATTAAGAATTCTGGATAATTTTGCCCTACTTTGGGATCCTATGGCGGCCCTTCTGATATGTCTTTAGAAACCAAATCCAAAACTTAAACTCGAATAAAAGTCCTTAACTCCCCCCTCAATTTTATTCCGATCGCACTAATCGTTTACAAAAACCAGAATTATTACAATTTTGTTTTTCAACATTTCCGACTGTGCAAAGGGCAATCTTGAGTTTGAAGAGTGTTTGCTGTTTGAATTAAGTTTTTTGGGCTTTTGTGTATTCTGACACTTGCAGCAAAATGGTATTTGCGGCCGCATTTCGCCGATAACTCGCTGAATGTTGATAGACAAGTGACTTATCATAACCCAAAAGGAAATAATCCAATGGGGTTAAATCACACGATCTTGCGAAATTACGTGAAATTATTTTTTCATCAAAAGTTTCTTTAAGTAAATCAAGTGGAGCGGGCAAGTGGCTTCGTCTTGTTTGAACCACATATCAGCAAAATAAATGCCAAGTAATTGAGGTACGTAAAACTTTCGAATTAAGTTCCCATACCGTTTACCATTGACAGTAACATTCTGATCATCATCGTTTTTTCAAGACAAACGGGTGAATGCCTCCACCATCCCATAAAGCGCATCAAACAGTTATTTTTCTGTGGATGTAATGGTGTTTCGAAAAAAGCTTGTTTATGGTTTTTTTTTAATGTTTGCAATAGTGACAAAATGAAATAAATTCTATACAAAAGTAAAGAATAACTCGAAAAATAAAGTGGTCACTCTAAATCCAATAAGGCGACACAAACAAGATGGCGGACTAATTATTTTTAATGCACTTTTACAATATGGGTATGAAATTAAAGGGCTTGCTAAGAATAACTCGAACAATAAAAAGGTCACTCTAAATAAAATATATGGGACACACACAACATGGCGGACTTGCTACTTTTAATGCACTTTTACAATATGGGTATCAAATGAGAGGGCTTGCTAAGAATAACTCGAAAAATAAAGTAGTCGGACTAGTTCTTTTTAATGCACTTCTACAATATGCGTATCAACTGAAAGTATGGAACGTGCTTGCTAAGAAAAACTCGAAAAATAAAGTGACATCACTCTAGATACAATATGCCGGGCTAAGTTTTTAATGATTGCTGAGAACACGAATGCGACCTTTAAAAAAATTAAAAGTAAAAATTCTTTTTAAAAAGGAGCTATTTTTTAAATGCGTTAAAAAGTTGAAAATAAATTATAAGTAAAAAACCTTTTTAAAAACAAGCTTTTATTTAAATGCGCTAAATAGAAAAAAATATTTGTTTGCTTTTAAACTTTTACCATCAACTTATAACGTCACTACACAATTTATATGATATAAAAGCTTCTAGCGAAAAAGCTTGTTTTTTAAAAAGGTTTTTTACTTATAATCAAGGCGAATTTATTACAGGTGGTCTTAAAAGCCCTGCTGATATTAGCTAAAATCACTGTTGGATATCAACATTTTTTTTTATTCTCTTTGTTTCTGTTTTGGTTTATTTCTGTTTTTGACATTGTACAATGATTTTACAAAAACAAATTGCTTGTGGTTTTTGTACGAGTTGTACTTGTTGTAGTACCGAGATTACCTGGGATGAATTCGCCTTGCTTATAATTTATTTTTATTATCAAAAATAATGATAATAAAAGCAAAATATCAAGAAATTTAAATTTTAAATAAGATACAAGTTTACAGTTTTTCCTTTTTTTTTTAGTAGATGCCAACGTAAGCGACCATTGCATGCATTTTGTCGTCAAAGCAATTTAAAACACGACAAAATGCATGCAATGGTCACTTACGTTGTCCTCAATAAATTATTATTTAGGACAATTTAAAAAAAATGTCTCCAGAAAGTCGTAAAAACGATTTTAAACACGACTAAATTATCGTTTTGTCGTCATCAATGTTATATAGGCGTCAAAGTTAAAATTGTCCTGAATACATCGTTGACGACATTGACGTCTATGACCACTTTGGCAACTGGGCAGTTTATAATATTATTACTCATACCCAACAAAAAAATTTAAATCCAACGTTTTGTTTTGCTTTGTTTAAAAATAATTTATTTAACTTGCTGCCTATTGATTTCAAATTATTTACAGATTTTAATGACTGCAAAAAATCATGTGAGTATGTGCCATTGTTTGTTAATGTAGGCTTCAATATGAAAAAAGGATACATCTTGGATTTAGCGATGAACTTCAGCTTTTGTAACTTTTTAGAACTTAAAATAACCTTTCACGATAACAATACAAAATTATGCAATGTGTACTTGTTTTTCCAAGCTCTGGCAAGAAGACGATGATAAAAGAAAAAAAGTCATAGTTAATATCCATATTGTGTCAAGGGTCATGCACATTTTCCTTTTCAATAGAAAAACTCTCAAAGATGGTTTTATATTAAGTACTTAAGTAAAGCAAAATGAATTGAAGAGGTCAGTTTTATAAATTTTATATCAGTTTTTTTTCTTGCCATAAAGAAATGAATTTCTTTTTGTGACTTTAGGGAGATGTAGTACAACATGTGTGTTACTTTCCCATAAATATAGAAGTGCCTGGTCATACAGTATCTTTTCTTGTTTTTTTTCGTAACTTTATGTGCCAAAATAAACTATAAAATTAATAAAAAAAAAAAAATAAACAAACTTGTTTTCTTTGGCTGCCTTCATAACTCTAAGAGCAAGCAAGTGAGTGTATTGTATGTACTTACTGGTGACACATTTCTGGTATTATTATATGTCCAACTAAATTTTACTGAATCCGGTGGATCGGCATCAACTTCACATTTAACCGGTATCGAGTGCATATTTATAGCGCCAATGGATGTTTGTTCAGTGCCTGGTTTGCAACGTGGTGAATCTGTAAAAGAAAGCAAGAAATTTTCAAAAGGATTTTTATTTTTGTGCATGTGTGGGTAAGGAACAAAAAGAGAAATGAGGGTACATTTAATATTATCAGGATTCGTATTCTCTTTTATTTATTTGCTGCATTTTGGTTTTTGTGGCATTTTACTAGTTTGTTTTTTCATATATAATTTTCTACATTCGTACATACATTCATATGTGTGTATATAGTTGCAGTTTTGTTTCCTTAGTTATTCTGGTTAAGAGGAGAATGAAAACAATTGGTATAGCCTTGAGCATAGCAATTAACTTGGTCTACTTCAAGTGTAAAGAGAATATATCAATGTTTGTTCTTATGAAAACACATACAAATGTTAATGTTCATATGTATACATGCATGCTTCAACATACATGTAAAATTAATTTTTTTTTTAAATAAGTTAGAAAGCATGTATTTCAAACGTATTACAAAAAGGCGATATTTGTTTTTATTAAAAAAAAAAAAATGGTTTCGAAATACCAAAAAATTTCTTTTTTGCAAGAAGTATTTTTTCAAAAAATTTTATATATTTAAAAAAAAAAATATTCCTACACTCACAATATTATTACAGTAACGGACTGTTGTTTATTTAAGAAATATTCCGTTCAGTCATTTTTAAATAAATAAACATTTAAAATTCCAAGCAAATTTATTTTTAACTGATTCTAACAGTTATTCAAAAAACTAAGTGCATATTAATACGGATTTTCAGTTGCAGTTATTATTGTCCGTTGATTGAGTTAAATTCTTCTTTATGTTAAAGTAAATAAAAGTGTAATTTAAAGCAACGAAAAGTTCATTTAATTTCTACTGTCAAAAATTCAACCGCGAATTCCGTAAAAACAAATAAATATGAAGTTATTTTATACAATTTTACTGTCAAAAATTCAACACCATATTCAGTAAAAACGATTAAATATTCAGTTATTTATTAAAATTTTACTGTCAATTTTTTACTGTCAAATTGACCCCATATTCAGTAAAAACAATTAAATATTCAGTTATTTTATATAATTTTACTACCAAAAATTAATTTTTACTTATCTATAAAAAATGAATTGCTTGTTTTGTGTAAGCAATTCCCAGTTTCTATTTGTTAAAATAATTTAGTTAAATACATCAAATTTTAAAAGTAAGATAATTGCGAGAGTTCTTCTGTAAACAACGTGGTCAGTACAACAAAAGTAAAACAAACGTGTGTAACTGGGTAAGTAAATAAAAATATACTCCCTCTCTCGCTTATAAGAAAAACAAGCGGACAGGTGTCTGTCTGGTATTTTTAGAAATTCGGCTCTTTTGTGGAGTAAACGAAAATTTAATAAAATAACTGAATATTTAATTGTTTTTACTGAATATGGGGTCAATTTGACAGTAAAAAATTTACAGTAAAATTTTAATAAATAACTGAATATTTAAACGTTTTTACTGAATATGGTATTGAATTTTTGACAGTAAAATTTTACAAAATACATAACTGAATATTTATTTGATTTTACGGAATATGGTGTTGAATTTTTGACAGTAAAAATTAAATGAACTTTTTGTTAAAAATAAATGAAAAATAGGTAGACCGGTTTTTAATTGAACTTTCATTTATTTTATATTACAATTTCAGTCAATTTTACGTACAGAATGTACTAACAGAGTCGCGGTCTTTCCTGCCTAGAATTTCTGTGGTAGTTGTCATCTAATGACTTTCTTTCTGGACCGTTCGATTCCATTTGACTGACATGCCCTAACCAGACGTGTATGATCTCCGTTATGCAGTTAGGCGTATTAATTTAACGAAGGATCTTTCTCTCGATTACGCCTGCTTAGCACTGCTTCGTCAGCCTTTCAAAATGCCGATGTCTTGGAGTCATGTAGCAGCCCAGGTAATCGTAGTATTAGTGTATTGTAGAGTGTATAGTTCGTCTTTCGCTAGAGGGCTCTGTTCTTAAGCTATTTACCAAGACAGATATAGCATCCATTTGCAAGGATGACCCTTCGTCTTATTTTGGTTTATTTTGGATCCGAAATATATAAATTCGTCGACATTGCAATTGATTGCTAAAACAATTTTGCGTTCATCTTTCGTCGCGGCACCCCTCTAGCAGTTGCAAACATCATCTTAGTCTTGCTCTCATTAACTACCAGATCTGTATTAGACGTATCTTTCTCAATTTGTAAAAATGTACCAATTACAACTCGTTTAATCCTACCGCTTTGCGTGTTAAATGTACTTGTTTTTGTAAACTTTGCGTTTTCCAAAACTTTTACCAAAAAATGAGTCGAAACGAAAAACTGTCGAACAAAAACGAAAATTTGTGTAAAATGTTTCGCTTTTTGAGTCGGTTTGACAGTGACTCTTTACATTTAATGAATCAGAAGTAAAAGCAACAGTTTTTTTTTTGGCCATTTACAAATTTAGAGGTGTAAAAATTACAGTTTTTCTACTTTGAGTGGAGTTTTCTAAACGCTGGAAGATATTACATGATAGGAATAAGTGGTTCGCAGAGGTCACTTCCTATATTAACTGACCATTTCGTTACACTTAGCATCATTATACAAAGGCAAATAAGTAAGTAATTAATTTATTTATTTAATTATTTATTTATTTCATTCATAGTAATACATAAAAGCCTCCTAGGCCAATTAACATATATTAAAAAGATATATTCCTGAATACAAATACAATTTAATTTTAACGCATAGTTATAAACATACTTCCCTTAAAACTAATAAAAAAAACTCATTCAATGGCTCCCCAGCCAAAAAACAAAAAAGTTATAAAAAAAGATCGTGTGGAAATGTAGTCCAATAAGAAGTAGTAAGACTAATTGTTTTATTTAAATATATCAAATAAGGAAAGGAAGAATTATTCTATAAAAATGACAAGTAATTTATCTTTGATTCAAGTGTCAAAAGCAGAGCTTTAATCGAAGAAAAGTTGGTACATGTATATCGATTTGTTTGTTGGGGGTCTTTTCCACTAATTGTCGCAAAGTAAAAATTTAATAGATTATTGGCTTATACGGTCTGACACAACAACTCGACGGGTTGTATCCGATCGGCTAGTTTGGGCTTCAAGATCTCCTAAGCAGTCTGAAATTTAAATCCAGCAAAAACCGTTCAGTAGAAAAAGCGTTGTTAGCTCTAATGTGGAACAACCTCTCCAAAAATCGATATTTTTGTAACAAAAACTTACATAAATTTGCACATAGTTTTGCACAAGTTCGTTTTATATGACTAGAAAAAATATTACTTTGTTTTATGAAGATCGGCCCATATAAAGCCTTCTCTTGGAAGACACATTAATACGCCTTTTTAAATTCCCAACAAATAAGTCTATTGCAGTAGAAATGTTCCTGCCATAGTTTTACACTACTAGAAATCATCCATCCAAATTTTAAAAGTCGTGGTCCGTAATTCACCATAAGCCCTTATATAAAGCGTGCTTTTTAAATAGACTAGGTTGCGCCTAAAACCGCAACGAATTAATAAACTGTGAGGTCAGGTTTAATTAATACCGGTTTTTAATTCTTTTCTATTTGTTAAAATAGTTGAGTTAAATACATTCAAGTTATAAAGTATCACTATCCAGTGTGACACAAAGAATGCTGACGAAGGCTGTAGCGGGCCAGAAAATGCATTACATTCTGCTGGTGTCTAATAATTGTAAATTTTTCTGTACATACAATATACCTCATTGGTTTCCAAAGGAAACCTAAGGTAAAATGTAACAAGAAAATACAATATAATAGTCTGATAGTGTATAAAGTAATTTCTGAAAAATTGAAGGAAAAAGACTATCACAAAAAAGCTTTATAAAATACATAACTGAAATTTAGCTCATAGAATAAATTCGAATAATAAAAAATGTTGAATTTAATTTTTTACACAAAAAAAAATGTACCTTATTAACAAAAATATTCCAAACTCTTTGAAACTACGTACTTTTTACAAGAAAAGTACCACGTAAGAATATTCGCTAAATTAAGTGAACAAATTATTCAAATTCGTTAAACAAGGTTTAAGTGTAAACAGCTAACAGTGCAAAAATTCATCTAAATTCCTGCATGCAGCTAAGGAAACGTATTTTAAAACTTCATTGTAAATATTTTTATTTAATATGTTTTGAAAACATAAATTTGTCTTTTTTCCAACTTCAAGTAAATGCACAACTCATGTATGATAAAAATCGGAAGTTATCCAAATTTCTAGCCTTAAGTAATGTTTAAAAATATAAAAAATTTTCTACAATAAAAACTTAATGCAAAATGAAATAATATGATTCATACGATGTGTTATTAAAAAAAAAAAAAACAAAAAAACTATAAAAATAAAGTATGTTTTTTCAATAGATTTTCTTATTTTTAACATTGATTGTATTCCGAGAACTAAGAAAACAGTAAAACTTGCTAAGCAATTGAATATTATATACGATTGTAGTTTAATAATTTTATTTTTATATTTTTCATGTGTATTATTTATGATTATTTTTGTTCAACATGAAAACACACTTAAGATTAAAACCATTAAAAAGTAGTATTTTTAAAGTTTTATGAGCTTCAAAACAAAGTACCAAAAACTTTTTGGGATATTTTTTAATTTTTTTTGTTATTTTTATAACTTGTTTTCTGAAACAAAAAAGAATTTGTTTTTATACTTTTCCAATAAATACACTTGTTGCTAAGAAGAAAAAATAAGAAGTTTTTACCTTAATAAAGTCCCAAGTTTTTTAGTTTTAAGGCGATTGCCAACAAAATTAAGTTGGTTTTTTTAGAGTTTCTTCAATGTTATTTTAATAGTTGTTGTTGAACAAAATTTTAAAGTGCCGTTATTATTTTTTTTGAAAAGCAAAAAAAATTGTAAAACAAAGGTGTTAAAAACTATGAAACTAACATAAAAATTATCAACGAAAAATTAAGACAACATGTCTTAAATATTACCAGTATTTGTAGAAATAATAAAAAAATAAAAAAGGAAAGAAAATAAATATATAATAAATAATAAGTAATCACCTCTATCGTGAATGGTTTTTTCCTCGTAATTTTTCCCCCATTCCCATATTTGCGATCATCAAAAACCCAAATGAAAAAAGGCAATTCAAAGGAGAATAGTAACGTGAAAAAATGTTCACGGGAAAATTCCCCTTATCGTGAAAAGTTTTTTCCCTCGTAATTTGTTCACGTTTCCCTTTGATTTTCTCACTTTATTTTTGCTAGGGAACAGAACGTGTTTGTAAGTACAGTCGAACTTCCATAACTCGAACTTCTCTAACTCGAATTTTCATTAACTCGAACTAATTAGGTTGACAGTAGCGTTAAGAGAATAAATAACATACAATTCTTCTTCCGTAACTCGAACTTCCACAACTCGAAGTTCTCCATAACTCGAAAGAAATACATACATACGAATTCTATAACTCGAATTTTTTGCTTGGTTTACTGGTTTATTGATTTTGCTTTTTTGTTTTGGTTTGTTTATTTTGTTTTCTTTTGCTTGTTTAGCTGGTTTGTATATTTTGCTTGCTTTTTTTTCGGGGAAATCCCTTTTTGTACATCATGTGCTTCTTGTTTTTTGCGTAAGTATCAGTACTTTGCATAAATGTCATTCGCCTTAGATGATAAATGTTATAATCGCATTTTATTTTATTATCATGGCAACTAAACGTGTTTTAAAATGTTTGTCAATTGAAGAAAAATACAAACTAATAAAAGATGTCGAAGGTGGATTAAAGAAAAAGGATGCAGCTGATAAATATGGTATCCCGGCTAGTACGGTCTCAACGATTTTTAATTTTTTCCAAACATTGAATTTATATTTAAATACGAATGACACTACAACTGATGAGCACTATAAGGCTTTAAACAAGTTAGAGTCATTTTTTACTGAAAAATAAAAAAAAAATGAAAATAAATTTTCAGCCACTAAATTCAAAATATTTTACTTCATTGTAGCTTTGTATGTAGTTTTCAGTAACTACCTGTTTTAAATAAAAAATTCAAACTATAGACACGTGCTTGCAATTGATTATTTTTTTAAAATTTTTTTTCTGTAACTCGAAGTCTCCGTAAGTCGAAGTTTTTTTTGGGATAATGATGATTCGAGTTATAGAAGTTCGACTGTAGTTCCTCCTATAAATCAAATATTAAGGGCTAGATCCGTTAATAAGGCACAAACCGATATATTTCTCAACAAAATGCAAAGCAAAAGGTCGTTTGCCTGCGGATTTGTGAAACTTTCGAAAGACGTAGGCAGAATTTTGGAAAATATTTTACTACATAAAATTTAAAAACTGCAAAAACCTAACGTTGTAATCAAACTATCCCAACTAAATATTTTTCTTTATTCTTTTCTTTAACGAGTTTATTTTTGAACAACAATTTCATTGATTTTTAATTTTTTCTAATCTTTCTTCTTTTTTATACATTCACTGGAACTGATAGCGTGAAAAATTTTTCACATCAGATTCACGATTGCTTTTTTCCCTTCGAGGGGAATGAAAATTTCATGGGAACAAAAATTCCACTTGTTATTCATGATAGGGGTGATTTAATTTGTGCAGGCTATCGAATTGCATCTAAATCAAAAGCAATTTGATTTAATAGTTAATTTTCAAAATATTTTTCAAAATATTTTCACTTAAAATATGCAATAGTTTTAAGTTTTTATTTCGATGCTTTTAGTTCTGCCAGAACTTTGGTACGTATGATTAATGACTTTTTTTTATTGTGTACCAAATATCGATCATACTTCATGACTTATAGTTTATTTGCATTCATGGATGAATAAAGATGAATTTAAAAAAAAGACAAGTAGCGTTTTATACATTCGATGATTGAATTTCAAAAGTAGGCAGTGTGAGCGATCTAAAGGCAACTATGAACATTTGTTACTTGCCAATGGTGGTCAAAAAAAATTGTTAAAATTAAACTATATGCAATATAAAGATTTTAAGGTTCTAAATTAAAATCTGTCTCAGTCTGTTTCTATCACATCAAGCAAATTTTTATGGGCAAGACTAATATTTCGCCCGAAATAGTTCGGTTATGCCAAAAACAATTAATCATAACAAGAGAACGATTTGTCCGATTTTGATCGGAATACCTGCAAATAATAAGCAATCTATGACGAAGAAAGCGTGTCCACTAAGTATTTCAAACTTTAGCTTTATTTTTCCTAAACTTTGTTGATTTACTAAACTTTATTTGTAAAAAGATTTATAGAAATTGTTAAATTATGTGTGATCTACCAAACGTTTTGCAAAAGCAAAAAATTTTTTAATAAAACTAGATGTTGGGTATAGGATGTTAATTATTTGATAAGTCTGAACATGTCGTTAGTGTACTTAACCGAAATAGAAGGTCTATATAAAAGGTGTTAACAAGATTGTAAAATTTACATTTTTAGTTCAAAATATACTTTTTAAAATAACTACTATAATGAAAAAAAAAGAAATATTCATTGAAGTTTCAACACATTATAACGATTGACACTTGTTTTGTTTTAGTTTTTGTTTTTTAACTGGTAAACGACTTATGCCTATTTCAGACTATGCGACATTCCTATTCTCTTTTGGGGTCATTTCGTATGAACGTACAAATTCAAATGTTAGATTTTTTTGTTTATAAGTTATTAGATATAAGACTATTTTCCAGACTTTTGAAATAAAGTAATTCCCTAAATCCTCTCCAGTTTGTGATTAGCCTTTTATCTGTTCGCTTTCTCCAGGAGAAAAAATGGAAAATCGACTAAATTTGCACAGCAGTGCTATTGTTGAAATTCTAAATAAAAGTGACTCAGATATTTGAACTGCTTTCATATAAAATAAAAATATAAAAAGTGAAGGTGGTATTGAATAGATTGGAGCTTTAGCTGAGAATATTATTTCAGTATCACCAGGTATACATTATGCGGTGTCCAGATGCCGTTTTGTCTAATTTTCTGTAATTTCCCCTCCGAGAGTAAAAAAAAAATAATCATTTTAACTACGACTAAATATGGTATAATAATGTGCTCAACAAACCAAGTGCTTTTCATATAAATTTTATTACATGTGATTGTGTAGGGATTGTGTTGTGAAAACAGAATATAAATGTGAAAGCAAATGAAAAGATTAAGAAAAATCTTGTGGGCATATGTAAATTGGTATATATTTACAATATTTTAGATCTTGTGTAACGTAAAGTGCCAATTATAACAATATTCTATTGTTGCGGAGGCAAAAAAGAAAACTTGCATATTTTGTTTGATGCATGTTGTGGTACTGCAATATTGCAATCCATTATGAGCAAGTGCTCTCCGTTTTGATGATGTTTTCAACAGAAGACAACAAAAAGTTATATAACTGTCATTATTAGCAACTACAAAAAAAAGGCCAAATGTTGTCTTTTATATACAGAAATTGGTTCTTCGTTGGATTCATGTGATGTAAATCGCAAAAACCAGATCTTTTAAGTCCGCTTGCTATGTGTCTATCATAAGTTAAACAGGACAGTAAAACCGAAAGTATTGACTCAACACCAAGCATCGGCATCAAAGTGTGTACCATCTACAAGCAGTGAAATAAAAATATTTGCTCCTAGGAAACGGGGAATTTGCAATTGATGTATATACAATTGTGATGCCAAATGAACTTTATGCAATAGATTTGTATGCAATTAAATCAAAAAACAACTGCTTCATCTTGCTGGACCAATAACAATTAGCCATAAATAGTTTTACTTAAATTTGTTCATGTACAAAATTAAAAAAATTGCCAAGGTTTCGTTTAAATGTGCTTAATTCCCTTTTCATACTATTGATAAACTTAAACTTATTGTAGATGGCATAAGCTATTCCTATGCGCATTTCACTGGTTGCTTAGGCCAAATCTTAGGACCCAAAATGGTCCATAACCTAAAGCGGCCCATACACCTGCAATATTATTGTATATGATATTCGCCATATTATTTCCATTTTGTCCTATATTATGCAATAAGTCGCACTATGTTTTCATTCATTCAATAAAAAGATGTACATAACCTATAGAAATAACATAAACAGCATTGTACAAAGTTGCCAACACATTTCACTTTCTTTTCGTTGTGCAATAAAAATCAAAAGTATTTTGATTGTTGCCAATATATTGTGCCATCATCGTATATGGCATACACATTGGCGATATAATTGTACAATACGGAAAACTGAGCAATTTTATTGCAAGTGTATGAGCCGCTTAAGATTTGTATTTTTAATTTTGTTCTGTTCAATTCCATCCTACAGAGCTAAAATCTTACTAAACATATCAAAATAGAAAAAACATGCACTAGCTGACGTTTCAAGTTGATATTGTAATCCATTGCAAGTTGAAATAAAAAATAAAAATAAATTTGGCCAAAATGGTCCAAACCTAACAACAAGGTAAACTAATAAAATCAGTGCTAAATAAGTAAAAAAAATAGTTTATTCTTACTTTACTTAACTTTACAAGACAAGTAAAAAAATAAAATAGAATATTTAAATTTTAACCCCCACATTCATAGAAAAAAATATTATCGACTTATGACAGGTTTATTGAAGAGATCTACTATAAAAATTTGTTTAGTTAACTTCTTATAAATCATAAGTATTTTTTATGAATATGGGGGTATATGTTTAGTTTGTTTTCTTGTTTCTTTATATTTTCAAACAGTCCAAAAGAGCAAGATACCTCATATGCCCATAATTCAAATAAAAATATTTTTAATTTGACCAGTGTTATAAATTAATCATGGTCAATAAATAAACATTTTTTCTCTCCCTAAATATTATATCGAAAATAATTTAGCAAATATTTGACTTGATTGAACAAATACACATACATAAACGTAACAGAATAAATAAAAGAAAACAAAATAACACATATATACCTCAACAAATAATAAAATAAAAAACAAAAACAATTGTAGCAATTTAAATTCATGAGAATTGTCTTAACAATAGATGGCGTCCGATTTCAAACAAATTCAACAAAAAAAAAAAAAAACACAAATAAATGAAACAGAGAATGAGTGAGCAAGTGAGTACAATCAAAGTACACATACCGCCATCAGTTTCTAAGGACACTTCTTGCAAACAATCATCAAAAAAGTAAAATAAGTACTGAATAAAAGTACTAAGAAAATCAATGAATTTGAATTTGTATTGGATTATGACTTCTTTTTGTCATAATATACCAATACAAAAACAAAATGTGATAAGCTGAATAAACACACACACACTTATTCCAGTACTTTTATATACTTAGGGCACTTATTTAAACAAAGCAAAAAATTATTACAGCGAATAAAACTGAAAAATAAAAATAAAATCTCAACATTTGCTTGTTTGTAGCTGATTTTTCGTTTTATTTACGTAAAGAATTTTTTGTTGTTGTTTGTATCGCATCAATTTCCGATTTCCTTATTTTTTATGATTTCATTTTTAACTGTTTTAGTTAGAGAGAGGGAGAAAGTGAGAGAAAACACAGTACTTTTAAGATATTTCTTTAGATTTGGTTGTTTTTAAAGTGTATGAATGAAAATTGTGCTATTGTTGTAAGAGAAAATAAAACAAGGACTATTTTTGGCTTGTTTGGTTTAAAAAAAAAAACCCCAACCAAGTGGGAAAAGATATTGTACTGAAAGAATAATTAAGGAAATAAAAAAGTGTAAAATTCACAGTGGTGTATAATAACGAAAATGTAGAGCAAAATAAACAACTAATCGGATTTTCGTGGAAACAAATTTACCTTAAGCTATGGTCACACTTAACAAATATTTGACGCCCCGTACGTCACCACTATTTGTATTAAATATTTCTTTGATTTTACAAAAAGTTGGCTTTATAAAACGACATTTAGCAGTATATAATTTACAATACAAATTGTAAAGAAAGAAAGTTTATGGTTTCTCTAGTGGGTACGGGTTTTTAAATTTTTTCGTCAAATATTTGCTAAGTGTTAACATAACTTTATGCTCTTGACTTTCTGATTATTGAATTTAAAAGACATACTGTTACAGAATAGATCACATATTTTTGATATCCCAGTAAATGTTGAAAAATTTTCTTTTTATAGTGCACACATTTCTACACATTAATAAAAAACTGAAGGCAACGTATTTGGCCTTAGCAATAGAAACCTTTATTTATTCTTAATCTTAATCTTAAAAAAATTATCTGATGAAACCAGTAAGCGACAAAAACTGTATTTATCGCAACTCGATTGAATTTTCTAAAAAACATTTACCGGTACCTTCTCTTCCACGTGGCCAGATGAACCTTCACAAATCAATTAAGACGTGAGCGTACAACTTAAAACCGTCATAGAATTAACTTCGTCGCTTAAAAAAATTTGACCCAATAAGCTTTGCAAGCTAACCGAAGCATTTTTTCTCGTATTTTCATATCATTTGAATAGCCTCATGCTTTCTTCTCAGCAACCTTTGCATAGGAAGGTAACAAATTGTATCCCTGCTTTTTAATATCATTTTTGATGCATTCATACTGGAACTTCGTAATCTGTGTATTCATCATTATGACTAATATAATCGACGATGGAATGTAATGTAAAGTAGCAACCTTTTCACCCAATAAGCTCTAATCACTGCAGCTTAAAATTTTTTACACGACCTTTTTCGTGGCCTTTCTCCCCTTTTGATAGGAGGATTATCAAGTTCCTCGGCACATACTCGATATATTTATATTTTAAAATATTTCAAATTTTCATATTAATTCGAATGAGTATTCTAAGTTAAATAACAATTTTAAAAGCTTTTATGCTTTAATAGTCATATTCCTTTAATATTTTCCAGGAATATTTTCTATTCACTATCAGAATTTTTGTTTGTATATTTCTGTTACGAGGATTACTTAAACTACCCTTTGGCTAGCAATGAAGTAAATTGTACAGGAAATGTATACAACTGGTATCTAACAGCAGAATGTTATACATTTTCTGGCCCGCTACGGCATTGAAAATATTATTGGAAAATATTAAAGGAATAAGACTATTAACGTATAAATACTTTTAAAATTGTAATTTGACTTAGTATTCATCTTTGAATTAATATGAAAATTTATATAATAAATGTTACTCACCCTGAGAAATAAATTCCCAGATTCTATTTGTTAAAAAAATATTTTATTTATGTAAAACTTAAAAAAATTTTAATTTTTCTAAGCAGTGATTCAAATGTATTGCTTTGCTATTTTTATAAGCGTTGTAACTAGGGAGATCGATCGAAAAGTATTCGACCGGTTTTAACAGGTTATTTTAGTTTTGCCCAAGTCAAATGTTTTAAAATGTCCATTTTTCGAATATCGAATAAACCGGTTGTTTTAGTAAAATAAACCGGATGTTTTAGTACAATATACCGGTTATTTTAGTAATGTGTAATTTATGTACGTTTTCCTTACTATTTGTTATAAATGTACCCGGAATTTAAATATTTTTCTAATTGAATATTTGGCAAACTTAAACTTTTTGTAAAACATGTCAAAACAAAATGTAAAAAAGTCTAAAAATGTAAATACAAACCGCTTATTTAAGAATGTGGTCTTGTAACAAAAACCACAAACAATTCAAAATACAACAAAAAAGTAATTAGCAATTTGACTGTATTCTAAATACAATATATATCTTTATAAAGATGTCATCTCTGGTGATAATATCGAACTGACTTAAAACAAAATGGTACTTAAACGGCCCTTTAATGATAAGTTAGTTGCAAGGGCTCTTCAACGTCACGACTTATTTATCACTTTAATTTAGTCTACAAGCTTAACAGTAGTTAAGCGACTGCAAATAATACTTTACTAAAATATACTGCCTTCTTCGTGCTTAAAACTACACCATACCGGCGAAATCAACGATATGGAAAAATTCTTCAGTTTTATTTGTTAAATTACTAAGAACTTAAAACCAAATTGAAGCATTCAAACAATTTCATGGAAGGGTCACACAAAAAGCATTTTAATATTACTATTGTTTATATAATGCTGAAATAAATAAAAATATAAAATCCTGGATAAGAGGTTTTGTTTTGCAACTTTTCAAATGTATGGCTGAAGTTTACTGATTCATATAGACATGCTTAGCCACCGACAAATTAAAGAACATTTAAAATAAATTTGGGAGAATATCTCAAATAATAAATTTATTAAATTTCTATAATTTTTTTAAAACCTATAAAATATTTGACGTCCTACAAGTAACCACTAGTTTTCTTAAAGAATTGTTACGTTTGGCTATAGCAACGGTTTCTTAACTACATTATACATAAATACAATTATCATCTTAGACATTAATGCCCAATTTTCAGGATTAATATTAAAACACAATTATGTTTAAAATCGTTTTAAATACTAAATTCTCTTTTTCACTAAATACTTAAAGGAAACTTAATTCACCGATGTGGTACACTTAATTTCAACTTAAGTTTCCATTGTAATATTTTAGAAAGGTGGCTGCAATATCACAATAATACAACAACAACAGGCAAAGCAATAACATTCAGCTGTTTCTTGCGACCACCTTGCAAATAAATAAACTTGTTTATGATATTTTTTTGTATTTAGTAGTGCTACCATACTTTTTTCTTAATTAAATAAGACTTTTCAAATAAAACTCAAAAAATCAATCTGTATTTAAATACGATTTAAGTTTATATGAAAATTAACTTAATATAGATTTAAATACTATCCTGAAAATTGGGCATAAGTTCAGCAAATAAATAGAAAACTGGTCACGCTTTTTTTATTTTATCGTTAAATATTTGTTAGGTCTGAACATACCTTAAGTCATATCTATGTATTGTGTTGGTTCCGTACCTTCGTGAATTGTTTCGTTTCTAATTAACTTTTTATTATAAAAACTAATTTGATTTTTGTATTTTTATTTATTCGAATTAAATCCGGTTAACCGGTTATTTTTAAAATGCTAAACCAAAAACCGTGTTTTTTAAGATAACAACTATTCGGAATATTCGAAAACCGGTTATTGAAAAAAGACGAACAACAGCCATTATTTCGGGAAGATAAGGTAGTTATTTGTCTAGATAATCTATGGACCGGTTTTGCTAATGTTTACTACCACTTTTTGTCTTACTATTTTAAGTGAAAAAAAAACTGTGTTGATAAATTATAAGAAACTTCCTAAATTAAAAAGTTAAGGGTAAAATTAGAGGCAGTTGGTTTTTTTGCTTATGTGTCCGCCATTTGTGGATCGATCAGGGGTCTAATCACCGCATACGATATCGAGCAAAATTGATCGAAATTATTTATTTTGGCATCATAAATCTTGATATAAAAATTCAGTAGTTTATTCGATACGATAGTATCGAATGCGGTGATTAGGCCCCTGGCTGCATTCCAATAGCAATCTTTCCCGGCCTATATGTTATGTAAACATTTAATATAGTTCCTGACCTACAAGGACAAACGGACCTGGATACTTAGACTTCGCTACTCATAAGGACCCAGAAGGTCAAAGAATTACAAACGGAATAATAAATTTTTATAAACCCTTCCCATTTTTCCCGGGGAGTTTGTAGGGAGATTTCGAAAGGATGCTTCTCCTTTTGTAATTATATCTTCCAAGGAAATTTGGTGCAGTCAATACCTGAAATTCATCAAAGTTAAAAATTGAGTGCTATCTGGGACTTTGAGAAGCAGTAGCCATTGGGACTTCAGTTCAAGTCTAACTATTGGTTAAAGGGACCCAGATAAAACACATCTGACAGATCTCTTGAGATTGCGGCTGAAGAGAGCTTTTTTCTAGGGCTAGGAAACCAGTAGCTCATGGCACCTCAGTCCCAACCCGACTATTGGTTGAGGGATACAGAATGTATATTCATAGTTCTAAATAACACTAGTTAATCTGTATTGATTCACCATTGACACAGTCACCAGTACAAGTGACTTATTATACCCCAGACAATGTTATTAACTGTAGACATTTAACATGTGCGTATCAATGAAAATCTACTACTAAAGTTGGTTCTCTTGACTAGGTAGCTCTTTAATGAACATATGTAGACATAGGCGAACAAAATGGTGATTTGGAGACACGTGTACCCAAGTTTCCTTCAGAGAAACGATTTATTATTTAATTGATAAGCTTTTATAAATATCGTCACCTTAAATGCAAAAGGCCATATCTAATATTTTGAAAATTTTACTGGAATAGCAAAAGCTATTAAAATGTTGCAAATTATGCAAACTGTTGGTGAGGCCTTTAAGCGTTTACCATCTAATTTTTTGTAGATAGGGCCTTTTGTTTTTTGGTAATAAAGTCCCAAATTTTGGTCGAACGATTCCGAAATGTTTTGTAAACATTAATGTTGATGCTGTACATCAGAATCAATGAAAAAGTCGATCTTTAATTGTTGGTTAGTTAGGGCCTTTTGCGTTTTAGATAACGATTTATTTGTATAACATTTGTCACAAAATTCTTTTATAATAGAAACGTTTAATAAAAAAACGACTTTTAAAATTCTTGCATTTTCGATTTCCATGCAACCCCTAAAACGCCGGGGTATTAAGTCCTCCGGGAAAATCAGGTTCAGTCAATACTTAAAGATTCTAAACATAAGAGGTCTGTGGCCCTTGTTACTTCCCAGTGTGTCCAATGGTTGAGGAACCCAGAAAATATATACATACTTTATACTGAATAAAACGAATGTAAGTAAACATCCGCAGAATATTTCATCTAAAGCTATGCCGCGTTAAACACTCAATTTTCTATTGAAAAAAAAAATTGTTGATCAGGAAAATAAGGTTTGGGAAGGAGGAAAGAGGGAATAGTGTTTGTGGACATTTGACTTGAATCCTAATAAATTATAAGTACCGGGGAAGACCTCTGCGGGAAGTTTATTCCACATACGGATAGTTCGACTGAAAAACGAATTTTCCCTATAATGCGTTGTGCGAAACACAGGACAATCGACTACAAACGGACGTGATCCACTGGATGAGCGAGTATTACGAAGAAATACTCGGGCGGGTGGAATAAGTTCACTTATCTCAGTGGAACACCTCCCATGGTAATATCGATAGAAAAGTGTCACACAACCCACATTCCGACGATGCTCCAATGAGTCAATAGAGTTGGATACCCTACTGTCATTGATGAGCTTCACCGCCCACCTTTGTATACGGACCAGAAGGTTCAAAATAGACTTTGAAGCCCCTGCCCATATATGGGAGTTGTATTCCATCTTTGGTCGGATATAGGTGGTATAGATAGCAAGTTGATCGGATGAAGTGAAGTAAGTCTTGCACCGTTTTAAAAAACCTAAACACTTGAATGCTTCTTTCGACACTTTAAAAACGTGTTTATTCCAGCGGACATCGCACTGTATTCTCATGCCCAGAACATCAAGAGTATCCGATTCTTCAATATCAATGCCACCCATTACTACAGATGACATAGTTGGTCCCACGGCCCGTCTGTGGGTCAACATACAACATTGGGTCTTGCGTGCATTAAATTCGACCCTATTCGCTTGACCCCACTCATACTTCATACATAATTGCGTTTGGAAAACGCATTGCTGGCAACCCAGTGGCCCAGGGCTTACGTCTAAATCTTTCGCATTATACCCTTTCGACCTGTGGTAAAGGGTACTTAAACAGAAGATTATACAAAAGCATATTATTGGATATGGGTCTCAAAATAATATTTTAAATTAAATGGTCTTCGCTGTTGGGAAAAACGATTTTTTGAAGTTATTACTTTCTCAAACCTTTTCTATGTAGTTACTTAAGACTATTATACACCAGCCCCAGAACATAGACATGAAAACAAAAACAATTCTCTAACATTTCTTCAATACTTCACACACACACTCACTTTTTGTTTTGTAATAATTCATATGAAACACCTCTTTTAAAAATTTTAACAACTTTCTTTTTATTGGCGTTTGTTTTTTCTTGCTTCAATATTTTCTATTTGTTTTTATCTTGAATATGAAAAAATCAGTATTTTTATATAAATACAGCGCCTTTTTCTCACAGTTAAATATATTTGCTGTTGTAAAAATGCTGGCGTTGCTTTGCTTTTGTCCTGTTGTATTTTAGTGTTTTTCTGGTGTTGGTGTCGCCCATTAAATATTCATGAAAACTCAAGGATATCATGCAGAAGCGTCATACAATGAGTTTTTTTTAGTTATTTTTTCTTTTTGTATTTTTTATGTTTCTTAAAAATATTTATTATAATTTTTTTTATTTATTTTTTTTTTTTTTTTTTGCAATAAAAAATGTAATGTGAAAGAAAAGAAAGTGTAATGTGTTTGAATGTAAAGTGTGTCAATAAATTTACAAATAAATTTATTTTCAAATCTAGAATTGCTTAAATCTAAACATACACAAGTACATTTATTTAACAAAAAAAAAGGAAATGTTGTGTGTTAGACACACCAACATGAATGATGAAGTTCAGGGATTTCAGGCGTAAGTGTGTTTGTGTTTGCGTTTAACTAAAAATCAGCAAAATCACGCATGCAATGAAAAAAATCCATATTTTAGCAAAGGAAAAATAAAATTAAGCAAACAACAACATTCTTTAAGTTTCTGGAACAAAACAAACAAAATCCATTTTGAAATAAAAATATTATTTATGCAAATAAAGCCGGAAAGAAGTAATAGTATATTTTTTTATGACAAGTATTATTAAATGTATAAAAAAACATTTGGCCATATAAAATTTAGTTTTAAAAAGTTTTGGTAAATATGTGCTTTGCTTTATTTACGCCAGCTAAAAAGTTCATCAAAAAATCATGATATTTCAAATTTCCATTTTTCTTAGGGATCAGAAATCAGAAGAAATAAAGATATTTTGCCAATGACTTTTTTATGGTGTTAGAAATGGTTGCGTTGGATGTTGATGGTGCCGTATGGATGATGGTGAAAGAAAAGTAAAAAAAATTTTTATATATTTATTATCCAATTAGATGATACAAATTGAAGTGTGTCTGCCTTCAATTTGTTTGTAATGGAATGCAAAATTGATTTTAAAGCGTCACGCAACGTATGAGTAATATTGTTTTGTAAATTGAATTAAATATAAATCATACGCACCGAATTCTTTTAGTTATGTGTATCAGTTTGTTTAATGGAAGAGAAATTTGTTGTTTGACACACAATTTTTGAAAATTGGATTATGAATACGTGCATTAGAGTGGCTTAAAAAAATTTTCGCGTGCAATTTGCCAACGTACCAGTTAATATGAAAAGGGACTTTAACATTAACAACTTGTAAAGCATTTCAGTCTTAAAAAGTAAAAAGTAAAACTACTACACGCAAAGAAAAAACATGGTTGTGGTAAACATATTCTAAGAGCAACATATTATGATAAGACTCATGATTGTAGTCACCATATTAAGATTATTATTCAATCATATTATGACTAAATATTCTCGTAATATTACATCATAATATTTTTCCCTTAATTATATTATTATTCTGTTAATCATACTAAGTTTAGAAATAATCAAATTATTGTCATGTTAATCATAATAAGTTAAGAACTAATCATATTAGTGTCGTGTTGATGCCATATTGCCTAATTTTAAACGCTTTTTACATGTTTCTAACAATTTTTGAAAAAAAGGATCAATTCCGATTTTTAAAAAGTTTAAAAAGTGCAATAAATAGCCCATAGTTTGTTATAAAATGGTTTTTCGGCCATCATGTTGCCCATGAAAACCACAGAAATATCGTAACACTTTTATAAAATATAGCGAAATCTTTGTGTGTTTTGTTGTTGGATTTTACAAAAAAACTACGATATTTTGCATTTGCACTATTAAATCACAAATGAGTCATTCCATGTCAAACCGTACGATTTTTGCTAAAAATTGACTTTGATGTCTCCGATGTCTTTCAAAATTTGAGAACGAAGTCTTCATTAAAAAATATTTTACACGTGTTTCGGGAAAAAAATTAAAAATTTTTTTTTAAAAAGTTATTTGCATTTGAAAATCGTCAAAATCGTGAAAAATCTTTCGACATGACAACATTTAAACTAATGTTTTTATAAAACTAGCGAATGGATTTTGAAGTTCAATACCTTATTTTAAAGGTATTTGAAACTTCTTTTTAAAAAAAATATTATTTTTTATAAATTAATTTTTTTTATTATTAAAATTTGGTTTTTTTACTCAATTTCTGTTTTCCACAATCTTCGAACAAGTCGAAAAATTTGAAAAAAATATTTTCTTAAAGGTTAATATATTCTTAACATTCCCTCAAAATTTCAGAGTGGAGGTCGAATGGATTCTATTTTTTACGATTTGTTTCCATTGCAGCACCATAAAAAAATTACATTTTGTATATAAACATTTTATTTTCAAGCATGTTAACGAAAATGTCAACGCATGTATGTATGTGCGTATGTATTCAAAAACATACACTGGCTCGGGCTGCTAATCTTTTAATTGTGCCTCCAAGCCCATCGCAAGGGCCCTTTCCGTGCGAAGTTGCGAAGAAGTGCCACTCTGCTTTTATAGCTTTTATATTTTGTGTGTTTTTTTTTATCATGATCTGGTTGTGTGTAGTATAATATGTTTTGAAAGTTATCATAATTTAGTTTTTAGAAAAATTATTATTTTTCGGTCAACAATACTCAAATTTATAATTGCGATGAACATTGATATGTTTACAGTTACTATAATATTGTTAATACTAAATAAAAATAACGATTGTTACATTAAATATAGCGTTGTTGCCGTAACCATGCCCAACTATATTTTTTTTCTGCGTGTATATTTGACAGTGCCGAACTTTAATACTCACCAACGAACGTTCGAATATTTCCCAGAACCTGCCCTCACAGTACTATAATTCGCTAATTTATTTAAATAAAATATCATGATTTGTTTCAGAAATATTATCATTCGCATTAAAGTAATTATCAGGAGCTGTTGTATATTCAAATTTCCGTAAATTATGGATAGTTTATCATAAAATTTATTAGAGAAGCTTCTAGTATAACACAAACCTAAATTCTCAAAGAGAATGAGAATCGGTGCATTCTGTCACCAATTTGTGTAACTTTTTATGAATTTCTGGGGAAGGTTGTTCCAAATTAAGATAACTTTCCTGATTTACCGATTATGCTGGATTTCAATTCCAAAATGTTTAGAACAACTAGAACGAATATGACACCAATATTGTTTGTTTTCTGTTGAGTTTTTCGAATCTGGGCCCTGATTCTGGCAGACGTGATCGAGTAATTTCTCGATTTGAAAGCAATTTATTATCTAATTATTTCAGTCAATACTGAACGAATCGGAAATATTTTTTCAGTGTTATAAAGCATCAATTTGAGTTTCACAATACTGAAAAAATTATTTCGATTCGTAAAGTATCGACTGTAATAAAATTGCTTGCGAATCGAGAAAGTACTCGATCACGACTGCAAGAATTAGGCCCCTGAGCGAGTTTAAAACAGACGGATATTACTAAATCGGCATAGAATTTATATCGTTGGTCTTAAGTAGAAAGCCCCCTTACCTAAACAATTGTAAGTTAATTGGCTAAGGTAAAAACATAATCATAATGAAATCGATATTTTTACACTATTGCAATGACGAGTTGTATTTGTGAATTGGAAACACTGCGAAACTCCATTTAGTCAAGAATACGAGTTTGAACCTTTCTAATTGCGACCAGTGTTCAAAAATAAATAGAACAGTATTTAGTGTTCGGCTCACACTCCCAGGAACAATATCTATTTTTTTATTTTTCTAGTGTTTTTGTAGACGAACACAACTCTTAATAGCGTTCGCAACTATTTTCAAGAATAGTTTTCTGTTCTTCGTTAAAAAAACACAACAATTGTATCACTATACTGTAGACAAACATTGCATTTAAATGTTCTCTAAGGTTTTTTTTTACATTGATTAAGAAATTAACAAACAACAAATTTAGCAAAGACCGCAGCACGAACAGCTTGTGTGTGTTTTGTTTATCCCCCGTATTCATAAAAGATTATTAAATTTAAAAACCGTTTATTAAGGGAAATTTTCATAGAAAATTTGCTTTGTAAACCTTTATTAAATTTAAAATATTTGTATGAATACATTTTATGTTTTGTTCGTGTAAAATTAGTTTGCAGGCTTTTTGTTTTTTTGTTCGTATGTGTTTTTTATTTTTGTAAAAAATTTTTAGTTTTTTTTACAAGCCAAAAGCGACGAACATTAATAAAACGAACCGAACACAATGAAGTCTGTGGTTAAACAAAAAAAACCGAACGGAATAAAATTTACTCATCTTAAATTCAGTTTGATAGAAACAGTATTATTTTTTTGTTCAAAAGAGGACAAACAGAGAAACGTTATTTTTTTTAATGATTTTCTACACAAACAGTATAAGTGTTTTTTTTTTACAAAGTTACTGAACCGAACACTAAGGAGGGACATTTAGTGTTTATTTTCAAACACTGCTTGAGACCATTGATATACTTTATGGTGTCTTAGAAGAATATTAAAAAAGTTTCTCACAGAATGACTCACTTAGTTTACCCATTTTTACCACTAGCGTAAAATAGATTTAAACAGAGTCATAAATATTTTTCAATTTTGAAATTTTAAAGTCAATGTAAATTTCTTTAGAAAGCAACGACAAAATTTATGACTTTGTTTTGCTCTTAATGCAATTCTCTGGCGTTTCGTTGCTTTTTACATAATTAGGGCCCTAGGCCCTAAAAAATCGTTGATACAACGTATTTTTGAAAAATAAAAAATATGTGTTCATTTACATTCTCCTTTATACTCCTTAGGCTCATAATTGAACATTCAATTTACTTCAGAGTGGCAATGTCTACACTCTGCTTTAAATAACGATTTGGTTTCATCAATTTTATTACAAATATAATTTACCTAAAAAAACTTCTACTAAAACTTTCCAAAATATTTTAATTCATTAAACAACGCTCAACACTCATTCGCTTGAGATTTTGCTATGAAATTATTCAAATTAAACATTTTTCTATGGGTTATTTTCCTTAATTAAAATTCTGGCATGTTAGAGATTAATGAACCGCAGTTATTTTGTTGTTTAATTAAAACTTATGTAATAAATTTAGTTTATTTATCGCTTCAACAGTTTTCAATTGCTCAATTTAAATTGGCATTGAAGTTCAGTTGTAATTGACACCACTCTGTTGAAGTTTTGTGGTCATGAAAATGTTATTTTTTTTGCTACCGCATTAAATTGGATGTTTTGGATATATACTAAAGTTTTTTGTTATACTATATATTATTTTTATATAAATTATTGTTTAAGGATTTAAAATGTAAATAACAAAATTTAAGAACAACAAAAAACAAGGATGCCTTATATTTTTTAATGGTTTTAATATAACAAAATTATTAAGTTAAAATTTAGCTCTTGTTGCAAGACAGAATATTTTGGATTAAAGAACATGCTACGGTCATTAAAACCGTTTCGAACAGAAGTGCCCTAAATATTTGTGTGTTCGGGAACCGTAATAAGGAGAGTTTTCTTCCGGTATTGGCAGGACTTAAACATAATAATTGAATTAAGATTTGATTAGTAAGTTCGTGTTTATATTTTAAATAATATGCGAAGATTTAATCAAAAATTAAAAAAATGGTACACTTAAAAAGGTAACCCTAGTTCTGCAACAACAACAACAAGTCAAAACCAACACGTATTTTGTTGGTAGAAAAACCTGTAAGATTCTCAAAAATATATGTGTTTTTCAAGCAAGAATAAATATTCTTATTTATAAACAAACCAAATTGTGGCATCGAGTAAGACTCGTAAACAATAACCAGCTGGGCTACAGCGGTTACCTCATTTATTTAGCACGAGCCAAATGTTCCATTAGAAAAACCTTAAAAAAGAAACATTGTCACTTTTTAAATTCTCTTATATTAAAACTTTAAAGTAAAATTGAGTACGCTTAAGAAATTCAGTTATAACTCAGCCATTTCTTCGATCGGATAGATTTACATAATGACGTCATTCGGAATATACTTGTCCTTAAATAGGCTAAGTCCTCGTCCATATTCTAAAACATTTGCTGCAAATAATTTAAATTTGATGATGAAAGGGGAAAGACCAATGGAAAAGTGTACTCTGTTTCGTGTACAATCTGTTTTCGTGAGTTTGTTATTGAAGGAAAGAGAGAAGGGGTGCAATGCTTAAATGCTGCAAAAAAAATGTAGCTTCAAAGGAGAATTGAAAAAAATGTTTCATTATATGGACGAGCACTTAGCGGCTTTGCCAATTTAAATTAAATCGACAGACAGACAAACATAGTTAAAATAAACTTCCTTTCTCATAAGAATACATATCTTATTTGATAGATTGAGTGTAAGATAAATGTCGTAGAAATTACAAATGGAATTACCTTTTACACTTTCGCTGATAAGTAGAAAAAAAGAGTTTAATTTCAGTTAATAAATCCGTCAAATTTTAAACCAAATCTTTTTATACCTGATTCAGACTATGCGACATGTCGCACAGAAATATTTCATGAAACAAATGATTGATGACAATGGATACAGAGACGCTTACGGATACACTATAACGCACGAATAGCAAACTCAATATTTAAATCCGAATTTACTTCAACGTCAAATTGAAGCATGTGACCATTTTTATTTATTTTAAACTTCTTACTTCCAAAAAAATTGTTAGTTTCTAAACCAACAAGTTTTTTAAATATCCCAATAATCGCTTATGCTATTTGCTGATTTGCAGCAAATGTCTTGATAAATTGAAAATAAATTATCAAAAAATTAAAAGAAAAATATTTTCAACAGTATTGGCAATTTTCTAAGGGATTTGTGAAAGGGTTATCTATCGTCCTTATCGATTTACATCAAATTACACTTGAACGATTACAAATTCTTATGCAAATAAACAAGCTCATACACACACAGATAAATGGCAAAGCATACTAACACACATTAAATATGTGTATAGAAGAATATTGCTCAAGAACCCAGCGGTAAAACTTAGAAGACCTTCTTACTTCAGGCCTTTTTGAAGGCCTGATTAAAAAATTTTTTGATTTAATTACTATTCTTATGTAACTGCTAAAGAATGCCTCATAGAAGTCCTCGGCTCTTTGGTATAAAAGATAAGATACACCTTCCACACTCGCTTCTATGAGAAGCGATAAAAGAAGGAGTAACATTTTTTGTTTTGTTTTATTGCACACGCAAAAGCAAAAGAGTTCAGATTCCTTTACAAAAACAAAGTAACATACATAATAAAATAACTTCCAAATGAAAACAATAACCTAAATCTGTTTAGTTGATGTTAAAAAGAGAAAGAGTAAAATTTTTTGTTCTGTTTTTTCGCCAAGGCAAAAGCGAAAGAATTCAGATCCCGTTATAAAAATAAAGTTACATACATATTAAAATGCCAAGTGAAAACAATAATGTAAATCTTTTTAGTTGTGTTTTGTTCATTGAAGGAGAAGGTTCTGTGTAGGGATGGACACTGTAAAAAACCATCGATGTTTTTTTCGATGCGATGCGAATGAAAATGGTCAGCCAACTTCCATTAGAACCGATGCACTTTTACAAGGATGGTCCGAAAGGCCTTTTTAGAGCCATTAATTAAAAGGCCTTTTAACATACCTTTCTTAAAAACCCTTTAAGATAACCTTTATTCTAAAGCCTTTTAACAGTCCTTTATTCTAAAGCCTTTTAACAGTCCTTCTCTGGAAAGCCTTCTAAGAGCCATATATTTGAATGCCTTTAAGAAGCTCTGGCGAAAGAAAGGAAAGCGGAAGGCCTTCTCCGCAATGACAACGCGTGTAAAAAAGATATGAGTATGGAATGGAGCAAGAAGGCCTTGTAAATCCAAAAGAAGGGGTACAGAGGCCTTCTAGAAGGCCTTCGTACTCCTTCTTTTTCCCGCTGGGAAGTTGCATGAGATTTACCGAATAAATCCAAAGCACCCACATACACACACACAAACACACACACACACACATAATCGTTATGCTTCTTTACAAAAATCTACCGTTGATTTTTGTACGGTAGCAAAGTATAACACAGAAAAAGGAGAAAAAAAAAACAGCTTATGACTGTGAAAATCTGTATACAAATCAACAGTTTTTGCGAGATTTATGTCTTCTATTTTTATGCGCTTTGTAGAGATTCTCGTTCGCTTTTTTTCCTAACCTTGGAAACGATTCGATTGTTGTTTAACGTTTTCTTACCTTTTTTTGTTGTAGAATCAAATAAAGCGAAAAAAATTTCTAAAGGATAATTTAAAAAGGGAACATAAGCAAACTTAACTAATCCAAACCAAACATGAAAATATAGTAAGAGATTTATTTTGTAGGCAGTTTTTTCTTAACCAATATTTTGTTTATTTTTTTTTTTACTAGTTTTTTCTTATTCTTTGTATTCTGTTTTGTTGTATATCCTTCAGTAAATCTGAGACGCCAACATTTCTGTTTTAGGTTTGTATGTTTTGCATATTCTTAGTTTTTTTCAAGAATACAAATCATCTTTATTAGTTAAATTTTTTTTTTTAAATCTATGAAAAATGTTGAAGTGAAAGTACGCCTTTATAATCTAAAGGAAAGTGTGAAATTTGTCGTGGGATTTAGAGGATGATTTTTAATTTTGATTTTCAAATAAGTAAAAATAAGATTTAATAGTAAAAGATAAAAAACAATTATTTAAAGAAAGGTTCCTTCACAGAAAGAGTCCAAATAGGTATAAAAGCCCATTTGCGTAAGATCGAACGAAGTCTTGTTGATTTCATTTGCAATCTTTTTTCAAATCTGTTGCGTTGCAGTTGTTAAACAATTTGCTTAGTACACAGTTCAAACATGCCAAAAATGTTGAGCATCTCACGAAAACTTTGACATGTACCCAAAGAGTTTGATAACATTTCACACGTAATACTGACCAGAGTTACAGGCTTTGGCTAGAGTTTGCTCTCATAACAAAAACAACTGGCTGAAAGTTTTTTGTGTAAATGTGAATGGGGAATTTCATCCAACAAGAAGAATTGTTCAGTAAATTCGTTGTATAAAGCAAAAAAAAAAAAAAACGACGAATAACTAACAGCTTTTATCATTGAGAAAGTTGTTGGCTGTTTGTGCAAAGAGTGTGAAATAATGTGGCCATATCAGTGATGTTTTTGAATAGCCCTTGAAAAGCCTGGGCTCGATTCCCGCGGCAGTCAAGAATGAAAAATTATAAATAAATTTCATGTTGTCAAATTTGTTGTAATTTGATGAACTATAGCCACATTAAAATATCAAAATTTGGATTAAACCCATAACCAGTTCAACAAAATAACCACAATACTATTTATGTGTAGGTGTAATCGAACTTTTCCCAAGTGAAAGACAGGTGGATTCACATTAAAAATTTAATTGCGCGTATAAACGTATATTTTTTATGCTTTATTTTCAGAATCTGACCAAAAGACCAAAAGTTGAAATTTGTCGTACAGTATAATATACCGATACATATAAAACCATTTATATATTAATTTCATTTAAAGTTGTTTCCAGCAAAAACTCACAAAAATTAGTCTTCTTAGATCACTTTTTATGATTAAAAACTGATTTATCACTTGTCCGATTGCAAAGATTCATTTATGGCTCATTGCCAAACACATATAAAGATTGGCTAAAAAGAAGACCTAAAATTAAATTTAATTAAGGAATGGATTCTTCTTTTCTTTTGTGAGAATCCTATAACTTTTGTTTGGTGCAAAAAAAAGTTTGTTCAAATACTCATAAGCCATAATGGCGCTGCTTTGATCGAAGGAAAAATTAAAAAGTGACGATTAAAAATATTTGAAATTTTATTAAAAACTATATCGTATCAACCGGAAAATACTAAAAATTTAACTATTAAATCAGAGATCAGAGAATTGTATCACAATTTATATTTTGAGGTGCTTCATCGGCAGGGTACCATTTCCTCACAACAAAAGTATCATTTATGATCGAAAAATTAGGTTATTCCTTCGTCTGGGAAAGTTCTAACTGGTGGTGTGGATTCAAATGCACTGCAGAGACCCAAGCGTTTTTTGGAGCGACTCGTAATATTGAAAATGGTGGTTCTTTGCATTTTTGACTGATTTACTAATGCCTAAGGAACGCGAAAGTATACCTGCATTATCCGCATATATTTCAAATATGCAGTAATTTACCTCGATAAGCTAGTTTCTAATATTATTTTCTGCATTTCATTTGACATTTTTCAATTTCAAACCAACTCAATTTGAACCATGAAAAGATACACAATGAAAATGCATATCGTGCACTTCGTGAATTAGTGATGAGGCACATTTTCGCCTCAGTGGATTCGTCAATAAGCAGAATTGCCGAATTTGAGCCGAATGATAATACAAGAGTGATTGTCGAAAAACCACTGCACCTAAAAATAGGGACTGTTTGGTGCGGTTTATGTGCTGGCGGCATCATCAGGAAGTAGTTTTTCCAAAATGAGGCTGGTCAGGCAGTTATCGTGAATGGTATCGTGAGATGAAAAGGAACATTTTAGTCCCGAATTGGAAGATATGGATAAAGACGATATGTGGTTTCGACGGGACGGTCCCACTTGCCACACAGCGAACGAAACAATGGCTCTTTTGCGCGACAAATTCAATAGCCGCAGGTTGCGGCGGTCATTTGGTAGATATTTTGTTCCATACATAATTGAACCATACCAATTTTATCATAATCAAAAGAAATGACAGTAATTTCCTTAATAATTTGTGTTTTATTCAAAATCAACATCGGCCCTTAAAATTAAACTACCCTTTATTTGATTATCATACAAAATGATTAACTTTTTACCTATATGAACTATTATATCAGTTCTATTTAAAAACTAAATACTTACCCCCTTATTCATAAAAATTATTTCAGTTTTATTTGATGTTTTTTATAAAAATTTTCACATAAAATGTATCTTATAAGCCTGATTTTAACATGAAACATTTTTCATGAATAACGCCTTAAATAAACAAAACATAAAAAAGAAGTGATATAAATTCACTTAAAATCACATTGATTTAGCTTTGGATTTTGTTTGGATACTAGAAAAATTACAATTTTTTTTCATAAGTTTCGAAACAATTTTTACATTCATCTTGCATTGTTCGCTGCAAATTGAAGATCCAATTTTATGACTTAACTAATTTCTTTCCTTGGTGCAAACCAGAGAATGACAACAAGTACCCATAAGAAAAATATCAGAGGTATTTGCCCATGCTTTTCGTTATTGTGTATACACTAGGGTGGGTCGAAAAAAAAGTTGTGCCAGTCACCCCCTAGAATAAAAGATATGTCAATGAAGTTTCTAAACAAAAAAAAAATTGTTTGCCACGCCCCAAAATACAGCACTTTTGGTTTTTTATATGTAGCGCTGCAATTTAAAGTCCGATCTTATCATATCACATATCGTTGTTCATGGCTTGATAGTGGCTTCTTTTTTGCCTTTGGTGACTTTTCAATCCGACTTCAAACTCTGGGCGCCTTTTATGCCATCTCGGATCCTTCCCCCAATGTAAATTTTTTTTAAAAGTGCCAAGAAATGTCTTCTTCTATTATACTCACTTTTATGTCACGCCTATAAATTGAGCCCCTTTTTTCTTTTTCACATACATATTACACTAAACCAGGTAGAACCCAATACAAAAACCAAAAAAAATCTACAAGCAACTTCATGGAATAAAAGTCTTATTTATTAAGTTTCAAGAGCTTACAAAATGTTTTACCACGCCCTAAAATGCAGATATTTCTGTTTTATACACACATTTATACAATCGCCCATTGAAGTCCAATCTCATCGTATCGTATATCATTCTAAATGGCTAGAATATGGCTTAATTTTTGTATTTAGTGCTTGTGTGTTCATATTAATATGGATCTTCTTATGTTTTAAATTTCATTAAGATCAGTTAGATAGTTTCGGAGAAGCAGAAATTGCCGCCAACCGCCCCTCGTTGTCCTAATAAAATAAGCTTACCGCCTCAGTAAAATCTTAAAAAGCTTTAAAATAATCTTGATATTTTTCTGAATGGTTCCAAAATTTTTAAAATTGCATTGGCGTTATACTTACGTTAATACACATACTTATATGGGTATTGCATATAGCTAACTGAAATTTTATTTATACACTCAAAAAATTATGTAGTTAAATTCAAACGATCATTTACATTTCATTTAAAACAAATGATTTTTACATTCATTTTTAATTTTTTTATTTATTAAACAACGTATTCCGTAAAATTTAATTGTTTTTACTTTTAAAAAATATATTTTAACCGAAAAAAATCAAACTACATAACAAAATAAATACGGAAAAACATTATTTTTGGGAAGTTTGTTTTTTGAATAGCAAATACAAATGTTGAAAAATAAAATTATTCGTAAAATAACTATATTTTTATTCAATGTTAACAGTACGGAAAACGAATTTAATAACCCACAATCAGTTACTGTAATAATTTTATAAGTGTATCGGCATGTACAAAAAGATGAATGAATTGACACCGTATACCTATACATATTTAAGTGCAACTTGTTATGGGTAATGGTATGCATGTCGATATACCCTGCAAATAATAGGACCAGTCCAAACACGCGTGTAAAGAGTAGCCCACAAGGGACTAGGACTAGTCCAATAGTAACCCAAACGTATGGAAAAAACATGGTCTATTTAACATTACGGCCCTATGTTCCTCCTAGGAATAAAAGGAATAAATATATATATATATTTAACATTACGATGTCCTAGGGCAGGACCATATAACCCATCTTTGGACTACAAAGGAGTAGTTTTAAAACTACTCCATTGTGTACACAAGAGGATTAGTTTTAACTTCGTTTAAAAACGATTACATTTCGTTAAAAAACGAAGACATGTCGTCTCACTACAAACACTTTTTAACAATGACATGGTCCATGCTTGCATTACATCGGACCAGTCCATGGAGTAGTCCATTTTATCAAAATGGATCAGGTGGTCCAATATTATTTGTAGGGTATGTTTTCGCACTAATATTGAGAGAGTACTTAAGATGGTACTTTTGTCATTCTCTGGTGCAAACATCAGTAATAGAAGAAAAAATTCTTTCGATATCTGTATTAGCATGTGGCAGTGATAAATCAAAGATTTCGAATAAGTGGGAAAATTTAAATATCATTAAAATTTTTCACTTTGGTGAATTTAATCCAAACATTCTCAATACTCATCTTTTACAAATTATGTTTTTTTTTGCTTTTGAAAAATCGTTCTTGTAAAAGAGATTTTTATAAATACATTACAATTAAAGCTGAAATGACCACAAGCGATGACTTGCATAGATTTAACAATTTTTTATGTTGCCGTATTAACAGTTTTATTAGAATACTATCACAGATCGAAAAAGGTTGAACTTTTAGAAATCATAAATACCATCAAGAATTTGATGTCATAAGTGGCGCCTAGAATTTTGAAGTCGGATTGAAAAGACACCAAAGGCAAAATGAAGCCTCTGTCATGCCATGACCAACGATAAGTGATATGATAAGATCGGACTTTAAATGGCAGCGCTACATATAAAAAACCAAAAGTGCTGTATTTCGGGGCGTGGCAAAGAAAATGTTTTCCTGTTTTGGAAACTTCATTGACATATCCTTCATTTTAGGGGGTGACAGACATAACTTTTTTTTCGACCCACCCTAGTATACATACAAGAATAAGTATTTAAACTATTGTTTTTTTAGAATTAACTTCATTTTATTTTATCAATATTATTTATTTGTCCACTTTTGTTGTCAGTTTATTAATATTTTTTAATTTGTTTTGAAAAATTTAACAAGCCGCCGTTTTTGGTTTTTGTTAAAAAGTTATTTTGTTTTTGTTCAGTAAAGTATTTTTTTTAATTTTAAATTTTAAATTTTTTTGCGTCAATAAGTACAACTAGATTTTGAATAGATTTGTTAAAATCTTGTAACGAAGTAGATTTAGTTTTGTCTAAAAAACAATTAGATTTTGCTCGAATATTGTATGTACTAGAACATAATGTAAACGGCCTATAAAGAATATGTATAAGAAGTTTTAAAACTTGAATAAATAAACTTTAATAAAAACTGAGGATGCCGTGGCAGTTAGCTAGTCTATTAGCCAGGGGCTTGTGAGTTTAATTCGCACCACAGACTTTGGTTTGTTTATCTGCGAGGGCCTAAAATGCGCGTAAAATTTATTTAACCCTTATGTGAATGGCAAGGTACTCGGGTACCTTTGGGTTTTCAGTTAAATATTTTTTATAGAAACAATAACTATTAATAAATTTTAAATTATTATTATTTTCTAAGCTTCAAAATAATTTCGAAAGGGCGTGGTGGACCAATTTTCAACGTATACCCTTAACGGTATGACAAGGTACCCGGGTACCTTTATACATTAAATATCAAAAAACGGTTATTTCTAGTATATTTTTAGCGAACGCTAATAAAATACAATTAAAGAAAGTCTTTATGAATTTTTTAGATTACTACTTTTTTTTGGTAAAAGAAAAACCAACAAAAAAAATTGTTTTATTTTTCATATATATTTTCATAAATAAACAAGTAAGAGTGCTATATTCGGCTGTACCGAATCTTATTTACCCTTCACCATTGTGCGAGCAGAATACATAGCAATTCGACAAAAACTAAATAAAACTGGAAAATTTTTTTTTTAAATAAGAGACAACCGGTTTTGAACTTCGCTTTTCATAAGGGCCCAGAATATATATACTTTATAGGGTGTAGGATCAATATTGTAGAAATTACAGTTATATATACCTTTTTTACCTTCCGTGAAGGGTATAACAAGAGTAATTTTCGGGAATTCAGGGGTCTTATCACCGCATTCGATACTATCGTATCGAATAAACTACTGATTTTTTTTGCATACGATAGACACTGGCGTATCGAATGAAAACTCGATAAATGTAATGTCGAGTTACTCGATGTCGAATGCTTTTATTTCAAATTCAATACATTTCATTCGATATCGAGTTTCAAGATACCAAAATAAATAATTTCGATGAATTTTGCTCGATATCGTATGCGGTGATTAGACCCCAGTATTTCGGTTATAACTCATACAAATTTCCGACATTTTGGTATATAAGTCATATCCATAGGACGTATAACAGCCCTAAAATTTAGGTTTTTATACAAATTTTGATGTTTTTTAGCCCATTTTTTGAGTATTTTGCTCATAAATTACCCATTGTCCAACCCATTTGATAGTTTTATATACCGACGTGTTAAGGAAGAATTTTACCATTTACTTAAGTTATATTCATACATAAACATTTATATAAACTTGTAAATATATATTTTAACAAAGTTAATTATAAAGGGGATTCAGTATTTCGGTTATAACTCAGCCATTTTTTAACCGATTTGGCAGATTTATATACCGACGTGTTGAAGAAGAAATTTACCATTTACTTAAGTTATAAAACTTGGACTCGGGGAGATCTATGGTTCCCGAAAGTGGGTATTTAAAAAAAAAAAATTTAATTTTGGTCATAACTTTTTTGTATCTAAACCGATTTTCCCGAGTTTTTTATAAAATATGTTATACTTAAAATTTCCGATATTTTGATATATAAGTCATATCCATAGGGCATATGGCAGCCCAAAAATGTAGGTTTTTATACAATTTTTAATTTTTTTTGTACGGGAGGTACCACGCCCACTTCTCCAATCCCGCCCACATTTTGTAGGATGGTGTGTATTGGCAACCTAAATGTGTGTACCTAATTTGGAAGCTTTGGCTTTTGCCGTTCCCCAGATATACAGCAAAAAGTAATAAAAATACAACAACCACAAGGGATTTTTCGAAAAATTTTGAGGTAGTCGTGGTTTTTTGCTCATAACTCAGCCATTTTTTAACCGATATGACAGATTTATATACCGACGTGTTTAAGAAGAAATTTACCATTTACTTTAGTTATAAAGCTGGGACTCGGGGAGATCTATGGTTCCCAAAAGTGGGTATTTGAAAAAAAAAATTTAATGTTGGTCATAACTTTTTTGTATCTGAACCGATTTTCCCGAGTTTTTTATAAAATATGTTCTTCTAAAAATGACTGATATTTTGGTATATAAGTCATATCCATAGGACATATGGCAGCCCTAAAATGTTGTACATATATACAGCAAAAAGTAATAAAAATACAACAAACACAAGGGATTTTTGGAAAAAATTAGAGGTAGTCGTGGTTTTTTGGTTATATCTCAGCCATTTATAGACCGATCTGGCTGAATTTCAATAGCAAAATTACAATAAGAATACCTGACATAACGATACCCCAACCAAGTCCCCATCATATCTGGGGGCTTCGGAAAACCCATTTCAACAGACAGACGGACAGACGGAACCGGATTTGAACTTCGCTTTTCATAAGGACCCAGAATATATATACTTTATAGGGTGTAGGATCCATATTGTAGAAATTACAAACGGAATGACAAAGTTATATATACCCTTTCTACCTTCGGTGAAGGGTATAAAAAACAACCAGCAAGGAACACACCAGGTACCTTGCAATTCTGTTAAAGGTGTTTTATTTTTGTGCTATTCACATAAAGTTTAAAAACATTTAGAAAGTACTTTTATTACTAAAAATCCTAATAAGTATTTGACGAGAAGGAAATAATTCCCATTTTTTTCTATTATAGAACCAGCAAACACAAATTAAGTGTTTGAAAAACAATGTCTTCTTCCTTCTCTAACAACGAACGTTTTAGAATGTATTAAGTAATAACTTAATTCCAGGAAATTATTTAAAAAGAAAAATCAGATTACATAAGGAAAAGTGCTGTCGGTGGTTATTTAAAAGGACCCCAAAAAAGCTAAGAGACATCAAAGTTAAAGTTGGGATATCAAAGACACTTACTTAAAAATACAAGAAACGGATTCAACCACCCCTTATTGAAATCAGTGCAAAAAATCCTTGGCAACAAGGTAATACAAATTCTTTATTTAAGTGGATTATAAATGTGTTTCATATTATAAGCTGCTAAAAGTTGTTATCTATCTGCCTATCCAGACATCTTTCTATCTTTTTACCTGGTAGACAATCTCATGTGGAATTTTGGCCAACATTTGATTTATTTGTAAAAAGAAATTAACGAAAAACGAGAGGGGAAACAATACATTTGCACCATGACAATGAAAGCTTTTATACAGCTAAACTAATACAACAAATTGTCTACATAGAAAACGGGAAATAAGAAGACAGCACATTTCCGTTAAAGTCTAGATCTTGGAACACTTATGGCTAATAAATTAGTCAAGGTTTAAACGCTGGTTTGGTTGAACTCAACTTAAATTTATATGTAGTTTAAACTCAACCTCTATAAATCAGTGTCCCATGTTTTATGTGTAGTTAAAAAAAATTACATGTGGCAGCACTGCGATAAATCTTGTCAAATTCATATGATCTGTAGTGGTAGTTTAAACGGCTAATTGTATGCGTTTAAAGATGGTTTATATGTTTACTGATTAAAAGATTAATTGGTTTAAGCACATTTTACACTAAAAAGAGAGTTAAACTTCGTCTGATTTATTAGCCCTTGAGCTGCTCTAGTTTCTAGAAATAAGTGTTTTTTTTTAAATGTAAAACTTTATTGTAAAAATACACGCAGAGAAAAACAAGTTTAAATATGGTCACCTCCAACAATACTATGTTTAAATAAAATTTTAACCATATAATGTTTAATTTAACTATATTATTGTCATTTATTATTACTGTTAAATTAGTACCCCATCAAGAAGCTACAACCATATAATGGTTGCCTCTAAACATGTTATGGTTAAGTATGACAATAATTGGTTTTTAAATTAACAATAATTTTTCCTCTTTTTCAAGAGCAACATGCTATGGTTGAAAACCAACCATGCTATTATAAGTGTTAAAAATATTTTCGGAGACAACCATAATATTTCGGAGTACTTTTTTAACCAGATTATGGTTGTCATTGACAAGAATATGGTTGAATTATACATTATATGTTTAAAATTTTCTTTAAAAATAATGTTGTTTGAGGTGACCATATTTAAACTTGTTTTTTCTCTGGGTGGAAATAAGTGCAATAAGGAAATTTTATTATTTTTATAAATTACCCGCTGACCTGGCAAACGTTGTTCTGCCATACAAATTATTTTAAATGTGTGGGGATGGTATCTACGTTAGCAAAAGTTTTGTACCGCTTTAGACGATGACCACCGTTAAAAAAAACAAAAACAATAAACTCCAATAACAATATTTATTTCTATAAGGTGGATTTCTTTAATACAAACAAAATCTTTTGGCAAAAAAATGGAACAGATTTTCTGGATAGGGACACCATAATAACTTTTGTATTATAAGTCGGCAGTACTGTCGAAAATTTCGCTGTGTGTCTAATTTTTATAGCAGAAACAATTTTGACTTCGATGCTGAAAATAAATTTAAAAAACTTGCTGAAAATGTAAATATTTTTCAATTGTTTGTTTTCGTTCTACAAAATATCACATTCTTAGGGCAGCGAGGTCGTATCAACTTTTCTGTAGTTATTTAAATTTTACAGTGTTTCAAATCCCCAGAAGATGGCCGTCGTTGTATGTTCGAAATATAAGGAAATAAAAAAACAATTTTTACATGACCTTAAGCCAAACAAAAAAAAAAAAAAAAAACAAAGATAATCGACACAGGTCAACAATAAATATTGAACATTTTTTTTATTTTTATGCAAGTCTAAGGTCGCAAACAGCTATTGGAATTGCTCGGTTTCCTTATGAAAAAGCTTAGCTTGTAAAAAAGTGGAATCAAACCTCGAAGAAACTAAATTGTTTGGGGCCAATCGTAATTTCGTAGTGGTCACGTTTAACTTTCATTATATTTTTGAAATTTGTCAACAAAATTTTTTTTATTTAAAGTGCCAGCTGATAGATACAGGGTGGCGAAAAAGGAGCTACATGGTTTAATTGCTTATAATTTTTTTTTTATAATTAATTTTTTTGTTTTGTTTGTGACCAAACCAGTTTTAAACATATCGTACCGAACCATACACTGAAAGTAAACTTTGTGAAAATCAACACGTTATAGAACCACAACAGGTGAATTAAACCAGGGCATTCCTGTGGAAATACGATCGGATTTGGTTTATGTGACAGGCCTGATTGACTACACAAGAACACAATTTTATGTATGTGAAATACACTTGTTCCTCTCAAGGTCATCTTAAAATTTAGACATTTTTACTTATCTGCCCACTGTAAACATATTAGTTCAATTTCTATAGTAGTTTACCAAAAAAATGCTGGTGTATCCCCCTTCGTGATATAATAATAAGTTTGTTAACTAATCCTCAACGATTTTGAAATCGATTTTAAAATCGATTTTGGGGTTCGGTTAACCGATTTCAAAAACCGAAATAAAAAAGTCGATCGAAAATCGATTTTGGAATCCATTTACCATTCTCTAATTATGAGTAACTATACAATCGAATAACGTAAATGATAATTAAACCCGATTAATTAATATGATTAAAATGATTGGCAGTGTGGTACAGTGTGGCGCAGTATCAGCTATATGGGTTGAATTCTTTATAACTTTTTTAGTTATTATTTTTTCTTTGGTTTTTTCCAGCATTTTGTGAAGAAGACTTAAAGATTTATTTATTATTAATAACTGTACACTCGAACCAAAATAATCACACACGAAATTTTTGCCAAAATGAGTGGAAAATATTTAAAAAGAGCACGTATGGACATCACTTACAGGGTATTATTTTTCAAAGGTAATTGCAAAAAATTCTCCAATAATATACTGGATTTAAAAAAAATATCAGCCCAATTATGAATAAAAATTCCCCGGGAATTTTCTCCCTTCTCCCATTTTTGCTATGAAAATTCAATTGTAAAAATGGGAAAAGGGAAAAAACCCCCGGGGAATTTGTATTCATAATTGGGCTGATATAATAATCACATAAATAAAAAAGTTAATGAAAATTCGTTTGATCAGCTAATTCGACTGCCGAAAATCTAATTTATTTCATAATAGGAACTAAGCCCAGGGGTCTAATCACCGCATTCGATACTATCGTATCGAATAAACTATCGAATGTTTTTGCATACGATAAACACTGACGTATGGAATGAAAACTCGAGAAATGTAATGTCGAGTTACTCTTTATCGAATGCTACTATTTCAAATTCAATAAATTCCATTCCATATCGAAAGTCGTGATACCAAAATAAATAATTTCGATCAATTTTGCTCGATATCGTATGCGGTGATTAGACCCCTGCATTCATAAATGATTATTAAATTTAACACACGATTTTTAAGGAACATTTTCATATAAAATGGTATTTGTAAACCATTTTTTTATGAATACACAGGCACTAGATTTTATTTTTTAAAACATTTTTTTGTTGTGTTTCTTTAAGTCAAATTGCGTTCTGCTGCCGTCTGCTTTATTTTAAAAAATTTCTGTACATATAATTTATTTCATTGCAAATATAGCTTAAGTGAAACATGTACTAGGAAGATACAAGATATTCTATTAGTTGTGTATAGAATTATTCCTAAGTAAATGTTCATAACTGAAGCTTCAATGGTAACCAAATGTTTGCTGAAGCAAAAAGGTATGTGAAACATTGAGGGAATAGGATTATTTTAAGAAAGCTTTATAACTTCAAGTTCGAAAAAACCAAGGCGAATTTATTAAAGGTGTTATTAAAGGACCTGCTTTTATTTGCTTTATAATTGTTGGATGCCAAAACTTTGTGTTTATCTTTGTTTCTGTGTTGTTTATGTTTTTAACATTGTACAATGAGTTTACAAAAATAACTTGCTTGTGGTTTTTGTATGAGTTGTAGTACCGAGAATACCTGTAATTAATTCGCATTGAAAAATAAATGTTTTGATTAAATTCTTTTTGTTATTGTTTGATTAAAGATTTGGCAACAATGCAGTAAGTTAAGAAAATGCTCATGATCAAGTATTTAAGATTTAAACTGCAAAAAATTATGATTTAGTAATCACTCCTTGAACAAAGTTAGTTCCGTAGCTGGGCTTAATAGGAATAAGGAGGTTAAATGTGGATGAGTGGAGATAAAGTGGACGGTAGGCACTACCCACAACAGTTAAATATAAAGCGAGAATAGGGTGCTTGTTGAACCAACTTTGCTACTCAATGCTTAACAATTTTAAAGCCTTCGCTTGAAAATATCATAAATGAATCAGCGTGACGTTGAGACAAAGAGAAACATATGAATTGTTTAAATTTATTATGCGATTTTATTTATTTATTAGTTCACTCTACGAATTAGAGAGTTGAAAATTAGGTCGGGTTGATTTGAAAGCACGCTTTGTAGTAAAATATAAAAAAGATTCGTGCTAACAGGAAACTTGGTTTTTACAGAAACAATTAATGGTTTCAAATTTTAGGCATTATAAATAATGCACTATCGTTTAATGTAATGATTTACAAAATATTCATTACCCTAACTAATGTCTTAAGAATCAGCAATCATAATTCACATCGATTATAAGATACATTTTAGTAAAAATACGTTTGACTTCAAATAAATGAAAATAAAACTATGGAAGCATAACGAGTAAAATAAAAGATTGTTTAAAATATTTTGATTTTAAATACTACTAATAAAATTATTTAAGTTAAAAAAATATTTAAAATATATTTTCAAAAAATAAGTAGCGTTATGATTCAATACACTGGAGGTAATGCAAATATGGATACATTAAAATACAAACAGCTACATATATATTGATTCCTATGGTTCCAAGTTGGAACAAAGGGCCGTTAAAAAGCTACGTAAACAGCTACATACTCACTTAATGTGAATAGCTGTATGAAGTCAACAACAAAAGGGGAATACGCAAGGTAAAGTTGAGTTTCTTCGGCAGCCATCGAATGAACAGCTCATTTTGGTCCTTCAGTCGTCCCTTTGTTATACCATGTGCCAATGCCCATATAAGAGCTGTTACTCAATAGGCGTCACTACAGAATTCAACCAATTCGTCTTGCTAATGTAAAGCAGAATTTTTAAATAAAATTTTAAAACCAGAGAATTGACTTAAATTGAGCTCGCGAGTATAATTTTTTTTCTACCCAGCTCAAAACTACTTAAATGCTCGTAGAAAAAAAATAGGTTTAAATATGATCACCTAAAACAACACTATTTTTAAAGAACATTGTTATCATATTATGTTTAATTTAACCATATTATTGTCACCGACAACCATATTATGGTTAAAATTGTCCTCCATCAAGAAGTCACAACGATTTTATGGTTGCCTCTAATCATGTTATGTCCATATATGACAATAATTTGTGTTTAAATAAACAATAGTATTTTCCACTTTTCCAAGAGCAACATGCTATGGTTGAAAACTAACCATGCTATTATAAGTGTTAAACATATTTCAGTAACTACTAAACATACAATGTTCAGAGGCAACCATAATATGGTACAATTACCTAGTAGATGAAATAGGATCCACCGCCAACTCGACTCCCTTTCCTCGAACCGACAACATAGTCCACGGAAAGACGTCTCAATAGACAGCCCATTTCTGTATGCAGTATGTGCTGCGAACCTCCCACCCAAGAAAGATGGCCGAGTGCAATTGTATTAAAAATTTTTACTAAATGTCAGCGACAAAAATAAAACAGAATTTTTATAATCAACAAAACGTTGAATATATCTGTGCCAATAAAAAAAAGGCTTATTTTGCATATTATAGTTTCAAGATATCATCAGTTTTGTTGAAATTTTATTGGAAACGTTTCTTGCTATAACTCTGTACATTATCGTCAAAACAAAAAGTTCAAAACAGTCTTAAAGTAAATATTTTAAAAATTTATTAGTTGAATTCAAAGGCTACTTAAACGTATTTCATATACTTCAAATTGTTTTGTATGTTAACTTAAGCCCTTCTATTAAAGTAATAACTGCATCATTCGTTCTCTTATTTAAACATATTTCTTAAAAAAAAACTAACTTAGATAAAAGATAATTGAAAAAAAAAATTGTTCTATGAAGGTCAATCTTATGTCAAAGTAATGTTGTTCCATGATGTCTTGTAAATTGCATTGTTTCATATGTACGTAAGATGTTTTGGTCAATGCATTATTTTTCAAAAGACTTAAGGTTAAGTGTGAATGCCCACTGCTTTGCAAAAAAACGGATATGAAGCATTTAAGCATACTTCTGTAAAGCTCCCAATATAATAACTCAATTTTGTTTTATATCGACTTAGGCTGCTCTTCCATATGACCACAGATATAATAAAGACATACATATGCATAGATGCTTTCTTTTTTTTTAAGATAACTATAAAATAAATTAAAACAGCATTGCTTTTTAAAGCGCCAGGGAATACAATTGTATGTCAAGACTTTTTTTCTAGCAGTGCACACTGGGAAATTCCGGCCAAAAATCCATAACTGTTTGATCCCTAGGTAAAATTTGGGACACGTACATACAGGGGTTGGCCAAATAATCATTTGCAAAATTTCTTTTGGAAAGACCAAAGAAATTGTATATATTTTTCCGTTTAAGGTGGCTGGGTTGTGATGAGTACAAATTAATTGTTCTTCCCCTGTACTCGCGACTGCATAACAATATATAACAAATATCAAACTTCCTTATTTCTTTCAGTCAATAGCTGAAATTTGGCATTCAAATATTGGGAATATATTCAGCTTAAAAATAAAAATGGCTGAACAGAAAAAAATGAAAATTATATTTTATATATTCGAATTTCCAAAAGGTACCAAAATTTATATGAGAGCTTTTAAAGAGAAGAGAACACAATTTAAATTTTATTTTTGTCTTTATTACTTAAAAAGATAAACTATTTACCAAAAAAGTACCAAAATTATATTTTTGACCAAAATGCGCAAATTTTAAAAAAAGTACCAAACACGTGACAATTTAATTTTCGATTCAATAATGATTTTATCTTATAAAAATACATGAAATCACTAAAAGTGATCTGGTGGTGGCAGCTGAAATGTATAGTACTTACTTTTGATACTTAACAGTGCTGGATATAATTATCACTTAACCTCCCCTAGCCCCACCTTTTTTGTTATGGTCTCTTTAAATTTGGCTTACTTTAGGTTTTATTTAAAGTTACTCACAATCACTTCACTTTTCCGAAAAAATAACGCGCACAAAATCTCAATTTTCACATGGAATGATTAATTACTAATACGGTTTTAACATAACGAGCTTCTTTACAAAGAAGACTTTAAAGGAAAATTAATAGCTTACTTTTGTTTCAAAGTAAAAAGATCAACTTTGAAACCCTTAAATTTGTAAGAAAAAACTTATCAACTTTGCTGCAGTATTAACAGTAAAATAGTTTTCCAAGAACCAAAATAAGAAATGAGTTGTATGTTTTGAAGTGTTCGCTATAATTTGTCATCAATATTTTATTGATATTAAAAAAAAAATTTGGCCGCAATTTCCCAGTGTGCAGTGTAGATAAAACATCTATACGTAAGTATCAACACGCTAGTGTAATACATAAATTCATAGATACATATGTAAATCTGTATTATGCAACGAATTGAATATGATAAGATTTTCTATTATATTTCATTTCATTTCATTCCATTCCATTATTTTGCTTTTGTTTTGTTACGAAATAAGGAAAACCTAATCTGTAATTGATTCGCATTGAGTTTCAAATCAGTTTGAATTTAAAACGAAGTATCTCAGAGACATGTTTCAGCAAAATAAAAAAACAAAAAAAAAAATAAATAAATAAAACCAGCACAAAAACAACAATACCAGCAACCAGTATATCCCTGGGCATGATAACAGCAGATCTCTTGGAGTATATTTTCGTATGGTTGACTGTGTGCATGTGTGTAAACGTTTCCTTGAATATGCAATACATAAGGGATCACATATTTAATGCACATACATATGTATGCATGTATGTATATGTTGAGTTTAAGAGGAAAGATATTACATCTCCTTGGAATATTTTATATTTACAATGAATATAAATTATTATATGACGTACTCTTACATTTACATGTTCATTCATTCAGTTTACTTCTTAAGCAAAAAGAAACCAAAATGAGCAAATGAAAAACAACAACAAAAGAAAAAACTGTGGAAAGAATAAAAGAAGCTGGCTACAGAAAACGCCAGTTACATGAAACGCACTTAAATGTATTGAAATATTGTAGCATTAAGTAAGGCGCTGCATCAAAAGAAAACTGTAACAATGTATTTATATGTATGTGAGTGTATGCGTGCGTCAATGCACGACCGATTTTGTATTGCATTGTAAAGTTTTATTAATAAAGTTCTTATGGGGAAATTTATATTAACAAATACAACAACAACAGCAAATACTTAAATTACGTTCATATTCATCGTGAATACTTTTCTTACAAGCTGCTTTTTTTCGTTTTTTCCTTTCAAGGATGAGAAAAGGGCGGTACAAAAAATGGTCCTCATGTTGGGTAAAAAGTTTACGGCATATTTGGCATTTTTTTTTTACTTTAGTTTAAAGAAAATTTTTAAAGCAAAAAACCGTGTAATTTTCATATACATTTTTCTACAGAACCAACTGTTTGTCACGTGGAAACAGCACATTAGTCTCATTTATAAAGGGGTAAAGTCTAAGCGGAAATGCCAGATCACTGAGCCCAAAAAAGAAATTTAGATGCTCCACCATTTAACACTAGACGCAGAGATAAGCGCAGAACGCAGAAGTTGACTGCAGAAAAGCATACATTAATTGTTGGACACAGAAAGATACTAATGAATGAAGAAAGTAAACACGGTTAAGGCTGTAACACCAAAATATGATATTAATGATTTTTATATTAGACCTTATGGAAGCAACATATTGAAAGTGTCTCCAAGTCACCAGTTTTGTCAATTGTTTAAGTGACATCGTTAACACAGTGTCTTTACTTCACTACATATGCCACTATATTTGCCTTTAATAGAAAGAAATTGTATCAATAACAACAGTCTACATATGATCCTAAAGCAACTACCTAGTTAGCAATACCAACGTCAGTAGAAGATTTTCAATGACACGCACATGTTAAATGTCTATAGTAAATAACATTGTCTGGGGTATAACCAGCCACTAATACAGGTGACGGTGTCAATAGTGAATCAGTACAAATTCACAAGTGACATTTCATGCAGAGTATCTTTTAAAATGGTAATATTTATAGTAAAATATGTTTAAAATTATATAAAACTATATTTATTATTATAATTATTATAATTATAACATACAATTATTTAAAATAATTATTATAATTATTATTATAATATAATAATAATGACTATTATAACGTTTATTATTATAATTATTTTAATTATCGTAAATATTATTATTATAAATTGTATAATTATTAATTTAATTACTATTTATTTCATAATTTTTATTATTATACATAATTATTATAATTATTAAAATTATTATAACTATTATTATAATTATAATTATTTTCAATTAACAAGATTTCGTTTGTCGTGCTCATTTCCCAATATTTATAAAAACACTTAAATTTATTTGTTGTTGATAGGATAAGCTATTTGCGTTTCACTGGTTGCTTGGGCCAGATCATCAGGAAACTTCATCCAAAGATTTAAAAAAAAAACGAAAGATATTAAACAAAGAAAATTGTTAAGCGGATAAGAATTAAAAGCTATAGTTTTACTTGTAACAATATAAAAGCTTAACAAAAAAAGAACAACAATAAACAGTGATTTTATCTTTTCTTACTTTCTCTACTACAAGGTAGATGTTTATGTTAGTTGTTTTGTTGTATTGTAGTCTACTCGACTATAGGGTTGAGAACGTAACAAATAATGTCAAGTAATTATTATAATTATTATTTTTATTAAAACTATTATAATTATTATAATATTTACAATAATTAGAATTGTGGTTATTTTGTTGAACTACATATTTATGGTTTTTAATCCAAATTTTTTTTTTTTAATTTTTAATCAGGCTTAAGTTCATCAAATTTAATTTTCATTAAATTATTTTTATGAAGAAAGGAATTTTACAACATGAAAATTAATTGAAATTGTTATTGATAATCATTCATTCTTGACTGACATGAGATTCGAACCCAGGCGGCTGGTTACCATGACATGTTTCGATCGCAACCACTCGATCTCCTCTGATGGATTTGCCGTCGACGACTGCTGACGTCAATAGTCAAATATCAATCCTTAAACCAAATTGTATTTTTAACTTTTGGTAGATCGAAATTTACTTCTTTGAATGATTATCCATTTTTTTAATTGATTTTACATGTTTTTCCTAACTTCTCAGGTCAGTCAAGAATGAATGATTATCAATAACAATTTCAATTAATTTTCATGTTGTAAAATTCCTTTCTTCATAAAAATATTTACAACTTTAATAACATTGGGCTACAATTTTTGTATTTTAACTAATCTGGGTGCGCTGAACTCGAATCTGGCATCAAATTTGGGCTATCACGTCTTGTTCATTTTTTTATCGCATGCTGGCAATACTGATATTACAATTTCACAATTATTAATTTGACAGAAGTCCACATTTATCCTTAATCTTAATAATAGTAGCGTTAAACCATGTCAGGGATATCGTATGTTACTGATTCAATCTATTTTTGCTTTGTGTGTGCTGAATGTTTGTTTGGAAAAAGGATATGCAATAACAGAATCACTAAAATATGATTTTTTACTTTATTTTGGTTTTGCAGTCAGAAACTTGGTCAAATCGTGGACATATTGCTCATTCGCATTTCGATTTTTTTCCAAAAAAAAAAAAAAAAAAACTAGGTGCAGTGAGCTCGAACAAGGGGAGCATGCTCACCAAGATTTAATGAAAATTAAAAGAATTTATCAAGAATTTTGAGACAAAATTATGCTGGGAGACAATTGCTAGACTCTAATACTTCATATCGAACCAAAAAAACTACAAACGACGTTTAAATAACGCCATTCTCTTTTGAAAATGCATTGATATTTCAATAAACTAGTGATTAATTCAAATTTTTATATTATAATTAGGCTAAAATTCATCAATAGTCAAACATCAATCTTTAAGCCAAATTGTATTAAACCCTTTAGTAGATCGAAATTTGCTTTATATGATTATCGATTTTAATTGATGTACATGTTTTTCAGCCTATAGTACACGGAATATAAAAGCCACATGCACATGTGGGTCTGACGTAATTTTGACGACACTACAAAGCCACAATAACAAGCTCGTGTTGTGTGATGACGACAAAATTGCGTCAGAACCACATGAGCATGCACCTTTTTACATTCCGTGTACTATAGGCTTTACTTACTTCTGTCCAAAGTACATTTTTCTGTTTTTCATTTTATTGCCTTTCTTTTTCTTGTTAACGTTTTTCAGCACAACTTGAAGGACGAATGTAAACATAGAGCGTAAGCTTTTAAGACTAATTAGTATTGTGGTTATTTGGTTGAACCAAAAACCATAATTATTCCACGTTTTGCTAAAATTCATAAAATATAATTTTCATTAAATTAAATTTTACAACATGAAATTAATTAAAATTTATTGATATCTTTTCATTCTTGAATGCCGCGGGTATCGAACCCAATTTTTTTACGGACAGGTTATTACATGTGATTTTTATGTAAGAAATATTTATATACAGTTTTAATTATTAAAACCAAAATGGTCTATTGTACACTTCAACTTAATTAAAATTTACTTTTAATATATTGCATTTAGAGTCGATAAATCTGCTTTCCGAAAGAGTCTTACATAATCCGCACGCTATTTTAATTTATTACTTAATCGAAATTTTTGAAACTCCTCTCTAAGAATTTCGCTCATTATGTTTGAATACGTTTACCCCTTCGTATATTAAATAGAAATTGATTGTAACTTATTTTTCCTTCCTTCTGCTTGTTGTCATCACACATATTTTCAAACCTGCACTTATAAAATGACAAGCAACCAACAAACACAATTTTTAAAGTTCGAAAGAATATTTTGTTTTCAGTTTAAAAGCTTTAGAACTTAAAAAAAAGAAACAGAAAATTTAATATTTCAGTTAAGACTAACATGTTAATTTAACTACCAAATTTTATGTTTGCTGGGATAGAAAATAAATCTATACACATAAAGATATATACATTTATGAATGCGCGTTGCACGAAGTATATGTAATATATGAGTATTTAATGTTTATTGTATAAAATATTGTATGTGCTGTATAACGTACAATGTCACCAACAATACAACATGCACCCTTTCACAAAAACGACAATATAATTCATCATTTCTAAGCAATTGCATCTCTGACTATTCAAATTGTTGAAAATCCGTTTGAGAAATATAAAAATTTTACACATACGCTTTTAGTTTAATCATTTTATATCCCCTTTTGTACACGTATATGTAATAATGAAAATATATCTTTTTAAAAGAAAATATTTAATAGTGCAAGTTATTTATGCAATAATTTCAAACAAGCTAAATATAATTATAAATATACATGTATTTTTTTCTTTTAGAGGAACATGTTAAAATGGCAACAAAAAATACACTTAAGTGAATAAAGAAAAGGAAAGCTAACTTGAGAGAATTGCTAAAATAGTATTAATTAAATTTTGAAATTAGCTTAAAAAATATTGTAGTTGCTGAGACTATTAAGGGCCAACAAAAATGATTCAAAAAGCGAAATAGAGCAAAAACTACTGAAAGAAGCAATTTCATATAAAAAAGATATTGAGCAATATTTTCTGCAAAATAAAATTACATCAAAATTATCTTTAAATGTTCAATTTTATCATAATTTTCTTTAAATGGCCAATTTAAAAAAAAAAATGTCATAAAAAATAACAAATTTACACCCAAAGCAAATTTTCGAGCTTAAAAATGCTTGGTAGTATAAATAATAATGGAGTTTTCTTTTCTAAGTAATATTCTGCATTTATTCTGCCTTTTATGTATATTTCGTTATGTTCTTTTCTGGAAAATATGTGTCTTCTTAAAAGTTTAACGTGTTCTTTTCCCATAATGCTCCCCTTAAAAAAAAAAATGCTACATATTCAATAGTCTGAGTGCAGAACTAGATTAACAGATTAATTTGTTATTATTTCTGAAAAAATAAAAATATTTTTTAGTTTGTCTATGTTGGCAGTTATAAAGTTTTTGTTTTTTTGTCTATTAAGAAATAAGCGTTATAAAAAAGCTTCAAATTTTTAAACGCTTATTGTAAGTTTAGATAACAAGCTTGTGCATGGGAAACAGGTTTGTGCAAAATGTTATATTAATAGCATATTTATGTAAGTTTTCCTAAAATTTCTTTAAAAAAAATAAATTTGGTAAAATATTTTTTTTATTTAAGTAAAAACAATAAATTGTATTAAGTTGTAGTTTGCTTTATTTACTTCATTTGCACTTTAAAAAAATCCTTGAGAAAATAGCAATGAATATTTGCTTAGTTGCACACAAAAGTAAGCAATAACAATTAAGACATTTAGCGTCGTAATGCTTATTAAGGGAACTTTTAAATTTAAATTTTTCGTGGGCTTTATAATAAAATTCAATTTTAGCTCCCATATTCATAAAAAGTATTTTTGATTTATAAAATGTAATAATTTGTATGAAAATTATTTTAAAAAAAAATTTGTTTTAACATACTTGCAGTGTTGTCAATTTCGCATTTTTCATGATAGATCCAGCATTTTTTGATTCATTTGGCATAAGAAAAAACTGATTTAGCATGTAGCATTTTTTCTAGCATTTTTAAAAATTCCTAGCATTTTTTAGTTCTTGCGATATTTTTAATGTTTTCCATTTTTATAATGTTTAAAAAAAATATAAAAGAAAAAGATTCTAACTTTGAACTTGATCTAACATATGCAACAATGTAAATGCTCATTAATGTTTCAGTGATGTAATTTAAAAAAAAAAAGGAGAACATTTTAAAAAATTAGTAAAAACCAAAGTAATTTTTTGGGAATAAAAAATCTTAAATTTACAAAATTTTGTTTGTCGTGCTTAATTCCCAATTTTTATTCTTTATAGAAACACTGAAATATATGTGGCGAATTCATACAAAGAATTTGTGATGTTTGCTTGCACACAAACAATTGTTTTGGGGAAAAAAAAAATAATTACCGAACAACATATTTCGTAAACACATATACCAAACTAGCATTAAAAACTAAAGATTGTGAGCATTTTTTGTTACCACTCTCATTGCTGCGTGTACTTTCCCTATCGTTGTTTATTTTTGAGAGAACATTTTATAATCGCACTTTCACTGTAGTAATGCACTTATTGTTTGCTTCTGCGCGGTCACACACTCATGTTAATTTATCGTCTGAACTTTTATTCAGTATTTGCTGGTAATGGCGACACTGCAGTTTAAAGCTTGAACATTTCTCAATGATTATAAAGTGCGTTCAAAAGGAAGTGTGCAGTGGATGAGTACAGAAATTTATTTCTAAAGACGAAGGTTCGTTGTATGCAAAGAAATAACATCTCTCGAGTTTTCATTCGATACGTCAGTTTCTATTGTATGCAGAAAAATACGATAGTTTACTCGATATCGAATGATCCCTGGTCTCTATTACTCTAGCACTTAGTTATACAACTATGGTATTAAATAACCTTTGCATATACATTTAAAGCAAGAGCAACAACAAAAATCACAGAGAAACATTTTTATTAAAAAATTTTGTACCTCAACAAACAAACTTTAAAAAAATCAGATTTTTCCAAGAAAATAGAAAGAATACAAAAAAAAAATTGAAATTAGGTACAAGATATAAATGAAAGTAAATGTAAATATGTAAATGCGTTTTTCGTCAGATGTTTTCGTTATCAAAACAAAATATTGGATTTAATTGATTTAATTTAAATAAAAATTTCTCAATTCCCTAAAAAAATATTGATTTATATCAGGAGAATTGCAATTATATGTACATACACACACATGTACCTTTTAATATAATAAGAAAAATTGTATAATACTTACATTGTACTTTTAATGTTATACTCGAACTTCTTGTTTCCCCTTCAGTATTTGTTGCACCACACGCATAAGCACCGGCACTTTCACGTTCCAATTGAGTCAAATGCATTATTTCTGAACTCTCGCCAGACATACGCATACCCTGGAAATACAGATGCGAAAAAAACGCACATACAAACAAATAAGTAGTTTAAATTACACCAACAATAAAAAAAAAAAAATACAAGCTCAAAAGTATATTAGAATTATAGAGCAGATATTCAGAAAAACAGAATTTAAGTAACAATGATCCCTTTACTCCCTCTCCCATTCACGCCCTATCCCGCACTCTCTTCCGTTTTTTATCATGCATTCACTTGTACAAGCTCCTAGAGAACATGTAACGGTATTTATGTGTAACAGCTTTTGTATGTGTGCATAATGACAGTGCTTTAATTAACATTATTTTTATATAAAAAAAACAAAACAAAATTAATACAATGAAGACAATAACAGCAACAGCGTAATCTTATATTTGAGAAAGACATTATTAAGTCAAAGTTTATATTTGTGGTATGAAAAACAAAGGAAAACATTGTTGTGTGTGTATTGTTGTTATACCGTCATTTTTGTTTGGTGTGTGTGTGTGTTGTTATGTGTTAAGGAGGGATTGTTTCTGTGTGTTGAGAGATACTAAAACAACGCAACAGAAAAGTAACATCATAATGTCTTGTTAGATGAAAATCGTATTAAAAAATTATAAATTCTAGTTCCATTGCACGCAAAGAAAAAACATGGTTGTGGTAAACATATTCTAAGAGCAACATATTATGATAAGATTCATGATTGTAGTCACCATATTACGATTGTTATTAAATCATATTATGACCAAATATGTTCGTAATATAACATCATAATATTTTTCTCTTAATCATATTATTATCCTGTTAATCATAAAACGTTAAGAAGTTATAATATTACTGTCATGGTAATCATAATAAGATAAGAAGTAATCATATTATTGTCATGACAATCATAATAAGTTTAGAAGTAATCATATTATTGTTATGGCAATCATAATAAGTTTAGAAGTAATCATATTATTGTCATGACAATCATAATAAGTTTAGAAGTAATCATATTATTGTTATGGCAATCATAATTAGTTTAGAAGTAATCATATTATTGTCATGTCAATCATAATAAGTTTAGAAGTAATCATATTATTGTCATGGCAATCATAATAAGTTTAGAAGTAATCATATTATGATGCAAAGTGATATGAACTGTTATACATAAATTTTTTACATCATAATATGATACAACTTTAAACATAATATTTTTATTGGAAAAAAATACTTATGATAAAATAAAAAACATAATATAGTTACTGTAATCTTTTTGTCGTAGGTCGCAATTATTTATAAATTATTTTATGGAGTTTTCATTATTTTTCTCTTAAAATAACACAAAACTTACCAGTAATGGTTAATATTTTTCACCAATATTTCACAAATTTTTCCACCACTTTAAGATTATTAAAATTTTTTAGCAAAGATATTTTATTTTGTGACACTACAACCCTTTTTTAATGTTTTTTCTTTATTTTTTTTTTCAATTTCTTGTTTATTTTAATGGTTTTTTTTATTATTTAGCCACTCACCACCAAATAATTCGATATGTTTATGTAAAACACGACACAACTGATACAAAATTATTTTACAAATGGCGATACCAAAATATTATTAGAGTAACGATATTTTGATTGCATCTTAAACTTATTATGATAAATGTATATAAAGTTATCATGTTATGGCTATTAAATATCATGTTATGGCTGTGAGAAATATAATATGTTTTGAAAATTATCTTAATTTAGTTGTTAGAAAAATAATTATTTTTCGGTCAACAATACTCAAATTTATAATTGCGATAAACATTAATATGTTTACAGTAACTATAATATTGCTGATATTTAATAAAAATAACAATTATTTGTGTACAGCAACAATATATTGTTACAATAAACACAGTGTGGTTGCCGTAACCATGCCCAACCATATTTTTTCTCTGCGTGTGCTTAGAGTAATGTAAAAGGTATTTCTATTACTTTTTCCACAAAACAGAAAAATAAGAAAGAAAAGAAGACTGGTTGAGGTAGGAAGTTTTAACGCATAAGGGGGCTTTTTTCTTGTGTTGCAAAAAATTCCGTTGTTAATTCTGATTTAAGTTTTAAATTAAAGTTGTTTGTAATCACGACCGAAAGAAAATTTTGCTCGACTTAGATAAATTTTGCACAAACCTGTTATTTACGGAAAGCTTTGCATAATTTTTGCACCTATATAAACTTTTTATAGGTTTTACACAGGAAAGTTTGCATAGAAAACATTGCATTAATTGTAAATTCCTTCCTTCAATAAAAATAATTTAATGATAACTAAATTTGGCGAGCTTAAGCCTAATTTAAATATCAAAAACTTTAAATAAATTTTCTATTTATAGAATATTTTGCACAGATTTGCTGTTTAAAAGAAATTTTGCACGAATTTGCTACATATAGGAAATTTTGCACAAATATATTATCTATAGGAAATTTTCTATTTATATGAAATATCAAATAAATTCGGTTTCTTAAGAAAATTTTGCCGAAATCTTTCATTAAAAGATAAACTTGCAGACATTTTTTATTTAAAGAAGATTTTAAGATTTTCATAAATTTGCTATTTAAAGGAAGTTTGCGATCGGGGTTATTAGTACAGACTTAGTAGATCATGACAAGTTAAATTGACAAATGATTGGATGGGGCCGACGCTTTGTGGCTGAAAGTGTAATCTCATCGACCAATTGTTTGTTATCTACGATTTCCAAACAAATGCATCCAAATAGTGGTAATTTTGGGTGTGACATGTTGCTTTATGTTGTTTTAGAAAAAATTTAATTTTTGTAAATTTGATCAGAACTAAATTATGATTTCTCGCAAACTGTTATCAATAATGGGTCAAAATTTCTTTTATTTTTAGTTATATTAGTGCGATAGTAGTCTTAAAGAAATGGTTCATTACATCTCTCTATCATTTATACCTAATGTGTCTGGAACTGTCTGTTGAACACTTTTTTGATTTTAAGAAATTCCTCGCAACATTTGTTTGCCCTTTTTATTTTTCTGAAATAAAACACAATGGTTAACGAACGTTTTGATTTAAAAAATAAATCTGCAACTGATGCACTTCTTGAAACTGTCAAAGCCTGACCGCTTTTGAGCTGATTTGAAAGTACATGGATCCTTAGAGGGTCGTGAGAGTGAGTTATGGTCCTCTTAAATTGGTAACCTCGGATATTCAAGTTTTTAAAAAAATTCGCCAAGAATATATGTATTTATGGATTGCAAGAAAATTCAACTTAAGCCTACAAAAAATATGCTTAATGTTTAGCTTTATAATATCGTGACCTCGCCGACACGCCTCCATCCGATGGTTCTAATTTTCGATGACATTGAGGCATAATCGAGGTTTTTGCCGTTAATGTGCCGAATTATCGCATCCTTTAGCTCTTGAATTGTTGCTGCCTTATCGACATACACCCTTTCTTTCAAATAACCCCAAATAAAGAAGTCCAACGGTGTCAAGTCACATGTTCTAGGCCGCCAATTGAAATCGCCACCACGTAAGATAACACGGCCATTGAATTTGTCGCGCAAAAGAGTTATTGTTTCGTTAACTGTGTGGCAAGTGGCATCGTCCTGTTGAAACCACATATCGTCTACATCCATATCTTACAATTCTGGCCATCAAAAGTTCGTTATTATCTCACGATAGCAAACACCGTATACAGTAACTGCATGACCAACTTAATTTTGGAAAAATACGGACGATGATGTCGCCAGCCCATAAACTGCACCAAACAGTCACTCTTTGTGGGTGCATTGGTTTTTCGACAATCACTCTTGGATTATCATTCGCCCAAATGCGGCAATTCTGCTTATTGACGTATCCACTGAGGTGGAAATTTTCCTCATCACTGAAGATGATTTTCTGTCATTTCTTGCCACCATTCTGACCATTAACGGCGCGTTGCTCGATTGAGTATATTTCCGTGGTTCAAATTGCGTTAGTCTGAAATTGAGAAATGTCGAACGAAATGCAGAAAACAACTTGACATTCAACACCGGCCCTTAAAATTTACAAGCGGTCCTTTTTTATATATCTATACATTCAACCTAAAAACATAAAATAATATGTGCAGGGTTCTGAGTAAATGAAAACCTATAAAAAGGAAAATGTAGGTACTTTTTCGCTAAAACCTATCAACATTAGCTTTTGCATATAAATATGTTTAAGAAAGAAATGGTGATGCTAACGAAGTATCCTGTTTAATGCTAGTATTTTATATTTATAGTAAATTTTAGACAAATTTACTATTAAAGGCAACTTCTACAAATCGTGTTGTTTATAAGAAATTTCATATTAATTACAAAATCAGAACATTATTTTTAAATTTTTTTTGGATAAGATTAGGAATTTGAAAAGAAATTACGATCTACTGCTATTTTTAGAAAATCTTGAATTTTTTCCTTTTTACAGACAATCTGAAGAAAGCTTTCTATTTATTTGTCACTGAAATTTCTGTTGACGAGCACTGATTTTTTTTAATGTATTCGTTAACTGTCAACTTGTCATTGTCAAAATTAAGACAGTCATTAAAATTTTTCAATTAAGAAGTGTCATACTTTGAGAGCTTGAAATAAACTGAAATTCTTTTTAAATAAATAAAGTCACAAAGGACTCTGGCATGGAGTTAAGTAAAAAGCAAAATAAGTATGTGTTTCAACATTATTTGTGAAAACACAAAATTTTTTTGAAGAAATTCCATACAAACAGTTTCTACACCTACTAAGCATACATTTTATAAATACAAGCCAAAAATATATTTCAAATTACAGTCGTGTTTTCCCACATTTACACACAGAATGCTAAATAATATTTGTGTTACTTTTGAGCAGGTTATTAAAAATTTCTGTTCAACACATCTTTAAGGACACATTTATTTCGACTTTGTTAAATTTATTATGCTTAATGTAATCTTTTTTGTGTTTTATTTCGTCATTCATTCATTCTTTTTGCGCAAGATTTTTTTTTTTTAAAGACTTTTACCTTGTATTTTTTAAACAGCAGGTTGACTTGTTTTGCCGTAATTATCCCCTGAGTAAAAAGTTTAAAAAAAGCAGAACAACTTCATTTTTTTCGGCGCCAGTCTATGTGTGATTTGCTCTTGAAATTTATTCAAACGTAAAAGAACACATACAATGCAAAAGAAAACTCACATACATTCACAGCTCAACAAAAGCAACAAAGAAACATGTTAAAAACATTTTAATGAGTTTTTCTTTTTTTGTCATTTTCTTCACAGATTTTCAGCTTAAAGTTCACTCTCTTACTCTGTCTCTATTTGCTTATTTATTTGTTTAAGAAACTTGAAAAAAAAGACGAAACACGGCGCAATAAGCACTAAAACATTTAAATAATTACATTTGAAAACATACTCACACACACACACAAGTATACATTTTTTTTTTTATGAGGTAAAATACAAAATGATGGCATAGACAACCTGTATTACATGTACCGCTATTAGGTTTTATGCCTGTTTAAGTGTCAGTGTATTGGCAAAGTTTCATTTGGCATTATAAGTACTTATTACAAAGCACAAAAGTACCAAGAAAAAATTTAAATAATGCCCTTGTCGTAATAAACATCACCACAGATTTATGCTATACTTTTATAAACATATTTTTTCTTAATTTTTTTGAGATGTTGTTTTTAATGTTAGCATACGCGTAAATAATACATCAATGTATTAATGCTAGGGTTTCTAATTTCCCGGTCTTTTTCTATTCCCGGGAAACGAAACAAAAAAAATCTTATTCCCGGGAATCCCGGGATTTTTTGAATAAAATAATGATTTCATTAAATGAGTTAAAGACAAAAGTTTTTACATTTTTAAAAGAATATACACATATCGATGCCTTACTTCCTCAACCTCGTAACTTAAAAAATACGGTTTTGCCTTTTTCATATCAAACGACTGCTATTTTTGTGTTCTAATATTGCAACAACTTATTATCTCAATACAATATACATTGATGTAATCAATTCTTTAATAATTCCATTTTAACTTTAACCCAAACACCGAAGTATACAAAGATGAAACTTTTTTTTCTCTCCTGAAAAATTGTATTATTTTAAGATACAAGGTAGAGAAAGTAAGGCATCGATATACAACAGTCTAAAAAAATTAGCTTAAATAATACCACAGAAAACCAAAACAAACCATTATAAAGCATTTAAAAGCTCATCAGAGATTCTATTTCTAATCCTTGTTGATATGTACATATATAACCTGCTACCAAAAAAGTGCTCTCGTTCTCTACAGACGTTGGTTTTATAGTAAGAAGCGCATGATACAAAGATTATAAATTTGTTGGCCTGTTACCCGTGACATAATAATTAAATTCTTTTTTTATTTATTTATTTTTTTAGAATTTTTAGATGGTTCTGTTATTGGCGATGGTGTATCGTGTACATTTTCATTTTATACTTTTTAGACATTTCATCAGCAATTAAAAATTTTTATTGGAGTAGGAAAAATAGTTCGATTTGTTTTTAATAAAGATTTAATTTTTATTGCTCGTTTTTGATTTTAACGATGCAAACAAATTAAGATTTCATAAAATTTAATTTGAAGTTCCCGAAAATTGCCGGAAATAATTTCCCGCGAATAATTTAAAAATAATGTCCCGGGATTCCCGGGAATTCTTTCCCGCGTAGAAACTCTAATTAATGGCTATAAGTCACAGTGTAAATAAATACGTACAGTGCTGATCGAAAGTGTAGTCGAAGTTGATTAAACATATTGCTTTTTTTCTTCAATAGTCATATAACTCAAACAAATCAATTTTGGGATAAACTCCTTGAAAGCTTTTGATTTGCCCTAACCACTTAAAAAAAATAACGTCACAGTAATATAAAGATGAATTTTATACACAATATAAAGAAAAATATATCGAACAATTCTGCATTATTTACTCCTAAATTAAATATGTTGGGTTATGTCACTTTTAAAATTAATAAGAGATATGCACAATATCCTACACCTCATATGAGAAATATAAAAAAAATGTAGCTCTGACGAAATAAATAGCCTTCAATTGATTAGAGTACAGTGTAGTGAGTTCAACACCAACCATTTATTTTATCTTTCATGACTTCGAAGAAGCTTTCAATACAATCAACCGTCATGCCGTATGCTTTGCACTTTCAAGAAAAAGTATCCCAAATAAACTTAAAATATAGATTTTCATATAAATTCGAATGGGTATTCTAAGTCAAATTACAATTCTAAAAGCTTTAATACGTAAATAGTCTTATTCCTTCAATATTTTCCAGGAATATTTTCTATGCACCATCAGAATTTTCGTCTGTATATTCCCAGATTATATTTGTCAAACTAAAATAAATATTTATTACAAAGGCGCAACATAGTACTAGCGAATCACTTATCACACTATCGGTTTTTTTTTTGTGGTAGCACTAGATAAAATACTAGCGAAAGCAGGAACAGAAGGAATTCCATGGAAAGTAAGCAAAATCCTAGAAGATTTGCTCGATGTTGTACTATTCGCAGCTGAGACAGAAAATATACAGCTATAGGAATTTTCATTATTTTTTTTTTCTTAGAATTTTTACGAAAACTTGCCCACTGTTTAAAGAACACACATTAACTAGTATTATACATATTAATGTATAAATTACATTTTCTCTCTCTCTCTCTCTTTCACAGATACTTAATACTGATTACATCTAATATGTCATAAGACAATTTATTACACAATTTTTGCGTATTTGTCTCTTGGTTTTTTTCTTATTATTATTTGTACTTGTTTTTTTTGCAATAATTTGTTTATTGTGTCTTATAAGAAATAAAGCAGACTTTATTTTTAATAAACTTTATTTATTTACAAAGACGTTATCAACACAAATCCGCAGGCAGTCTGACATCCAGAACACATAAATACTTGAATGGTTAATGTGGTTTTTCGGTTTGTCGCAGGTTGAGTATATAATTCCAAAAGCAGTTTCAAATTTCTAGCAAAATCTTTGTCTCTTAATCACCGCTAAAAAAAGACGAAAAAAAATATGTAAAACATTTGTATTCCCATACGATTTGAAATTTCGGTCAGTGAGGTTGAAATTCATGGTTTATACAGCCTGTGATTTTTAATTTAAGTCAAAAAAAAACCTTGGTGGTTATTAAATTTGGCTTTTTTATTTTAAGAAGAAACCTGAATTTTGCTTTCATTTTAATATTTGATATTTAAGCTTATTTTGTATTCTCTTTTATGTTTTCAGCAACTTTGAAATTTTAATGGAATTATTGATGTGGGTCTATGGCAAATAATAAATAAAATTCGAATAGAATAAAACAAAAATATGAACATTTACATACTTTTGTTTAAAGTTTTTTCGACTTGAACTTTTTTAAAGAATTTATGTATGTTTAATTGTTTTGTTAATAAAAAAACTTGGTTCACATTAAAGTTAATTTCTGAAGAAGAAAGCAAAAGAGAAAAGCAAAAGAAAAAGAAAAATACTTGTGTATCTTAGAAAGTATTTTGGACTATTTTGGCAAATTTCGGAAAATATTTAATTAAAACAAAGTTGGATAAAATTAAATTAATTTTCATATTAAAAATGTCTGCGTTGGACTAGTAAATAATTTAGTTTTTAAAGCTGTTAAAGTAATGAAAACTTTAAAATTCAACCAATCAGCGTATATGTACTTTGTAGACTTAGCAAAAGCTTTTGATGGGATAAAACTACACGAAATAGAGAAGTACCCGAACAACATAAAAGCGGCAATTAAAGACCTAAACACCAATAACAAAACCTACAGCAAAGCTAACGAAGTTTATCAAACTATGTCCGTCTATCCGTCTTTTTACTTTTTGTGCCGATGTAACATATTTTGTGCGTTTTTAGTCTGTGCTAAAGGCTAGTTTACACTATCTCACAAGTCTTACGTATTCCAAAATACTTTGTGAGACAGAAATCTAATGATTTTTGTTGCAACTGTCAAAAAATCTAATTTAAGATGACTGTTTGTGTTCACACCATCACACAAAGCACAAGCACTCACACATGAAATAAAATGCAATCCTGATACAATGAAATTTTATTATGGCTTAGAAATTAAAAAAAAAAAACGATGAAGTCGTATGGCAGTCAAACTTTTTTTCATAATACTTGTCATTTTCCCCATACATGCATTCACACTATCAGACTTTCACATCGACGGCTTATATTCAATACCCGCCATCCGCCAAAATACAATTTTTCAGGAGAGAGAAAAAACGGTTTCTTTCGAAAATTCTTAAGGTATGAATTTATCTTTCTTCTATAATATTTTTTAAATATGACTACTAAGTCACCCGTATAAAAAAAGTAGAACTTTTAACTCTATTCGTAGCGATATGGTTGATGTCGAGTATTGCAACTGAAATCTTCAAATATTTTCATGGCGTATAGCGGTAATTGCACAGTAATAAAAATATGTTTTTTTGCTCTAATATGTAATTTTATTAAATTAAGCATTTGTTTAACGTTTTTCTATCATAAAAGAATTTAATAACAAAACAATAGCAAAAAAATAAACATAATTAAAAAAGGTAATTCAAATTGGACATTGTCACATTGCTCCTTATTACTTTGACTCCATCTGAACTAAATTATCATAAAAGTAATGATATTCTAGTGGTATAACCGTCTTAAAATCTTGAAGATGTTTCCATTTACTAGGCTGGATTGGTAACTGAGCAGTATGCAAAGGCTTTGGTTTGGTATATCCTGTGTAATTTTTAATTCTGTTGGGTAAGTTATTGTATTCTTCATTAAAGTTAACTTTAAATTGAACTTCTCCACTTGGCAAATACTTTAGTGATCTTAATTGAGAAACTGTTGGATCATTTTTGGTTCGACCAGGTCTAATGCTCGAAAAGCGAATAAGTTTGGCATCATTGAAGTTTTTAAAAAAAACTGTAATTTAAATACATGGCATCAAATCAAATTTCACACAAATGATTATGAGTGTTTAAAAATGCTATGTGCCAAAAAACAATGCCGTAGGTTAAACTTTAATTTTTACTTTGTATGGGAGGTGGGCGATTCATTTTGATTTTTCCATTTTTTTCTTGATTCAAACAAATGCCTATGTGCCAAGTTTCGTTATCCTTCGACAACTTCTTCTATTTTTTGCCGCTCGTTCTATGAACTTCAACCAATGTGTGGCGTATGGCGGGTATTGCATTAAAAAAATCGTGCGGTTGATAGCGGTATCACAAATATTTTGAAAAAAAAGAACTTATATTAATTTTTTTTTTCTGAAATTTTTGTCAGAGATAAAGCTGGCATCAGTGAACAATTTGCAATCAAAAAGTCATTTTCCAATAATTGGTGTATGGCGGGTATTGAATATAAGCCCTCGACATATTACTTGAGTTTTTGACATGTATTAATACAAAGTGGTTACAATAGTGTAAACTAGCCTAAAGTAGTTATTTTAAGATTTGGGTTTGATTTTGGCTACTTTCTGGAATGTTATTATGTTTTATTTTTATAAAAATTTACTTTTACAGAGTGTTTTAAATAATGCATTCACTTTATGAAGAATTATGTTTTTTAGAGTAAAGTTCAACGTCAAAATAATAATATTTATGAGACCTTCTCCGAGAAAAGTGTGTCAAAACGGTTTTGGACTTTAGAGTGGATTCTGGTACCTAAAAGAGTGTAGAATAAGATGAAATGAGTTTTTCTCAAAACTTAATTTTTACACACTAGGCCCCTTTTCTCGGAGTAGGTCACATATATGTAAAAATTCAAATTGCGTTAGTTTGTCTGCTTGGTGTTTCTTATAGCCTTCTTAACTCCAGTTTTTGTACGTGTAACATTATGATTGGGCGTAGTACCTCCAATACAAAAATAATAAAGATTTCTGTGCATCGCTAATTTGCTGCAAGATCGTCATTATTTTTTAATACAAGTTTTACAGAAAACGACTTTAAAGTTTTAAATTTACACACAACAAAATGGATAAAGAAACTTCTATTTTACTCTCAAGAGTAGAGTTAACAAAAAATTGATATGAAATAATAACCATTTCATAAAACACCTGATTGATTTTTTTGTTATGACGTTGTTGCAGCAAATCAGTGAAATCTGGAGAGTGGTTACCGTAAACATACATATATAAATTTTGTACAAACAGCTTGGCCATCAATAAACAAAAGATCTGTAAAAACGTGGGCCTTACTGGAGAAGTTGTCGTTGTACTTCCTATACAAAGACAATATAAATTATTTGTACAACGAAAGAACGAATGCAGTTAAAATTATTAAACTTTATTGGCAAACAAAACATCTGAAGAGGAAATGTAAGAGACTATTTTGATCCTCAGCGAAAGTGAGTTGAATTTGAAAATTCTGGAAGAATCTTTAACAACAAAGGCAATTGATTGGAAAAAACGTATTCTTTACAGGGTGTAGTGGACATGTTAAAAAAGAAGATGATTGGATTGATCTAGATCCCTAACAATATAATATTTTATGCAAATATTAGATGAGGAATTAGCATATATGCAGAGCCTGTACACACAGAAAAAAATTAAACCAATCTTAAAATAGCATTGCGCAATATTGATTGGAAGTATGGTCTTCATTTAAAATTAATATGAATTAAAAAAATGTTAAAATGACATTGTTCATAATGAAATCCATAAATTCTTGTTTTACTTGTTTTGTGTAAAAATAACAACAACAAAAACACTACAAGAAGGAAAACATAAATTTTTTCCTTTCCTGTTTAAATTAAATAATGGAAAGAAGAAAATTTGTTACAATCATTAATATAAACAGTGTAAAATACTTTAGGATATATTACACCGTCCGACACTCAATATTAGACACGAACCGGATGACATAAGTCTGAAACTAGAGATTAAATGGAGCAAAACTGCGTTCACAGTTTTTTATTTTCTGATCCTGTTTCCTTTTAAAAGGTCTTCAAAATTTCAATGGACTACATTTTTAAAAAAATGTTTTAAAATACTTCTGCTCATCCTACTATGACAAATTTGGTGTCAAATGATCAAGAAGAGTTGTAAAATATTTTGCATTATTTTGTTATTATTCTTTTAGGATTAGAAGATGTCAAAAATGTCCTTTCAAATTTTTATCCTTTAATGTCCTTTTAGATTTCCAATAATTTTTTTTAAAACAAAGGACCAAATATTGAATTTATTGGCAATCTTAAAGGATATTAAAGGATAAATATTTTAAAGGTAATTAGAATTGTGGTTATTTTGTTGATTTTAAAGGACATTTTTGACAACTTTTGATTCTGACAGGATAAAATAAAAATAATACAAAATATTTTACAGCTCTTCTTGTTCTTTTGACATCAAATTTGGCATTGTTGGATCCGCGGAAGTATTTTAAAATATTTTTTGAAAAGTGTTCTTCTTTGAAAGTTTGAAGTCCTTTAAAAAGGACACAGGATCACGAAATGAAAAACTGAAAACGTTGTTTTTCTCCATTTAATGTATAGTTTCACAATTTTATCATCCGGTTCGTGTCTCACAATTTTTTTCTTTTTTTGTCGGACGGTGTTATTATTATTATTTTATTAAGCTTGAGGTCTTTAAAAAAAAAAAAAAAAAAAAAAAAAAAAAAAAAAATATATAAAAAAATAAAGAAAAAACCCTGAACAACGGAGTGCCGAAATATTGGTTCAATAAATTTAATATTTTTTTTTTTTTTTTTTTTTTAAAAAAAAGAGACCTCAAGCTTAATAAAATAATAATAATCAGCCTTATTCCAGTTGTCGTTGTCGTAATCGATCAAGTCGTTTTTTGTCAGAGATTAAAGTAACACACAGCCTGTTTTCTTTAATCTCTTACAATAAACGACTTAATCGATTACGACAACGACAACCGGAATAAGGCTGAATAATAAATTTTATAAAGGTCGAATAAAAGTCAATTTATACTTTAGGATAAATATTAACATGCCACAACTTTTTCCAGATAAAAGACTTGTAATTATATCCTTAACTTTCTCATTAGAGGTATAGTTAAGATGAAATCGGTTATGAAAAGGTGTTACAGTTCCTAAACCGTTACAGAAATCGGAATTTGATTGAACTATTTGCTTCTTTATTATATTAACTGATTGTAGGTAATGAGAAATATATACTTCAGCTTTACGGTCTTTGTTAATTTTCAATTTTCATCAGCTATAGAAATGTCCCTTTGTTCTAGCCTCCCAAGAGTTTCATTTATAAATTTCCATGTTTTTTTAGGGTCACAAATTAAGTTTTCTAGGTTACTGACATAAAAGTTATTCATCGAAATCCTCATAGCTGCTTTTATAACTTTACTGATTCTTTTCAAATTTGTTTCAAGTATATTATTGCGTTTCCTTCTTCTTTGTGTCAATAGACTGTTCTTAATAATAATTAATTTTTGCAAATTACCGCTTATCCAAGGAGCTATTTTGTCTTTATTATTTATCCATCTACATGTTATCACAGTGGAGCAGTCAACAGCACTTCGTTGCTAGTTTAGGACAATTATTTGGGCTTTACAACAACGAAATCGTGGTTTCCTGATTTGTGATATTTGTCATACAAATAAAAATTTTTTCTTCGATCTTTGAAAATTTACACTCATTTAAGTCAACCCCATTATTTTTGAGCCATTTCCGAAAACATTTGTCATACCTCAACACTGCAAGGTAGAAGAGCTCAATAATAAGTGAGACCGCAACTACAATTTTAAAGTCTTCAAAAATGAAAACAAACACTGAAAGTCACTTATAAACACTATTCCTATTCTAAAAAACAACAAAAAGATTCCTACTATCCTTTATTTAAAATAAAATAAAAAAATTTTTGTATATCCTCTATAGACTCTGGAACCACTCAACCGATGTGCTTAAAACCGGTGTCAGACCATGAGGGGAGTTTGCCAGCCCGAAATTACATCATAGATTCTTATGCAATACATTTTTTTTTTTAAATAGGACTATTAGGCGATGTGAAGATGTTTTAAGGCTAAACATTTTTTCAAAACTCGGACCACGAGGGGAGTTTGGGGGCAATTACTGCCCCTTCGGAGCTATCCAACAGATTTTAAGGAAATTTGAAACATAAACTATTTTATGGACAAACAAGTAATAAATATTTTTTGAAAAATAGGACCACGAGGGGACGTGGGGGGGAAATTTCTGCCCCTTTGGAACAACATCAGAGATTTTAATGAAATTTAAAACAGATCGATTCCTTCTAATACCATAAACAAAACGTATTTCTTTTTTAGGCGTAGTAACATTCGTCAGGCCATCCACTAGTTAAAAATAAATGCTGTATTTTAAAATAAATAAAATCGATAAAAAAACAAGTATGCAAATTGAAATTTAACACCTGTGTGCACAATCGCAAAAGTTTTCATTTTTCTTTATAAATTAAAGAAGGGAAAACTCGTATTTATATTCAAACTGATACAAACACAAATACGCTTTAAGGAAAATGCACATAAATTTACATACAGAAACAAATTTAAGCTGATTTTCAAAAAAAAGGGATAGAATTTCAATTGCATATTTGAAAAAAGTGTAAATTTTACACACAATCACACATGTACTTTTACAAACATGTAAGTTTATTGATTTAAGGCTAATTTTTTATATTCTGTTGTATTTTTATTATTATTTTTGACTTAAATCTATGCTCATATTCATGAATCATGTGTTTGTGGGAGGAATGGGAGGAAACGAAAAATACAAAACGAGTCAAGAAATACAGTAGGCGACAAAAGTGTCAGATGAACGCCGGTTTTACAAAAAAAATAATTTTCCTGGTAACAATTATTTGAATTTTTTCAATTTAGGAAATATTTTAAGTTCTCTGCAATTGTATATGAATTATTAAATGTACTTGTTTGTATAATTTTGTTACCCACTGTTGTCCATAAAGGTAAAATAGTATTAAAAATAATATGCGTTTTTTTTAACACAGCATTAAGGTATGTGTCTATGTGTGTGTATTATTTTGATCATCACAACAGATGTGATAAATTTATGAACCAAAAGCCTTCATATTGTTGTTGTTGTCGATGCTGCTGCAAAATACCAAACAAACACATATACAAATAAACATGTTTAGTAATGTTAGTTGCCATATGTTGCCAACAAAAAAAGAATTTGAAAAAAAATTTACAAACACATTTATACATATTTTTTTATGTACAAACATGTAACATAATTCATTTTAAGTTTTATCTGAAGGGTTTTAACATGTTTTTTTTTAACTTAAATTCAATTATTTTAGAAAGTGATTTTTACAAAAAATTTCTTTTCGCAATAGAGTAGATGTATGTAAATATGTGTAAAATGGAATAAAAAACTAAAATGTATTTGTGGCTTTAGATCATGTGCATTTGAGGATTGTGTGTATGGGAGTATGTGTGAAAAGGATTGTTTTAAATGTTGTGTATAGTGTCTATTTTTTTTTATTTACTGAAAGGTGCACGAAAATCAATGAATTTTAAATCAATAAATTATATGTATTTTTACAAGCATTTTCAGTTCTATTCAGTTTTTGTTGTTGTCAGGTTTGCTGATGGCTAAATAAATAAATAAAAAAATAGAAAAAAATTGGAATAAAATAAATGTATGTATGTGTATAGAAAAGCAACCAATCATTTGCAAAGCCATAGAAAAGGAATTCAAATACCTAAAAAAAACCAATAAACGCAAACACATAAAACTGATGATGATATTGTTGCTGATATTTGTTTTAAATTTAAAAAAAAAAAATTCAGTGGGGGTTTTGCATTTACTTATGAGGTAACCAAATGTAAAAGAAAAAAACATATACAAAAATGTTACTACTGTACACTTTTAGAGCTCTTGTTTCTGCAGGACCAATCAGCAATTTAATGGTCAGATATTTACCACATGTGCTTAAGGAAACAAACTACAGTTTAATAGAACAAATGCACCCTATTTTGGAACCAAGTGCAATCCTAAAGCCACCACAACAAAATTATGTAATTAAAGTTATGATTCGTTTAAAGTTCTTTGTGCCGAATATTATTTGTATATGAAATGCATGTTTTTTATCGGTAGTCTAAGAACGATGATGACCAATTATCTTTCCGAATCATTATGGCATCAATTTGTTTTTTGCATATTTGGGTGAAAAGGCATATTTATTTTTTTTAAAGCATAATGTAAATTTTTGAGAAATTTTTTTAATAACTTTATTATAAAAATAGTTCTTAAAAAATTTTTAAATATAAGAAAAAAAAACCTTCAAAAAACAATTTTAAAATTAATAAATAAATTACACAGGTCAACAGCAAAAAACGACTTAAATAACCACTATTTTTTTTATGATCCGCTATAGTCACCTAACTGCAAAAACAATCATTTTTAAAATTCTATGGTAAGGTTTTTTTAAATTTTTTTCTAAAATTTGAGACTTTTAAAGAGGCTGCTCCATACATCTAATCGTAACTTTAGAACGACGTACCCAATTTTGTTATGCAGTCCGTCAAAACATTATAAGTTACGCCAGATTTAAGTTTCTCTCATATCATTATTTAATTTAGCCATTATTTTTGGAGTTTTGAGGCCGAAGTGGCAAAAAAAAATATTTTTTTTGTATTTTTTTTTTTTAATTTTTTTTCTCAACATTAATAAAAATGTTAAACGTATAAGACTTATAGCAACAGTTCTACTTGTAATAATATCAAAGTTTAAACAAAACAACATCAACAATAAACAGTGCGTTCATCTCATGTAAGACGTTTAACATTTTTATTTGGTTTAATATCTTTAGTTTTTCTAAAATCTTTATGGATGAAGTTTCCTGATAATCTGGCCTAAGCAACCAGTGAAATGCGCAAAGGAATAGCTTATCCCATCAACAATAAATTTCAAGTGTTTTTATCAATAATAAAAACTGGGAATTTAGCACGAATAACAAAATCTTTTGAAATTTAAATTTTGTATTCCCAAAAATTGAAATTACTTTTTGATAAAAAGCTAAATATATTATGCAAATAAAACTGTTAAGCGAAAAAGAATTATAAACCTCAGTTCTACCCCTAACAATATCAAAGCTTTCACAAAAACAACAAAAATAAACAGTAAATTTATCTTTTCTTACAGTCCCGACTACAATTGGTTGATTTTTTGTCAACTCTAAATGTAGTTGTAGGTGGGTAAAGAAATTGATTGATTTAGTTTAAGCATTCTAGCCAGTAAGAAATATTAGTTTCATTGGCGAAATAAGTAAATAAATAATCACACAAAGCCTTTTTCTTGCAACAACACATTGAGAGCAAATTTAATGCTAGTGCATAAATAATGTTTGTTTTCTTTCTCCTTTACAAACATATATTGCTTTTGTTTATCGTTGTTTTGTTTTTCGTAATTTTTGTATATTGACACAAATTGACACATTCTAATACATACATATACAGAGAGCTAGAAACATTTCCACACATAAACAAACCAATGAATGCCAGTGAAATATACTTTGTTACTAATTTGAAATTTAATATTTGAATGAGCCCTGTAGGAAATGTCTGTAGGAAAACTGTATTGATTCTTTATTGACTTGTATCCAGTACTACTGACCAACTGAAGACAAGACATTTAGCATGTGCCTATCATTGAAAATCCACTACTAACCTTAGAACTATTGACTAGGAAGTTCTTGTGGGACCATATGGAAACATTGGAACCAGAAATTAACTTATAAATTAAACTTGTACTAGTTTACATTATTAATTATTTTCACTACATTTTGTACTGTTAGTTAATAAAAATAGCAATAACTTTTCAATTAAAAATCCGAATTTTTATATAAATTGTTGTACACACAGAAAAAAATACCAATGTTAAATTAACATGGCGATATGTTGATTGAGATTCATAGTAAATTTCTGCAAAAGTATGCCCTTTATTTAAATTTATCATTATTTCATATTAATTTTAAATGAGACATGTAAAAAAAACCTTTAATCACGTTTATGTTAAAATAACATTGTTCAATATTGAATCCATAAAAACCGGTTTTATATTAAAATCAAAAGCATACATACTTAAGTATGTACATTTTTTTATTTTCATGTTTAAAATAGAAGACATTTCCCGTATTCTTTTGATTAAAATTATTTAGTTTAATAGTACATCAAGTTTTCAAAGTAGAGTGATGACGACAACCATATCGGGCCAATCTGTTGATGCTTCTGTTAACAAAGGAGAACACAAAATAAGAGAAACATGTGCTACAGGGGTAAGTGTTTTCAATTATTCTTAAATAAATGCATATGTTGTCTTTGAAGCTTCTTCACGCTGCTATATCACACTCAAACCAATTTGATTCTACATGAAATTCACGTTGTTTCAACTTGAAATAACTTTCATTCAACCTGATTCGGATTGTTATTTCAATGTAAATGACATTTTGCTCTAACTTTACTGCAATTTTAATTTACATGAATTATAGTTATTTTAAAAGGAAAAAATGTTGTTCGCAAGTTATTGTAAAATCATGTTAAATTAACATGAAGTAACAATGAAGCAAAATCATTACCTTGTTTCCGACGATTTTACATTGGTTTTTTTCTGTGTGTATCATTTTCACTAATTCTAGCTTTACAGAAGTCACAAAATTTCTCTTTTTTTCTTAAATGCAGACAAAAGCGCATATTTTTAATCGACAGTGCCAAAAAAATAATCGCCAAAGTGGCAACTTGGGGGGTACGGATGCCTTCTAGAAGGCCTCTGTACTCCTTCTTTTGGATATACAAGGCCTTCTCGCTCCATTCCATACTCATATCTTTTTTACACACGTTGACATTGCGGAGAAGGCCTTCCGCTCTCGCTTCTTTAGCAGGTACATAAGAATGGCAACGGGATCAAAAAAATAATTGTTTTGCTTTTGCTTGTGCAAAAAAAAACAATACAAAAAATGTTACTCCTTCTCTACTCCCTTCTCATAGAAGCGAGTGTGGAAGGTGTATCTTATCTTTTACACCAAAGAGCCGAGGCCTTCTATGAGGCATTCTTTAGCAGTTAGATAAGAATAGGAATTTAATCAAAACAATTTTAAGCAGGCCTTTTAAAAGGCCTGAAGTAAGAAGGTCTTCTGAGTTTTACCGCTGGGAGGTGGAAATGCCAACGGATGTCTAAGTGTAAGTATCTAACTAAAGCAAAACTAATTATAATATATGACTGTGTTATATATATATTTAAAGATGAATGTATTTACAATAAATTTCAGTTTATCCATAGTATGAAATGGGAATTAATCACATTTAAACGAAAGCTAGTGCATTTAAATTTAAAAAAAAAATATCACATTTCTGCGCATGTACGTCATAACACTAAGGGCCCGGTTAGGCCACCGTTGATGTACCCGTAATGTACCGCACCGTACTGTAAGCACGTTGGTGCACTTATAGAACATTTAAAAACGTGTCACAGTGATGGGAATCACAAATGTTTAAATGTTTACCGCTGTGCAGAAAAAGTACCAATTCATTTGAATGTTATTTAAACAGTATTTTGTGTATGTAAAAAACGTTAAAAATGTAAAATTTATATTATAGATTTACAATAATAAAATTTGTATTTTAGCATGTATAAATTTTTAGCATACATATATTAGAAATGTGCATACACCAAGCCTTTTATATGTTTCACATTTCCATTGTGTGATCACACACATACTTGTTTGTAATATGCTTGATGTTTGTTTACATTTAAGTCTCTTTACTACAGTGATGTAAAAATTACGACAAAATGAGAGTTAAAAGTCAACGGATCTGCGAAATGCGCCATGTTGTTTTTTTTTGTTTCATGACTCTATTCTTACTCTACTCTAACTCTACTCTACTCTACTCTACTCTACTCTACTCTACTCTACTCTACTCTACTCTACTCTACTCTACTCTACTCTACTCTACTCTACTCTACTCTACTCTACTCTACTCTACTCTACTCTACTCTACTCTACTCTACTCTACTCTACTCTACTCTACTCTACTCTACTCTACTCTACTCTACTCTACTCTACTCTACTCTACTCTACTCTACTCTACTCTACTCTACTCTACTCTACTCTACTCTACTCTACTCTACTCTACTCTACTCTACTCTACTCTACTCTACTCTACTCTACTCTACTCTACTCTACTCTACTCTACTCTACTCTACTCTACTCTACTCTACTCTACTCTACTCTACTCTACTCTACTCTACTCTACTCTACTCTACTCTACTCTACTCTACTCTACTCTACTCTACTCTACTCTACTCTACTCTACTCTACTCTACTCTACTCTACTCTACTCTACTCTACTCTACTCTACTCTACTCTACTCTACTCTACTCTACTCTACTCTAAATCTTCTCTAAATCTTCTCCAACTCTACTCTAACTCTACTCTAAATCTTCTCTAACTCTTCTTAATGCATTTTTTGTCATATAAAGTTTGAAAATGTAATAAATTCGCATGTTATGTTACTTTTTTATGAAAAGAGCATATTTTTGCATTTGTTTTTACTCATATGATTTTTGGTGTCACCAACCAAAATCAAGCAAGTATAGCACTCGAACAAAAACTTAATAAATTATTTTGAAGCACTGGTAACAATACACGACTTTATTAATATTTAAAGTTACTTTTATTTAAATTCTTGAATAAGCGTTTGCGATGAGGAAAATAACCGTTCGATATTTTTAATAACTTTGCAAGATATTTTTGTGTTTGACAAAAATCTTCAAATTGGTGCCTCAATCTATGAAGTGTCAAACAGGCATCCCACAGTTTGTTTCGGAAACTGAAAATGGGTGACATAAGATTCCTTGAGAATGGATTCAAATCTGTATAATTTTTTATCGATTCAATTTTGTTGTTGTTAAACGTAAAAGTTTTTAATTTTTAGTACAACCAATAAAAATTAAGTTTATTAAGTAACTTAATTTAAATCATGTCAAGTTTTTTTAAAAATATTAATGCATATTTAATTTATTAAAGTTTAATTATGTATAGTTCATTCATTTTGAAAGCTTATTTTAAAGTTTTTTAGGCATGTTTTATGCGCATTCATATTTTACAATAATAAATGATGACAGTTTACGCCCTATTGATAACAATTCAATACAAAAAATAAACTCATACGAACTCTAAGATTTTTCCACATACTTTTAGTAATTGAAGGCTTTTCAATCACTTGCTTGCTGTTCTTTAAATTCTCTCATTCGTAATATCAAAAGAATGCTGATCAAGTTCTTCGAATGCTGGAAAATTAATTAAATGCAATCAACTTCACTGTCAATTGTTTATTAAAAAACCAGTCAAGCGAACAAAATTTGATTTTGAGTTACTCAAAGAAAACTTCCTAGCAAATCCGAAATTTACTTTTACATTTTTTCCTATGAAAGTTATCTATTTCTGTAACTGTTTGATAAACACAAAATTTTTTTATACAAATATTGTCATATATTTAAAAACTAATATTATGTTTGCACTTGATTGGTTTCTGAAACAAACAACCATCACTATTGTAAATTTCGTTCGAAATTTTCTAAATTTTTTAGAAAATTAAAAATTAACTTTTTAAAGAGTTAAATGGTACGGTGGTAGATATACATACTTATGTAGGCATATTTTTGTTCTGGAATGAGTATTCGTCATCAAACTTTCGTTCTACAGTGTATTCTATTTCCGTTTTAGGCTATTGAAAAATATTCTTATAAGACTCTTAATATCCAACTAAGTAGGGTGTAAGAGCTTGTGAATCTTTTATTTTTTTTACATTAATTGGGACCTACAATACTCACGATCTTACAAGCCCCTTGTATTACACCAGCAAAGCGTTGTCACTTGATTTCCTTCTGCACTAAACAAGGTGTGCACGGTTTTGCTTCACCATGGCACACATTTTGATTTTTTTTTTCATTTAATGATGTATTTAGTCTAAATTTACACGTTTCATTTTTTGATGCTCAACTTCTTTTCAATTCCCTTTTAAAGATGCCAATATAATCACACGCAGCAATCGGTTTCAACTTTTTTCGGTAAAAAACAACAATAATTTTATTAACAGCGAATCAAAGAGAAAAAGAAAACAAAAAAAATTACATGCAGCCATAGTTATGCATAAACCAACGAATAAAAACATAAAGCGTACTGACCGAGTACAGGCATCTCCGTACTAACCCCCTTTCATCTTTCTTCTCTCACCTAAAAACATAAGAGTTGAGCATCAAAAGATGAAACGTGTGAAAGCAGACTTACTAAGCATCACTGAAAACGAATGCGTTGACAAAGCATAACAAAATACACGCACAAATTTTGCAACCTTTGTGTAGTGAAGACGGTTACCATTCAATAATGAACTCAAGGCATTAGCTATTAGAAAAGTTGTCGTTGAATTCTTTGCCTTTCAGTGATGCATTGCAACACCGAGTTCATGACGTCAGCCACTGTCTATATTGCGTTATAAATAAATTATATGTGAATATTCACTTGGTAACTCTTAATTTGTTAGTGGTCTGTCTATATTATTAAAAAAAAGTGACCAACGAAAGATGACCGAAATTTGTTTTAATCCTCTCAAAATTATTTTCGGTACTTATCCAGATGCTATATCTGCACGACCAAAGTGCATAGCGGATAAAATCTCCATTCTTGATCTTGATCTCCATTCGCAAAGCGAGAACCTCTTGCATTAAAAGTTAAATCAGATAATCAAGAAGAAGATTTAAATTTGAGTTGTAATTCTATACACTCAGAAAAAACATGTTTAAATATGGTCACCTCTAACAAAACTATTTTTAAAGAAAATTTTAAACATATTTTGTTAAATTTAACCATATTATTGGCATCGACAACCATATTTTGGTTAAAATAGTCGTCCATCAAGAAGCCGCAACCATATTATGGTTGCCTACGATCATGCTATGGTTGATAATAACCAGGGAAACCAGAAATATGCTTAAAAACACGTTTTATGCGCATTAAATATGCAGTAAAAATTTAAAAATATGCCCTGAAAATTGTTAAAAATATGCCGGAAAAAATTTCCAATTTAAAAACAAAATATTTAACAATTTAATAAAAGTTCGATTTAATAAAAGCAATCAAAAAATTATAACCGTTAGAGCCCAAACAAAGCTTTGTAAGAACTTAACTAAAATTCATATATGAGTTATTTGTGCCAATTATTATCTAGATATTAACATTCACATGAGATTTTTTTGTCTTATAGGGAATTTAGGGACGGTCGCCAAATTGTTTATTAATGTTAACATTTAAAATCTTGTTAAAACTTTTTATAGATGTGAGTTTTGGGCAAATGTAAACTAAACATTTTAATTTGCAGTAAAATATTTTTGGGGCGAATTAAATCTTAATACCAACATAATTAGATGGTTTACGGACACAAAGAGTATAATTTGCTTAGTAATAGACCGATTCTCACCATTTACATAGACTTCGTTCTAATGACCGTAATTTCTACAAACAGATATCTAGTCGTGTTCGTACCTAACAGTTATCTTTACCTTTCCGGTACCACTATTTTGAATTAACTAACGAAAATTGGTGGTGTTAAATACATTACACTTTAACCCATAGGTAAGAAATACGTTATAACATTATGAAAATCATTGATACCTATAAACAGCTAGATATCTATTTGTTGAAATTACGGGCATTAGTGCAACTTAAATGTATTTACCAAATTAGATAATTTTGTTTACAAGATGGCCACTTGCATTATGCGCACAAAATTGACATGGCCACGCAACCAACCAGACGGAAGGATGGCTGTCGTTAGGTTCTTTTAAAAGGGATTCAACTTCGATCGGTATACTAAAGGCTTGGCTTAGATTTCTATGTAAAACACAAATCTCCAAGAACATATATAATTAATTCTTGCTTATTTTTCTCAATGTACCGTCAAACTGCCTGGTACTTAATGTCGACATCCACCTCATACTTCTTTTCTTAACCTTTCTCTTTTTCTATTTTCTTTATTTATTTTTCTATATGTTGAAGGGATTCACAATGGACCGTACTGGTCTCCGAGTGGAAGTGTGCCTTTGGGAACATAACCCTTCTAAACCAAACCTAACCTAATGTCGACATAAATTTATTAGACCGATAAACTGTCTGTTAACAATTTTGGGTTTCTCAATATACCGACAAAAAACATGGTTTTAAGCTGGCAACAGCTCTCAAAATGCATGTAAAAGTTGGGAGTCAGCTGATTGAGTTTATCTGTACGGCAAATAAAAGGAAAATAAATAATCGGCAGATGAGTGCTGGTTAGCTTTGCGACAGAATAGAAGCAAATGAGACATTGAGAAAACCAAATTTCTGTAATGTGCAGTTTTTCGATGGGAAAAAAATTAATTGTGTAATGAGAAAACGGCCATAAAGTTCTAAACAAAATTTATCTTAATGACAACCTGCCTGTGTCTTGCAATACGTTGGGTATACAAATATATATTTAAAACCGAAAAGCCAACATTTCGCAAAAAAATATATTTTTTTTATTTGCTGCGAAAGCTCTTGCAGGAATATTGAAAAAGTCAACATGTATCAAAAAGGCAACATATGCGCTAAAAACTTAAAAAATGCTGCAAATAGTAAAATAGGCAAAAATGGGCACTAACAAATCAATGAAAAATTCATTAAAATCTCTAAAACGGATAAGTATATTGTTTCTGCTTGCGTTGGTGTCACAAGGAAAAACATGGAATTGCATATTTATGGTTTCCTTGATAAAATCTAAAATATGGTTAACACTAATAATAGCATGGTTGTTTTTGAACACTTGCATGTTGCTCTTGGAAAAGAGGAAAATACTATGTTAATTAGAGGCAACCATAATATCGGTGACAATAGTATGGTTAAAATAAACATAATATGTGTAAAATTTTGTTGGAGGTGACCATATTTAAACGTGTTTTTCTTTACGTGTACGTACTACGAATATTAAACTATGAGTCAAAGTGCACTTTATGATTTACATCGTGACTTAAACTTGTCAAAAGAGAGATCGAAGTTACTTGCTTCATGTTTGAAAGAAAGAGTATTTTCTGACACAGAGACAGGCGTTTTTTTAACATCGCAATCGCTCCAACAACGGAAGCCATAACGATAGTCACCTAATTCCAGATATGACGGAAGACTTTAATGTCATAGGTGTATATAAAATAAATAAAATCAGTATTAGTTGAAGCCTAAATGGGTGTCCTGCAATTACAGAAGCACACATATCATTAAAAATGCGTTTTCTTTAACACTTGTTGACTTGTGATGAGTGAAAGATTTCACCGAGGTCTTGCAGGAATAGAAAAGCACTATCAGTTCCATTGGGATCAGACCAGGATAGGTAAATACTGCTGGATGGAAAATTGTGAAACGTCATCGGAAAATCTTGAATTTTAAAAAAACATAGAAAAATTTAATTTTTTTCCAATTTTTAGGCATGTAATTCAGTGAACTGTCCGATAAACACAGGTTAGTTATCGGCAAAAGAGGTAAAAGATATCTTTGCTAAAGTGTAGAATTTGCGTACCTAAAAAAAAACCAGTTCTCAAAATGTTTGAAAATAGACTTATGAACAGCAAAAAAAAGGGTTTTTACGTATATCTCGAAAACGCTTCTCGAGAAAAATAAATGAATGTCTTATTCGTGTTCAGCAGCCCTGATTTATCATCTTAGAAAACATCTCATTTTTGAGGTTATGGTAAAAAGTTAAAAATTTGTGAACCAGTGTAATTAATGATTTAAAATCGAACAAAACCATAATAAAAATCCGTAGATTTCCCTCTGTTAGCTAAGTCACAATTTTTTTCCGAAAATTTTGACTCAAAATCGCTTGAGTTGACGATAAAATAGCCAAATTATCACTAGTGTGTACACAGAAAGAAAAACATTCGGGATAAATTAAGTGTTTTATACTTACTTTGAAAACGAGTCGTAGTTACTATTACGAACAACACTAAAACGTACTTAAAACAATCCTAAATGGGATTAATTTTCTCGTAATATAGATTTCCAGAACATTGCACATTCATATAATAACAATTTATAAATTAAATTTGATCTATAAAAATTATTATTTTATGATACAAGAAGTCTAAATACAGATCGCAAAAACGGTGTTGTAAAAAATTATCATATATTAAAAATCAAGAGTATTTCAACGGCTGCCTCTATACGAAAAATCAGCATAAAAGGAATTCAAAATAAAGAAAAAGAAATACGAAATAGAAACAAGCGTCGTTAATTCGATGAAGTATGGCGTTCTAGGGTTATAATAAATATACTCTTTTTTGGAGATTTCACAAAACTCTTTGTGTGGGTGAGTTTTTTACAAAAATGACCAAAAAATTTATTCGCAAATAACACAACATTCGCCACCGTGTTATATCTTATATCTCCTAAATTTGGTTGTCGCCCTAATGTACGAACATGAGTGACTAATAAAAATATTATATACATATTTATTTAATTTGTGTATATAAATTTAAGTAGGGATGAATACATACGTTTTGAATATGTAAAATATAAATGTGAGTATTTTACACAAAATAGAAAAAAAAATGAGTAGTTATAAAAAACCTATTTATATATGTAGCAAGAATAGATGAAAAAATATATTTATCTACTATTTATAGCCAACAATGAAACTGAAAGTTGAAAAAACACTATATGCATAATAACTATTTAATAGCACTTAATGTTGAAAACCATTACAGAAGCATTTAAATGAAATATTAAAATTACGAAAACAAAAAATTGTTTTAATAACACAAAAAAAAAAATTTAAATAAAATTAATTTAAAATTATTTTTAAAGCATTTGTTTGAGCACAAAATTAAATTATGTATGTCATTTTAGGTAAAATTGCTTAGCCAAACAAAAATTAAAAATATTAAAATAAAAATCAAACTTAAATTTAATAAAGTTTTTTTTTATGAACAAAAAACTGTGTCAATGTTGTATCTTTAATTTGCGCCTTTTTTTTAGCTGTAATTAAATAAAAAAAGAAACTCATACACTTGGAACACTCACAAAAGTACTTGGAAATTTGTGATGTGCAGGGACACACATAGACATTCGCACTTCCACTAACGCAGTATTGCAATTTAATAATATAAACCATTTCTCAACCACTTGCAAAAAAAAAAAAACGCCAAAGGAATTGTGAGTAAAAAAAAATAAAATCGTAATTTTGATGAGAACATCATCGTATGAATACGTTTTTAATTTAATAGTAACTAAAAAAAATGAAAAAAAAGTGCAATTAAACAATAAATCTACAGTAAATGACAAACATTTTCAAGAGAAAAAATTTTTACTTGATACTTTTTTCATTCAAGCAAAAACAAATTTAACAGGAAAAGTGAAGCATACTTTGCAACGAAAGATTTATAAATATCCCTTCTATAATCGAGTAAAACTTGATATTTACCTAAATTCTAAAATACTTAAAAATACAATAATTTCCAATAATTTAACACAATTAAAACGTAAATCATTTACTCAAAATCCACAACCTTGGAAAACAATCTTGCAGCAATGTGGTGGGTGAGTATACGCTGTGGTTTGTTACTTGATTACAGGCAACGTTACAAGCAACGCCTTGACGCCAAAAGGTTATCCTCCACCCCTGAACCAAGGAGTCAAACGACCCGTACATTCAGAGCTGATACTTGGGCACCTCAGGAAATAGACAACACCTAAACCACGTTATTGGGGGCTATGAAGTGGACCCAAAATCCAAATGAACAAAAGCTATAATAACATAAACTCATAACGGATACTGGTGACGGACAAGCAAAAATGAGGACGACGATAGACAGCGAGACGAAAAAGGGAATGTAACAGTCTCGACAAACAAAGAATATAGGCCTAGGCTGATCGGAAGTGGTAATATAGCCCGATCAAAAGGCGGTACCTCTACACTTCGCTCCAAGTACCTCCAAGATTGCCGTGAAAGGAACGGATAAAACATCTACTTCGGGTGCTGCCAAGTTGGGAATGACAAAGTCGGAGGGACGACGATAAAATTATATAATCCCAAAGTTGGACCACCTTCCGCTAAATACGGCGGCCTCTTCCACCAAATACGGCGACCGTAGAAAGTCTCCACGGCACAAAAACCCTACCAAGAGGGCGTGACGCCATGCATTTCATTGAGCTTCAAGGATCCAAAAAGCTGAAGAGTGTACTAATGAGCAGGAAGCTTCATTAGCATGGGCAAGAGACCACATAGCTGCGGTGACAATGCCTAAACGGAAACGTTTGTATAAGGAATTTGCAGCCATGAAAGTGCCGATTAACAAATCCTTTAGCGAGATGGCCAAAAGTCACCTATGATGCTGGTTATGGCGAGGGTCATGTGAAGCTCATGGCTTGCGTGGATGAATGCTCAGCGTTGCTATTGAAGTGAGCCATCCGATCATTAGGAGAGAGCCGGTAGTTAGCGGGATACCACGGAGGCCAAAGCTTAAAGATCATTTAGTGCTGCAACCCTCAATTGCCCACACAGGACTGGAACGTTGTGAAGGTTTCACCCGTTGAAGGGTCTTCAAGGATGATTATTGTGGAGATTAACCAGCAATCCTTGAAACCACTGAGGCAGGGTATGATCTACTATGATATTAGAACGATCTTGCTCCGGGTCTTTAGAAGTGATAACAATGGCAATCCGGTTCCTTCGGCAAGTAGAACCCAGCAAATTAACATCCACCATTCTTAAGCAGAAAGAAGAGAGAAGCTCGTGCTGGTAAAAGTGATTTTGCAAGCTTTCTTTCGTCTGGATGTAGTGTCCTGCAGGAAATCTCGGCTATAAGCCTGGCGGCTAACTGGCTAAGTTATTGAAAGATATGCATATATTTAATGATAGAAATACTACGATTGTTTCTCTCGCGGGTGTCTACGCGGCATCTTGTTTAACTGTAAAATATCTGACGTCTTTAAATGAGATTGCGAAGCATTCTAGGGACTGCCCAGGTTACCAGATAGCAGATGAGCTGGCCAAACGAGGTAGACGCATGGATGACACAATCATTGATACATTCGTTGGCCTTCGAATGACTAACTGTAAGTCAAATATCAAGCACGAATTTTATAGAATTACGCAGTTAAGATGGACCTGTGTTTCCACCTGCTCCATATCCGGGGCACTGTAGCCTGGCTTTGATGAACTGGACGGTATTTTCTTTGTATTGTAACAATTAATTATGAGGAAACATAAAAAAATTTTACAATTTGTATGAAAAAAAAATCATTAAAAGTTGTCATACAGGAGTCAAAAGCAAGAAATACCGAATCTATTTTTGTTCAGCCATTGCAAACAAAACACACACACACACATGTGTCCAATTAAACTAAATAAAAAATTTCAATAGTTAACAAAGCACTTGCAATACAAAATATTTTTATAAAGAGAACACACTTTTTCAACACTGAAGGAAAAACAATAGAAACTCAAGCCTAAAATAGCAACTTATTTGTCAGTTAACGTGTGTGATTGATTACTTGTCATTATTTCTATTTAACAAGTGAAAAAGCAACAGATAATATGAACACATTCACTTAAAAACAGAAAAATAAAGCAACAAAAAAAAACCCCCGGATTAAATCATTGAAAAGCAGTGTTTGAAAATAAACCAAACATTATTTAGCGTACCGTTCACAAACAAAGAAACGAGACCTATTTTTTTAGTGTTTGAGTTTTGAAACACAAAACTTAATATCGTTCATAACTATTTTCAAGAAAGAAACAAATATTATGTAGTATTCTTTTTGTCACGTTAATGATGAAATGAGCAAACAAAACATTTAAGCGACGCTTCTCACTAGTATTGTTGTTGTTGCTTGGTGCAAAGTATTGTGTATATGTTGTGTTTTTGCAAAAAAAATGTCTCTTTACCAGAAAAAAGAGCTGGGCACAACTGAAAGAAATCAACATTAATGTTTTCATCTCTGGAGTTGGATAAGTACATTATTATTTTTGTGTACGAAGATCACAAACAGTGAAACGTTTTCTTAGGTGTTTACCAAACAAAAATTATTACCGTTCCTTTGCGTGCAGAGCACTAAAAACAGTATATAATAAATTTTTTTAAATACTGTTGAGAAGCACACTTTGACCAAATAAGCGTAACCCCTTCTTTTTTTTATAGTTATTAAGATTTAGCGTGGTCTAAATATCACAAAATAAACTAATTATACTACTTGACATAGCAACAAATTGTTGTTTGTAAGATGGGGTATTATTATCGAAATAAATATTGGAATTGAAGGAAATAATTATTTAGTTTTCTTGTTGGTTTCGTTTTTTTCATCAAATATTTGATAAGTGTGACCGTAGCTTAACTTTTAAGTTTCCACAAATAATGCCTTTCGAGCCAAAAACGTTTATTTATACAGTTTAATTAAAAAGTTGCCTTAAAAGGTATAAAAGTTCCATTTAATTAGACTATAAAATTTGAAACTTATGCGAAATAAACTTTCACTTAAATATCTACAACAGCATTGTTATCAGTATTCAATTCTTAACAATTTAGCTTTTTGGCAAAATATAATCTTAAACTTATAAAGTAATTTAAAAGAAACATCAAAAGTACGAATTTAATCTATAAATTTACATATTTACAGAACCTTGAAAGTTATTCCTAAGTAAACCCTAATAATATTAAACATAATTTTCATATTTAATTTCATTTGTAAGAAACCTCAAAGGAAATTCTTTCGACAGAGATAGAAGAAAGGAAAATGTAAGAAATTTAAATGGAGAATAAAATAGGAAAATAAGCATCTTCAAATAGATATAAATGGTTATGCGTAGAAAATAGATGTGGCAACTATTGAGCAAACATATACAAATGTTAATTCTTGACATGTTCGAAATGTATGTATTTTGGCAACACAAACGGAAATCAACAAATGCCAGGAAAAAGAAAAATCTGAGTGGCTTTTCTCCGAATTTTGTCTTGCTTATTAAGTATGCTATGATTTATATGATGACATTAAAAAAAACACAAAATTCAGTTTTTATTTGAATCGCTCCGTTTGGTAAAAAGAAGATAAAGCTTCATGTTTGATTTGCATAAACTTGTTAATTTTTCATTCAGAAACATCTCACGATCGATATTTTTCGTACAATTCATATAAGTACATACAACTTTAGTTCATTGTGGGACTGGGGATCTGGTTCTGAAGAAATTAAAGATCTGGTTCCCGAAACCGCAAAAGAACCATTGTTTCGTTAGAAGTGTGGCAAGTGGCACCGTCTTGTTGAATCAGCATATCGTCCACATCCAGTTCTTCCAAGTCGGGCCAAAAAAATTCCGTATCATCTCACGATAGCGAACACCATTCATAGTAACTGCCTGACCAGCCTCATTTTGGAAGACGTACCAAACAGTCACTCTTTGTAGGTTCATTGGTTTTTCGACAATAAATCTTGGACTATAATTCGCCCAAATGCGGCAAATCTGCTTATTGACGAATCCACTGAGAAGAAAATATGCCTCATCACTGAAGATTATTTTCTTCGAAAATTTATCATCCACTGTGGCACTGTTGTTGACTTGAAAGCCAATTTTCATAATAAGCCTGAATAACTTTAACGAGTTGCTCGATTATGTAACTTTCCATGGATCAAATTGAGAAATGTCAAATGAAATGCAGAAAAAAACTTGTCGTTTATGTGTGGTTCACATTCAATGCCTTAATTCATAAAATTGTTTTAAATTTAATAGAAGTCTGCAAAACAAATGTTTTATGAAAATTAGCCTTAAAAAGCGTTTGATAAATTTAATACTCGTTTTTATTTAACAATATTGCTACCTTAGGACAACAAGGTTATATTTGCACCTTAACCACAGGTAAGATAGAACCTTGTTGTCCTAAGGTCGCGATATATCTAAAATAGGCTGTACGCAAAATCGCCCAAAGCAAAGTATGAAACCCATACATGTATAGGCGATATCGTTACCGATACGCATACTGAATGCAAGTTAAGTTTAACACAGTTACAGTGAAAAAAAAACAAAGAATTAAATTTGAATTCGCTGTTCAATGAATAACACTAAATTCTTTTTTTTTACACGGAACAGTGTTAGAGATTATAAATATTTTAAATAAATATTATTACGATTTTTGCTTAAAAAACAAAGTTTTCACATCTTTTGCGGAGACAGACGATTTCTCAAATCCGTTTGAACTAGATCAGCTGTGGAAAATAGTCTCTCTGGTGCACCATTTTTTCTGAGTTTGGGTATAAAATGCCATTGCGCTCTAGAAATATTAGGAGATCTAAGCTAACTGTCGACTTCTAAAGAAGCATAACAACAGCTTAAAATGGACAGATGCTCATCCTCATCGGATTCTCTAATTGTTTTTTCACAAACGCCCCAAAGGCCAATTCTTGAAGACTCATCAGAACGTTGACTTAATGTAGGGGTGACCGTTTCTTCAACACATATTAAGTAGCTAAATAAGAGACTTAGGCGATACATTTGAAGTTTATTGTCTTGTCATGTGCTAAGAAAATTTAATGATATGTACACTTGTTCCGTTAATTTTGTTTTATTAACATAAATTAATCAATGGAGAAGAGATAGAAAGCTAAAAAAATCGGGGAAGATATAAAATCGACCCATTAACTAATGTAGAACTTGTTGAAACGTTCCGAAGGCTAAACGAATATACAAATATTAACAAACTGGTATAAACCTAACTTTTACTCTGCAGTTAAGTCATATTAATGGCAATTTTCTCAAAGGACCGACAAACTGTCTGTTACTTAATGTCAACATAAATTTTTTATACCAAAAAACTGTCTGTTAACAATTTTGGGTTTCCCAATATACCGCAAAAAACATTGTTTTAAGTTGGCAACACCCCTCAAAATACATACATGTAAAAGTAGGAAGTCAGCTGATTGGATTTATCTACGTAAAATAAAAGGAAAATAAATAATTTTCAGATGAGTGCTGGAAGTTTATTAAAAAGTCCCGAATATTATTTAGGCAACTTCACTCAGTTACAGTACAAAACTACAGTGTATTAAACAAAATAACCAATGCCACAGTAATGCCTTTTGAGTTTTTTTTTTTGGGCCAAATTGAAAAATAAAAAGGGTAAAAATAGCTTTGCGTATATGGTGGGCAAATGGAATCAGTAATGCAGACTTGTGGCTAAGAACAAAATAAAAAACTAGTTCAATGGTATAAAACATCGAAACTGGCAATGGATTCGCCATATACATTAATGGCCAAGCAAAAATATTGCTCGTCAAGCGCTTACTTCGAGTTCTAAAGGAAGGCAACGCTCTGAGGGATAACTGTTAATGACAAACTGTATGCCGCAAATTACAGTTAGAATTATGTATGCCGTACAGCGAATTATAGAGTAAAACCCTCAAATCATCCTTAAGAAACTTACATTAGTTACCCTCTTGTGTGGTTTCGCACACATCTGCAATGTCTGTCTACGTTTATAATCAAAGTCATGATTTACGTAACATTAATGACGTATTTTTCCCGTTGGTGGCCAACAACAAACTGTACAAAACTTTGTGTATTTTATATAAGCACTCACTTTATAAAACATACATTGCATGCAGTTTAAAACAATATAAAAAATATCCATACTTGCCAACAGAAAATTTTGTCTCTAGTGCAAATTACATAATAGAAAGTACATATGTGTGGAAAACCCAACACGATGGTAGCTTACGTAAGTTCTGAAATATTTCTTTACTAAAAAATTGATTTAAAATAGCGTACCTCAAAGAATTGTTTTGTTTAATATGTAAACATGATTCGAATTATGTGGTTTTTCGCACAAGGGTGACTTAAAGGTTAATAAAGTTCGAAGGTTGAGGCCCTAGGCTCAAGTAAAGAAGTTATTTTACTTGCATAAAAATATTATTTTTTGAAGCAAGATTTACAAGATTTTTTAACAAACGAAAAAAGTTATAAATAAAAGTAGTTTTTGAAACAGTGAGAAAATTATTTTGAAAAATTTTCCGAACTGATGATTTTTGATCTGCAAGGGCCACAATAGGTAAGAAATAACCACAAGGTCGGCAAACATTTAGAAATTTCACAAATGGCCTAATTGTGCCACATTTTCCATCATTGGCACACCAATCATATTGTATGTTTATATATACGAGCACGTATGGCACTTAAAGATAAACAACTTGCTGATAGTTAAACCAAGAAAATAAAAGTAAATATAGCAAGCACAACAACTAATAATGAAAACGAATGACTGCAGGAAAAGGGTTCAAATATTTATACATCAAAGTATAAATACAATAAAAAAGTGAAAAGAAAATAAAAAAAACAACAACGAGATTTAAAAGTCTTAAAAACATCTTACAAAATGACAGAAACACAGGCAAATAAAACCAAAAAAGATGAAAACAAATTCATATGAATAAATGTATGTATGTACGAGGGTACAAATGGCCTACAACTATAAAATTCTTTTTTTTTACAACTACGAAAATTTCGATTGATGATTTTTTTTAAAAAAAGTTTTCCGTATGAGTGCGAATATAAATGTCAGAATGTACTACTGTTTTGGTATTTTCCATGTTGGACATTATTAAAGAAATCGTTAGTCTTGTTCTTTATTCAGTTCCCAATTTATATCGTTTCTTTTTTTGTATTTTTGATAACCCAAACATGTTTTCGCAATAAAAAGGCAAAAGTGTTTGCAATACTTTCACTGGCATACAATAAATATAAAAAATGAATGAAATTTTACGCAACACAACTCACTCATAACGACACAGCATCAAACAAAATCAGTAAACAAAAAAAAAAAAAAAACGTGAAATTGTGACGAATGATAGTTGAAATACTGATACAAATACAACACACACACATGTATGATGAGAGAGGGTGTGCTTGCTTGTCACGCAACTGAAACCAATATTTGCTGTTTCGCATGACGGGCGGATGGATGGTTGAGTAATGTGAGTGCGTCCGTGCAAGTGAAATAAGTGACCGGTTGAAGGTCTGTTTTTTTAAACGATTGTAAATATGAACGCATAAAATGAGTGAGTTCTTACTGTTCAAATGGGCGAATGTGTATTTGTGTCCTTACACAAATGTTGTTTCATTTTTATGACTTTATATTAAGAAAAATTGTTACAAGCGAAAGTAAACTTAAAAAATAAACTAAAATATTGTCAAAAAAAAAAATAATAATAAAGGAAAACGACAAATTTCTCTATAGATTTCATGTTATTTTAAGTCGTTTTCCAGTAGTATGCAAACAGTAGGACAGTATGTACATATAAAAAATTGTGTTTTAAGAATTTTTTTTATATTACAATTTGTATTTATTTAAATTATACATATAACTTTTACTTTTAACTGAATAGATATTTTTTTTAATTTCCTAAGCTAATCCTGCGAAGCTCTACGCTTGTCTGCAGGAAATATGCAGTCGAATTTAAAAAGAAATAATGTTTTATTCCAATTTTTTTTATTTTTTATATTTATTTATTGAATCTTCATAAATTATATGAGCAACCAATAACACGGTGCTATAGTAAAAATATACTTAGAAAGTGAGTAGATCTCAAATAAGTTTTAAAATGTTTGGAAACATCCTCAAATTTTGGAGTTATTCCGACAAAAATCTTTTTCCGGTAGGTTTGCGTCATGACAATGCCAGATGACAATTGTCCTAAAAATGGTTCTCGTTCGCATCCGTGTTTTAATTATCAGAACAGGTTGATTGAACATTTCAGAATATATTTTTTAAAAATAACTGCGGCCAAATAATTCATCACAAATTGGATCTGTGTATGTTCAAATCTCTGACAATATTAAGAAATAAGAACTAAAAAAACTATAACTATAACTACAACTACAACTATAAATAGAAGTAAATTTTCTAAAAACACTTTAAAAGTTTAAAGTTGCTCCTTTTTCCTATTGCCACAGATATATTGTTTAGCTCGTTCGGGTCCTATCGAAAATTCATTAACTATTTTTTTCTATCAGCAAATTCGCCAATTTGATCAGTATTTAACTTTGCGAGTCAGTCCCAAAATTCACTATTAAAAATCTTGTTTCCCACTGTTCTAAATCATCATTTATAAAAAAAAATTATTATTTTAAGTGTGCACAACATTGTCAAAATCAAATTGACATTTTTGGGGAACACAAAGAACAACAGCCAAGCATAACAATAACAAAATAACAATTTTAAAAATCGGAAATAGCAAAAAAGTATTGTTAGTACTTGTTAGCAACAACATTAGTATTTGTCCGGTCATTATTGGCGTATGATTAATGATTCATTCTTCACTTTTTCCACTTTATGCTATTGTCGCCATCATTTTTTTTTTTGCTTTGCTCTCTCGCAAAAGAAAACAAAATGAATGATTGACATTCCAGGCGAATGACTTCTAAACAACAAGAATAGCGGTAGATCAAATCAGCTAGCGGACCACAGCAATTCCTAGCACCCCAATAAACATTTATTACTGATGACAGTTGTTATAAAGCATTGTTGAAAATGAGGTTTCATTTTAAGAGCAATTGAACAGACATGGCTTCAAAATAACATGGTCTTTTATCTTGGGTTTGGGGAATTTCAAAAATTCTTCCATAATTTATTAATTTTAAATAATTTGTCATTAATTTGGAAACAATTTAAAATTCGATTGAAGCCAAAATGTTGGCAAATATTTAAACTGTAAAATGCATGAGTCAGAGAAATGTTTGTTTATGCTGTATGACTTTAGGTTGTAGATAAAAATACAACTACAACAGAAAATGTATGCAAGAGAGAAAGACAGTGAAGTTGATTTTCTTTATGCTGACATTTAATGTTAAGTTTGTAAGAAGCTTTGAAAAATGTTATAATAAATGTAGCATACACTAAGGAGCATTTACTCATCTACATACATATGTTTGTATGTGTGTATATGCTAAGGCAGTAGTACTATTTGTTGCTGCTGTCATTTAATAAAATCTGTCATTATTTTGAGTGCAGTTTATAATTAAATTGTTGGAATATAAACATTAAAATCTAAAATAACTTCAAAGCTTGCAAGCATATTATGCACTTGCTAAAAAAACAAAATACGTTTAAATCCCTTTTTGAGTATAAAATTCCTGAAACTTATAGAGTTACCATGTTTAACGTTAGTTAAATAATTATTAAATATCAAATAACTAAAATATGTATTATATCTAGTTTTAGTATGTAGAAATTTTGTTTACCTATACAAACACACATAAAGCTTGTGTATTTACTTCAATAGACAACTTAACCCAGTTGTAAATTTTGAAAGGACCGAAAGTGGAAGGCATTTTTGAAGGCCTCTAACTCTAAGATTCGCTTCTTATGATATCCCGCCTTTAGAAGGTATATATTTCTTTTTGAAAGACCTTTCAAAATATTCAGTATACATGCGCTAATCCCTTTTTCTAATTCTTTAAGAAGGAAGAATGGAAGTTGACCATTATTATTTTGGCTTTTATTGCTAGTGACCTTTCTTACTCCCTTCTTTGGATAGGGATCGAATGTGTATATTTAAGGGAGTGTGGAAGCGCTTGTGCTACTGACAACTAGTGTAAAAATTAATAAGAATGGAAAGCGGCGAGGAAGGCTTGTGTCTGCTAAATAAGGCCTTATATTAGGCCTCTTTACTTATTCAAGTTACCGCTGGGAAAGTTTGTAGAAAAATTTTGTTTCTGTGTTAGTATAAGTAAAAGAAATATCTCCAGTTGTTCAAAGAACTTCTTTTAATTGAGTGCAGAAGCGGAGTATGCCTAGATCTCTTTATTTTTTTCATATTTATTTATTATAACATATGAACTAACAATACTAAGTTAAATCTTATACTAGTAGTTGATATTAAGTCCTGCCAGTGCCCCATTACGGTTTCTGTTAACATATGAAGATGTTAAGCGCACTTCTTTTCGGATTAACCCTGCGGTATCTCTTCTGCTTATTAAGTTGTGGCCACCATTACTTACAATATTTCGAGCAATTGGATTTAGTTGAAATGCAAGTTTTTTCTAATATTTTACTGCTTATTACGTTTAACATACCAGGGGACGGTTGAGATTAACTGCCAAAAAACATTATTTTGTGACTGTTGCTGTAACTTTTAACGAGCGGAACTTTACTTTATAAACTTATATACAGGGGTGTCATGGAAATCGAAAACGTAAAACGAAAGAATTTGGCAGTCCTTTTTATTAAACTTTAAATCAACTGTTTGCAATTTTTGTTAAAGAATTCTGTTAAATAGAGCATTATTTGTATAATAATTGTCATAAAATGTTTTTATTACAGAAACCTTATTGATAAACGACTCTTAAAATTCTTTCGTTTTACGTTTTCGATTTCCATGACACCCCTGATATTTTTATACATTCAACTTCTGATTTCGTTTTGAGCATATGAATAAATCATATGTATATGAATTTGTTTTCAATCGCTCTAGCTATAAATCAATTTTGAATTGAAAATATTTATAAATAATTACTTAACCATAAGCGCCCAAGTGATAAATCAGTTTTCAATCATGTAAAGTGATACGAAAAGACTTATTTTGGGGATTTTCCTAAAAAATAATGACAGCTACTGTTGTGCTACTTGTTTTTCCATACGTTTTTCATGTTTGAGAAACTCAAACAAAATCTAGTTTGGCTCCAAAACATGTCGAAAAAATATGAATACAACTCTGAGTTATCACATAATAGTGATTAAAAAATTCATAAAATTGACATATTTACCAAATTTAAAAGGCAGCGCAAAAGTAATATTCAACAAATATAGTTAATTATATGCTTTTATGTGTTCTTTGGTGTTCGGTATGGTAAAAATATGGAAAAAATAAACGCTAAAATTGTTTGTGTCGAAAATACCCTGAAAAACGTTTCTCTGTTTGTGATCTGCGTATACAGTAAACAACTTTACTAATCCATATCAACATAAAGATGAGAACATTTCATTGTGGTCGATTCAGCACATTAATATTCTAAAAAAAAATACATACGGGTATTAAACGAAAAAATAAACAAACAGCAAGTTAATGTCAATAAGATAAACAGTGTTACCAAATTTACTTGATTGCGGAAATAATAATTTTACATTTAACTTTTTTAAAGTATATTTAAAAATATTTCTTGTTTTTTTTTTGCATATTTACATAAAGTAGATAATTAATTTAATTTTTAAACATAAATTTAATTTGAAAAATTAATAATCATTATTAATGCCAAATGTTAATTTAGAAATTAAACTCTGTTTCGTACTTGTTAACTCTGATTTATAACGAACCTTTTCTTGACTGTGTAAACATTCATGCAACTTGTTAATACGTATAGCCTACTTACAAGTAATAACTTGCATGTGTAAAGGCAGGGCTACACACTGAATGTTTCTTTAGTTATTTTTTAATATTCTCCCTTACAAACCTGCCTTGTAGTAAAGGAATGGCGTGTGTCGTGGTGTGGACTTCCAGCCTAAGAATTAAAATAAACCATTTATTATTTATTATGCTTTTAAATGTGTTAGTCCTCTTAGATGTTTCATTTTTTTCAAAAAAAGTATCGTCTTAGCGACATAAAAAAATAGCGCCGATACCGATATATCGGTATTCGTTACATCCCTAATTGAAAACATGAATAAAAAAACGATTTTTTTTTTAAGATAATTTCTTACACGAAATATGGGGTCTTCATTTTCTAAAAACAGGCAGTTAATCGTACTTACTTTTGTGAAAATAATATCAACATCAACTGTCAAAATTTATTTGTTCAAGTTTTGAAATTTTTTAATGCAACTATTTCAGATAAATAACACTATGCCACAAAAAAAATGAACCTCAAAAATTACAAAATTTTTGTGTTTGCTCATTCTTTCATCAATGTAATAAAAAAAACACTAAAGAACATTAAAATATAATCAGAATCGCTACAATTGTTTCGTTTAATAATGAAAAACAGAATACTACATAATTTTTGTTACTTTCGTGAAAATAGTTATGAACGGTATTAAACAACATAATGGGAATCAAAGTTCTTTTTGGGAATACAAAATTCATTAGTAATAAAAGTCTGTATGACGTGCTAAATTCCCAATTTTTTATTTTTGATAAAAACACTGAAATTTATTGTTGAGGAAAAGCTAGCTTCTATGGAAATACTTTGACATGTTTTGCTCATAGTGGGAACATAGTTGAAGTAGCTGGTTGGTTTTACCTTGGTTAAAGTTTTAAAAAATTAAGCATAGCCAAACATAATACTATTACTTGTTTTAAAGCATATTTATAATTAAGTCGTTCCTCTTAAGAGTATAAAAAATTTGTTATAAACAAAACTGGCTTTGCTGATTTTTCTAATTCTATATTTCAGAAACTGCCCTTCTTATATGAAGAGTGACTGGTTCGAAAGCTTGACTTTATCAATACAATTTCTTTTAAAGTGTGACTGTGCCCAAAGGTACCAATTGACCGACTGCTTTGTAAGAACGACACACAGTGGTTTAAGAGCGGCATTAATTAAAGCTTGAAGTCTCAGCTAACGATTTTCAATTATGCAGCTACCCATTTTTGCTCCTAAGCAATTTTATCAGCTGTGATTTTTAGTTGTGTTGGAAATGATTATAGCTAATTAGTTTATTGTTTATGAAGTGACAAATAGAAGCAAATTATTTTAATATGGACAATCGTCAGTTATCTTATTATGACATTTTTTTTTTTTTATAAGATAGGCCATATCGTCAGGGAAATTCATCCAAAGATTTTGGAAAAACTAACGATACTAAACAAATAAAACTGTTAAGCGAATAAGAATTAAACGCAACAGTTTTTCTTGTAACAATATCAAAGTTTAAACAAAAACACCAACAACAAACAGTGAGTTTAAATTTTCTTGCATTGCCCATTACAATTGGTTGGAATTTTTCGAACATTAATTGTAGTTCTTTAAGAAAAAACCAAATGAAAACAAAAACAACTTGCCCCATTGCTTTCGCAAAAAATTAACTATGTTGCCAGTTTAGTTTTTTTTAAGCCGTGCACTTGCCAGTTTATAATCAAAGTAATTTTTGGGAATACAAATGTTTCAATTAATTTTGCTTATCGCGCTTAGTTTCCAATTTTTATTCTTGATCAAAACACTGAAATTTATTTTTGATGTTTAATATTATCATAAAATTGCAATCAGCAAAAAATTGTGACTTTTCAATGATTTTTAACTTTTGTGTTATATGGGAAGTAGGTGTGGTTGTGCTTGGATGTTTTTCATATTTCCGGTATTTTTTTTATCACAACTTAATATTAGTCTATATCAAAACTCAAGGCTTTACGATGTTTCCTTATATTTAATGCCACCGGCTGAAGCACCGTGCGACACAGTTTTTATAATCCGTCTCTCCTCGTAAAAATATAATAGCCAAGACATGAATATTCCGTAGAGGATACTCATCCTTTACTCATAAAAATTCACTCGTTAAAAAGAGTCTCTCCTGAGGTAACTTGGTAATTAGTAATTTAAGTTTTAAGCCCGGCCCGGTAGTGGGCCTTACATATTTTCTTTTTTTTTTCAATTGTATATATTCACTCATTTTCAACAACACGATTTCAAATCCAAAATTATTAATAAAAAAAATTTTAAATATTTTTTTTTATTTTTCTTTAAAAAGCATGTAAAAACAAGTCATTTAGAAGAGTACCGTTAAATATAAATAAATTGGGTAAATAAAAAAAAAAAAGGTTTTAAACCTTACCATTTGGCGCGGAGTGCCCTATTTATAATACTTTTCAATAAAAAAGGGGTATTGAAGTATAAAATAATCTCACTACAGATAAAATATATGGCAAATTATTTAGAGTCAATCAAATTTGTCTTAATAATATATCTGTTGCCGACATTTATCCAATAGATCTTTCAAAAAGATCAGTTAGAAGTTGTTTTGAACTAAATAAATTAACGGGTTCTTGTGTAGAGTATGCATTTATTAAAACAAAAAACGTTGTTGCTTTCAATTATTATTAAGTCAAATAAAGTTCACAATAATGTTTGTACGCTAAAGTTGATACTAATGTGGCAGCTCTGTCCATGCATTAAAAACTCCAGCTGTAGAAGCAGTAATGAATATAGTTTAAATGGCATTAGTTAGTTTATGGTGGTATCTAAGAGCTTTAAACGAATGAAATCATGGAAATATTGTCAAATCTAAAGCTTTCGATTTAACTTTAGGAGAGGCTCGTGAAATAATAAAAAGAAATTACTCTAAAAGAGAAAAAAATTCATCTTTAATCTAACTTAAACATTAATAAAATATTTGAATGACTTCTTAATTATTTAAAACTTGATAAGTCCGACAATAAAATATGAAAAAATATAAACTAAAACCAAAAAAAAACGTTTAAAGCTAAACTACAAGGACACATATTCAAGATTATAAATCTCGCTGTTGTTCTTAAAAAAACTTACCAAAATCACAGCATGACTTGAGATTGCTATAATTTCGTAAAATTTTGTAAATTAATAGCATTTTATTTGACACAAATAAATTCTTTGTAATAACTGTTCTTTTGTTTTCTGATGTGATGTGGTAGATGATGCATTGCTCTCTGAAATCTGCTGCTACTGAGTGTGTATCGCATTTTAATTCAACAACAAAAGGATTAAAAGAAACAAGTTTATGCCAACATACAAATAACTACATGTATGTACATATGTATGGTACAAATGTATACCCCAGCAAACCAAAAACTTAGCGTTTGAAAAGTAATAGAAATATATTATTAACTTAAGAACAATTCTTAAACGTTAGAATATTATAATTTCTAAAAAGTAAAGGATTTTTTTACATTTTCTTAATAATAAAATACGGAAAAACATTTCATATTTAGTAAATTCGTGTTTGCTGGGCATATGCGCTCTTGGATTTTATATTGAAATGGTTTATTGAAGGTTTTTCCTCTTTCATTTTTATAGTTCCTCCTTTTTTTGTGTTCTTACTCTAGTGCAACAAACTCAAACTTAATACTTGTAAATACTAAGGCTAAGGATTTAAATGCATCATACTCATCACGAAAAGTATGTATGTGTTTCACAAAAAGCACTGGCAATAAATGGAGAGCATTTCAGGCGGAAGCTAAAAGAAGTTAAAATAAAAAACAAAAAACATACATAAAGGAAGCGGGGCAAAAAAAAATAAGAAAAACAAAAATCCAGTTTTAAAAAAAAGTAAGCCACCTATTGTGCAAAGCAGCATGCATTTAATCTTATACAGAGAACAATCATGCTTGGCATGTTTTGTTTCGCATTACTACATACAATCGTTCTTTTACATATTCACCAACACACATATACACATCCATTTTGTTGTGTATCCTGCAACGCTGTGTTGTGGTGCATGTTGTAGTTTTTAACTTATTTTGTTTTATTTTTTTTTTTTATTATTTATATGTTGTATTGCTGCGTACAGATCAACAACAACAACAACAACAACAAACAAACAAAAAAGATAGCAAAAAAGAAAATTTGAACTTCTACAGACACACACATACATACATAGTAAAACGGAAGTCTGTACTCCCATATCCGGTTTAATCTTATACGTTAAATTATTGAAAGCAAATAAGTCTTTTTTAAACAAATACTTTTGCATTCAGAGGTGGAGCTTTAAATAACTCTTATTCTTCATAGAGGATAAAGGAAAAGAAACAAAAAAATAAATCAAGATTTAATAAGAAGAATAATAATAAAAACAAATGTTAATAAATCAAAATAAAAAGGAAAAAAATGGGTGAAATTATGGCCTGTTAAAAAAAAATTACTAAGAAATAAGAACATGTAAACACAATAGGATTTGTGAATGTGTAATTAAGAAAAAACATTACAAATAAAAGTTGAATGTGGAAAATGTTTTTTGTACTTTTTATTTAATAGTGTCCTTGAAAGACAGTTTATTTTTTCTGCTTAAATCATAAGACAAAAAAAAGGAAAAGTTCATGAATAGAGGCCCGCTTTTTTAAGTTTTTTGATTCATTTTACTTACTTCATGTTTTCAAATCTATTAATATTAAAGAAAAATTTAAATAGTAGATAACTTAATTGGAGCCTAAAGGCGGATCCACTTAGAGCTTTCTCCAAAGCTATTTTGAAAAATTTGTCCGGAAAACCAAAGCTGCCATACATACACGAAATCTATTAGTTTTACAAGTTAGTACTACTTCAGCGATGGATTATATTTTATTTGCTTTTTTGTATTATTTTTAAAGATTTATTATTATTTTAAAAAATTGTGCACTTCTCAAGCACGAACTTTGTTAATAAAAATTTAACCACTTGGCAACTCAGCTTAAATTCGTCCCGACAAATTATATAATTAAACCAGTTACTTCCCATCCTCATATTCCTACAAGTGCGAGTATAGATAAAATACTATTAGCGTTTGTGCCATCCACAAACCTTTCGAGCCGAACATAAAGAAGCGATGTTTGGTGTTTATTTTCGAACACTGTATACAACACACACACACACCGGCTATTCGCGCAAATTGCCAAGCAAAAACAAAAATACTAGTGAGAAGCGCTGCTACAATTTTTAATAAGCTCCTTCCTTCATCAATGTAAAAAAAAAACACTAGAGAACGTTACAATATAATGTACATATGTCCATAGAATCACTACAATTGTTCTGTTTTATAAGAAAAAATAGAACAAACCACCATGTTTCTTACTTTTGTTAAAATAGTTATGAACGGTATTAGGGGTTGCGTACCATACGCTAAATAATGTTCGGTTTATTTTCAAAAACCACTTTAAAGTTATAAGATCCGCAATCGCCACCTCCCTGGTGCATTCTGGTCATCTTCGTAAATTATCTCGGATTGGAAGAATTTCTACCACATGTTCATAATTATGTTTGTGTATTTTCGGGCACTGCTAAACTTAACCAATTCAAGCTAAAAGTTGTTCTTAAAAAGAAACAAACATTTTGTCCGCACTTTTTTAAAGCTTCTTGCTTAAATCCTGTTGTATTTCAAGAGTCCTGTATTCACTTTAATGTATTTTTAACTTAATAAGAAATCTTTAGCATAAAAAAAACAATATATGGCATTTATCCAGTTAAGTCGCAATGTGTTGCCACCACATTAACGCTGCTTGAAAAGGTCTTCTTCATTTTTATGAGCCTTAAAACTGTACACTTTCTATCAAAATCGCCCACTCTACAGAATTCTGCAAAGATAATTTTGTGGTCACAATATGTTTTTTTAAAGGATATTTACTGTGCTATACTGTTAGCTTCTTTACTACCTTTAAAATCTTTTAAAGAGGACATGCAACGAATATTGTTATATATATCCAGCAACTGTTTACTACTCCAAACACATTTTCTTATTTATTCTTTTGTTTCATGTCTTTTTTGGCTTTTTTTTCTCAATAAATACTTTCTCCGTCAATTAATATGTAGTAGCCGTCATGATTTTCTCGCCAGCTGTGTTCTATCATCACCGTTATCCTTGACTTGATTTTCTTATTTCTAATTCCTGCCTGGCTGCCTGCTTTCAGCTTTATTTTTGTAATTTTTATTACTTTCGATGTTGCTGCCTTTGTCTATCTCATGTTGGTGTTGGTTGTTACTCTACAATGTTATTGTGCCATCCCAGCGGGAAAAATAAGGAGTACGGATGCCTTCTAGAAGGCCTCTGTACCCCTTTCTTTTGAATGTACAAGGCCAGCTCGCTCCATTCCATTCTCATATATTTTTTACACACGTTGTAACTTTGAAGTAGGCCTTCCGCTCTCGCTTTTTTAGCAGGTACATAAGAATGGTAACGGGATCAAAAACAATTGTTATTTTGATTTTGCTTGTGCAAAAAACAATACAAAAAAGGTTACTCCTTCTCTACTCCCTTCTCATAGAAGCGTGTGTGGAAGGTGTATCTTATCTTTTATACCAAAGAGCAGATGCCTTCTGTTAGGCATTCTTTAGCAGTTAGATAACAACAGTAATTGAATCAAACAAATTTTTAAGCAGGCCTTTTAAAGGCCTGAAGTAAGGAAGTCTTTTGAGTTTTCCCGATGGGATGTTATGGTCAACGACATTAACATTTGAGGGCAACAATTGTACGTGTTGTTAAGTTGCAAAAACGAGAAAAAGCACAACACCATTATTTGAAAAATTACGACTTATTTGGCAGTTAGCCTAGTTTTAAGTTAAAGGATATTTGCTGCTTTTCTACTTCTTCTAACATTTTTTATGTGAAATCAATGACTTTATATGCTGGAAGCTTTTAAAGTGAAACTTTAAGGTTTTAATGTTGTTAGTTCTGTTTGTGCTGATATTTGTAATGCAAACAAATTAAGGTTATAAATATCTTTATTATATAAAATTCAAGCACTAAGAAAATTTAAAACAAATTGCCAAAAACGGTTTTATTTTTGTCCAAAGTGCTGATTCAGGCACATTGGGTTTAACTGGCCAGTTTAACTTAATTTTATTTTGAACATACTGCTACGTTTATATGCAATTTGTTCGGTTCTTCAAGTTTCTTTGCTTTAAATCTTAACTCATGCCCACTTTAACTAAAATGAAAGCAAAAGTAAATCCAAAACTAAACCTTAAGCATTAAGGATACAAACTTGACGCGTCTAAATTATCACTCTTTAAGCTACGGTTATACTTGGCAAACATTTGACGAAAACAACGTGACCAACAGGCAAACTAAAATCTAATTTTCTTTTATTCCAATATTAATTTTGATTCTACTTAATTCCACATCTTACACGTTTTTTTGGGGTGTCTAGAGGTGCTAGCATTTTTGTGATATAAAAGCCGTGCTATATCTCGCTAATTATTAACAAATTAGTGGTTATACTTATTTAGTCGAACATTTCATAAGTGTGACCGTAGCTTAAGTACCAAAAATCTGTATGATGTGCTAAATACCCAATTTTTCATAATGATAAATACACTGAAATTTATTGTCGAGGGAAAGCTAGCTTCTAGGCCCATTTCACTGGTTGCTTAGGTCAGATCATCAGGAAACTTTTTCCAAATATTTTAGAAAACTGTAAAGCGAATAAGAATTATAAGTGACCGTAGCTTAAGTACCAAAAATCTGTATGATGTGCTAAATACCCAATTTTTCATAATGATAAATACACTGAAATTTATTGTCGAGGGAAAGCTAGCTTCTAGGCCCATTTCACTGGTTGCTTAGGTCAGATCATCAGGAAACTTTTTCCAAATATTTTAGAAAACTGTAAAGCGAATAAGAATTATAAGAACTCAAAATTCTACTTGCAACAATGTCAAAGTTTTAACAAAACAATTAAAAGTGAAAAAGTGAGTGTAACTTTTCTTGTATATCCCTACAATTGGTTGCCTTTTTCCGACTCGAATTGTAGTTGTAAGTGGGTAAAAAGGCTTATAAAGCATTGAAATTTACATTTTTGTTTTTATTGTAAGCTTTAAAAGTATTTGAGTTAATTAATTATTAAAAAAAAATGCGTGTTATAACTATTTATTGCAATTAAATCAATATTTGGTTATGTTTTAAATAAACTTTTCTTTTGTTTAAAAAGAGTGGTTTTAGATATTAGAAATTTTTATATTTTGAATTATTTTAAACAAACAGAGTAGTAAGTACCTACAAACAAGTAAACAAGTAAAACAGGGCAGTATGAACACCTTAAGTAAAAGTGAGGGTAAAATATGCAACATATTTTCATCAGCATATTCACAAAAGAACTGGAGAATTTTTCCCACAGTTGTATACAATTTTTTCGATGGGAAAGTGAGCTTGTGCCGGGCATTTAAAAATGTTTGCATATTAGTGTACAACGAATTGTATCTATTGTGGAGTTGTTTATTATACAAACATTTTTTGTAATCTTCTTCGATTTTCTTGTTTTTTTTTTTGTTGTGTACTCAAAAAAATTATCAAAAGTGCAATTGCATCATCCGCTTCACAATTCATGTTGTCTTTTTGAAGTTTAAGGTTATTGTGATTTGTTCGTTGTGTGTGGAGAAATGGTACGGTAACAAATCACACGCACACATCTCTAATGTGCGCTCAGCTTAAGTGAGACACATAGGAAAAGTCTGATGTTGCTATTTTTGGAACTCAATATAAAATCCTTACTGCCTTTTTCCAAAATAAAATAAGAATTTTCGCTTGGGAAAACCCAAATTTACAGTCATTAGTTAATTATTAGTAAACCAAAATGATAACTCAAAATTACAATATCAAAGCTTAAACAAAACACCAACAATAAACAGTGAGTTTAACTTTCTTACATTTCTTTAGAATTGGTAGGCTTTTTTCCGACTCGAATTGCAGTTGTAACTGGGTAAAAAGAACAAACAAAATTAAAAATGCGCATAGGAATAGCTTATCCCTTCAACAATAAATTTCAGCTTCTCAATAGTATGAAATGGGAATTTAGTACATTTGAAAGAAACCTTGTTAATTAATTAAACCCAAGAAAAACTTTGAAAATTAAAAACAAATTGCTACAATTTATTGTCTTCGTAAACAAAACAACAACAAAACAAACCAATTTGCCAGTTCAGTTTTTTGCACGAATACATGCAAGTATATTATGAAAGTTATCTTCGGTAATACAAATATTATTATAAATCAGATTTCTTTTTACGTGCTAAATTTCCAATTTTTCATATTTAACCCTTAACAATAAATTTCAGTGTATTTATCAAATATTAAAAACTGGGAATTTAGCACGTCATACAGAAATCTTATTAATTAAAACTCTTGGTTAACTAACATCACATATTTACAGTATATTGGTTAACTAAACATTTTGATCAGAGCAAAAAATGGAAGCTCTATCAAAATACCAAATCTCAATATTGGTTGCAGTGTCTTTCTTAATATTTTTATTATTTCTAAATATGAAAAAATACCGAAATGTCATAAAACAAAAAAAGCGGCAGTGCTACTGCTAAACAAAAAGAATATGCATGAAAGCGTCTATGTACAATTTGTAATAATCATTTTCTAAAAAAAAAAACAAATGTAAGTAATAATTTTCAACGGTTGTGCTGTTGTCTTACTAGTGGTTAACCAATAACATTTGATAGTTTAACTAATGGTTAACAAAAACTGGAAATAATACTTTATTGGTTAAACCATTGCTATTAGCAAACTAATGACGGTGAATTTGGGCCTAAAAAAACACAAAGTTGCTTTTGCTTTTAACATAAATTTCTAAAGAAAATTTTATTTTAGTCCTAATTTTGTAAAACACAACGCAACGACAAAGAATTACATTGAAAGCTAAAACAAATTTATAAATATTTTGTAATTTTGTTGTTGCCTCTAACAGAAATTCACATTGGTTTTTAAGATTTCATACGCCTCATTGCTTGTGGCGTTGAAAATTTTAAAACGGTAAATAAATTTCTGTACAAAGCAACAACAAAATTACAAAATATTTATGAATTTTTTTTGCTTTCAATATAATACTTTGGCGTGCGTTGTGATTTAAAAAATTAGGGCCTTAGTTTGAAAAACAGGCAGTTAGTTAAATTTAAGAATTCTCATTCAATATACTTTATTATATATAAATTATATGAACTCAGTTATCCCAATTCAATTCAGACCTACAAATAACTAACATAAAGATTTATAGTGGGAATAGCTGTATGTATATTGTAAAAAGATGCGGTGGAAAAAAAATGTTAGGCAATATTAATACATAATTTAAATAAAGTTGAAAATTAAGAGTAAACTTGTTGTACGTTATTAACTAAACCGTGTTTTTTATTAAGGAAAACTGGTCCAATAAACACTTAATATGCAACCTTATAAATAACATACAAAAGTGTATTACCATCCAACCTTCTGGCGTTTGCCAAAAAAAAAAAAAAAAAAAAAATTGGAAATAAAAGCTAAAAACATAGGTAAAAAAAAATGTGAAATACTTACATTCTTAAACCAGGAGTAAAAGGTGACTGGAGGGCGGGCATCTGCACGACATTTGAATGTTACATTTTGACCTTCGGCCCGGGTAACAATGCGACTGGGATCTTCATTTGCCAAATGCACTGATACAGTAGGGGGATCTGAAACAAAATCAAAGCATTAAATAAATTCTTTTTTCTTGTTATCATTTTAATAAACTGATGCTGGACAGTAAAAAATATAAAAAAGCTCAATTAATTTGAAGTCGAGTTAAATGAGCGTTTGCAAATTGAACCATAAAAAGCTAAATAACAAATTGAAATGACTCGAAGAAGGGGCTGGCTCACAATAATTTAAGTATAACAAACTAAACAAAATAAACAGGGAAAACCAGCAATCATTTCCAATTGGTTTGCAGCATTTTTGAAGGTTCTTTTACAGCTAAAAAAAAAAAACTTCCAATCATAACTTGCGTATGCCTATCTGTGCGTTATTGTTAACCAAACTGAAAGTGTAAGTGTTTGCGATGAGTTGCGTTTGCATAAGTATTAGTTAAATTACATTATTTGGTTTTTTTCTTGCGGGGCCCTAAAAAGTTTTTATGTGTGAGTGTTCATGTGTTGGTAGGTAGTAATGCAATGGATATTCATCCATTTTAAGCCATTAGTTACGGTTGTGTACGTATCTATCCGTTCCATGTTCATTTTGTTTATTTTTTTTTTTTTTTTTGTACTTTTGGTTTCTTGCTCTGTTTATGCTGTACGCAAAATACAATTTCAATTGCCTCGTCATACACACAGGCCCCTCTTACTCTAACTCAATTCCGTTTATTCATTATGCGGCTTTTAAGAAACAACACCAAAAACAACAACTACATTTGTATGGAAGCAAATTATTGTGTAAGAAAACTGCTGACGATTGCTGTAATTTATTAAAATGTTTAACTTTTTTTCTTTACTCTTCGGTGGTTGTACTTATTTTGGACAACAAGAATAAAACTATATACTTATATTGATATATTTTGCTGCATAACAAATTTCTGGGCATTAAGAGGCTTTAGGAAACACTTTATTTTCACAAAGATACACTTATTTAGATAATTATTTGTCCAAGACAATTTCTTTTGGAAGCTATTAAGCTTATTCTGATAATCATGAAGACTTAAGAATAGTTTCTTGTGCTGATTCATATACGCTTAAATAATAGAATAAGTTTTGTTTATAAAGCTTATGAGAAAAACTTATTTGCCCTGATCCCATCATACATATTATCTAAAAGGCTTTTTAGTTTCATGATTGGGTTTTTACTGAAATTCGCATTGTTTTCGCTTTTATTTTCATAAATAATAGAAACTGGGAATTATTTCCTTCCGAAGGTTACTTTCAACATTTTTTTTATTTTTCGAATTTATTCTATGAGTTAAATTTCAGTTATGTATTTTATAAAGCTTTTTTGTAATAGTCATATTCCTTCAATTTTTCAGAAATGACAGAAAGCTAAGGTAAAATGTAACAAGAAAATACAATATAATAGTCTGATAGTGTATAAAGTCATTTCTGAAAAATTGAAGGAATATGACTATTACAAAAAAGCTTTATAAAATACATAACTGAAATTTAACTCATAGAATAAATTCGAAAAATAAAAAAAAATGTTTCATAAATAATATTAAAAATATTTTAGAAGTTGCATATAAAATCAATGATCTTTTAAAGTTCACTAAAAGGCATGCGTAAGTATCGTTTAAAGCTCAAAATTTATTAAAAACCAAACACTTAATTCTGTTATCGCATTTCCTCCAACACGTTCTTTGAACCCTGTGATCACTCAGCTGGGCTGGGTAGAAAAGCGAATGTGTAGAAATTTGATTTCAGAAAATATTACTCAAGTTCCTTATTGTAAATTAAGTTGACAGTTTACCTATCTGAGATGTCCAGTGCTGCCACTTCGAGGACAATTACCCAAGTTGGGTGTAATTTTTAGTATTGTGAGTAGAGCGTGGTTAATTTCTTTTAGGCGTAGATTAGGTATTTTTTTAAATTCAGATAAAAGTTTATTTGAACACGTAAATTATCATATTGGTATTTGGCATGTGAATGTTAATCTTCTCCGATATGGAAAGCAAAATTATACTTCAAGACCGAAGTGAATTTTAAATTGCAACTAGCATAACCCGTGCGCTTCGCTACCCTTAAAAAAGTAGGAAAGTTTTCACCTTAGGGATTTAAAAACAAAAAGTAATAATGACAGGTAAAAAAAAGGAACACAAACGTGTTCCCTCATTTTTTAAAGATAAAGAAGCATTTTAAATTTTATATCTATAACTATTAATTAAATTTACCGATTACAACCGTTCTTCCAATTATTAATTTTATAACGTACTTCCAAAAAATATGTATGGGACAATTCAAGTGAACTCGGACAGTTTGGAGAAAAATATTTTTTTGATTTCCTTAATTTTTTACTGTGATGATGTTCCTTATCAAGAGCACATTTCAGCAAATTTTCAAATTGTTTTGCTAATGGCCAAAGTAAGTAAGAGTAAGTCTTCAGAAACAAATGGATAAAAAAAGTACTACAGTTCTGCAGTTGTATTAATGGGCATCCGAGCCGAGTACTTTACTAAACATTGAAGTTAAATTTCCGCCAAAATAGCATTATTTTGACCCAAAAGAAACTTTGGATATGCGAACATTTCATTCAATAGTTGTAATGCTGGTATAATAATTGCTTAAAAGTTTTCTTAATCAAAAAATTTAAATGTTTTTAAATTTTTTAAAAAAAATATTTTAATAAAATAAAAAAAATCATAATTTTTGTTTTTTTGATAAACTTTAAACCACTGTGCAGGTTTATATCGAAAATTTTTTTTCTAACAAATTTCAAAAAATCAGTAAAAATAGTAGTTATTTGTATCCCACAAACAAATGGGGCATAACATTTGTGGAACAAATCAAAGTTTTATATAAAAAAATTTAATAAAATCAAAAAGCACAAACAGTGAAAACAAATTATTTAATATATTAAATCCCGAAGATCACATCCAAGCCCACTGTGAAAATTTTTTTTTTTATTTTTTTCGTGGATAGTAGACAAAACTGAAAAAATTTAAAAAATAATAATACTATTTGGACCAATATTGAAAAAAGTTTTGAAAATTAATTTGAGGATAGTTTTCTTATAACTCGATTTTTTCAAAAAAATAAAAGAAATCCTAATTTTTTTATAAGCACAATAAGCGGGGGTACCGCTTCCCTGCTCCTATCGAAAAATAAGTTGTGCATTTTATTTTTGTGGGTCACAGAATACTTTTGTTGAAATGTATTTTTATTTTGAATGGTGTAGATTACCATAAGAGTGTTTATCAGAAAAATAGCTTTAACCACGTTTGAAGACTCTCGCTATAATAGTTCCTAAGTTACGCGATATTTAATATATGCATGAATCTTAAGCCATTTTAAAGGTCTAGTTTAACATAAGAGTGACCACTTATAAGTTTGAAAATCCTCAGTTTAACAGATCTTAAGATATGCGATATTAAACATTGGCTTCTTATGGGGTGCCACTTCCACTGCCGCTATTTTATATAAATTTCGGGGCTCAGAAGATCCTACTGCAAACAGTACAAGAACATGGCTACAGCGGCTCTTAGGATATGCGTTACTTAATACTGGCATCCTATGGAGAGTGCCACTTCCCAAATTTATCAAATTTAATTTTCGGGGCTCACGTGATGCTACTGCAATAATTTTAGGTTCTGTAGTTCAGGAGTCTATAAGCCAAAATAAAAGTTATAGAGATAGTTACCAATATAAAATCAAGATTGATTTAAGTGATGAATTTAAAATAATGTTTAAGGTTTGCTATAGCGCCCGTATGAAGCTCTAGAATTCACTAAATTTGAGCTTAAAAGCGATCTAGAACCCGATGATTATTATTGAGAGGTATTCAGACTTAAAATTAAACTGGGAAAATTTATATTTCACATATAACAAAAATTTAAATTGCTTCAGTTGGAAGAATTTTGAGCACCCTTAACTAATAAACAGGCAGTCGTATAGAGCCATTACTCGAATTCTATTTATTTAAAACAGGCACACAGAAAAAATTCTCGAAATATTAGTCTTTCACTAAAGCCATGTATCAAAAAATAGTTTTTATTTAAAATTTAATCAAGTGAATTAAACGTTTACTCATCTAAACATCATTACTGCAGAAAATAATGTTTATATACAAAAAATATTTAATTAACACTACTAATTTATTTACTAGTGCATTTTAAATTATTTTTTTTAATTAATATCACGAATTTTTTAATTGAAATCAATTTTTTTTTTTGTTTCTGTGTACACAAAGTTATGGCAATTCATATTTTAAACCTTTTCTATTGTTGTGCAACAAATTGTGGAAGTAGAATTCATTAATTTAAGTTTTTTTATTTTATTCTTTATTAATTTATTTTAAGTTTCTTATGTTATGTTAAATTTCTAAATAAAACTAAAAACTATGACAAATGTTACTCGCCTTTAATTGAATTTTTTTTATGTTTTTTATTAAATAAAATGTCAGCTTGAATCAGGTGAGATTTCATTTAAATCGGGTAATTTTACTCCATCTCAAGTGCAATATTGAATTTTGCTATCGGCAACTCTCTTGCTCTTAAACAAAAAAGTTACGTTCATTCAGTCTATAATCAATATGAAATAGATTGAATATGAAAAAAGTAAAATATTCTAAAAGAATTTAATATCTCAAAGGGAATGATAGAAAAATATTCAAATCAATTTGTAAAATAATAAATTCAAACAAATATGAGTCATTCAAAGAATATCAGCACTTAAAAGGAAACAAGTAAGGAAGTACAGTCGGTCAAGTTGGACCACAGTAATTAAAAACAAACTTTCCGGAGTGTACCCCGTTTTGGTGGCATGGGCAACCAGAAACCCGCCTGAACAAAATTATATTTTGATTAATGTGCAAGAGGTTGAGATTAATTGTGCCGAATATTATTGAGATATTTTCATTTATATGAGATTTGTTTGACTACAAGTGGTTTAAAGGAAGAGGTTCATTTGGGACATGTGATAGTTTTTGACTCACAACACAACATGACTTGACATAGGAGTTATCGAAAATGTTATGCCGCCATTTTTTTTAATGTGTTATATAAGAAATGAATACCAATAAAATCTATTTTCGAGTGTAGTTTTTTATGGGAGCTATGGTTAAATGTGGACAGATTCCAATAAAATTTGTTAAGATAAATTAGATTGCCATAAAAGTTTCGAAGAAATTTACAGCCATGCCCCCGATTTCAATCGACAAATTAAGTGAGCGACAACAGGTTACTCATAATCGTTCTCTTAAGCGGCCTACTAACAATCGTTATCTAAGTTAATTCAGAATTAGTAATTTATTTAGTGCCGATTCACACACGTCAAATCTTGAGTTTGAGAAATGGCATTCTCTTTTCCCTTCTCTCCTAAAAGCTTAAGACTTGACGAATCAAACTTGAGGTGTGTGAACCGGCACTAATTGTCAAATGACTGTATTGCCACATCCGCAATTACACAAATAAAACGCTAATTTGAAAATAAAAATTGACAAAATATATAAATTAAGCCATTAACAAAGAAGTCTGGCTACACACAAAGTAGAATAGAAAACAAAGGAGTAAACAAAAAACAAATAAAGCTGCAAACAAAAAATATAGAATAGAATTTTATGAAAAATATTTTAAAAGTCTTTATTATTTTATAATATAAAATATCTAGTGTTTGTGTGTAAAGAAAAATTTTGTTAAATATTTTAACAAAATGCCTCTATCGACAACTACAACATAAGTGACATATTATGACATTTGTGGTTGCATAATATTTCTTATGGTGTTTTCTTTTCTACACAACAAAAATCACCTTCTTAAAAGTTGCATGTATAAAATATCTTGGCAGCCCTGTAATAATGCAATTTAATATTTGACGAGAACAAAACACAAAAAAGTGAAATGCCCTGTTTTTAACATATGACGAAAATTGTTCTTCATCATTTTAACGCATTTTTTTGCATTATTTTCTAGCATTTTGTTTTTTAACCGATTAAGCGATTACAAACAAATTTTTGGGTTTGTTCCAATAATGCAATTTTCCGCGAATTTGAGCCATGTTCGCGATTGACGCGATTTTTACTGTTAGTTTTATGATTTTTTTAGAGCTTTAATGATTTTTAATAAATATTAGACTTTGCTATCATTACGCTGTTAGCAATATTTTGCAATTTTCCGCTAATTTAGCAATTTTTCACGAATTTTTGCCATTCCTTATAGTCTAAAGGACTTTTAATCAATTTTATGGGCTCTTTGAAAAATTGAAAATTTTTGCAAAATTTCGCTATTTTTGCAAACTTTTTGATGTTATTTGTCGATATTTTAATTTTTTTTAACTGATTAAGCGATTTCAAATAAATTTTTGCTTTTGTTTCAACTTTGCAATTTTTGCGAGTTTTAGCCATGTTCGCGTTATTTATCTGGAAGGGTTGTGATTCTTTACAGCTTTAACGATTTTTAAAATATATTAGACATTGCTATTATGCCACTGTTATAAAATTTTTGCAAATGTCCTCTAGTTTAGCAATTTAACCGAATTTTTGCCATTCCTTGTAGTTTTAAGGACTTTTTATCAATTTTATGGCTCGTTTGAAATAATAACAATTTTCTAAATTTTTCGCTATTTTTGCAAACTTTTCCGAATTTCTGCAATTTTCGCAAAGCTTTGTTTAAGGCAATCGTCGACGTTATAAAAAAACCCATGTACAATAAACATTATATATCAACTTTTATACAGAGCACTAACAATACTCTCGATTTATTCGGGGCGTAAAGTGCAGTGCCTTATGCCATAAGTAAGGGTGAATGTTTTAGAATAAAACATGCTTCCCTTTTAGAGAGCAAACCATTTTTAAAAAACGAATACAAAATCCATTTTTTAAATAAAATATCACAATTTTTTGTAGAAAAGAAAACACCATTAGTGGGCCGAAAATTTATACGAAACATTTTTCATTCGTTATCGGTCGATTACATTGTTTGTCGACTTGTCATGCTATAAACTCCTAGTGGACAGCAAATCAGCTGTTTGTCGTTAAATATGCAAGCTAACGATAGCAGTCGACATCGGGGGCCAGGCTGTTAATCTTAATACCAACCTTAAAAGATGGTTTATGGGCACAACGACTCTATTGCGGAAAGAAGTTTGTATAAGGTCTTTATGATATAATTGACCGAACTTCACAATTATCAATAGGCTTGATCGTTGGGAGAGTCAGAATCTATGCACCAAATTATGTCCAAAATTACGACATATACTTTGCGCACGAGGTTTTCATGGGCAGCCAGCCAGCCAGCTGGGCGGACGGACTTCTTAAGATCGACTCAAAGAGTGATTCTGAGTCAATCAAAATACTTAAAGCTGGATCTAGGACTAATAATTTAACGTGTTACAAATATCAGCTCAAACGCATAATACCCTCACCACTATTGTGGTGTTTACAATTACAATTGTCTCTGTGTCCTTTTACTTTATATAGGGTGTAGTTAAAAAATAAGAAACTTTAAGGAAATGGTACGTTAAACTTGAAATGTGTGCTTTGTACACATTAATTTAGTGACATAATTGTGAGCAAAAATGCTCAACTGCAGAAGGAGACAAATGCGACAAAAAGAAAACGAAATTCAGAAACACAAAATTTTGAATACTTCATCAATTGCTCATTTGCTGCAACGTCGTCATAACTCAAAAATATTAGTTTTGTGTGACAATGAAAAAAAATGTATTCTCTTAAGAACTTAGTTCGCAATATCTTAATAAGAAATAAGAAATAAGTTTTCATAAGAATGATCTATTATGCATTAGTGAGTTTAAGTCAAAATTTTTAATTTTTGACTTATGACGGTGTCTTAGCAAATGAGCGCTATATGAAGAATATAATCAGTAGATAGTGTTTAAAAACACGAACGTACAGACACTAGAATATTCGAAATTTAAAGGAAAAATAAAATTCGTTTGCATTTGGTCTTTGGACTTTTGAGTAAAAGCTACAAAACAAAAAACTCTGTCCGTCTGTTAGGCAGCCATGTAGCAAAAACGAAATTGAGACACCACTCAAATATTTAATAGACTAGAACTAAATAAATGTCAAAGGCAACGACGACAATGATGATGACGTTGAAATTGTGAATGTGATTGCGTTCAAGAATCCAAATGCCCACTTAAAGCTTTAAACAAAAGTCATGTCGTCATCATCACATCCACCATTGTCCCTGTCGCCGTCATTGACATCATTATTGTCATATTGTACAACAATACTGTCATCATCAGTAGCATACGCCACTTAGAGCTCTCAATGAAAGTGAAAGAAGACATTTTATGAAATCGCTGAAACAAGCGCAATTTTCTTTTAAATATCAAATGAAAGGACAAAAAAACGATAGTCTGATATAGAAGTAGTAATGATGATGATAATAATAAAAGAAAATAGGAAATTGTTGTATGTCCCATAAATTAAGCAGTAATTACTTAAGTTTCTCTACAAAACAAAATACATTTTGCTATTAAAGCAGTGAACAGTGAATGTCTAACATAGTCGGACAATTGTATTTCCATGTAACGACTAAGCAATGATTGTATGTATGACATAAGAAAATTTATATTACATTCAACTTGAACTCAGTTGTGTTAAATTAGACTCAAACTGGAATTCAGAATAGAACAACCATTAAAGAGACGAAGTGAAACCAAAGCAGTTTTATGCTACATAAATGTCTACAGTTCAAGTGCTTAAATAGACATATTATTATTATGCCTGAAAATATACTGCACAAGTATTAACTAGTAAAGTAAGTGAACTGACCAAAAAAACATATTGTTTTGATGTAATGGTATATAAAGGGTCCGCCAAATAACTTTTTTTTTTTAGAAAATGCTATAAAAAAAACTACTGCATATTTTCTCAAATTTCTTTTTTTATTTGAAAGTACAATCCTTCCGGTTAATTATGGAAAATAATTTCATTTAAATGGCTGTCTTGGCTGGCCATGCAGTAGCCTACACGATCGGCCCAATTTTTAAGCACATTATTGACTCTGTGCAGCAGTATTTCACCAATGGCTTCACGAATATTGTCCTTTAAAGCGCCAATTGTCTCTGGCTTGTCGGCGTAGCACTTATCTTTGACGGCACCCCACAATTAATAGTCCAACGGTGTCAAATCGCAGCTCCGTGGTGGCCAAACGATATCAGCTCTGCGGCTGATAATGCGATCTTAAAAACCAAGGCGCAAGACATCGAGTGTAACTTTGGCTGTGTGGGACGTAGCGCCGTCCTGTTGAATCCAAATGTTGCCAATATCCTCCTCTTCAATTTTTGTGAACAAAAATTCGTTCAACATGACCGGATAACGATCGCCATTGACTGTATCTGCCACTCCTTGTCCTTTCGAAGAAAAATGGCTCAATTTTGCCTCTGGACCAAAATATGCACCAAACAATGACTCGTTTTGGTTGCATCGGCTTTTCAATGTATGCGTGCGGGTTTTCTGTGCCCCAAATGCGACAATTTTGCTTGTTTACATACCCGCCAAGATCAAAATGAGCTTCATCTGAAAAGATGATTTATTTGGCAAAATCGGGATCTTCTGTAAGTCGATCGCAGGTCCACTTAGCGAAGCGAAAACGCAATATTTCCCAGCGTTGTTCAAGCGTATACACAGCCATATTCGTTCAGCGGAAGGATAAAACTAATTATGTGTTAAATCAGCCATGAGCTAAGTGTTACCATTCACGAAATAAGCACTAGTTCAAAAAAAACGTTAGATAGCGGAGCCCTTACTTATACTGTTTTTTATAGTATCAAAGAAACAACTTGTAAGATGAACTAATATTACTAGCTTAGTGAAGATAACTAAACTTGAGCGTCACCGTTTATAATTAAAGTTTTTTTTTAATATTACAACGCCTAAAAATAGACTATTAACTTTCATTACAGAAAAGTGAAATCATTAGACACTTAAGTATGCTAAGTTTTATTTAAAACTAGCAATCAAGAGTGATGCTAAGTTCACACTTGGTTTTTAAACGCGTTTAACCCTTATGTGATTGACAAAAAAAACTACTTGTTTTGTACGACAAGGTACACGGGTACCTTCATACAAATCTTATGAAAAATGAACCATTTTCCAACAAAATTTGAAATGTTGCAAACGTTTAAAATCACTTGTGTACTTTAAGGGATTTCTTAAATTTATTAGCCGTGTCTAGATAAGGGCGTAATGTAAAATATCAGCAGAAAATAAATTGGGCGAGGTGATTCCCCTTACAAGCAAAAATATAAGCGTTGGCAGAATATTTTTTCATTATTTCCATTTTACTTATGTATCTATACAGGGAATTTTGTTTTGCAGAAAAACTTTAATAATTGCTGTGAAACTTTTCAAATAAGCTCAAATACTAGTAAACGTAATAAAAGATTTAGTTCTACAGAAATACACAATTTATTGTGTGAGAGGCAATCGAGTGCCGAAGATTTTATTTGTTCAGATGAGGAGGATGATTACATTGAAGAAGATAACGAAATGGAAGTGGAAGCTTCAGATGCTGAACCTACAGGGATTATAGAAACAGATAAGGATTCCTCCGACTCAGCTGAAACCAACGAAAGTGATTAAATTGAAAGCAGAAACGCATTTTGTGGTAAAAATTGTTCTAGTTGGTTACTGGAGCCATTTCTCAAACACAGACTTCGAATAGAAACGTTTTAGAACAATGCGGCAGAGCAACCCAAAAATATAAATCGTGGATCTAGTTTTAGTCTAGTTGAGTATCAAAAGTATTTTGTCACCTGAAATGTGTGATATTATATTACGAGAAACGGATTGAAAAAGGAGAAACATTTCCGTAAACTGCAATACACATATTGGCACAAAAATCGCAACCGCTAAACACAATATATTTAAAACTTTCGACGTAAACGAACTAAACGCATTGTTTGGCGTTTCGATACAGGCAGAAATGGGTTAATCCAGGTTTAAGTTGTTTTTACGATGCATACGTTTTGATAACGATTTTACCCCGTCAGTCGAAAGCACTTTGACTTTTAAGGCCGAAATTATAAAGTATTACAATTATTAAAACCATGAGGGTGTCGATAACATGGATAAGTTGTTGGGGGAATAAACTTGCAAGCGTAGAACAAGTCGGTGGCCGCTAATCTTATTTTTTAATGCTATAGATGTAGCAGCCAGCATTGGCTTCATATGTTTTTTGAATGGAACACAATACACACTTCACTTCTACTGATCACCGTAGAAAATTTTTAAAAAATCTCAGTGTACAATTGCCTTTTAAAAACACAAAGCGGCCTGTTGAAAATTATAAGGTGATGGCAAAAGCTCACACAAGAACAGCAATAGATAATATTCTTGAAAAATGTTGATACTACTGTACATCCAGATACCTCTAATGTGTAAAGAGATTTAAGTGGCCGTATCGCAGTAGCAGGACGTTGCAAAATCTGTCCGAAACTTCGTCTGAACAAAGGAAAACACACAAAACTTGTAGCAATTGCTATATACCAATTCGCAACTCGCATTCGGTAAATCGTACAGTACGCACAAACTGTTTACAGGACGCGCAACCTACATAAATTTATAATCATACATACGTCCATGAAAGATATATTCACATGAATGTCAATATGAACATATGTACTTATGTATGTATTTTTTTTTTGCAAACATGTAAATATGTAACTGAGATTTTATTATTTTTTGTAAATAGAAGTGAATATAAAAAAAAATTGACAGAGCATTTTTCATAGAATCGCATAAAGGTACCTGGGTACCTTGTCGAACAGTTAAGGGTGTATGAAGAATGTTGGCATGCAACGCCTATCTGAATTTATTAATTTTTTTAAAGCTCTCAAAAATTAATAAAATATCGAAAGTTAGGAGCTCTCAAGAAGTTTCAAGAACGATGGTTGCCAATTTCTACAAAAAAAATTAATTTAAAAACGCAAAAGGTACCCGGGTACCTTGTCAGTCACATAAGGGTTAAGCAAAATGTTGATTTAGCTAATGAAAGACGTTCACATTACATTTGAGATGATTAAGATGACAGATGATTAAGAAAAAAAAACAAAACAAACAAATTTATATTTCTTTAAAGTATTAAAGATGGATAAAAAATACTTTTATAAAGTTATCAGAAGATTATTTTAAACATATTAATGATGAAATTGTGAAAATATATAAATTATTTAAAGAAAAAATAAAAACATTACGCTGAATTCGTGGTCGGTTGTGCACGTTCATGTTGGCCGATTCTACATTTGAGGCATGTTCAGTGGATTCTATGTGATTAATGAAGTGATTAAGTTGTAATTATGTCAATTTGAAGTGATTAATAAATCACTTCAATCACGATTTTGAAGTGATTAGAGCTTAATCACGTTCGAGCTGCTTAAACACGTTTAAGAAGCCAAATGTGAACATAGCATAAGGCCCATTTTCAAAACTAACCGATAATTAAAGGTAGAATTTTATCGGCCGTATAAAAAGTATTTCATAATTACAACTTCACTTTAACCAAAGAGGTAGGATGAACCTTAATTTACTTTATCGCTCACTTTAGGTTAAAGTAGTGTTTTGATAACACTTTTTGTAAGGCCGGTTAAAGTCTACTTTAAGCTATCGGTAAGTTGTGAAAACGGGCCTTAAAGTAGTAAAGAAAAACATTTAAAAAGTTTTTAAGAACTAAAAAACTACTCTAAAATTTAATTTTCAAAAAGCCTTTAAGTAAACTTTGTGTTTTAAAAAAAACATAAATAGATAATACTGTTAGGCAGGAAAGTAAACTATCCAAAGACAAGTTATTTAAGAAAAAAACTTGAGAAAATTTCAATTCAGGTGTTATATGCCGGTGTTTCTAGTATGCAAAAAAGTATATCCTAGTAATTATAAAAAAAGTTATAAAGCCTTAAAATAGATAACATACTATAATTACTTTTATATTAATTGATAACTATGTTTAGTTTTTTTTTTCAAGTAGCAATAACAATATTTTTGAAAATCGTTAACTTTGAACATAATATGGTTGGTTTTTACCATTATTATGGTTAATTTTGACCGAAATATGGTTACTTTTGACCATATTATGGTTGATTTCCGGAAAATTTTTGTTGATTGCAACCATTCTATGGTCAAATTTAAACATAATATGGTAACCTGCAACATAAACATTGTTAAAATCCAACCATAGTATTTTGCTCTTAGAATATACCACCAAACATATTTTTTTTCTACGTGTAGAAAAAGTGACAATATATGAATGATATCTTACACCGTTTATATCATAAAATATGTGTTATTTTTATACCTTCCACCATTTTTTTAATATTCATCTAGGACCACATATCTTGGCCCTTGAGTAATTCTAAGTCGAATTAGCCATGCCCGTCTGTTAAAAGCACTCTCTTTTTCAAAAGCTTCAACAGCACAGAAAGTATTGGTTCGAAATTCTTTCTAGTTTTCCTAAGCAGTTTGGTATTGAAATCCAGCACAATATGTTGACTTCTTAATGGATGGACAGAAACGCTGAAGCTCCAAATGGGATACAAAGGAATCATTTGCCTAATGGCACATCTCATCGACCACATCGACTAGAAACTGCGAAGACCAAGGACCGGAAATAAGAGTTATTTTTCAATTTTTGAAGAAATAAATCATACATAAATGAACATCGTAGAAAACTTTTAATTACACCATCATGATTTTTAGGCGAAATACATCCAACATATTGCATGATTTTTAAATTTTTGATTTTTATTTTAACAATCAAAAATAAGAGTTATTTTTGATTTTTATTTTTTTAAATGAAAAATAAAAGTTATTTTTGATTTTTATATTTTTAAATCAATAATAAAAATTAATTCAAAACTCTTATTTATTTGTTGATGCCGTATGTATTATAATATGCTGCTTCATTCCAATTTTTATATGAATATAACATATTATGTGACTTATCCATTACCAGCTATAAAAACATGAATGCATAGAAATAGCTTATAAGTTTTGGCTGCCACGCAAGTCAGTGTAGAAAGGTAATTTTCAGCACTCAGATTAATATTGGGAGATTTGAGATATAATTTATCTGAGGAACATTTAAAATCAATTATGATGGTAAAATTGAACACGTGAAAACGACCTCTTAACACTGACTTGAATGGCAGCCAAAACTTATAAGCTATTTCTATGCATTCATGTTTTTATAGCTGGTAATGGATAAGTCACATAATATATTATATTCATATAGAAATTTGAATGAAGCAGCATATTATAATACATACGGCATCAACAAATAAATAAGAGTTTTGAATTAATTTTTATTATTGATTTAAAAATATAAAAATCAAAAATAACTCTTATTTCTTGATTTAAAAATATAAAAATCAAAAATAACTCTTATTTCTTGATTTAAAAATATAAAAATCAAAAATAACTTTTATTTTTCATTTAAAAAAATAAAAATCAAAAATAACTCTTATTATTGATTTAAAAATATAAAAATCAAAAATAACTCTTATTTCTTGATTTTTTTGATAAAAGTCATAACAGTTACGGTCCCTGGCGAAGACTGTTACTAAATGCCGCCCAAAATGTATGAAGGTAAGCTTTGCCAACATTTGCAGTGATGGTGGTTCCGAAAACGATATTGAAGTACGAATAAATAAGGCAACGGTTGTATTATAGCTGCTGCATAAAGTGCGGCGCTCCAACAAAATCAGCCGTAAAACCTTTTTGACGGCAGTGTGAAGTCGGTATTATTGTATAGCTTAACAACGTGAAGTATAATGATCAATGTAAGGCCAACTACACCTAACCAACAACAAAAATATTGAAGTCCAAATCTGGAAACGCAAATGGACAGATAATAATATAACTATGGCATTAAAAACTCTAGGGGAATCGAAGACCAGGAAGACTCCGGCATGCCTGGACAAGAAGACACTAGACTGTCATATTTTCTATGTTTCTATATGTTAATAAAAACAGGAACATATGTATATGTACATATATACAAATATATATTCGACTGTTTGAACCCTCGGCGGAGGGTATGAACGACTTGAAGTAGCCGAATCAGTTTTTTATATTTTTTAAACGTCGAGTTTTGCGCAAAAAATTAAAATTTCCGGTAAGATACTAAGAAGTAATTTGGGGATTCACAAGGTGTCATAAGGTCATAAGTCTTGAAATAATAACATGAAAATATACGACTGTTGTGAACATACCCTCATAATTTAGTGTGCTATTTTGAATTTAAGTCAGCTGATTTAAAACAAATATAAAAAATAAATATTTACCAAAAATAAAAATATTTTTTAATTCTAATCCATGAATTAAGAAATTAAATTAGATCTTTCCACAAATAAATTTTATTTAGTTTGCTTACCAAACATCAGAGTCCTAAGCCGATCTAATTTGACGCCGCAAGTTTTTTGTTACAAAAATTGCTAGCCGCAGGTAAAATTTGGATATTAGCCGGATAAAACTATACCATCAACGGCGACGGCTACAAAAACTAATGCGGTTCGGAGCAGCCGCTCAGCGCAGGTCTCGTCTGATTAATTACGACACCACAATAAACATACCAAGCAAAGTTGTATTAATTTAAGACACGTTTTGTTTACAAAGCAACAACAATTTGTTTAAACCATTGTAAAATGTTAGAACATTATGACAATATAACATGATAGCACACCTTGTGAATACCCCAAATATGAATCGGGAGATTATTGGGGTAGAATAATAAAATAGGAAAATTTGTCCTTATTAAAACTTACTTATTATCTAGGGTTTAAAAAATATTTCTTTGTGCTAACCAAAAGCCACTATATTACAAAAAGTTCATTTAAAATTCTTAAATTGATAATTATTCTTAAATATTACTCTTAATAATATTACAAATGATACAATCCCTTAAATTAAATCAATTAAATTAACATTGATTCTCTCAAGTTCATTTCATCGGTGTGCCAAATTGCCACTAAATATGAGTGCACAAGTATTTATTGATTGTTTAAGGACATCAATACATTTCGTTTTTTTTCCTCTAAAAAAATTATTTCAATTGACGTTTTTTTTATTTTTTTTTTTCTGTCCAAGCCAATCAATACTGAAAAATATTAACGTAGTTTTTTTTGCTGATACCACAATTATTTATCAATGTATATAAATAGATACCCAACCAACTTACACACATATACAGATTTATATATATGTGTTTATAGTGGTTCATTTAAGAATGTTAAGGTATACATGCCACAAAACGTAGTAACTTGGCCACATAACAAAACAAAAAAAGTATTAGCAAAATAAACTACCAAAGAAACAAAAAAAATAAAATAAAAAATAAAAAGAGACAACAACTGCAACAATTTCAATGTAAAACTTACATGCTACACGTACGATACGTTTATCTTCAATGGCGCCACCAGAAAACCATGGATTAGATGCACGACATGTGAGCTCAGCATTATCATTTTCCGAAGTTACCTTTAAGGTTAAAATGCTGGTTGTTACATTTGAGTCCTGCAAAATAAGGAAGTATGTTAAATAAAAAACAAATATAAAAGAATGTACTTTACAAACTAAGAAGATTTATGATTATGTGTTACAAAATTATTTGACTTTTCGCCATAAACATGTACACATAACAAGATATACGAGAGAAAAAAACCTTCATACACATAGTGAAACCTATAAATATTTGCCAAAATTGTTGCTGAGTTAAGAAATTGGGTAACTCGCAAAAGAATGGCTTTTTATATTTTTTTGGAAATGAAAAATAATGTGTAAAAAAATGTTTTATATTCATTTTTGGTTTTTACTCACTTCACGATCACTGTGTACGGTCACTTCAGCATTTCGTATGGGTTCACCATCTAAGAGCCAGGTGATTTTGGCCGCTGGATATGAACCCCAAGATTCACAGCGTAAAGGCACTGGATGACCCGCCGTAAGCAGATCATTTGGTGTTATAATTTTCACTCGCACAGGTTTTACTGTAAATAAAGTAATTTAAGTTTAAGTTTAAAAATTTTTTTTTTAATTCTTATAAATAGCAAAATAAGTCGTGCCTGCTACAGCAGAACAGTCATCTACTACGCTGGATCAACAAGCGATTACCGAAACTGATACAGGGAAGAATAATCGTACTGAAAGGATCGCAACTCAAAGAACTAGGACAACGAAATACTGCATGGGAAGACGCGAAAACAACTGCAACAAATCGTGTAAGATGGAAATGCTTTATGGAAGCCTTATGCTCCCAAAGTGGGTAATGGGATAAAGGTCAAACTTGTTCAGTAGCTTTAACTCTTAGAATTTAATCGAATTGAAGATAACTTACCGAAAGTTAAAAAAAAATTTAGGAAATTCTTGGCTGATTTAATACACAAAATTATTTAAACTTTTGAACTCATGCAGTAGGTGAGTTGCAAAACTCGTTCGTTACAAATTTAAAAATACGAGATGACAATTGATTCTAACAGTTCTTTAGGCGCTTTATGAGAAGAATTATACAAATTGTTTCAATGCATGTCCTCTTCCATGTTTTTTCAAAGGACATGCAATGAGGCAATCAGAATATTGCCATCTCATTTTATTGATTTTGTAACGAACGAGTTTTGCACCTCACCTACTCATCTCTACATTTTTTTCCTAATCTATCAGCAATTACAGTCCTTTATAGGCTTATGCTTCTGCAACTATTGCTTCCCACTGCCCTTTTCATCTTTTTCTCTGTGCGAGGAGGCAAATGTAAGTGGAAGTTAGTGTAGGTCAGATAGACGTTTGCTAGCTCCCTTTCAATTCTAATGAAGTTTTCTGGTTGCGGTCTTCATTATTAAGAAATTTTGAGGTGACAAAAAAGTTTCTTAACAAAGTTTAATGAAAAGATGTTTAACAATTGTAGCCTGTGTATACATCGATAACTATTTCGAGAAGCTTTGGGAAGATAACTTTGTAAAATAATACGCGGTTGCATTGTAGGATGCATTTAATAAATCGATTTTCTGTGCAACTGACGCACAGAGGGATTTTAGTGTCAAAGCACTATTTTTAGACCACTAAATTTTCAAACTCAAATGATGCAGTTTTGAAGTTTTTAAGAAAAATTTTCTTATATTTCCATGCATTTCAGTTGTCTGTATATGCATAACTTTTCTGATAATACCATTTTACCTAAACAGATTTAAAGACTAAATCATTTCTTAACAAATTTGAAAAAGAAAAGTTATGGAGATGTTATATGCCGTTAAGGATATATGCCCAAATCGATAAACCTCAAACATTAAGCCCCACTTGCCTCCAAGCTGACTTTTAATAAAATGAAAGGAGGACTTGTCTTCTTTTGATTAAAGAAAAAAAAAATTTTCGGAAATATTCGGAATAATATGAAAGCTTTAAGTTTATGGTAAAAGTCACGAAACTTTTCATAAAATTTTTTGAAAATATAGTATAGTGCAAAGACTGAAGCTAAAGCGTTTGGGAATTATTAATTGTTAAGAATGTTTAGTACAAACTTTTGCCACAATTATTCAGACGAAGAAGATGATTTTTATGATACGAATTAAAACAACCTTCTACCAGAACTAAACAAGACTATTAAAAGTATTTGAATTGTTAAAAATCAAAAAGATTTTCAAGTTGTGTAATGGAATACTAGTAATTTTTAGAAAAGACAAGACAAAGAACAAAGAAATTTGATGAGGTTTATAACGCTTTACTTTAAATCTCTTCAACGTCAACAATAAGTGAACGAATTTCTTCTTAATCAAATTTTATCAAAACTGTACACTTTTTGAAAGCTTATTTTAAAAGTTTAGCTTAAATTTTGATGCTATTTTTTGTTTCAAAAGTTTTCCTGTGCCCACGTTCTGTAGCGTCGTGAAACTTTTTGATTGAAATGTGTGAAATGAAACAAAAATGCCGTATATTGAAACAAACAGCTGTTTTTCTCACTAAAATGTGTGTATTACCTTTTTTGGCGAGTACTAGCTGTCACGAAAGAAAATTACTCGCCAATTTACAGAAAAAGTGTGTCTGTAACATTTTTGTGAGAAGGGTTCCCGCTTTGAACTTTCAAAAAACTCACGAATTAAAATGGGGCAAGAAAAAATTTTAACACTAAAAAGCAATTAAAAATGCATAATCCAAAGAATAATAATAATATTTGGTTCTTGGCACATAATTTTACTGTTTAATTATTTTGCTTTTAACATTTTTATAAAATATACGAATGTTTTCGAAGCTCGTTTGAAAAAAAACAAACATTAAAGTCGCACTTTACATTATTCGGTATAGCCGACGGTTGTCTTTACGCCGCCGTCGTTGAAATATTTTAAATTTTTGTAAATTTTGGCCGCCATCAATGATTTGTGTTACAGGAGTTCTCAACGTCTTCAATGTGACATCGGCTTCGAGTGCAATGTTATGGCATTTCTACCTGAACAACGTCATCTCTTTTGATAGTTTTCGACATGAATTACAGACACACTTTTTAGCATTTTTCGAGAAATTATGGAATATTTTGTTTCACATCTTTTCGATGCGAGAAGTTCTCACTAAAGTTACAGAACATGGGTACTGGTAAGATTAGTTCATCTTACAAGATGTGTCTTTGATACTATAAAAAAGAGTATAAGTAACGGGTCCGCTATCAAATGTTTTTTTTTCCACTAGTGCTTATTTCGTGAATGGTAACACTTAGCTCATATCTGATTTGACAAATAATTAGTTTTATCCTTCCGCTAAACGAATATGGTTGTGTATACGCTTGAACAACGCTGGGAAAAATTGCGTTTTCGCTTCGCTAAATGGGCCTGCGATCGACTTACAGAAGATGCCGATTTTGCCAAAAAAATCATCTTTTCAGATGAAGCTCATTTTGATCTTGGCGGGTATGTAAACAAGCAAAATTGTCGCATTTGGGGCACAGAAAATCCGAACGCATACATTGAAAAGCCGATGCACCCAAAACGAGTCACTGCATAATTAGGCCATGTTTCTTCGAAAATGAGCAATGAGTGGCCGTTACAGTCAAGGAAGATCGTTATGGGGCCATGTTGAACGAATTTCAGTCGCAGAGCTGATGTCGTTTGGCCACCTCGGAGCTGCGATTTGACACCGTTGGACTATTATTTGTGGGGTGCCGTCAAAGATCGTGTGGGCTACTGCATGGCCAGCCGAGGCAGCCATTTGAATGAACTTATTTTCCATTATTAACCGGAAGGATTGTACTTTCAAATAAAAAAAGAAATTTGAGAAAAAATTCAGTATAGCATTATCAAAAAAAAGTTATTTGGCGGACCCTTTGTCGTTTGTTAAATTGTACTATTTTAATAAAATTTTTGTTAAAAATTTTATTTTTGTATTCTTTTTTTAACTTCTAAACTGGACAAAATTAAAATTATTCGACTAACCGAATAATCTTAAATTGTTCGACTATTATTAGATTAAATTTTTACCTCGAAAAATTATTCGCGCGATTAATCGATAAATACAAAATATCGATTAATTGAATACCCTACTAGGTATTTATTGAAAATTTATGTATACTCTTGAATATTACGATAATTATATTTATAGAATAAAAAAAATCACGACTTTTATGATTAGCGAATGATTAGTTAATCTTTTTTTTAGTTAGTAAACGAAAGAAAAACAAATTTGCGATTTTAAGTTTTTAAAATTTTTATATAAATTTTAATATGTATGGGTTTCATGGGTGGTGGGCGTGACCAAATTTATTGAAACGCGGCATGTATTTTTGTTTTATTCCAGAAAGTGAATTTAAAGACTTTTGCTTGGATAAAAAAAAAAATCGCGTTTTAGAATTTCAAGAAGTGAACATTGGAAGTCTCTGCAGATAGTAAGTCCTAGCTAACACTAAGTATGAAAGTATGATGACCAAGTTTTTTCACTTTAGAGGATTAAGAATCATACTTACATTGTACTTGTACCGGCACTTCTTTTATAACGGGCTCTATTAGTTTTGTGCCTTGGGCTCGACACTGTATCTTGGCCCCATTATAATCACGGGTTGTTGTTCCGATTAACAGTTGATTTACTATGACCGTAATACCCTCCTCCACCGATGTATGACTAGTGCCAATTAATTCGGTATCACCCATCCACCAGGTAACTTTTGGTGGTGGTCGCCCTAGAAAAAGAAAAGGGTAGAAAATTATTTGTGAAATATTTTAATAAATAAATGTAGTTGAATAAATAACTCATAACAAAAACAACCAGAAATTAATAATAATAAATAAAATAGAATACAAAGTAATATATCGGGAGAAACAAATTTACATAATTTTTGCTGTAGCTGTCCATAAATCACATTTTTGGTATTGTTTTTATACATGTCATTCATTTTATTTATTTAAATTCACATACACACACCCTTAAACATGTTTGGGAATTTGTGTATGTGTATGTGTGTTATTTACTCGGTTTTATGTGTACAAATACATATTCTGATAATATTTGTGTCACATGTAGGAATAATAATAATAACAATAAAAATATTATAAAAAAAAAAATATTGTTTAAATGGTTTTGGTAAAATAATTTTGTTAAGTGTTTAACGTTTAAAAATATATATTCTGCCTGTTTTTAGAAAACGTAAACAAGTGAGTGAGTGAGAAATTATGTATTAAGAACAACAATAAAAAACGAAAATTTGTTTTTGGTTTCAATATACATAATTTCTCACTCACTCACTTGCTTCCGTTTTCTAAAAACAGGCAGATTGTATGAACTAGAGTAACAGTAAAATAAATGTAAAATAAATGTAGTAAAACATGGATATAACGAACTTCGCTATAACGAAAAACACAATTTAACGAATTTTTTGCTGAGTCATTCGTGTGACCTGGTAGGCCAGCTGGTAGTGAGCTATTCTATCAGTGCGGAGATTGCGGGTTCAATTCCTGCCAGCTTTGCAGGCAGTGTTTGAAAATAACACTAAATATCGCTCCTTAGTGTTCGGTTCGGTAGATTTGTGGAAAACACAAACGTTTGTGTAGAAAATCATTAAAAGAATAACATTTCCCTTTTAGTCATCTTTCGAACACAAAAATAATACCGTAATACATACATTAACTGCCTGTTTTTAGAAAACGTAAGCAAGTGAGTGAGTGAGAAATTATATTGAAAACAAAAACAAATTTTCGTTTTTTATTGTTGTTTTCAATATAATTTCTCACTCACTCACTTGCTTACGTTTTCTAAAAACAGGCAGTAAATCCGTTCGGATTTTTTTTTTAATCCACAAACTCCATAGTGTTAGGTTCGTTTCATTAATGTCCGTCCCTTTTGGCTGATAAAAAAAAACACAAATTTTTAACAAAACAAAATACACATACACAATTTTACACAAACAAAACATATACACAATACACACACAAGCAGTTCGTGGTCCGGTCGTTGCTAAAATTTTTTGTTTGTTCAGTTCTTTTTCAATGTAAAAAAACACATTATATAACATTAAAATATAACGTATCATTACAATTGTGTTGTTTTTTTTTAACGAAGAAAAGAAATATATAGCTTTCTTGAAAATATTTACGAACGGTATTAAGGGTTGTGTTCGTCTACACAAAAACTAAAAAAATAGATATGGGTAAGTGAACCGAACGCTAAATAGTGAACTGATTATTTTGGAACACCGTTTGAGGGGAAAAACCCTTTTTATTGCAAATGTTTCATACTAAAATGTTTAAAAGCTATAACGAAGAAATTTTTTGGAATAAAGCAAAATTGTAAGATCCCATCAAACACGGAGGTTTGACTTCAAATTGAAACTGATTTGAAATCAGCACTTTTATCGAACGATAAACGTTTGGTAATGATTTTAAAATCATAGCATTCTCAAAATGTTGAACATAAATGAAAAATTTAATCTGGGAATTATTTCTAATAGAAAATTTCCCTGGAAAATATTGAAGGAATACGACTATGAATACACATTCGAATTAATATAAAAATGTATATAATAAATGAGAAATATATGTTTTTTTTTTAATTTAAATTCATTTTTTGTTTGAATGCACTGTCAGCTACCGTAGCTTCAAGATGAAAGAGCGTTTTTTTCATCCTTAAATTCTTAAAAATACGAAATACTGGACACAATTTTATTTTGAGTATAGCACCTCGATCGTAAAACAAGCTTACAATATCTTCAATTTTTCGTTTTAAGGCCCAACCATAATATGCAAAAGCTTGCTTAAGCTTCTGTCAAAAATTAGCAAACGCCTCTCAATTCATTTAAAACCACAAAAACAAAATCAAAAACATTTGAATCCGTACGGAAAACGCGATCTGTATCGCACTTTGCTTAAGCAAATGACATATTCATAAAACTTAGCATAAAATTTCCATAAGTATAATATGGCTTGACACATATGTTTTACATGTTTTCGCACATTTGCTTAATCCAACTTAAGTATATTATAGTTATGCGTTAAGTTTTATTCAAACTGTTACTCAGTTTGGTTAATTTTTTACTCACAACTAATTGATATTATTTCACATTAAGTTAAGGATTTCTAATGGCGAATTCACTTCACGTAATATGTTATATTTTTAAATTGTAACACACATTTAACGTTAATCGCGATCGCAAAGTCTAAATGTATTTGCAAGTTCATATGTAAAGCGTCACAATATGGTTTGGTATTGGTCCTGGTTCTGCCAAAATGAAAACAGACGAAGACTATGGCCGACCTTTTTGCATTTTGTTAGGTTTTGTTATACCAAAGTTTCACAGAAACATATTTACAATGAATCAGGATCAAAGTATTTTTCGATTCTTAGAATTCTTTATATCGAAGATTCACTGTAACAATTAACTGCTTCTTTTCGGATAATGAAAACAAAACTTCATGTGAGAAATTTTATTGGAAACAAAAATATATTTCCGTATCTTATAAAATATAATTATTGTTGTTTTCAATATAATTTCTTACTCGAAAATTTGTTTTCATTTTCTAAAAACAGCCAGTTAAAGTTATAATTAGTCGCAGTATGTCATATTTCTAGGAATTTAATTTAGTTTTAATATAACAAAACTTTAGAACTATTTGTTCTAAGAAACCCAATTTTAACAAATGCTACAAAAGGCAGTTTTTTAGATAACTCAGGCCAACAAATTTTTAACCCATGCACCAGAGTTTTCTTTTCTTAAGGTTTGAGTTGTGCTAACTCAGATTTCTCCATCACATCAGGTTTTCGCTAAATCTTTTCTTAAAGTTTAAAAAAACACTATTTTTCGCCATTTTTTAAACATTTAAAATAAAACCCGTTCGTCCCAAGGCTTCCACTTTATACAAAATGTACAGGCCCGAGTCTTAAACAAGCCTCAAGGTTTTTCTTTTGAAATTCATTTACCAAACCCCAATTAAAAATTGTAGCTATTTTTTTAAAAAAAATTTTTCACTTTTTGCTTGTTAATTAGCACCAGTAAAACTATTACTAATTTTTATAATAATTTTGGATGACCATCAAAAACTGTTTACCACATTTAATTGAGGCAACAATCATTGGTGACAGATTCAAAGGCGAAGACGTACTTATTCCACGAATTCCGATGATTTCCATCGATTTACCATTCCAATTCAAGCGGCTCCAATTCCCTTTGCATCTTGCGTTTGCTATTACTATCAACAAAGCACAAGGCTAATCTTTGACTATTGCTGGCTTAATTTTGGAAAGTTCATGTTTTTCACATGGCCAGTTGTATGTTGATTGCTCCCGAGTTGGCACGCCAAAAAAATTATACGTTTTCACACCAAATAAAAAAACAAAAACCATTGTCTATCCGCTGGCCTTAAGATTTTTGGTTGAGCCCACATCTACACCATTTGTATGTTTTTCCGTAAAAAAAAACTTTATGATAGGTATTCCATGGATTTTTATTTTAAAGGCCATAAATTTCGTTTAAAGCTCAATTTAAATCGTGTGGTAATACAACACTAATGTTTGCTTAGGGCCAGCAACCTGGACCAGGTCAGCTAGTTCACTTGATAAAATTTGTATTAAAACTGATTTTAATTTTGATTAAAGTTTTAATTGAAACAAAAGTGGCGAGAATTTTTTCTGCTAAGGGGATAGTTTTTTTTTTAACTTCAAAATAGCATTGCCCACTGCCTAAATTAACCCACAACTTTTTTCCAAATCACCTCAAACTTCTAAATCTATCTTCATAACTTCCATAAAAACTTCAAAAATTCAAACTACTTAAGTTAACCAGCAAATTACAATTTATAATTTAAGCAAAAAAAAAAAAAAAAAATTACATAAAAGAAAAATTAAAAAAAAGTAAAAATACATACATACATAAATACTTATGTATTCATGTTTCTTATGAAAACATCATTAATATTAATCAATAGATTAATTTTCTTGTATAAAAATACATTAATTTTCGAGTGTGTACAAAAAATGTTAGAACGAAAATGAAATGTTTTACAATGACAGACATACTCATGCTATGATATTTATGTTTATGTGTTGTTGTAGTGTACAAAGATACACTAAGCCAACAGCATTGTTATCTGTCTTATTGCAATAAGTATCATAACTTTTTGGGTTATTTGACAAGACCTTGTTCAGCCATGACCATGACAAAAACGTACTTTAAGTTGTTCCTCTCGTTTTCAAATATTTTGCACTGTCATCGTTATTTTTTATGCGAGGGTTCTGTAGGATGTAAAACGATTTTTTTAATACATCCAATAAAAAGGATAGTTTTTACTTTCTGTAATGAATAAGAAAGAATTTAGAAATGACATTGTTCTTGTTAAAAAACCAATATTGATATAAAGGAAATTAACTTGAGACTAATTTATCATTAATACGATTTCCGTATGACGTGCTAAATTCCCAATTTTTCATATTTAATAAATATGTACACTGAAATTTATTGTTGAGGGAAAGCTAGTTTCTATGCGCATTTCACTGGTTGCTTAGACCAGATCATCAGGAAACCTTTTCCAAAGATTTTAGAAAAGCTAAAAACATTACAAGTAAATCCCTAAAGCGAATAAGAACTTAAACACTCAAAGTGCTACTTGTAACAATATCCAATCTTTAACAAAACATCAACAATAAACAGTGAGTTTATCTTTTCTTACATTCTCCACTACAAATTGTTTCCTCGTAAAAAAACGACAAAAACCCCAATTTGCCTATTCAGTTTTTTTTTTCACGGGCACACAGAATTATATTATCAAAGTTATTTTCGGGAATACACAAGCATTAAACTTTAGCGTATACTCTTCAGAAAATCTCTTGAATTCAAATCACGTTGTGCCACGTTATTTAAATAATGAAAGTCTTTTGTCAGTATCCTAAAAAAAATCATGGATGTGAAGTGTTATTATGTGGGGCTGTATAGCATTTTAGGATGTTACAAACTTTATGTATATTAAAAATAATTTGTATCAATATGTTTACTTAATTTTTAAAAAAAAATATATTCTTTAGCATACATATATAATATAAATTTGAGTCTGACTGACAGCAAGATAGAGATCCAAATCGTACAGATCACAATGTTAAAAGGTGGAATTCGTATAAGACCCCACATACGCTTGTTTCACTTCACAAAAGTACAGACTTTAATCCTTTTTAGTTTTTATGATAACATTTTAGAAAGGAATGTTTGAAAATATGAAACTTAATGTTGAAAGGTGTCGTTTTTAAAGAACGGAATAAGCTAAATGCCAAAACAATTAAAACATTTGCAAATTCAATCTATAAACGTTAACAACAGCTGTAACAGAAAACAGGGGCTTCTTTCCAAAATATTTAAAGAATCAAACTTTCATGAAATTTTTAATATTAAATAATAAAATTTAATGAGTTTTTTCGGTGTGCCTTAACTTTTGCTGCGCTAATTCGAAAGCTCATAAATATGTTTAATGTTTCTGTTATTTTAATGTATTTAAATTACTTTGCTTATTAATGGAAAATTAATGCGATTTTAAGGATTCAAATTTTTTTTTTGTGTTAACATCTACCCTAAAATCCTCTTAAAAATAAACTTTTTTATTTGCAGCACTACCCTCGTACAATCATCCAACCAAAATCCTTTATCCATGTTGTTTATGCAAACAATCTTTCATGCCAAAAAAAAAATACTGACATTTTTATTTTTTGAAATTTTTATGCGTATTAAGTGTAAAATATGTATTTTGTTGTTTTCTTTATTGTTAAAGGAAAACCGAATGTGTTTTTGCTTTCTATAATAATTTTTTATTCAAAACAGTGTAATTTTTACCAAAGATTATAAAAGTTTGTGAAACTGTTGTCATGTCAAAAAGTATGTTGAATACGCTGCACAATTGGGTAAATCACGTTTGAAAGGAAGACCTTTTTAACATCTCAGCGGTACAAAGAAGACTGTTTCTAACGAGACGAGCGTTAACTTGCAAAGTGTCATAAAATAAACATTTATTTAATTTTCTAACATTGATGTATTTGTCACTTTAACAATTATAGTTAATATTAATTTTTCAGGCCTAAATATACAAAATTAAAAATTTTTGTATAAAAAAGGAATGTCAAAAGAAATGAATGAAACGTTTTTCTATTTATAACAATGGATTAACTTTCCTTTTTTTACACTTCACTACTAATGGCGTATTAGGGTATACTAAGTTTGTCATGCCGTGTGATTTTTCTATGTACATACATATGTACACATACATACTATGTACATATGTATATGTATATTCTGGCTTCTTGAGATATTCTTAGTCGATTTAGCCAAGCAGTCTGGCTGTCTGACTCAATACCCAGTAAAAACTTCGCCTACAAAATAATGTGTTGAGTAATCAGAAAAACATAAAAGCACTATTTACAATTCTACTGAAATAACCACTAAATTTTACAAGGGATGTCCCAAAATGAACCCAATCAAAAGAAAGTAATTATTTTTTACTTAAATACATGCAGAAAAAAGTAGTTATAGAAGTTGTTATAAGTAGATGTAGCTATAGAAGAAAGCTACTAAATAATGAGTTAAAGAAGCTATTCATTTTGAAAAAGTAAGCGAAGTTTTTACTGGGTAGTAAAGAATTATTTGGTTTTAAATTGATTTTAGCTGTTTGGGACTGATACTTAACGATTGAAATAGACGTATTAGAAAAAAGTAATCAACCAAAATATGGAACAACAATTTTAAATGCACCGGTCGGCATTTAATTTTGCACAAGCTCCTTTTATAACATTACATTCGTTAACACCCGCCCATAATTTCCCATAGGCCCCATATAAAGACCATTCTTGGAAAACCCTTTCGTACAGCCCACAATTGAAAATCAAATTCATATGCCCGAAAAAGTAACAAATAAAGCTTTTAAAAGAAAATTATGTATATCATAGTTTAAAAGGATAGAAAGAAATTAATTTATGATGGGTCCCTTAAAACCCCATCTTTGTAAAATAATTTAGAGCGCCTAACACCATAACGAATAAACTCATTATGGTAAAACTTGTTCTGTCATAGCTTTTTTTTAGCCTGGAGCACACACGACCAAATTTTGTGAGGACCGCTCAATAATTTACAACAGGTCTCTCTTGGCCGTCTTTTGGAAATGTGATCTATCATAGGCTCATTAGATTAGAAATCATACCTTTGAATGCCTATTCCTGAAATATTCTTACCCCCAATTCACATGAGCGCTTTTTGTTGGCAAACGGCGTAGAGAAGAAAGAGGGGTAAGCAAAAAGACTCGGTTTGTGTTTCTCATGTCGTTTATAATATTTCTCTTTTAAGTTCTTCTTGTTGAGCTTTATTATTTTTCTAACTTTGATGTGTCAGGTTGAAAATACAGTGAGATTTCGGTTACACTGCGGACCAGTAAGTTTGCGACCGGGAATTTGATTGCAAATTCTTACTAATTTGATGTCACTGATTTCAAATCTTATCTAAATTTTTCTCTATCAGCTTTAGTTTTCGAGATATACCGTTATGTCCAAAATTAAGGCACTTTCACTACATATATTAGAAAAACTTGAAAACGGTTGACCATATTCAAATTAAAAAAAAATCCGAAACTCGGCAGCAATATTATCTTTAAGCCGTCCTTACATTGTTTTTAAATATGCCCAGCAGTTTCAGAGATCTCGTTGAGTGTTGGAAGAAAAAATAGGCAAATTTTGAAAAAAAAAACTATTTTATTGTTCTTGGTCTAAAACCATTTAGCTTAACATAATTTTAAATGAAATGAGGTTTGTTTCATTGTAATCGGTGCACCATTTAGCTTAACATAATTTCAAATGAAATGAGGTTTGTTTCATTGTAATCGGTGCACAACTTTTGATTTCATTCACAATTTACTAAGAAAATCGATTTTCATACAAAAAAAAAAAACGTTCATGACACACACATATTTAAAATGTTATTTTTGTATGAAAATAGATGTTCAGTCTTCGCAGTAAATTGTGAATAAAATCAAAATTAGCAAAAAAATAATGGTCTTTATTTTCCGTTTAATTGATGCTGCCCGTTTATCGAATTACGGATAATCAAGGCCCTACTGTAAATAAAAAACGACATCGTATGGAAGTTGCTTCAAAAGGGAATCAAGAAAAAACGTCGTCGTAAAAGCGCTCATGTGAAGTGAGGTTTACTGTCGGTGGAGGGTATCAAAGATTCGCCACTGCCGACTAAAGCACTTTTACTTGTTTGTAAATATGTACTTAATTTGCCCCACAAAATCATCTTAACTTTTGTTTTGTTTTTTTTTTAGATCTTTAAAGAAGATTTTCTCGAACTGAGCTCGTCTGTAAATATTTACGTGTTCATACATATACAGGGTGGCGCAAAAGTAACGTTATGATTAAATTTCTTGGTTACTTTTTTTCAGAATTTCCTTTGAAAATCTTGGAAAATTAATGATGGAAAGACCCAGCACAGAACAAAAAACCGAAGTTGTTAAATTTAGCATTGGATTATTTAGACACAAAAATCATATCGAATAATGAGCGATGAGGCCCATTTTCATATCAATAGTCACGTGGATAAACAAAATTGCTGAACACAAAATGCTCCTGCTGAAATGTATGACGACCAAAAAATGCACCCATTTGGTTTCACATTTTTTTTAATGTGGTTAATGTGAACGGCATTAAATATCGGGCAAAATTGAAAATGTTCATTCCAGAATTGTGGTTTCATTAAGTTGAAGCCACAATTCACACAGCTCGCGCAACTACGGCCTTGTTTTTGACTAACGAATACTATCGCGTATTTCTGATGTAAACTGGTCACCGCTTTCGCCCAGCTTTTTTCTTTGGTGTCACATGTGTGTCAAACAGCTCAGAACAATCCATCAGACTAATGGCGAACATCGGAGAAGAAGTGGGGACGCTGGGACATGAAATTCTAAAAAAAATTATGGGAATTTCTCAGGAAAGCAAAAGTTATAATCTTTAAAACAAAGTGTGAACATATTTCCAAACTATAAGCCAAATTTTAATAAGTGCAAACATTAAATAAAATTAGAAAAAAACAATGCTATTTATCAAATAAACCATAACGTTACTTATGCGCCACCCGATAGAATATTTATAATATTCTTCTATGTGAGTGTTTTTGTGTTAGTATTATTTGCATCCATCAGTCAAAAGCAGCAAAAACGTTTGCAGTCAGAAAACACGAGGTTTAATAGTTTACGCGTTGTTAGCAACAGATGCAAATGTAGTCGCTCGCACACATACACACGCACCTTAATAAAAAACAAAAACAAAATCCAAATAACCCCTTCATATCATTACACCATGTAAGTGTAAATTAATGTGTCTGCTTGGAATATTTTTTCATATTTTCAACACATAAATTCACAGAACTTGCCCACCTACATACTACTGATACTAAAAACGTTCATCAATCTTATTTACTCATGTAATACATGTATCTACACGGATACATTTGTACATAGATATGTGCGTATCTATGATACTGTAAGTGTAAACATTGTTTAAATGTGTGTAAAAATGTTTGATATTTAATTTTTGTTGTTATTGACGATATCCTTTTTACAAGTGCTTCCATCTATCTACGTAAAAATTTATGGTTTTCATTTGTTCGTCTTGTTGGTTATTATTGTTACAAGTAATTTTATAAACAACTTTTTTTACGATACAGCTTCTGTTGCTGCTCTTGTTCCTAAGGACAACGATTTTTTTTGCTGACAATTTTGTTGATGTTAAACGAACGTATTAAAGCTTAAGACGTTATACAAAGTCACTAAATGCCATCATATGAATTTCTGATTTAGTCAAATAATTACACGGCGGTCTGGAATTTGAGTGCAATTTTTACCGTTGTGTCTAAAATTAAGGCACTTTCACTACAAAAATTGGAATAACTCGTGCACAACTTTTGACTTTATTCACAATTTATTGAGAAAACTGAATATCGGTTACCATAGAAAAAAGGTTCATGATACACACATATTTAAAATTTATAGAAATCGATATTCAGTTTTTTCAGAAAAGTGTGAATAAAATCAAAATTTTCGCATCGATTACAATGAAATTAAAATCATTTCATTCGAAATATGTTAATCTAATTGTTTATAGACCAAAACTGTAATTTTTCTTGCATTTTTATTTTTTATGATCTTTTAAAGAACAAAAACTTTGCTTTTATTTAAAGTTTTTCTTTTTTTTTAAAATTTAACGATATCTCTGAAACTTCTGGGCAAATTTAAAAATAACGTAAGCACGGCCCAAAGATAATATTGTTGCGGAGTTTCGGATTTTTTTTTTTGAACTGAAGATGGCCAACCGATTTTAAGTTATGTATTTCAGTACACTGTTATTTTCCAAATAAATAAATTGGATATTTTAAAAGATTGTTTTGTGTTTTATAAAAAAAATACATTAAGCTTTAAGCGCTTAATAGAAATTTATTTATCAGAGTTTGGCCCCGCTTAAATGTATTTTTCAGATTAAACGCTGATCGATATATTCCAAAATATTCACTTACATGCTAATAAAGCATTTTACCACGTATTAAACCAAAAAGCTAAGTAAACCTCTTAAACAAATTGGTCTTAGCATTACACATTTATAGCAAATATTTTCAAATTGTGTAGCTTAAATTATTTTATTGTATAAAACATTTCTTACAAAACTTCCAAATTTCTAACTTTGGTTATTAATAAATTATAAAGAAATAACAATTAATACTACACGAAATGCCATAAAAACATAATTTAAACCACTAAATTAAGATTTCTGCCTTAAGAACCAAATGCTTAACAAATAAAATCCCTCATTTACGATCACATTTTGCAGTTCATTAATCGGAAATATTACTTCACTTAATAACGATGGCAACAACACAGAGCTTTTAGTTCCAGCATACAAACGAACATAACACCACAAAATAAACAATTAAAATACAAAATATTAATAATAATAATAACAATAACAATAATAAAAAGAAAAAGCAAAGAAAACTTACCGCCTTTAACTTGACAGCATAAAAACAGTTCATAGCCTTCACGAAATGGGCCGGCAGTCTGTGTTTGGTTAATTTCTTTGCCTTGAGCATCAAATATACGAGGCTCTTCGGGAGGAACTATAAAGAAATAAGCAAGAGAAAACAAATTCTTTATACAACTTGTATTAATAACAAACAATATTTAATAACTTTTAACAAAAAGCAAATGAGCAAACGAAACAAAGTGCAAAACAAGAGAATAGCATATAAAACATATGTCCTTGAGATAAAAACATTTAAAAGCGTTATAGCAAGCACATCCTTTTCTTTGTTTGTATGTGTGGTTTCAACCAGAATTTGTGCGTGTTGAAATGACACGAGTAAATTCGAGTGTTGGGAAATTGCTCTTCTTATTTGTATTTTGTGATGTGCGTTATCACATATTTTCTGTTTTTTCACGTACTTTTAAACACGCCAACCTTTATCTGAATAACGAAAATAAAAAATACTTGTTACATTTAACTTTGGAAATAATAATAAGAAAAAGTTTGATTTTGTCCAAACAGGAAAATTGTAGGTAAACTAACTTTGTTTTTAAGAAATTGGCACAACTTTTCTTTATTTTCATTTTTGTTAATTTTGTTATTGGTTTGTTTAAGTTCGTGCTGTTTGTGTTGGAAACTTGAGAAAAACGTGAGGATGAAATTGTCCTTTTCCTGTGCATCAGAGAACAATTTACTGAACACAGGAATCCGAAGACAATTTGTTTGCATGAGTTTTTCAAAACTTAAATGAAATAGAGTATTTTACATGTTGTGGAATATTGAAACTAAGAGGAAAATATTAGGAAATTTTTTTTTTTGTTTTTATAAGAGAAATTTTTAGAGTTTGTTTTTTAATGTTATTTTTCACAAAAAAAGTTCGATTGACAATTTCGATACCAAATATAGTTTTTTTGCTTAATAAAGAATGGTATGGCATTCCTACGGCAGGTTTAAGGCGAATAAGAAACATTTGAAACTCTTAGTTTCACTATTTTAAAAATTCGCCGCATTTTGTTGAAGTCCGGTGTTCAGAGGGTTGCCCTTTTTCGACCCTTAGACTGAAAATTTGGCTTGGGAAATATGATGTTGACATCTTTCCAAACGCTTCAAGCTTTCACGAACATATGCCTAAGACGAATCTAGCAATTTTTCCGGCACAACACAATATCAAATAGTACAGCAAACCAAGCCCCAGTACAAGAAGACATCAAAAAAGATAATATGGCTGAAAAGGCTCGCAAATACCACAACTAAGAAAGCTCTAATATACAATTTGTTAAGCACTCGACACAGAAGAAGAAGAAGGACAATAAGTAGACCCATATTTATATAAGATTCCCCAAAGGGTTAAAAATAAGGGGAAAGTATGCTTGAGGAAAATGTTTAGGAAAAAAGGAAAAAAGATTAATTTTACCACTCTAGGAGGGACTTTTTGGCAGATATAGGACATTTTCTTCAATATATCCTAGTCTGTACTAAAAATTGTGTATGAGAGCCCCCTTATGAACCATCCTAGGAGCTGTGGTGGCTAATTTTGTACAATTTCATTAAACTTGAAACTTTGTGTGGCAGCCTACTTATATAATGGAAATATAAGGTATGAATGTTCGGAAAGCGGGAATAAATAATTAAGAGTGGTCGGCCCAACACTTTACCCTTCTAGGATTGATTAACTATGTGTTAAATTTTGCTCATACTTAATCAACATTTTGGTTAAACGCTTTTAAAATCCCAAGTGTGAACATAGCATATGGACCCCTTTGCGCGAAATTATCGTATATGCCAATTTTTTTGAAATTTAGTTTTTGATGCAATCTTGTTCTACATTCAAAGAGACGTCACCTGGCAAAATATTGTAGGCGCATTCCACTTCGTCTTATCTTATCTAAGCACATGTTTATTTTCATTTTGATATTGCAAGTGAAAGCAGAGAAAAGTAGAAAAATGGCTGTCCTGTAAAATTTGGTATTTGTAACATACGATAATTTCGCGCAAAGGGGTCGATATTATACCATGTTCGCACGACAGCGTTTTAATAAAAAAAGAAGAAGAAGAGCTGTCAATACCGATTAGGAAAACGCCGTGTGAACATGGTAATTCCAATAAGTAATAAAAACAGAAAGCGAAGTAATCCAAAGCACCGTGCGAACATGGACTTAAATAGAGAAATTCTATTGGACATTTTTTATAAACGAAAATAATAAAAGTGATCATTGTAAACTCCAATAGTTTACGAATGTAACTAAAAAATATATATATAAATACTTGCTTTATTCTAGTTAAAACTTACCAACTAAAGTTAAATTTATCCTATAGTTACGAGTTGGAAAATTAAAAAAATCTACTCTACAACGATAAACACCGCCATCGGTTGGCTTAACATCTCGTATTTGTAAACGTGAATCCTTGGGATTATCGCCAATTGAAAAAAATAAACGTTGACCCAAGTCGCTAGCTATGGCAGAGTGTGGCGCTAATTTGACATTTCCTCCGCGAGAGTCCAAGCTGAAAAGAAAAAAGGAAGTTATTAAAAACATTAATTATAAAAATGTTTCAATAATAAATCTCTGCTTAAAATATGTTTCAGTTTCTTTTAAGGTGCTATTATAGCACCAATTTTTACATACATAAATATACAATTTCTAAACTGCATATAAATACAAGCAGATATGCTTACCCTGCAGTTTTGAAGTAAACGATAAAACCCTTCACAAAAGTTGTAGAACAAATGACAGTTGACTCAGTTGACAAGATCATATGTTATCTGGGAGTAAATAATGAAACATTTTTTAACCGCCCACTGTCACGTCTACCTTTTTAAAATTGCACATTTGAGAAAACCATGCTCATTAAATGGTTAGTAAAATACTTATTTCATAAATTTCATTCCTGGTTGTTTGTTTACGACCGGGAAAAGTACGATATTTAAAAATGTTAAAAATTTTCATGATATACCAGGCCACTAGACAGCAGTAGTAGGGTAATTTTTAATATTAATGTATGCTAAAATTTAAAACCGGGTACATATTTTGAAACTTATGTTATGGGATAGAGTAGAGTATAAGATCTTCGATGAGCTAATGATAGGCGCACCTTTCAAAAATCAAATATTTAAGCAGAGAATGCTTATAAAATATCGAGCAAAACATAGATATGAAAAAATGTCTATCAAACGATAGCTGATTTAATTTTCTGAACATTGACATTATTAACTTTATGCCTGTACAGTGTACAACGTCAAATGTTAAATATGTATTTCTTATTCAGCAACAATCGGTAGTAACATTTTAAAAAATATGCGCACAGTTATGCGCTACGCAATAAGACATACAAAGATGCAGTAAACGAACGAACTCTAAACAAGTTTTATAAAAAAATAATATTTCAAATGTCACGCCGCACAATACTTTGATGTAGAACAAAATTGCGCAAACATAGAATGAGTTGACCCATGGTGGAATAAGCAGGTGGCATCGTTACGGCAACAAATACAACATTACAACAAAAATGGAAATTATATCACCGTTTACGTCAAAAATACTTTAAACAAAAATCAAAGCGTGCCGCTGAACGTAATCAAATAAATAAATTTTTAGCCAATTTTTATTAAATTATGGTCAATATCTTATTTATTTTAATTTAAAATTATCAAAAACTTTATTAAAATACAATAATCACAGCACAAAACGTGGACTTTTTGTAAACATATACCTACTAAACTTTGACATAAGCCAAGACAAACAATGCAAGAGCAAAAAATCGTAATCTGGCGTAGTGCTGCCACCTGTTTATTTCACCATGAGTTGACCTAGACTAATAATATATTGCATGGAGGTATATATAAATAATCCCATATATCCTTTTAAAAAAAAAAACTTTTTATGTTGTATTGTTGAAAATTAACAAATCTGTCTAAAATATTGTGTGAAAATTGATGTAATTGATAAACATACATACATTTTCAATGATACAAACAATTTAAATATTTTATAGCTCATACAAAAATATAAAAAACAAGTACAGTTTGGTGTTCCAGAAAAAGCACAAAAAAATTACACTTAAACGCAAAATGTGGTACATTTTTTTCTTTACATCAATAGTAAGGGCAAGGGAGCATCTACATATTCTTTAAAAATAACTGAAAAAACGGTGCACTTAGTTTTTTTTTTTTAATTTAAAGTAAATATTGACAAGTTTCATATTTTTTGCAAAAACAACCTGCATTTTTTTATGGCTTTATAATAATGTCTAAAAACGGCTGTAGGTGATGAGACTAGTCAACTCGAGGGAAAATATAAAAGCACTAGCTAACCAGACAGTTAAATGTCCTAGTTGACTGCAATTGATTTTTATATTTTTCCTTAATTAATAAGACCCCTTCCACACTCGGCATGTAACTTGCGCAAGTTACTTGCCGACAACAACAAAGTCTGTACAAAATTTTTTTTCCTTATCCCGACCTTACCACTGACATCTACCAACCAAGAGTTGCGCATGAGACTTGCGCAAGTAACTTGCCGAGTGTGAAAGGGGTCTTAACTATCTAAAAGGGGCAAGAACAAACGGCTTAAGCGTTATATACGCCCACAGTTAAGATAATTTATTACTTTTATAATTCTCTTTTTTATTTTATTAAAACACAATTTTGAATTTTTAGTTCATAAGCCTAATTTATTGTTATGCTGTCTGCTCGATGGTTAGAAGACGAGTGAACTAAAATCAAATTATTTATCTTCTTGTATTAAAATATCGGTAATAAAAGAAAACGATAAAAACAGAATTGAGTGAAATGAACTTAAATGAGTATTCAATAGCTAAAAGAAAATGCAATAAAGAGATCAATAATCACTCTTGAGTGAAATAATAACAATACAAATGAGTTAAATTTAATAATTTTCACAAACAATAGGGACAAAATAAAAACATGACATTTATAATTTTTCGTCATCAATTAAAATACAAATAATAAAATAATTCAATTTACAAAAAAATATCAATCTTTAATAAAAATAAAATTATAAATCTTCCTGTTACACGGTAGAGATTTTCTAGAAGTTAATTTCTTAAGAACGTTAATTTTTAAACACAGTACAATGAAAATATTTTTAGCTTTTAATCTAAAGTACTAAATCATAAAAAATAATAAATGCGTGTTGGGCTTCTAAAAAAGATCATATATGTATCTCTAAGTTAGAACTAAAATGTGGTTAGTTTCTCTTTTGACTCTTAATGGCGGGCACTTGGTTTAAATTAAATTAAACGGCAGAGAAAATTATAAAAAAGAATTCACTCAGTTTTTTTTTTGTCCATCAAAAATTTTTTTTCACTTTTTTTTAATTACGGCAACATTTTTTGAAGATTCATCCCGAGCATTAATTCATAAAACATACTTTAAATAAAGTCTGGGCTCATATCAGAGAAGAATGTATTTTTCAACAAATACTTACTTAAAAATTGTTGTACTTCTTTAAAATAAATTTTAAATAATTTTTTCTAGTATGTATGTAGTATGTATTGTATATGAATAAAGTTTAATTTTTCTTGTAAAATTTTATTAAAAATTAGGTCAAGTTTAGCGACCTCTAGCAGCGGCGAAACGCATTTAACATAAAAAGAGGTTCTTCCTACATGTTATTTATTTAGGTACGAATATAGTACAGTAAATTTGGAACAAAGTACTGTGCGGCGTTCCCTACGGCGTTACTACGAAGCAGTTTTGTAAGGGATGGTGTTTATATGCGTTGAGCAAAGCACTTTTTGTGTCAAACACGTATTGCTTCAAAGTGGGAACCAGTGTTGCCAAAACTTGGAGACCAAAAATGGCTAAATTTACGAGAACAAATTGCTAAAAAATGGCTAAAAATGGGCTAAAAAATGGCTAAAAGTTTTTTTTGAATAAAAACACATTCACATTCAAAAACAAAACAGAAAAATTCATTTAAAGTTGTTTACGATGAAATTGTAAGTTAAGATCAATTTCTTAAATAAGAATAAACGTTATTTAATATTTTGAAAGATATTTAAAAAATTAAATCATCGATACATTTTATGTCGTTATTGTTCATCTCATAAAAATCACTCGTGCGTATTAGTTTTAATTAATTTGAAGATAAATCACGACAACATTTACCCAACCTTTTGATTCCAGATCTACAATAAAAAACAAGTAAGAAAATATAGTCGGTCAACCCCGACTATATGATACCCTACACCTCATTAGTACCTGTGTACCAAATTTTATTAAAATATCTGCAAATTTGCGCTCTGTACTTTACGCACAAAGTTTACATGGACATCCAGCCAGCCGGACAAACATCGTTTATTCGACTCAGAAAGTGGTTATGAGTCAATCGGTATACGAAAAGGTGGGCTTAGTGCCAATTACAAACATCAGCACAAACGCATAGTACCCTCTCCACTATTGTGGTGTTGGTATAAATATTTCATTGATAAAATCGAATTAACGGTTGCTAAATGTAACCTATTTCTCAAATTACATTTAACGATGTTTACTTGGCGAAATACCCTCTCTACTTCAGCATTAGACCATGGAAGCGAGAGCAACTTTAAAGTAAATTCTGAAATTTCAAAAAAAAAATTTATTGAAATATTTGCAACCAGAAAGAAACACCGATGTTTGTGTTGATCCATTTTTTAAATTTAATATTGGACTACTGTTCCTTTATTTTGAAAGATGTTTATCATCATCGTTTATAGCAATTTTCAACATTTGTAAAAGTTGTGATTTAAATTAAAGGCATTTTAATTGTTAAAAATGTTTATTTTGCTTTTATAAATTTTTATAATAAAATAAAAATTATTCTTTTAAAAGCAAAACGGCAAGAAAAATTTTATGGCTAAACAAGTTGAAAAATGGCTAAAAAAATGGCTAATGGCTAAACGCATTTTTTAATGGCTAAAGAGGGTGACAAATAGCTAAATCTAGCCACTAAATAGCTAAATTGGCAACACTGGTGAGAACTCACCATATAGACCTTATTTTAGGAGCAACATGTTATGCTTTGGGAACAAATATACCATTTTTGTGTGGTTCAAATATTAATATTATTACAAACCACAACATGATCATAGGCAACAATAATGTGCTATTGATTTTATTATAGAGATCGGATTTAAGCACAATCTTGTTACAGATGATAAAAATATGGTTCAAATAAAAATAATATGTTTGCAGGATTTTCACAAAAAATCGCCATGTCACACACTGTTTACAAATTAGTATCTAGTGAAAAAATTTGAACATAAAATATTATATAAACAGTTTTCTCCCGATCTGAAGGGAAAGTATTTATTTTCCAAATGCGTGTGTACAATAAATTACTGCAATTTGTTTTGATTGTTTGTTGCTGCCTCTTATTTTTTTTGCTGTTGTTTGCTATTTGATGAACGTTTTTAATTTTAATTTGTTTCTTTGTATACTGTATTTTTTCCAAGTCTCTTTTTTGGTGCAAATTAATGTTTATGTCGTGTTTCCTTGTAGTTTGTTATTATCCAGTCTATAGTCAAGCAAAATATACTTGTAGGACTTAAAATAAATTACCTACCACTTCAATGCAACATATTTTAACAACATGCATGTAAGTAGTTTTGGTTGTGTATGAACTACAGATGAGCTAAAAATGTTGGCACTAGGTGAGCAATACCCAGTCAAAACTTCGCCTACAAAATAATGTGTTAGGTAATCAGAAAAACATAAGAGCACTACTTACAATTCTACTGAAAGAACCAATGAATTTTACTTGGGATGTCCCAAAATTAATGCATTCAAAAGTAAGTCATTATTTTTTTACATTAATACATCCAGAAAAACGTAGTAGCCTCTCTCAGAGCCTCTGTAGAGCCCACTAGTAAAAAGTTGTCAAAAGCCTCATGTAAAAGGTAGTAAGGACAGGTATACAACAGTGATTTTATGGGGTCGCAGCCCTACATCTGCAGTTGTTGCTTCGGCCACAAAAGCACCATATTTTTATAGAATAAATACACAAAATCGTCTTGCAAATTTCGAGGATGAATCCTCTGAAGTGCCAAACGTGACAAAAGCGTCCAAGCTTCTCCGATGAATCTTAGGGAGCAAAACTCAAATGAGCTAATAAAGAGTTTGATCTCGGTGATAGGTGAAAATGTGGAAGTAAAAACGAGACAAAAATACAAGTTAAGCATGATAATGATTTTCGTAAAATAATTAACAAATTTTAAGCACTTAAAAAAAAGCTTTTATACGTACCAACTGAAGAGCAGTTAAGGTCTTCAGTTAGAGATTATGGGAACTGACTCATGTGTGGAGCCAGAAGAAATAAAAACATTCTAAGAAGATAAAGGCTTCAAAATAAAACATGTAGTAAATATTAAAAATAGGGGAAAAAATCCCCAACCGCTATTTCGAGTGGAGTTAGAGCCCAGCGACGTTAAGCTTAAAAATATATGCTGTACAGAAGAATAACTATAGAGGTTCCGCATAAAAGAAATGGTCCCGTTCAATGTTTTAACTAGCAATAATTTGGCCATACTAAAGCATACTGCTACTTACCCCCTGTTTGCGTAGTATGTGGTGAATAACATGGTACAGTTCTTTGCGATAAGTCTAAAGCCGACACCAACGTAAACAATTATAGAGTGTCAATTATAGAGAATGTCCTGTATATACTATCGTCAAGCAGTTGGTTGGACCGAAAATGCTAGTAGCTGACCCTGAAAGGGCAGCTAGTGTACTGCATCCTCACTTACAAATATACTGGCAGAAAGTAAAATTTTCCTCCATTTGAAAGAAAAGCGTTATTATTAAAATCCCAACGAACGGCGATCCACGTGACTGCGGAAGCCGGAGAGTAAATACCATATTAAAAAGGGCTTTTAAGGTAACGTACATGGTTCTGACGTTATTTTGATGTAACTCAAAACCTATAATGTTCGCTGTGTGTTTTGTGATGACGTCAAAATTACGTCAGAGCCCATGTAAATTTTCAACTTCAAGCACACTACACATAATTGCAGAACAAAGGATAGAGTGGCAAAATTATTTATATATGTTTGGGCATGCCCAAAACAAAAATGGTGAACCAGCAAAAATCTTCAATATCAATTGGGGTCTGTTACAAATCCTACACGAATGCGAGCATAACACAAGGTTGCCCTCTCTTAGCATTACTTTTTTTATCATGGTCCTGGATGAGATAATGAAAGAAGTATTTTTTATTAGGATTAGAATTCCATGGACACTTAACAGTCATCTCGAAGACTCGGATTTTGCAGATGACATATGGTTTGTTATCACTTTGACCATCTCCAACACCTTGCGAAACCAGTAAGTCTAGAGATCAATATCAAAAAAAAAAAAAAAAAAAAAAAACAAACATATTCCAATAACTTAAAATATTAATATTTAAATCCAATTTAGTTTTTCTAATTAAATTAAATCTTTTTGGTTTGGAGGGGGACTTCTGGCAAATAAATAGAACATGCTATTTTTCGGTTCACCAATGTCTGTCATATGTAAATTTTGCCTTTCTAAGTAGAACATTGTTTAAACATATGAGTTTATTTTACTTGAAACTATTACGGAGAGAAGACCAGACATTTTAAAACATTTAAGAAGGTTTACTTTTTGAAAACTGCCATAACGTTTATGCTAAATACCATCATTAGCATTTTTGTTTACTAGGGGAAATTTTTTTAAAAGTAATATTTAACTTAAAGGATATTTAATGTTTAAAATCAAACAAAAAAAAAACCAAGTAAAATTTTGAATTTCAAGTGTTGACCTTTTTATAAAAAAACAATTTACAAACTTTAAGGCACTTTTATCAAATAACAAATTATAATTTTAAGTGTCTGCTTAAAACTTTCGTTTTCACTTGTCCATCGATTTAATAACAATTTCTAAATACTTTTATTATATCCTTTTCCACGTTTTCTTTCTGTTTGCACAACGACATTTAAAATATAAAAATTAAGCACCATTATTTACATACAATTTGCTCTGGCGTTATTAATGAAAAAAAAAACAAAAAATTTAGAATTCGTACTTGATTTTAATTTAATTTTTTTTTTTAATTCAATATTAATTGTATTTTATTTTAAAAGGATTTTCTTTTTTTCGTTCTCTTTCTGCTTTTTTAATCTAGTTTGTTTTCACTTCAAATCAAGTGAATACATAAATAATGACTTTAAATTCTAATGGCCGGTAATTAAATGTTTTACATTTTCACATTTTTAATGAATTTTATGACCAGAAAAACGACAAAATCAAACACAACATGCAACATTTTCGCAGAGTGATTGCAACACTAAACTCAAGTGTTGGTGGCACTTCGAAGAGTAATAAAAAGTAAAATATTTTTTAGTAGAGAAAATTTGTTTATGGTCTTTTACTTTAGTTTGTAATCTGTATAAAAAAATAATAACGAAACAGTATTAATAACATACATTTATAATGCAAATGGAGAAGTATTATAAAGGCGAACAATGACTGCAATGGGAGCTACAAGGTTTAGAAAAATGTCTAACTTGCAAGGGATGAAATGTTCTATTAAAGTGCTATTATACAGAATAAAGTCCAATATAAAATAAATAGCTACCTTTCTGAAGTAAAAGTTAATTTTTTTACATTTTATTAGAATTGTTTAGACAAAGTTAGCACTAAAATTTAAATCTTACCGAATTTGCTTTTTTGAAAATTAAAAAAAAAAGTTACACAACATATTAAATTTGGCAAGAAAATATAATTTTACGCAAATTGCTTCATTTCATACACAACGCCTAGTGATGCAAGAAAAGCACATGTTTTTTACACATAAAATGTCACAGTTAACATAAAAAGTCACTTTTTGAAAAAACACCAATTTAGCATAACACTGAATAAAGTTTGCTTACACTGAAAACTAACAAAATAAAAAAAATTGGATGTATTTAAGAAAATAATTTTATGAAATAGAATATGGGAATTATTGCTTCTTGTTTCACTTTTTAAACATGAAAAAAATCCATGTTTTTCTTCTTGAGTAGTTGTTGTTTTTTCTACATAACACCAGCAAATCGTTGCTTTTACCTTCTATTATAGTGCTGTTGTTCTTTCTACAACAAACTTTTACAAACGCACGATGCATGCATTTTAGTTATTGGAAGTTATCCCATTTTGGATTGTTTTAAGCACTTTTGTACCCACATTTTTAATTTCGACTCGTACTAAAAGTAAGTAGGAAAAACATAAATTCAGTTCGAGTTTTTTCTTTCTGTGTATATAATTTTTCGATCTCGGTCGAATGGCCTGAATACAGGCTTGTCCATTTAGTGGCTTCAAAACATCTTGTCTGGCAAGATTGCCAACTTTTACATATCTGTCATTAGAAATGTAATTTATTAAGTGAAAGCTTTGCTATTTACGAAGATAAATCGCATAACAGCCGAAAAACATGTTAATAGTTTAAACTTTCTTACAAAAGTAATGGACCAAACGTGGCCACTTTTCGGGCAATAAATTGGCAACATTATCAAGAAATTTAAAGAGACTGGAAGCGATACAGATATGGTCAATCTTGTGCATCAGCAAAATGTTCACTTTGCCTAAAATATCGAACTCTTAATTTCACATTTTGGCAACGTCAATTGTTTACCAAAATCATGCGATTTGACGCCGTTAGATGATTTTTTATTAGGCTACGTAAAAGACCGTGCCTACGCTGATAACTCCCTAACGTTGGAGCATTGAAAACCCAATCTTCGTCAGGTTAGCGCTGAGATAACACCCGAAATGTGTGGAAAAAGTGGTCGAAAACAAATTTAGAGGCGGTCATAATGACAAGGTCCAAGCATTATAATTTAATAAAAGTTTCATCGAAATCGTAGCCTTATATGAATGTGTTTCATTTATCTTTACTGTTGAAACCGAAAAATGGACAACCCGTTATATTTTCAAATGATTGTTCTAATTAAAAATATAGCAGTTTTTAAATAGAAAACAATTAAAATCAATCACGCAACAGCTTAAAACTGCAATTGTTAAATATCAGGCAAACATATAATTAGGAGAAATGTTAACAAGCTTTCGGTATTTTTGTACAGAATTACATCAATACTTGACCGCAAATTAAGTATGACTTGTTACACAAATCCAAACTTTGTCCATGATGATTCTTAAATTACATTGTCTTTGGTTACGTGTTGTAACTAACGAGGTCTTCTTCGGCTTTGCCATAAATTCTACAATATAATTGACGTTTTATGATTTAGATTATAATCTCTTTTGCTCTAAGTCTTCTTTTCATTTCGTTAATGGTCATCATAAAGATACAGAGAAAATCTAAAAAAATTAGACTAAAAAGCAGAACAGCATAAAAATAATAACAAACTAAACAGAATAGTGAAAAAAATGTTAACAAAAATAAAAAAAAATAAGAAAAAAACTATAACTTAACATTAAAACTGAGATTTTATTCTAGGAAACAATTGCGGATTTACACGTCAAGTGGCAATTTGCAACAGTTTATACTAGGACAGTAGTTAGTAAAGCAGTTTGTTGTACAGCAAACTTCATAGGTACAACAAGGAAAACCGAGCAGTACAAAAAAATAAACCAACAAAGAGCAATAACGTTAGTCAACCCTACATAGCAACAGTTTTTTTTTTGTACTTTATTTTCTAAAACGGAAGTAAACTCCCAACATGAATGTATAAGTAGACATTTTAACGGTAAGCCACCATATTTACAACAAAGTGGATTATAATGATGACACTCCCTTTTCTTTCCGTACATACATTTTGATTGAGTCTGTTTTTTCTCAGACCCAAACCCACAAACTCTTGTTATTTAAGTTGAATATAAAAAAGTGCGAAATTGTACAACAAAACAAATACAGAAAATTAAAATAATAATAGAAATTCCATATACACAATAAAAATAATGAAACTAAAATATTCTTCTTTTAAATCGGAAATGCTTAAAGACCAGTTTTCCTGGTACGAGATCTTGTAACGGATTTAAATGGTATTTGTTTGGAAAATAGTATTGTCATTTGCATTTTAGTTATTTTAACGGAAATGAGAACCTCAGTTATTTTATTCAAATACCTGAAATAATATATGTATGTATATACAAACACACTAATACGTAAATATATTTTGAAAAAAAATAGAAAAGCTTATAATAATTTGCATTCTTGAACTAATTGGAAAAACAACAGCTTCCTTCCGCTATTTAATACAGTTAGGCGGCAAAAATGTTAATGTTATTAATAAAAATAAAAAATGTAAAGCTTTTTTAATTATAATTTTCATTTACTATAAAAAAGATAATGGCTTTTTGGAAAAAAAAATATATTTAACTTAAAACTGATAAAAGCTTAAAAAAATCCTTTAAATTACAAAAAGAAAGCTGTTAGACATTTTTATTAAAATGTATCTTTTTAAGGATATTTTTTAATGCTGTTTTGTACAAGTAGTGAAAAAATTACTTCTAATAGAAACTAACACTTAACATAAAAACTATTGGGGGATTCACAAGGTGTCATAAAGTCATAAATCTTAAAATAATAACATGAAAATATACGACTGTTGTGAACAACCCCTCATAACTTAGTGTGCTATTTTGAATTTAATTCAGCTGATTTAAAACAAATATAAAAAATGAATATTTCCCAAAATAAAAATATTTTTTAATTCTAATCCATTAATTAATAAATTAAATTAGATCTTTCCTGACTATTTTCCATTTTTCAGACGCAAACCACAAATAAATTTTATTTTGTTTATTTATTTATTAATTTATTTATTTATTTATTATTACTAAACATCAGAGTCCTAAGCCGATCTAGTTTGACGCCGCAAGTGTTTTGTTGCAAAAATTTCTAGCCGCAGGTTCAATTCGGAAGTTATCCGGATAAAACTATACCATCAACGACGACGGCTACAAAAATTAATGCGGCTCGGCTCAGCCGCTCAGCGCAGGTCTCTTCTGATTAATTACGACAGCACAATAAACATACCAAGCAAAGTTCTATTAATTTAAGACACATTTTGTTTACAAAGCAACAACAATTTGTTTAAACCATTATAAAATGTTAGAACATTATGACAATATAACATGATAGCACATCTTGTGAATACCCCATATGTATTGCTTTTTTTACGCCAAATTTTTAATAACACCTCTTTTCAATTCACAAAATTAATTTCGCTTAAGTAACACTGACCTTTTAAACAAAATTCTAAAACCTGACTTTTACACAAAACGCAATTTTGAAACATCACTTTTTTTTGATTTTTAGAAGTCTATTTTACATATGTAAATTTGTAAAAAGTGCCTGTAGTAACACTGTACAACACAAACAAAAAGAATTACAATCATTGACCCTCGATACAATGCTCTAATTTTTCACAAACAACCGACTTAAATCGAACAGAAACATTTTTTATTCAGCTGCTTCACTTGATTCTTCGTTCCGTCTGGTTCTGGCAAGTCTACGAGAACTGGCCTTTGGAGCGTTTACGAAAATTAATTCTTTCTACGAGAATCCAAGAAGGGTCAGCTTTTGTCAATCCGAAGCTGTGGTTCTGCTTGACAAAAAGTCAAGAGATGACTTAGATAGCCTAATTCGCTGATATTTATATTTAAGCATCGGTACAGTATTGGCAAAAGAGCGAATGCATACATTCCTGGTAATATTAATTTTTTTTTTATAAAAAATATCTGTTTACATAAAAATTCAGTTTTATCATTAAAAAGAGTCAGTATTACATAAAAAGTAAAGGTTTTTTTAAGTTTGCCTCAGCCAATTGTCGCTGAAGTCCCACAAAGGAGCATTATGGGCCTTCTGGTATACTTAATATATACTTTGCGCATGCCAACAAATAACTACACCCAAACTTTAACATTCGCTAATGATAAAGCATTTCTTAGCGTACACGAAAACTGTCTCGTTACTAAAAGGATTATATATTTAAACTGGAAAAGTGGTGAAAACAATAAAGGATAAAGGTCAATGAGTAAATGTGCGTACATATAACATTTACATTGTGTGGGATAACATGTCCGCTATTTAAGTCAATAATCAAATAATACCTCAACACTCGCATGCTCACATAAAACTAAAAGAAATTCAAATTAATTGACTTATTGAAAGTAATTCTGTTGTTAGTCTAGATTTCAAACTTCTACTTTACCACCCGTTCTTAAAGCCGGTATTCAACTATGGGCAATGCCTTGTCCTCTAATTTCGAAAAAAATTCAAAGGCGCCAATATATCGACCCCTTTGCGCGAAATTATCGTATGTTACAAAAACCAAATTTTACAGGACAGCCATTTTTCTACTTTTCTCTGCGTTCGCTTGCATATAAAAATGAAAATATACATTCAATTTTTGGAGCAACGAAGTGGAACTCGCCTACAATATTTTGTCAGGTGACGGGTCTTTGAATGTAGAACAAGATTGCATCAAAAACTCATTTTCAAAAAATTGGCATATACGATAATTTCGCGCAAAGGGGTCGATATATTTACATAATTTACTTCAACTCCTGCTGGAACGTAGGGCTATAACGAAAGATCGAAAGTTATTTCTATTTCTTGATAATTGTTTTAGTTCACTCCAGGATTTTTTCATCTGGATCATCGCGTCGCCATGTTGTTCTTGGTGTTCCCTGACTTCTACTCCTTTGAGGGTTCCACCATAATAATGTTCGGCAGGATTCTTTAACACCTTTCCTGAAGGTATGACGTATTCATCGTCATTTACGCCGTTTGATTTCAAGGTCAATCAGGATTTCATTTGTTGCGGTCAGTAGTTGTTGATTGGATATAATTTGTGGCCACCATAATTTCCTCAAACAGCGGCTTGTCTTTTTTATCAATAAAGAAGGAATGACTTGAATATTTGAGTTAAAAGTTTTCAGTTTTGTTTTAAGCGATATTGAGCTTGATGTCCATATTTTTTGGAGTTGGAAGAAGGTTCCTCTGGCTTTGTTTATGCGGGGCAGAACATACTTAATGATGCCACCATTAGGTGTTATCATGCTACCTAAGTAGCAAACATTTTAATTTGTGCAGTAGTTTCATTGTAAATGTCGAACGTGGGAGCAATTTCGGATGGAGTGAGAAATTCGGCTTTCTTAGAATTAATGCGGAGACCACAGTCAGCGGCAATTTGGCTTAAGCGGTTGAGTTTAATTTGAACGCCTGATCTTTTTGTTGACAGAAGTGCAATATGATCTGCATATGCTAGCTACGATAGGCGGCCTAACATATCCCAGGAAACATCTCGATTTTCTGTTAGCGTCTTGTTGATAACGTCATCTGATACCACTAGGAACAGAAGTGGGGACATTAAACCGCCTGGTTTAACACCAGTCTTGGGTTCTATGTCTTGTGACAAAAGCTTATTGTGGAGTATGCGGCATTTGAAACCTTCGTTATTGGCTCTGATTAGGTTTATAAGTGTTGTCGGGACGTTTCTTGATTGTAAGGAATCCCATATCGTATCTCTGTAGATACTGCGAATGCAGTGGTGAAAAATAGACATGGAGATCTTGATGCCATTCGTTTCTTTGTTCAAAAACTCTCCGTAATGTTTTGGTATGATCCACACAGGGTCTATTTGGGCGAAAGCCTGTTTGGTTATGAAGTAGAGACCTTCCGATCTTGTTTTTGATGATATTAAGCAGTATACTTGACAGAATTTTGGAAGGAGTCGATAGGAGCATTTTACCACTGTATTTTGTGCACAGAGAGTAGTCCTTGTAGCCATTAATCGGGTAGTTTTGCTTTTTGCCATATGGCCTGGAAGAGCGGTTGAAAAGTTACAACGTATAGACAGGGGTCAGCTTTTAGAGCTTCTGCTGGAATGTTATCGACTCCTGCAGCTTTGGCATTTTTTTGTTGTTTCATGGCTGAGACAATTTCCTCAATGGATGGCGGGTGTGTGCATATGGTGGTGTCTTGCGTGTTGACAGTATTTTCGGTGGGTAATGGGGCTCTATTGGCTTAGATGCTTAGAAAATGGGAGTGCAAACCTGTTAGTTGGTCTCTTTTATTTATTACCATTTTTCCAGAGCTGTCTCTTATGGGACGGGACGCATTTGTAAATTTTCCGGTAAGTTTTCTGGTAATGTGATAAAGGACACGAGGATTATTGGTTCACGAAGCATATTATCCTGTGCGCAAGGTATTCTGCCCTTTTGCGCTTGTCATTTCGACATGATTGCTTGACTAGTTTCTTAAAGTTTCGGTATTGTGTGTCCAGATTTGTTTTTGCTGCTCGTGCTTTTGCGTCCAATATAAACTCCTTCAAATAATCACAACTGGCCATGTCTGTAAAAAGCTAAACTATTCACAAGGATCTAAATGTGCCATTAGTTTAAACTATGATTACGAAATGCGTAGTTGAATATTTAAAAATGCTCGAATTGCACACGAATCTCGAAATATTTTTATTGAAAGCGGTCAGCCGTGCTCAAGGGGAAAATATACTGTGGCATTCATCCGATTAGACGAGCGCTAAATACCTGCACATGGGCAGTTTCAGCGAAAAGTCAACATTTTGTAATGTAACGCCAGAAGTAATTTAAATTGATTCTCAAGAAAATGTTATTTGTATGTCTAATTAACTCTTAATATTTTGGTGTAAAGCGCAACTTAATGGCTCTACATTTGAATACAAAAGGGATAACATTTGAACAACATGGTCCTTAAATAAAAGCTTCCTTGCTTTCTAGCGCTACCTTACAAAAAAGTACACTATTCGCTGGAAAGTCCCATATGTAGTTTTTAGCTAGCAAATCATTTTTTAATTTGATCATTTGAAAAATAGATCTATATAAGACCAAAGCTAAGTAAAAAGGTTTTATACAAAAAGTCTTGACCAATTCACGGACTTATGCAATTAAACAAAAAACGAAATGCAAACTTCGACATAAAGTGGAGAATGAGTTTGAGTTATGAAAAGAGCGAGACTTTTAATACTTTATTTTTTTTATTGAAGAGAATTTCCTTTTCATAAATTTAGACCACTGCAATCTAAGCTCAATTGCAACTTTTTATGCATAACCTAGTTTTTAGGAGATTTTTAAATATTGAGGTGATTCAACTAGACTTGTTCGCATTTAATGAAATTGTCATGTACATTAATTTTGCTAACAACATAAATAGCAACAAATTTACAATTATCATCTCAATGTTATTATTCCATTTAATGTTGTTTAAACAATTTGTGAGTTATTCTCATTTTCAACGTGTTTTTTCTTGCAAAATTAGTTCAAAGATTATGGTTTAATTTAAATTAAACATTTTCTCATTACAATTAAATTAGTTTACACTACTCAAGGCCATTAATGGGTACATGTTACGAAAACTTTAGTATTTAAAAGTGATTATTAGAAACCAGCAACTGTTCAAAAATTTGTCCAAAAAATCCTTTTTGGTTTTGTCCCTTTTTATGTTTCGTTGAGATCCTTTGTAAGAAAAAAATTTCGAAAACCACCATTATAGCGAATTTGTATTTGTAAGGTTTTACTTGTTTTGTTTTCAATACCCTGCAGCATTTTCCTTTCTATTACTCCAAAGCCCTCTTTAATTATTATGGCCAAAATGATTGCTTTAAGCCACAAAAAGTAATAAATTTAGAAAGGAAGAAAGAAAAACGAAGCAGAGAAACAAAAGACTGCTAGATAGAACAACCTGCTCTGCTCCTACGTTTTGCACAAACAGCTACACAGATGAAAAAAGAGGAAAGCAATGAAGCCACCAGTCGTATCAAGATAGCAAAAAAGAATTTTTTTGAATGAATACTCAAGTAAAGTTCCAAACCCTCTACCCATTAAACAAATTGTCAACATAAACGAAAATTAGATGTTTCAAAAATACAAAAACAACACACATACACGCGATGCTTAAAGAGAACAGGGCAAAAAGGACTACAGCTACAAAGAACAACATGAGGTAAATGTTAACAAAACCTCATATTAAAACCCAGCAAAAGCCAGGCAACACAATTCAAAAGTAGTTAGTAAAACTTTAACTGTATGTGTGTCGGTCTCTACATGAAATACAGCTCTTAAAAATAGACGAATAAGGATTCTTAAGTGGACGTTAAAAACCACGTAAATATAGTTTACAACTGAATCTGCAAAACACAGCAGAAGCATCTGCAGAAACAACACACACATTTCAGCCAGGATACTTGCAACTGCAACACCCGTTCGTTTGCACAATGGCTCAGTTAGCGAAACCTTCTAAATAATAAATAGCGTTGCTGTGTAGGAGAGTTTAACAAAAGGACACTTATATAGAACATTTTACAACGTTTGATATTTCAAAGCTAAATATATTTTTTTGTTTGGTTGGTTGGTTGGTTGGTTGGTTAGTTTTTGCTGGTGGTGGCTGTTGGCTTGATTATGTGTTGCGTGTTGTTGTAAAGTATAAATTTTGTATTTAGTAGCTTGTTTGCTGCATTCAACTACATGATTTTCTCCGTTTTTATTTTTTTTTTTAATTTTCGTAAAAATTGTATGAGACTGTGGTAACCAATGCAGCACAGTCGAGTTGAGTTGAGCTGAGTTGAGCAAGTGAAAAATCAATTACGTTTTTAAATTTATTTCTTTGACGATTATGAAAGCATTAACAATAATCGGTTGGCCCCAAAAGACAAGATAAATGAAAAACAAAAATAATCAAAAGAAAAAAAGAGTTAAGGGAATAACGAGGTAAATAAAAAGTGAAATTGAATTTTAAGAAGAATTTCAATGAATTAAAAAATTCACACAAATATTAGGTTTAGCAGAACAAAGAAATTTAAGGCAACGCCTTAAATTTAATTAAAAATCATACATTTTAACGAATGATAGACTTCTTTTTAAACGTTGGGTACTTTTAACAATAGAGTACTAACATGATTTTTTTCTACATTAATACTAATTATTAGTCAAATTGGCTAACATGAATATAACTCCGAATTTTTTTGTTAGCTTCACATGAAATAATTTTAATATTTTTTTAATTTGATAACTTATTTTGTCCAGTGTCTAAAAAAACAATAATATGAAAGATTTCCAAATAATTTAATTTTTGCATTTATTTCATTAAAGGTGCTCTTCTAGGAACACTTTCGCAAACACAAATTTTTTAATGAAAAATATAAGTAAAAAAATAAAAATTAAAAATTTTAAATTCATTGGTAATTTAATAAAACATGTCAAATAATACTGAAAAGGCAAAAAAAAATATTTTTTAGAGTTTTATTTACATTTGTGAAATGCTCCATTCATTCATTTTGACTAACATGACTTCAAAAACTCAAAAATAGCATTACTTACTGCAGCAAAGTGACCGTTATAAGCAAGAGCGTACCATTAACTGAGATTACCAAAAAAATGAGATCTTTTCATAGCAGCAAAAAAAAGTTACACGCAAAAATAAAAACAGTGTTAGTCAAAATGACTAACATTAGTACTGCAGGGTTAAGTAGCTTTAAGTGTCGCTGGCTTATTCCAAACATTTCCAAAGCTTTTTATAAATATTTACGTTCATCTTTTTACTAAAACTAGTGTTTATCTAGCGGATCGATTTGACAATTAAAAATGAAAAAGTACCAAAAAAATCCCTCTTACAGATTCTCATTCACTTAGGACCTTGTTTGTTAAATTTTAGGTGTCCAGGCCATATACACGCAGAGAAAAAATATGGTCGGGCATGGTTACGGCAAATACACTATGTTTATTGTAACAATAGTTTGTTTTGTCAACACTATTATAGTAACTGTAAACATTTTAATGATTACCGCAATTATAAATTTGATAATTGTTGACCGAAAAATATTAATTTTTCTAACAACTAAATTATGATTACTTTGAAAACACTCACAACCATTTCATGATATTTAATGGTCATAACATGATAATTTTCTAAACGTGTACTCATTAATTGTTTAAGATGCAAACAAAATATCTTTAGCTACTCTAATAATATTTGGTTATCGCCATTTGTAAAGGAATTTTGTGTCAGTTTTGTCGTTTGTTTTAAATATGCCTATCGAATTATTTGTTAGTGAGTACTTACAATTAGAAAAAATATCCATTAAAAAACAAGTTTGAAAAAATAAAGAAATAAAGAAATTGTATTTACATTAAATAAAAAAATTGTTAAGTGCCACAAAATAAAAAATCGATGCAAACAAAATTTAAATTTTTTTTATTTTTGTGACAGCACCACTGTATCATAACAGGATTTCTTCTAAATTTGTTATGATTAGCAGGATAATAATATGATTACTTCTTAACCGGTCAGGCAGTTACTGTGAATGGTGTTTGCTATCGTGAGATGATAACGAACTTTTGATGGCCCGAATGGAAGATATGGATGTGGACGATATGTGGTTTCAACAGGACGGTACCACTTGCCACACATCTAACGAAACAATGACTCTTTTGCGCGACAAATTCAACGGCTGTGATATCTCACGCGGTGGCGATGTTATTTAGCCGCCAAGATCATGTGATTTGACACCGTTGGACTTTTTTCTTTGGGTATATTTGAAAGAAAATGTGTACATCGATAAGCCAGCAACAATTCAAGAGCTTAAGGATGAGATAATTCGGCACATTAACGGCAAAGAACCTCAATTATGCCTCAGCGTCATCAAAAATTTGGTCCATCGGATGGAGATGTGCCACCGAGGTCGCGGCTGCCATTTGGCCGATATTTTGTTTAATACATAATTGAGCCATACCAATATTATCATAATAATAAGAAATTGATTAATTTTGTTTATTTTTATTTTTTACATTACCTAAAACCTATTTAATGTTTCTCGGTCCCACTCACGGAAATTCAAAAAATACCAATTGTATATCAATTCATATTTAAATATGTATAGTTTTTCATATAATTTTAATTTTATTTGACATAAAATACAAATTTTAAACATAAATTGATATTAAAATAAATTGTTGAAATCGGCCATAAGTGTGTAAATGTACATCCCATGTACGAAATGTCACCAGTGAATCTGTACTGATTCACTACTGACACAGTCACCACTACTAGTGACTTTTTATACCCAAACAATGTTATTTACTTAAGACATTTAACATTTGCGTTTTATTTAAAATCTACTACTGACGTTGGTACTTTGACTTTGTAGTTCTTTTGGGACCATATGTAGACATTGTAACCAGAGAATCACTAGTGCATTTTAGAAAATCTAGTCTACACTTTTGATACTTTTTTAAGTAGATGTCGAATTGAAAAAGGGGATTTTAAACATTAAATTATTTTATTAAAAAAAAGAGTTAAGATACGAATTCATAACAAATATAAAAAAAGTATAGACATTTCGGTGACAATGTCGCCAAAAAGTCACAAATAGTCGACAAAACTGGTGACTTGGAGGCACTTGCACCTATGTTTCCTTCAGGGTATCTTTAGTTTCAATGCTAACTAAATGTTCGCTTAAACAAAAAGTATGTGAAATATTGGGGGAATAGAACTTTTGCAAGAAAGCTTTATGAATGGAAATTTAATTCATTGAACACATTCGTAAAATAAAAATGTTTAATAAAATAAAAGTAACTTATAAAAAGAAATAATTCTCACTGACGTTTTTTACGAACTAGCATTTATTGCACAAAAGTCAAAAACATGTCTCACAAGTTTGCCCATTGATTATTTTGTGTAAAAAAAATTCTAAAAATGTCCTGCCACACTGTGTCATTATAATTGTTATCATTCATTATATTTCCAGTAAAAATTCTTACTCAAACATGAGAGTATTTTTTTATTATATTCCACATTTGTGTAATAACTATACTCTTCGCAAAAAACAATAAGTTATATGCATTAAATATTTACCTGTAGAGTGGAATTCCTGTTGTATCTTTGAACCATAGCAGAAGTTTCACCGAATCCTGCGGTGAGGGTGGTGTAAGATCGCAAGGCAAATCCACACTTTTGCCCAATGCTGCCCAGACCAGACGTGCAGGAACTACAAAAGAAAATAATGATAAAAAGAAAAGTACATTAAAAATAAAACAGAAAATAAATAATGGAATAAAAAGTTAATAAATATTACAAGTACTTGCAATGCGTCCACCATCAGTGTTGCCAGATGCCAAAATTCAAACAGTGGGTACGTTTCTATTTAAAATGGATGCAACGTATGAACATAATATCAAAACGTTGCTTATAGTTTTTTTTCCTAAGCATTAAGAAACTGTAAGAAATCTTGCAAAAACTTAAAACAAATAGAATCCGTGAATTTATTTCTCATGTTGAGTAACATTTATTATACAAATTTTCATTATATTCGAATGTGTATTCTAAGTCAAATTAAAAGCTTTTATACTTTAATTGTCTTATTCTTAGCTAAAGTAAGCCTCGTAACTGATAGTACATACAAAATATTCCTGGAAAATATTGAATACTATTAAAGTATAAAAGCTTTATATATATGAGAAAATCATACAAAATCTTTTTAGCGAACATGCTAATCAAACCAAAATCGAAAATTATCTTTTATTCCTAAAATTTTTCGAATATGAAAGATAACTATGGGGAACAGTCATTTTGCGGCCTGAAACTTTAATGCAAATTTGTACTAATTTGAGGTTGCTGACTTAAAATCAAATCTCCATTTTACTCTACCAACACGCCTTTTCGAGACATACCGTTATGTCCAGAATTAAGGCAGACTATATTGGAATAGCTTGAAAACGGTTCAATATATTCATTGAAAAAATTTAATATATTACAACAATGTTATCTTTTAGTCCTGCTTACATTGGTTTTAATTTGTCCAGTTGTTTCAGAGGTAACGTTAGAGTTGTGAAAAAATAACAATTTAAAAAAAAAATTGTTGTTCTTAAATATTCATAAAAAATTAAAATGCGCCAAAAATCACGGTGCACGATTTTTGATTTTATTAACAATTAGCTGAGATATCTGAATTTATAAAAATAGCGATTTCCATACAAAAATAGTTCCAGGCCGCACATCAACAGTCCTACATTTCGAAAAAGTCACTCCTTACAAAAATCTGCTTTTAGTCTATAGTTAGGGGAAAAATCGTCTGAGCTGGTAACACTAACCAGTTTAACTGCATAAGAGAGGAAAAGTTAAGTAGAGTGTGTGTGGGAGTAAAAAAATAATATGAAATCAAGAATATTAGTTTGATTTAAAATAAGTTCCTTATAAGATACAGACAAAAAAAGTGCAGAGCTGGTAGATGCTCCAAAAAAAAAAATTAAACGGAAAAGAAACGAGCTGATTATAGACAGGCAGAAATTAAATCATGTACCATCCTTCCGTTATTTAATAATGCAACTCGCATACACATTCTTACACTCGCACGCTCGCCCCTAAAGTCACGTTAAGAGTCTTAAATTCAATTCAATTTAAAATAAAATACAATAAAGTGTTGTAAAAAAAATATCCCTTCAAAACCATTTATATTATTTATAATGTTTATGATGTACTTTTCTATGGTTTCCTTTTTAATTTCTCAGTCTTGTTCTTCAGTTGAAAATTTCAAAAAATAAAGAAAAACTCATTTTATAAAAAAGGACATTATGGCTTCAATGGTTAGTTGTTTGGTATTTTACTGTTCAAACGTGCCAAACAGGAGCGTAATGAGAAGGATGTTGTAAAGTGCTGTTAAAGGAAGTGGGTGGGTGAGTTGGTTGGATGGTTGATTACAAATATGTCTGCGTGTTTATTTGTTTGATTTGAAAGCAACACAATTTCCTTTATTGTTATTTTTCTTAATTTTGTTTTTCTGTTTTTATATAAATATAATATTTTTATGTGTTTTTTCTTAAGAAAACATAAACTGACTGTTGCGCTTTTCCTTGTCTTCCGTTGTCGGTCGTAATAAAATACAACTCATACCTACACACAAACATGCACACTCAACTTTTGTGTGGCTTGGTTTATGGATTGTTAACATGTTGAGTTTATTTTTTTTTTTTTTACAAAAAAAAAATTGTAATAGAAAACCAGATGCTCATTTAAGATATTTATTTATTATTTTTTCTGTTAAATATCTAAATAAATTTTTCTGCTTTAGAAAAAAATTATGTATAACGTATTTATTATTCGTTGTGGCTTTACTAAATTTCCTGTTTGTTGTAGTTTCTAGTTTTTTTTAGCTCGTTCAAGCTTTATGTTTTTGTTTTGAAACAGAAATACTCCTTGCTTTCTTGGCATACACGTTATTTAGGAATCGGATGTTTAATATTTCTTTCAATTTAATTTTGCTTTAAAAATTATGTCTTTTTTACGGCATTTAAATAATATTTAGGAAATAATTTATAATATATTTTTAACATTTGCCATCCCAATTAAATTTCGGCAAATTGCCTTGTTTTTTTTATAGAATTTATAATTGGGATTGCGTGTTATTGGAGGAGTTCTTTTACAGAAATTTTGTTTTGCTGAACTTCATAGACTAAAACTCTGCAAAATACAAAATTTAATATTAAGTGAGTGTAAAAGGCACAGGAGCATAAATAAATTAAACTTTATTAAAAAACAAGTAAAAGTGCTATATTTGTCTTACACCCTCCATCCAGAGTTAGAATATTTTAGGATTGCGCTTTATATCTTAAAAATATTAGCCAATATTAATAAAAACCTCACAGTATTCTACTTCAGTACGGTTTAAGAAGTATTTAAGCTTATCTGAATAGTACGCTTTATATGGGGCCTCTGGTAAATTATGGATTAATTCCTTACGATTTCAGGCATTCTAAAATGTTTTCGAGTAGTTTTTAAATTAATGGCGTTTTCTTTTCTGAGTAAAAGTCTGCATTTATTCTGCCTTTTACATTTTTTTATGTTCTTTTCTGAAATACATGTGTTATTTTAAAAGTGTAAAGCGTTCTTTTCTGATGATGTTCCCTTTTAAATTAAAAAAATGCTACATGTTCAACACTCATTTTAATTAAAGGGGCATGAGTGCAGCACTAGATCAAGGCGAATTGAATACAAGGTGGTGGCAAGTTTCGAGCCGTAAACACTAACAATGCAATACAAAAAACATCTGTGTTTCTGTTGGCTTTGGATTGTTGTGGTCTTGCCACCACCTGTAATTGAATTAACCTTGCGCTAATTGTACTTTATTGTTTAATGCCGAAATTTGTGTTCTTTTGTAAACGTAAAATATGAAACACTTCTTAAAAATTAGGGGAGCATTTAATAATGTTGCCAAATAACATGTAACACTTATGCAACACTTTTTTTTAGAAAAGAAAACGCCATAAAAAATATAATCTTTTGGGGGTTCTCAGCTCGTTAACAACTGAATCGATTGTGCTGGAGTTTAATCCAAAGCTGTCTAGGAGAACCAAACAGGTATAACACAGAACTTGTTCTTTTCTTTTGAGGCTTTCGATAAGGAACGTGGTTTCAACAGATGGTCAGACAGACATGGAATAATCGACATAAAACATCCTAATGACCATATTCTGGGTAAAAGCTGGGTCAAATATAATTATTAGAAAAGTTTTACACAGAATGATACAATTATTATACCATTTTTCATTCTTATTATACCCTTATGGAGGGCATAAAAAGCGTCAAAGATGTTTATGCGGTCGGTAGATAAAGCTCTATTTTATTTTATCCAAATTCAAAAACAAGAAAATAATATTTTGATGGTCTTCCATTTAAACCGAGTTACATCATCTAGTCGCCTTTCAAAGAGTTTACAAAAGTTATAGTAATACACTCCTTTGTTAAAGCGATCTGGAGATCTTCTTTAGATGGAATGCTTCCCTTTTTTATATATCTGTCTATAATTTCCAAAAAATGCTCTATAAGCTTAGATGCTTAGATGTCTGTAGATTGCGGAGGTAAATTTAACAGTTTATGTTGTAAATTGAGGACACATTTAAAGATAAGATTACCGTTCCTTCATGAACAAAGCAAGCGAGAAAAATTTTAAGCAGTGTTCGAAAATAATCGTAAAATTTTTTTGTTGTTTTTACCGCTGAGCATAACGAACATTAATGTGCTGAACCGAACATAACAAAGTTTGTGGCTTTATAAGACGAACAGAACACAATTATGTTGAGTTGAATTTCATGTACGAAGATCACAAACAGTGAACCGTTATTGTTTATGTTTTTACTACACAAGTAATATCAGCGCTTGTACTTTCCATATTTCTACCGTACAGAACACTAAAGTACAATATATAACGTTTTTTTTGAACTTTTTTACTCACTTTTGTATCATCGTGAATTAATAATTTCCTCAAACTGGAAATATAAAAATGAATGAAAGTACCCAAAGAATGGATTGTCACAAAAGAAAAATTTAATTTGTGCTATCTAGTGAGTTTCAACTCAAGCTTGTGTATGACTAAAATCGCCATCGATCGGAGTACCATGCCAACCATGGCGAATTTACTTCAGGTGGCGGCGAGACTACAACAAGTCAACAACACGAAAAACAACACTGTTTTTTATTGTTGCTTGAGTTGGTCGGTATGTCAAAAAACATAAACAAGGCGAATTCAATTGTAAACAACTTTTGACATTTCTCTATATTAGGTTGGAAAAATTAGTCTACAGCACATGTCTAAAAAACCGGTAGAGTTTATTTTGTTTTAAAAAATGCATTATTTTACTAATTTAATTTACAATTTTAGAAAAAAAAAGATGCTGAACGTGAAAATCGTTGATAATTCTATGCTTTGACCCAACAAAGTTTGCAGGAATCGATTGTTCTGTGCTGAAGAAGACAAAACGAAAGGATTGCTAGACACCCGTCACACCCCGTATATTTGTAATTTGATTGGCTTGGAAAGGTCTGGCAAATTTCGTCTTGTAGGTCTTGCGGATGTTTTATATCTGAACGAGCTTTAAAGGAAATTAAAGTTAATTCTTCCGGCAAATATCTGCTGTGTCAAAATCCGTTTTCGGAAGAAGATGTAGTTTTAAATGCCAGCTATGAAAACTCAAAATTACAGCCCAATTATGAATACAAATTCCCCGGGAGTTTTTTCCCTTTTCCCATTTTTTGCAATTGAATTTACATAGGAAAAATGGGAGAAGGGAGAAAACTCCCGGGGAATTTCTATTCTTTATTGGGTTGTTAATGAAAGCAAAGATGGAAATGCGTCAGAATTAAAAGAAATTGACAAAAGGATAAAAAGAAGAAAGTTAGTAGTACCGATTCAGATATGCAGATAACGATTTACATCCAACAAGAAAAGCAGTCACAGCCACGTCAAGTAAAAATGAAACAAAACATAACTCATTGTCCACGCCCGTATCATTGCAATCGTCAAAAACAAAGACTGATGCCAATCCAAAACGTTTATATGTATATGGTTATTATTATTATATGTTATGTTATTATATGGCTTATAAAACACGATCGCAAAACTCGTCCGTTTAACTTAAATTTAAAACAACAAATTTGGACATTTTTAGGAGTATTCTGGAAATCGAAAAACCAAAACGCAGGCATTTTTAAACGTGGTTTTTGAATAAGATTTCTGTAATAAAAGAATTTTATGACAAATATACAAATATTTCTCTATTAAACAGAAGCTTCCCTGTCGGACTTTGAGTTAACTTAAAACTAACTTATTGTCAACCAGAAATGAGTCACAGGTGACTAAAAAGCTGGCTCATTTCCCTTGTTAAACTCTATTCAGTTTTTACACGTAGTGTCATCAGAGCGAGTCAGTACTCACTCACTCTGCATAAGTTTCAGCTAACCACAAGCTAGCTCATTATGAGTTAGCTTGTAGTGCATAAAGTAAGAGTGCACTATGAGTTAGGTATAAATTGACTAACTTATAGTTGGGTTTAACTAGGCAGCTTGTAGTTCATCAGAACAAGTCAACACTCACTCCACCCTTCATATTTATATTATTATTAACTAATTATGTATGTATATATTTTTATTAATATTTATAATAAATTTTATGTGTTTAACATAATAGAATCTGGGAATTTATTTCTCATGGTGAGAACATTTATTATACATATAAATTTTCATATTATTCGAATGTGTATTCTATGTAAGTCAAATTACAATTCAATTTAAATTTTTTTCATTTTATGAAATAACTTGACAAATTTTTCTCTGTTTAATGAAAACAAAAAATATTTCAACAAAATAAAGTTTCACCTGTATGTTTTTTAATTTTTGTTTATTTCTGTATCAGATTTGAGTTATTTCGAAAGTTAGTTAAAAATGAGTTAGTTAAAAGTCAGCCTTATTTTGAGTTAGCTCATAAAAGTCCGACAGGGTTATAACAAAAATTATAAAAAATAAATAAAAAAATTAAAATTAATTTTTCACTTTGAAGTTTATTTTGATTTGTAATTTGAAAAACTTCCAGCTACAATTTAACATAAACATCTTTTGACATATCTCTGCATAATTAAAAAAAAATGTAAACAACTTTTGACATGTCTCTACCCAATTATGCAAGAAAAAAGTAGCACAGCTGTGTTTTCAACGCCACCTGAAAGTCAATTCGCCTTGATGCCAACCAACACAGAAAAAATTATTGCCGAATTATTTTCAAGCAAACGCTTGTTTGAAATTTTTTTTAATTTCTACAAATTTTTTTACTGATTCAAATTATTTTTGTTTGATTTTTATTTAACCAACAAAAATGTTGACAACTATTTCAATAATATAATATACGGTTTCAAGATTTCATAATTTTGTATGAAATATTTAACGCTCTTTAATGTTGTCGTTTTTGCATTTTTTTATTTGATCGTAAGCAACTCTTCTTATGGACGCTTTAAAAAAGTACAACAAGCAGAAAGATGATAAAAAAACAAAAACAATAGCAGGTAAAAAAAAAGGTTTCATTCTTTTTAAACAACAGAAACCACAACAACATTATAAAAAACAAAAAAAAATTTTTGATTGGTTTCAAAGTTGGTAAAAAAGAATGAAAAACAAAATCCCGTATTCAATTTTTTAAAACTGTTTAGTTAAATATGTACATCATATACAAAAATAAAATGATGACGAAAAACATATCCAGTCGGTCTGCTGCCGTTACATTTCTTCTGCTTTAGCCAAGGAAAGGATACAGCAACAGTGAGTGATGAAGAAAAACATTGTGTGTATAAACAAGACTTCAAAAATTATTCCAACAAAAAGTGTGTTTCAAAGCCCTCCGCCGCTATGCTTCTGCCGTCATCTTCTCCTTCAGTGATAGCTTGGCTGCGCGTCATTGCTTGTGCAAAAATTTTTGTTTGATTCAGCAAAATTATTTGTTTGAATTTTACATGCATTTCAGTAAACTTTTTGTTTGATTTTGTAAATGATTTGTTTGAAAAAATCAGTGTTTTTTTTCAGTAAACAAAATTCAAATAAATTGTTTGAATATGCGAATTTGTTTGTAGGACCGATTTCAGACAAAAAATGTTTTGATTCTACAAATTTTTTGTTTTAATTAGAAAAATAATTTTTTTCTGTGAAAGCCCCTACTAGATCTTAATACTTGTTGATTTAATAAATGTAGGGGCCTGAAAAACGAAAACCACGTTTACTGTTTCCTAAAGATTTATTTTGCAAGCCTGATCTATGACATATTGAATACACTTTTAATATGCTGTTGCAAGGTTCCCCGGTATTCTTGTTGATAGTATATCAGTGTAAATGAAGCGGGTTTGACTCCCTGAAAGCTACAGGTCTATCCTACTATTGTTCGATAAATGAATTTGTTATATATATTTTGTTATTGTAATTGTACCAAGAAAAAACTTTTAATAAATATCTAACACATCTGTAAATAAAATGATTAGAATTTATAGAATCTTCTTGGTTGTTCCTAAAACTACCTTTTAAATCTTGTTAAAAGTGATCTCTATTAAACGAATTTCCTTTTATACCGTTCAATCCTTTCTTCCTTAAGCAGTCACTAAAATAAATAATCTAATCTTACCCCATTTTGCACTAAAGTACAAAACAACAACCATTGCAAAACAATTTATATCTATACAAATCTCAACTGTCAGTTGCCACGAAAAATTAAATATAAATAGTGAAATGGAAAATATATTTATTGTTCTAAAGAATTGCAATGGGAAAGCTGCAAATGTTGTTAACAGCTTTATTGAGTTTGCTAATTGAGTTTGTGTAGTTGTCCATTTCTTGCTCTACAAAAAAAAAAATACAAACAACAACAAAAACTTAGCAACCACTATGACAACGGAACTAGACCACAATTTCTAATACTTTCAAACTAACAATTTTACCCTTTAGCTACAGTTAAATATTTTCCTGAGTGCACAGAGGTATCAGTTGGAGAATTGCTGGTTCGATTAGTACCTGCGACTCTTGCCTGTTTTACTACAACGGGCTGAATGTCTTTGTTTCAATTGCTTCATTAATTAAGTTAAAATATAATTTGCAATTGTATTTGTAACATTTAAAAAAACAAAAATATTTCTCTGGAATGTTTTACAAACAATCAGATTTAAATTTGTGCTATTGGTTGTTTAAATAGGTTGAAACTTCGTAAAATTGCATGTTGTTGAATGTCTTCTAAAATCCTTTTGCTTTTTATTTTTATTTATTTATTTATTTAATCAAGGGACATTATCCTTACTGACTACTAACAATAATGACTTAAAATTAATGAATAACATTATACATTTTAAAATATTGTTACAAGCTTTACAGAAATTACGAGTTAAGAAAAACAATAATTTTATGCTTTATGGAATTTAAATTGTCTACATAACCTTGAAAAAGAATCAATAATAGCGTAATTTACTCTATAAAATTTAACAAGAAGCGAAAAGGTGTATTAAATTTAACAGAATTTAACAGAAAATGACAACAAACATTACCATTTATAAGATTAACTATAAAAGATACATTTAACATTGTACGGCGACTTTTGAGCGATGGCAGTTTTATTAATGCCAGTCTACTAGCATAGGAAGGATAGTTTGTCGAGTAACTCCAATGAAGATCACGTAAACAGAATAATAAAAATTGTTTTTAGACAGATTCAATACGAGAATTATGAATGTTGTAATATGGATCCCAAATGATTGACACATATCCTAAGATAGTTCTAACGAGTGACACGTAAAGTTGCTTCGTTATGTATGGATCGGTGAGTTCCTTAGCCCAGCGCTTAATGAAGCCAAGAACACCTCGATCTTTATTTACAGTTAATGTAATATGAGAAACAAAGTTTAATTTAGGATCCAGTAAGACTCCAAGATCAAGAAACGAATCAACCAACTCCAGTTGATGACCACCCAAAGCATAATTTGCATCAATACAGAATACATTTAAATTTCATTAGATTCAGCTCCATCATATTATGACTACACCATAAAAAGAAGATTTAAGAACCGACTGAAGATAAAAATTATCAGCAAAGCAATTAAAAGAATGGAAAATTTTTACATCGTCAGCATACATCAATATATTAAAGAAGCAACAGAAGCGTTTGGCTGTTTCTCTTTGCAAAACTAAATGACCGATATTTAGATAATGAAAAAAATATTCAAAATTTTCGCCTCAGGTAATTAGGGGCTACTAAAAATCAGCGTTGCAACATTAGCCGGTTTGCGGCTAGTCAGCCCAGGGGCTGTCTAGATACCCATCCCATCAGATACCCATCCTTAACACCAACGATTACAAAAACCCCAACAAGCAATTTGTGGCTCTTTGTTCCTTTTAGGAATAGCCATTATTTCATCGAATAAATAAAATAGACAGTTTCGAAAAGCGAAAAACTCGAATAATTTATGTCAATAAATCAATCAAAATTAATTTCTTAGAAAATTTCACCATTTTAATATCAAAATATTTTTTTTAAATTTTAACTGCTGAAATACCTTAAAGCTAAATTACATTTTGTTGCCATCTATATTTATTTTCTTTTCTATATTTCTTATTTTTAAAATTTTAACTCGCAATTTAAATTGAGAAAATTTCTCACAAAAATTTTACAAACACACTTCTTCTGTAAATTGGCTATTAATTGCCTTATATGACAAAAAAGTTACGGACACAGTATATGTAGAAAGGCAGCTGTTTGTTTTATGGCATTTTTGTTAAATTTCACACAAATGTAACTCGAAAAGTTTTTGATGTGGCCTACCTCTATCGGATGGTCTATATTTTCAATGGCTTTGAGACATAATTGAAGTTCAATGTCGTTAATGTGCCGAATTAGCTCTTGAATTGTTCTTGGCTTATTGATGAAAACCTTTTTCTTATCAAAGTTATTTTCGGGAATACAAAATTTATTATTAATACGATATACGGAAATCGTGCTAAATTCCCAGTTTTTCATATTTGATAAATACACTGAAATTTATTGTTGAGGGAAAGCTAGTTTCTATGCGCATTTCACTGGTTGCTTAGGCCAGCTCATCAGGAAACCTTTTCCAAAGATTTTAGAAAGGCCAAAAATATTATACAAATAAAACCCTAAAGCGAATAAGAATTATAAACACTCAAAGTCTTAGTTGTAACAATATCAAAGCCAAAACAAAACACCAACAATAAACAGTGATTTTATCTTTTCTTACATTCCCCTACAATTGGTCGGGTTCTTTCTGACTCGAATTGTAGTTGTAAGTGGTTAAAAAGAAAAAACAAAATTAAAAACAAACTGCTTCATTCTACTGTCTTGTAAGAAAACAACAAAAAAACAACCAATTTGCCAATTCAGTTTTTTTTCAAAGTTATTTTTTTTTTTTCTTTTAAATATTCCCATTGAATTTCTCGCGTAAAAGAGCCATTGTTTCGTTGGCTGTATGGCAAATGGCATCATCCTGTTAAAAGCACGCATCGTCGAGGTCAATATCCTTAATTTCTGGACACAAGAGGTCCGTTATCATTTCGCGATAGCAAACACTATCCACGAACTGCACAGGTGTTTTTATCTTTTCCAAATGTGGCCACAATTCAAAGAATTGTGCGAAAATTTACCTGGTTTGCCGAAATTTGGTCGACTATGCTGAACAAAAAAATTACGAAGTGCACGAAATGCATTTTGATTTTAACCCCAATTTTCATAAAGTGCTTCGAGAATCTTAACGCGCTGCTCAATTGTGTACCTCTCCATGGTTGACTTTGTATTACAATGAAACTGTAATGTAACTTAAATGTAAAATTACTTAAATGTAAAATTAAGTTGGATAAAACACTTGGCGTTTGCATGTCGTGCATTATCTTATTAGAGCATTGCTTTTATAAAAGTCTGACGCAAAGTCCTCTGATATAATTTCAAATAGGTTGTGTTTTACTTTTTTCTGGCAAACCAAATGACATCAGCTGTTTTTTTTATTTGTTTATTGAATTTTCATACATTTAATATGAACTGACAACAATTATAATTTATCAAATCTTATCAAAACACTTTGATCCTAATTGCGTAAAACGCAACGGCAAAAATTACATAGAAAGCACAAACAAAGTCAAAAATATTTCATAATTTTGTTATTGGTTTCTACAGAAATTCATATTGCGTTTAAAAATTTTCAACGCCAGAAGATATGCACCTCTTAAAATTAAAAATTCAATACGAATTTTTGTAGAAAGCAACAACGATATCACAAAATATTTTTGACATTCTTTTTGGTTGCAGTGTAATTTATGGAGTTGCGTTGTGGTTTACACAATAAAGGCCTTTATTTTATGTCCTGTAAGTGCCAGACAAAAAATCTCCTCATCACGGGTTCTGTTCACACATATAAGTGTTTATCGCTCATCTAAATGGATAAGTGCTGCAGTGTCTCTTCTCCTTAAGCGAATGTGGCCGCTATCATTTAAAATATTTTGAGCTAGTGGGTTTGGATGCAATTCGAGCCTTTTTATGGCACATTGAGTTCCTTTTGAATACATATTTGAATATTTAACATACCAAGGGGCAGCTGTGATTATTCGAAGAAGTTTATTTGGGCGCCTTTGAAATTTTTTCGATATTAGAGTACGACACAGTATCCCAAACCTGAATACCATAGCACCAGATTGGCTTTAAGATGGAGCTGTAAAGTAGAAGTTTGCAATCCAGACTAAGGACAGAGTTTTTTCCCATAAGCCAATGAAGTTGGATGGATTTTTCATTTGAGTTAATTTTGCCTCAATATGGCTTTTGCACGTTAAACGGCGATCGGCAAGGTGAAAGTTAGGTTTATATCGAGTTTCCTCAGTGATCGCAATATACGTGTTGTTATAGATAGGATTGCATCAAACGAGTTTCAGCTAAAGTCAGGGGTACCGCAAGGTTCTGTCCTTTCTCCTACGCTATTTCTTAATGACCTTCTTAGTTATACTTCAAATCCTATCTACTTTTTTGCAGATGACAGCAACATTTGTCATTCATATTCCTTCGATCATAGGCCAAGCCTTGTTGAGATTGGGGGCAAATGGCAAAATATGAATGACACTCTTAATCAGGACCTAGCAACAATCTCTGAGTGGGGTCAAGCGAATAGGGTCGATTTAATGCACGCAAGACCCAATGTTGTATGTTGACCCACAGACGGGCCGTGGGACCAACGATGTCATCTGTATTAATAGGTGGCATTGATGTTGAGGAATCTGATACTCTTGATGTTCTGGGAATGAGAATACAGTGCGATGTCCGCTGGAATAAACACGTTTTTAAAGTGTCGAAAGAAGCATTCAAGTGTTTAGGTTTTTTAAAACGGTGCAAGACTTAGTTCACTTCATCCGATCTCCTAACTATCTATACCCCCTATATCCGACCGAAGATGGAATAAAACTCCCATTTATGGGCAGGGGCTTCAAAGTCTATTTTGAACCTTCTGGACCGTCTACAAAGGAGGGCGGTGAAGCTCATCAATGACAGTAGGGGATCCAACTCTATTGACTCATTGTAGCATCGTCGGAATGTGGGTTGTGTGACACTTTTCTATCGATATTACCATGGGAGGTGTTCCACTGAGATAAGTGAACTTATTCCACCCGCCCGAGTATTTCTTCGTAATACCCGCGCAGCCAGTGGATCACATCCGTTTGTAGTCGATTGTCCTGTGTTTCGCACAACGCATTATAGAGAAAATTCGTTTTTCTGTCGAACTATCCGTATGTGGAATAAACTTCCTTCAGAGGTCTTCCCCGGTACTTATAATTTATTAAGATTCAAGTCAAATGTCCACAAACACTATTCCCTCTTTCCTCCTTCCCTAACCTTATTTTCCTGATCAACACACTGCACTGCATATATAGGGGGCATCCCCTGAGTGTTGGTTTATCGTTAAAAAAAAAAAGCTGTTTCATCAGCAAATGTTGAAGTTTGGGTGTAGTTGTTTGTTGGCATGTCCAAGGTATATATTAAGTATAAAAGTGGCCCCAGGATGCTTCCAGTGTCAGTTGGCTGAGGAGCATTTAAATAATTATCTTTAATAATAAACTTTCAACCGTCTTAGTAGCTTTCTAACTGCTTGTTTGTGTTTACTGGTAAGTTTATCTTCAATTTATGTAGTAAGCCATCATGCCAGACTTTATCAAAAGCTTGAGAATGATCGATGACGAGAGCAGAACCATATTTTTTTTCCTCAAAGGCTTTTATTATTCGATGGGTTTGTTAAATTGTGCTATGTTCTCTTCTAAAGCCGAATTGTTGGTTAGGAATACATTTATTTTCTTTTAAAATTGGGATTAATTTTAACACTAACAGTTTCTTATACAACTTTGATATATTAGATAGTTAGCTTAAACGTTTGTGACGGAATGTAACAAACGTTGTGTAAAAGAACCATTTTAACAGATCATTTTGCTGAATTACATGTTATGAGTTAGAAAGTTAACAAGGCAGATGTAAAAAAAAAACTCATTGCGAAAATTTTACTTTTTGGGAATAAAAGACTTAAATTGTAATAAAAAAAAATGTTTCACTTGAAAGTATCTTTATAAGTTTTCGAAAAAACTAGAGAGAATCGAACAGACACTCAAGTGACAGATTCTTTTGCGGTAGAGATCCACGTCCTAGTTCTTACACTTGATATGAATGGGTCCTTTTACTTTAACATATTTTGTTCTTACTTAATTTATCAGTTAAGATATTAGTTCTCCTTTCTTTTTGTTCTCATTCTATTTTCACAAATCCCAGGACTTGTTCTGTTGGGACAATCGACCGAATTTTCCCGAAGGGAAATAGGAGATTGGCGTATGTGAAAAAAAGTATTTTAGAAAAATCTGACATTTCGCAAAAAGAATTCTATTTTACTGGAAAGAAATGTTTTTAAAGAATTTTTTTTTCACTCTACAGTGTAACGAAATTCATGACTTTTTGTGCAACTTAATTTCAGTAAATGTTTATTATTTTTCTTTTATTATTTTTACCTTAAATAACTTTTCTAAAATATTACAAAACTTATGCTTTTTAATTCCTAAACACCTTAAAACTTTTCCAATAGCACATTAAAACTACAAGCAACAAGCATTTGGACTTTTAATGCACAATGTTTCAGTTTGGAAAAGTCCTGATATTAGTATGCCAAACGTGTCTTTAGCTATTAGTTAATAAATTAAGAGAATTAAGTCCCACAAATAAAACTACAATATTTTAGCAACCATTAGCTGAACAAAATGCTCAGGGATAACGGGAGGGAGCAAGAGAGTTGTTGGTTAAAACTGCAAATCCTTTTTGGCAAATGATAAATAGACAAATAATTTGTCTACTCGAGTGCAGAGAGTTTAAGCTAAAGTGTTGGAGTGCAAAAAACAAAAAAATAGAAGAATAAAAAAAGTATATAAAATCTAAGTCATAAAAGTTATTCACACCTAATCCTTACAAATGTGTTGCAATTGTCGTTTACTTTCATTCGCTTGTCTGTCTCCTACTTAGTCCAATGTTGCTATTTTTCTAACGCTCTTGCTGTTTATCCTTCTATCTTTCTCTCTCTAAAGCAAAACATATGGCAAATGGTAAAATTGTTGCTGGGGGGGGGGTGGTGGGTGTTTTTTTTTATTTAACTGCTTTAGTGGGTGTTGGGGTTGTTAAGCCTGGCATGTTTTTATATTGATGCACCTAAAAGTATGATATTTGTTTTTATTTGTTTTAAGGACTTATCCGGGTTTTTTGCCGTTAGCTCTTATTCTTGCGACAACTCTTGTTGTTAATGTGGGTGATTATGTGCAATTTCTTAAACGATTGCTAAGAATTTGAGTTTTGTGTGTATAAAAACACTTTTGAATAACTTAATTCAGCAACGTGCCTAATCATTTATTATTTACACGGCGATACAATAGAAGAGACAATAAATGTTCATGAGTTCATATTATACAGTTCTGTTCGCGACCTCGTCGTGTTTGTAAAATAACGATAATGTTAAAGTACAAAATACCGAAAAGCTTACAAACTTTTCGAACTTTGACAGTTCAAAGCGGTCATATTTTTGAAGCTTCATCAATCATATTGGCAGTCATTTAATCGGTCTGTTTTGTCAAATAAAAGACGCCGGGTATATTGTTAAATGCTCCGTGCAATAACTGTCATGTGCAATAACTCGCAAGGAAAATGAAGTTAGACCCAAGGAGTAATTTCATTATGAAATAACTCCAAGACCTTTCGGTTTTTTTAAAATTTTTTTGAAAGTTATTTAATTTTCCTTGGATGGAAGTTATTTAATAATAATTTTATACCCGAATGAAAGAATTCCCAAAAAAATTTAACATGACCAACAAAGTCTGTACAAAATGTTTTTCCTTACCCCGACATTACCGCTGGCGTCAGCAAACCAAGAGTTGCGCAAGAGACTTGCCCAAGTAACTTGCCGAGTGTGAAAGGGGTATTAAATTTTTTTCAGTTATTTGCAATTTCTTCAAATATTTTAACATTTTCCGTTTGTTGAAGTTCATGTACAAAGAAATTTTAAATATACATATCTACATATTTAAGTGGGTGTATGACCCGAAACTTAAAATCCCTAGTTTGCAAATACCGCTTTTCAAAATCCCAAATTTTAAAATCCAAAATCACAAACTTAAACTACTGTGCATAGCCGGACTACGGTCGGACACAAGGATTTTCTCCTCTATGGTATAATAAAAAACGGCTTCGCTAACTAAAGCTAACTTAATATTCATACATGTCCACAGAAAGAAAAAACTACAATGTGAGCGTTTTAACCTTATATACAGGGCTGTCAGATATGGCGATTTCTCGCCAAACTTGGCGATTTTGAAACGTGTTGGCTGTGGAATTTTCCATTTGTCGACTGCCGATTTTTGATATAACTAGCGATTAACTTGGTTTTTTTACCATTTATATTATTTCAGCGATTTTTTTAAACAGTGCGCCATTTTTTGATATCATTACTAATTTAAAAAATATCTGGCAACTTTTTTTCACATGATTTTTGTTTTGCTTTCTTTTTTAAGGGCCATTTTCTCAATGTATCGACAAACTGTCTGTTACTTAATTTCAACATAAATATATTAGACCGCTAAATTGTCCGTTAATTATTTTGGGTTTTTCAATAAACCCACAAAAAACATTATTTTAAATTTGCAAAACCTCTCAATCTGTCTCTGGGATAAGTGTTTTAGGTTCGAATTTAGACAAACCCAACTTAATGAAACTTGAATCAAGCTTATTTTAAGATTCATTCAATCTTAGTTTTACTTAAATCAATCTTATATTCGGATTTCAAGAAAATCTGCACTCATCATACTATGGATACCGCTTCGGATTGATTTAAGTAAGAATGATTCAGTGTCTGTATTAAATAATAATGCGTTAATGCAGTTTTTTTCCCATATTTGTGTGAAACTAGCTTTTCTACACAGAAAACACAAATCAATCCACCCGTACTTTAATCAAGCCTAAGCGGTGTTAATAGTACGGTAAGTACGGATTTCCTTAAATCAAATTAAGAACGCTTGATTCAACTACACATTATTCAAGTGCGAAATACTTAACTTATCCATATGTAATCCTGAATTCGTACTTAAAATAATACGAAAACAGGATTGACTTAATTTAAAGTGAGTTAAAATTAATCTCAAACTGTGCTTGATTCAAGAATTTCTGAGACGGTTTAATCTCGATTCGTACTTAAAATAATCCAAAAGTGAGATTAGATTGATTCTAGCCTAAACACTTACCCCACAGAACCGGAGAGAATATTATTGTTTTACTTACTCGTTACACAGGTTAATTTAACTTTTGTTGTGTTAAAGTTATAAGGCACCAGCAGCATGTCCGAAATGGGTTTCGCTATCATTCTACTTTCAAAATTTTATGTATTTAACTAAATTATTTAAAAAAATAGAATATGGGAATAATTGCTTCTTATTTTACTTTTTTTAAAAATGAAAGTAATCTTAATTTTTCTTCTTGTAGTTTTGTTGTTGTGTCTACAACAATCTTTTATAAACACACGAGCATGCACGCATATCCCATTTTGGATTGATTTTAATGCTTTTAAGTATTATCAGTTCTTAAATTTTTGAGTGCAACTCGTACTTAAGTAAGAAGAAAAAACTTAAATTTAGAACGAACTTTTTCTTTCTGTGTAATGATCAAATTCGAGTGTAATGAAATTGAAAGAGAATTGAAAAAACCTAAACAAAAAACACAAATTTTTCCAAACAGTTTTCTGTATTTCTTTTTAGTGGAATGCACAACTTTAGAAAAAGAATTTAAAAAATCTGTTGATCCAAAATAACAAGTTTATGAAATGTTCGAAAAAAGAAATTATAGGTATTAAGAAAACAGCATTCTTGTATGGAAACAAATTATTTTGAGTCACACCGTGTTTTCGAAGTGTAAAAATAATTAAATTAATTTTGTCTTTAACAATATTTTAGTTATTAAAATCATCAGTTTTTAAAGCTCTTGTCAATCATCATTTTCTCTCATATTTATTTGTTACCTATTTTTTTAGTCTGGTTTATTTTTAATTAATTAATTATTGCATAGATAATTTTAATTAAAGCCAAAGTTAACATTAGAAAAACATAAATAAATTTGACAAACATTTTTCATCAATTTTATTTAATGGTCTTAATAGCAAACGCACTTGCCTTTGCTAATGATTCTGATGACAAAGTTGTCTATTTAATGATGATTTTTGGAAATCATTATAATATTTGGATAGTGTTATCGTTGTTGTTGTCGCCATAGAAGATAAGCCATGATTTATTTTTTTAATAGATTTTTTTTCAATTCAACTAAGCACATAAATGAAACATATTTATTTTTGGGTCTATCCACAGGCATCTTATGTCACAAATTTTTTATGAAATGTTTTATTTTAATATCAAGGATAATAATAAAGCAAGTAGGTGTTACGAGGGATACGTACGAGTATTCTTAGAGAAATAGATAACAATTGGGATAAATGGCTTAAAGTAAATTTCATATGTTAATGTCACTTTTACAGGTTTTTAATGTATTTAAAAACAATTTCTTTGCAATCTACCAAAAGATTGCAAAAATGCTGGAATTATTAAAGTTTCTATCGGCCATGTTATGGAAATCGATATCGCCTAAAATTTAAATTGAACAAATTTTGAAAACTCCCCCGTATTCAAAGTTCATAAAACTATTATCAATTATATATGTACCTCATACTTTGTGGACAATATCCTCTACGAAACTGCTTTTGAAATCAGGAAAAGCTGCGTTCATTTTTACAAAAATTACAATCACGTGATTTAGATTTCCATGAAATGGCCGTTAAATTTAACCAACCACGCAACTAATAAGCCAGACCGTGATAAAGCCGTTACACACTATCCCACAAAGTCTTACGAATTTTTCAAAAATGCTTTCCTGATCTAATTATTCTATGAACATTTTCAAAAAACAATAACAACTTATCATGACAGGGTTGCATTTTCGTAAATTACTAAAGACTTTGTGGGATAGTGTAAAACGGCCTTTAGCAACATTTGTAGTGGTTGATTTAGATTGAACTTAAATCAATTTGAATATGCGAAGCAAAATGCGAGGCTGTCAGATTTGTCACCGAAATAGCAAAGTGACGATTTGGCAATTACAGTTACATATATGAAGTGGTCAGTTGTACGGCAAATTTATCTGGCAGCGCTGATTATAAAGTTGTGTGTTTGACCCAGTGTTCGAAAACAAACACTTAATATCGTTCCTTAGTGTTCGGTTCGGTAGATTTGTGGAAAGCACAAACGCTAATAGTGTTTCTGTAGAAAATCATTAAAAAAAATACCGTTTCCTTGTTAGTCATCTTTCCACAACAAAAATAATACTGTTTTTATCAAACTCGACAAAGATGAGAGCATTTAATTCCGTTCGCTTTTTTTAAATTCACAAACTTCATTGTGTTCGATTGGGCTCATTAATGTTCGTCCCTTTTGACTGGTAAAAAAAAACCAAACATTTTTTACAAAAACAAAATCCACATACGAAAAAAAACAAAAAGCAAGCAAAATCATTTTACGCAAACAAAACATATATACAATACACACCCAAGCTGTTCCTGGCGCGGTCGCTGCTTAAATTTTTTGTTTGTTCATTTTTTATCAATGTAAAAAAAACATTATAGAACATTAAAATATAATGTTTGTCTACAGTATCACAACAAATCTTCTGTTTTTTAACGAAGAACAGAACATTATATAATGTTTGGTTCTTTCTTGAAAATAGTTACGACCGGTATTAAGGGTTGTGTTCTTCTACACAATCACTAAAAAATAGATCTCGTTCTTGGGCTTGTGAGCCGAACGCTAAATAATATACTGTTTATTTTTGAACACTGGTTTAATCTGTTATGTTAAAACGGTAAATGGATGAGCTGATTCATTGTGAGTTTTGTAAGTATTTTCCTGAAATTATTAATCAAAATGAGGTCATGTTTATTCAGAGTATGAGTTGATTTAAATGATAACTACTCACTTATACCTACAATTTCATGAGTCAGTATGAGTAGAGAAAGAAGATTCATTGATTATCTCTGGTTAAAATTAAGCATAATGAAATGCAAGATTCACCATGAGCATGCTGTTAGATAACGTAGATTGTCCATGGTAAAGTTTGATTATAAGTACCGTACACGGTAGCAAGATTTGAATGAACACGGCGAAGAATCTTATAAACAGAATCTTAAATGTTTTATATTTTTACATTTATTTTAATCTAAGTATTTTTTATAAGATTTAATTTGTTTTATACTAAGTAGTTTTGTTTTATTTTGTTATTGTTAAATTTTAGTAAACATTCTATGATGATGATAATAAAAGAATATCGAAATATAGGAATTAAATAAAGAATTCTATTACATAAGACAGGCCTCGAGCTTAAGCATTTTAACTTAATATTGAATTTTAAAGGTCGAATAAAAATACAATTTAAAAAAACTAAAATAGTTTATTATATAAATGTTCATATTATTCGAATTTGTATTCTAAGTCAAATTACAATCCTTAAAAGCTTTTATACTTAATGGTCTTATTCCTTCAATTTTTTTCAGGAATATTTCAGACAGCTCAATGAATGCGATTAACAGCTAGAACTTTCTAATCTGGTTGTAAGAAATTCTCTAGCTTTTAGCTCTATTTTTTGAAAACAATGACAGGAATTTTTCCATAAATTTCTTACATACCGTTTTTTTCAAAGAGTTGATTTTCCTGTTTGAAAGGAGTACAAGTAAAATTATTAAACACTTGTACACTTAATTAATTCTTAAATTTTTGCAAAGTTTTCTAACTGCAACTTAGTAAAGTTCAATTGAAAAATAAATACGTTTTTCTAAAAAACTTTATCGCCAGAAACCGCAACAGCAGTTGAATATAATGATAATAATGAAGGTGATGATGAGTAATAATACCAAGGAAGAATTTAACTTTATAAAACTAATAGTTCAATTGTGAACATTTTTAAGCAGCAAAGAGAAAAAAAATAGCAAAACAGGTAAGAGAAATGCTCACTTATGTTTCGAATTGTAAAAAATGCCTTGACAATAAAATTATATTTACACTATTCAATTTTCTCTTTGCTCTTTAAATCACAAAACTTGTTAAAGCTTATTTTCGCTCAGCCATTTCTTTAACTTTTTTTTTCATAAAAGGAAATATTTTGTTACTTACACATTTAATCGTTTATTTCTAACAGTGGAAAGATAAATCAATTCATCCATAGTTAAATCAAGCCGAAGCGTTCTTCTGGCGGTTAGTACGGATTGCTTTAAATCAAGTACTGAATGCTTGATTCAAGTACCGTATCTAATATAATCCAAACACGAGATTGACTTAATTAAAATTTCCATTATTACTAAGTTGGTTTTATCCTAAATACACAGGTGAAATAATTCAAAAGTGGGCTTAATTCTGGGGTAAATGTTTACACCAACCGGAATTTGTACACTACTTGACCCGTTACACCTGTTTGCTTTACTTTTGTTGTATTGCTCCGTTGTTTACAGAACTCTCAATTATAAAACACTAGCAGTATGCAGTATGGTTTTTGTAGTCATTCTACTATGAAATTTTTTTTTTAATGTAACTAGAATTTGGGAATTTTTGGTTTTGATTTTACTTTTTAAACATGTATATGATTTATGTTTTTCCTCTTTCAGTGGAGTCGTTGTTGCTATACAAAACAGTAAAATCGTTTTGTACCTAGTTGTGTCTTGTTGTTGTTGCTACAACAACGCGCATGCAGAATACAATGCTAAATTTTAAGAACGCCTTGTACTGGAACAAACTTAAATTTAGTACGATTTGCTTCTTTCTGTGTAGGAACAGTGCTGCACTCTTTAGATTTTAAGTAGATAAGGGCATAAAGACATTTTGGTTTAGAAAATAAGTTTCGTTTTGTTGCAACATAAGATCAGAATTTTAATGTTACAATTCAATTTGTATTTGTTCTATTATTTTTCTCTTTGCTGTATTATTCTCAGTTTTCTTAACTCTCAAAAACTGTATGATGCAGATACCGAAAACATTTAGTACGACATTCTATCAAATACTCATCATTACAAAATGGTTAAAGTTAAATTTGTTTGCATTTATTCTAGTCTTCGTAAATGTGTTTTATTTTCTAACTATCTTTTAAATTCTACCTGGTTTAGTTTTGTGGTTGTTAAATACGTTCTCGGAAAAAATACTTGTTTTTTACATTTACAAATTTACGGAAAAATCTAAGGGAGGAAAGTTAAATTAAATAACTTTTAGCAAAGACAAAATCCTGACAAGCATTAATAAAATGAGAATTTTATTTAAAAACTGGATAAATAGATTAAAAACAAATTAAAAACCATATTAATTAAGAAATGTTTTTCTAAAAAAAACTTTTTAATTTGTGTTTATTTATTGTAAAATGTTTTAATTTTATTCAAAAGACCATAAATACGGTCTTCCAATTTGTATAGATTTTAATTTATTTTTTTAATTTAAAACTGTTTTTAGGTTTTTATATTTTTCTTTTAAGGTTTTAATTTAACATTCCAACTTTCTTATTAAATTACAAAACATTTAACACCTCCAAATATATAGACGAAAAAATGGAGCTGTATAAAAACTGTTTAATTTCACTTCATCTTTTTGTTGTATTTATGCTTTATTTCAAATTGTGTATTTTTAGTTAGATTTTCTTAATTCGTTCATTTCGTTTGTTGATTATAGCCTTTTGATGTTATTTTTTTACAAGCTTTCTATACAAAAAACGAATCTTTCCATTTTTTCATTAGGGGAAGTTGAATATAAAATAATTTTGCCTAAAAACGGAACAGTATATAACACAAACACATACAATTTTATATAAAATCCACTTAGTAACACGGAAAAAAGTAACAAAACACACACTATATTAACACCCATAAATCACAATTTACGAGGGTTGTTTAATGAAATTTGGAAAAATTTATATTCATATAAAAAAATTAGCAAATACTTTAGAGAGTTTTAAACAGTTTCAGTAGGATCAGGGCTATAAATCAAAATGTGGAAGCATCACCTTAAAAAATTTATAATTTTGTTTCAAATAGAAATGGTGGAACAATGCACGGAATGATTTAAGATTTTGCAAAAATTCGTGTTATTCGACAGGAAATCATGCTGTAAAATTTCATGAAGATCGGTCAATAGCTTACCCTAGGCCCCATATAAACCCTACTCCCGGAAAACAGTTTATTACGCCTTAAACCGTAATAAATAATGTTTTCAGAAAAACATTTAATACTTCACAGTTTTATATGACAAGAAATCACATTAATAAATATCGTGAGAAACGGTCCATAATTTACTATGGGACCCATATAAAGCCCACTCTGGTAAATATATTAAAAACGCCTAAAAGTGTAGCAGATATAGATATTGCGGTAAAATTTCTAAAAATGTCATGCAATTTTGTGATATACGGTCCATATTTTACCTTTGATCCCATATTTAACAGCCTTCTTAAAATCACTGTAAACTAATTTACCTCCAGTATTTAAATTTATGTTTTTTAATACCAGAAATCACACTGCAAAATATTGGGATGCTTGGTTAAAAGCTTGCCATGGCTCCAATATAAATTCCACTCCTGAAAATCATTTACGTTCGGCTTAAACTGTTAATATATATTTTATTTAATCTCGTTATAATTGCTAAAAAAAAAGCATTACACTTTCTAATTGTCGGTCAATTATTTAATATTTTTGTGCTTTTTTAAAGGTAAATTAATAATCCAAAAATATTCAACATTTTGCACTAAATATTCATTTAAAAACTTAAGTGCACAATTATGCGCTACGCCATAAGACATATTGAGATGCACTAAAGTAAGTTAAGGCACTCTAAACAACTTTTATAAAAGATCCAAGTGACATAGCTTTCGTCTTACTACGAAGCAGGTTCGTAAGGGAGAATACTAAAAAATTATTGTAAAAACATTTAATGTTAAAAGCTAATAGCTACGTTCGCCAATTTTTATATGCGTTGAATAAAGCGCTTTTTGTGTCGAAAATGTATTGCTACAAAGTGGAATCTCACCATATAAAATTCATGCCTTCCGTAAGCGAGATAGTAAGTGAAACTCTTACATTTCTCTCTTACAAACCTGCTTCGTTTGAAGCTCAATTTTTTAATAGGAATAAATAGATATCATATAGATATCCCAGCAAAATTTTGTTAAGACTTGCAAGCAATAAACACGTATACTGCATCCCAACCGCATCCTTTTTTGCTTCTAAAAATTACTGTCTTACTCTACCGCTATAAGATAAGGCATACAATCCTACAATTGTTAAATGCGGTGCTAAATACTAGAAGTGAAGCGCTGTTTATTCGTTTTTTTTAAGATCACATTTTCTACTGCTTTATTAAAGCAGTGATATCATTTATTCTTTTGATAAAAAATTAAAAATTTTATAATAATTTTACAAAAATCATACATAATTATTATAAAACTATAAGACTTTTATTTCAAATAAATATTTAATATTTATAAACAAAATTTAAGCACTGAAATAACAATTTTTTCAATGCTTAGTTTTTTTACTTACTTTATACGCATGAAATAAGCGTTCTTCAGATCTCTACAGCAGAGCTTCTACGCGAGGAATTCCAAGCAAAAATCATGTAATATTTCATAGAAGTGTAAGCGCTCCACTCCGAATTCTCCCTAACAATATTGCTTCCGAGGAAGCATCAGTTTTTGCTGGGATCACTCCTGAAATATTCGCATTGTCGGTGGAGTGTAACAAAGATTCGGCACAGCCGAAAGTAGCACTCTAACTTGTTGTTTAGTTTTTTCAAACATACAATTTAAGTTGCAAAGATTATTTTTCGACAAAACTCCTAAGAGCAATAACACATTGAAAGCAGAGCATAAAATCCATCAGAATAATAAATTGTTTCTTTTAATTCTTAAACTGGATGTCCACACTACTCGTTCTATGTGCACGTTATTTGTTTTTTAAATTTTTTCAAGACACATGCCAAAGTAGCAAGTAATCCAATCTCATTCTTTTGGTACATATATTCTTTCTTATGCGACTTATTTTTTATATGTATATTAATTTGTTTAAGCTTGAGATCTTTTTTTTATATAAAAATATTAATTTTTATTAAATTTAATTTTTTGTTAAAATAAAATTTATATTTTTATATAAAAAAGAACTTAAGCTAAAACAAATTAATAAAATTTAAATAATAATGATCGAATGAGAAAAAAAAATTATATTAATAAAAATAATTTTTGCAATTTTATTTAATTTTTTATTTAATTCTGTAAATTACTTTACTACAATTATAATTTGCTACAATTTAACAAACTTAATTTCTTTATCACACAATATGCTTCTATTTTTTTCTTTTTTGCTTCTTTTTTCAATTGACAAGAAAATTTTACGTTTTATGTTAGCAATAATTGTCAACAAAAATGGACTAACAATTATTGCAACATAAAGTGCCGGCAATAAATATGTAAAAAAAATGCTGCCTACATTAAAGATAACATTATTTTCACATTTACTGCAATATATGTCGCAATAATTATCTCAGGTATAGACGGGCTGTGTCAATACAATATTAAAATACTACTTTTTGGAATAATGCATTAACGCACTGCACGGTTCGTGTGGACCTGCAGCTTTAGCCGTTTTTCTTTGCATCATAATAGTAAAACGTACTCTCATTGAAAAATCTTGTATGTGATTTTCTGCTTATTTTTAATAATTTTTGCGAGAAAAAAAATTATTTTGCTACAAATTTTTGATTACTTCGAAGAGACTACAAAATCCATAAGGAAAACTGCTACATTGTCTGACGCTATTTCGCAAGGTAATACCGTGTTCAGACATACTTTTTTATTGAGTCAATATTCGGTTTATTGACATAATTATCTTTCTGTTCACACATACACTATTTAGCTAACTCAACTAAACAACTTTTTACATCTTTAACGAAAAAACAATATTAACATCTGGTTTTTGCGCAGACCTAATGGATGGACCTTTGTTTTTGTTGTTTTGTTATAGTCAAAAATGTCAAAAATCTTTGTTTAGTGAGTTGGATTTTACTCATTAAACACACTTGAGTTGCATTTTAATTTTACTATAACAATTTCGTATTAATTCAGCAATAACTAAATTGCAATTTTGTATGGATAATTGAGCGCAATAATGGCATTTATTGCGTATAAGTCAATTAAGGCGCATATCTGAACACGGTATAATATTCTACGAACAATGAGAGATAAATAAATTAACTGAGATGCAGAATAGTTTAGAGTACCAATTATTGGCGACTTAGTTACAACTAGCTCTGAATTAAAGATTTGAGGGTTGGGAGAGTAATGAAATCTATTGTTTTTTTATAATTCTTGACCTATAATACAAAGCTAGAAAATTTTAAAGACAATTGACCGAAAAAACGCCTCATTGAGCTACTTAACATGACTCTGCATCCCTGCATCTAGTAATAGTTCTGATAAGTTAACAAGAACTGATCTTTGGAGCGTTTGTGAAAATGTCCATTCAACGCTGTGGTTCAGCTAAAGCTAGATGTACCTTAGATCTTCTAATTTTTGTCGAAACGCAGGATTCGCTTTTTAACTAGCCCAATTAAACGTTATATGCAAAGTATAAGAACATCACGCAGGAATACTTAAGTTTTCAAATGAGTCACATATGAGTGGCCATTTTCTACTGCAGGGGTGCTTCAAATCGTCTACCTTCGCAAAAATTGATAATACTTTGTTTTTTAAACAAAAAAGCTTTTTTATATTATAATTTCGAATATTAATAAACTCTTACACTGTTATTTTGTTAAATAAAAAAATTACTTAACTTTATAGTTTTGTTAATTTTTTTTTTTTAATTTTATATTCGTATCGCCGATATTTCTTTTGGAATATCGGTATCGTATCGGCAAAAAAGCGATTCGGTACAATACATCAGGGTTATGACGCCTTTGCAATCAGTCAGGCTCTATAGTCATGTCCAAGTTATCTTGAAGTCTATAAAAATTTTCTGCGTATTATCCTGTACTAAATTTATAGGCAGTCATTGCTTTTTTGCTCATATCTCATCCATTTTAATTTTAATTTAAGACCTTTCCGTACTATATGTAATACAAATAACGTTAAGATAGATATCGCTTAATAAACTCAGTTACTTGTTAGGATCCAGGACAATTTTGTGGATTAATCAAAACAGTTTAAGCTCTAATCGGAAATAACTAGTTGAATGTCTTTAAAATATATTATATACTATATACTATAGTGTAATTTTCTAGCTGGTCTTTTCGAAATGATTTCTATAAAGTTATGAAAGTATAAATATAACTCCCCGTAATTAACAACAAAGACCCTCGTTGTTATTCCAGCTACACTAAAAATTCAAATGCAATTCAAATATGCATTTAATATAAAGTATAAAAACTCCTCTTCCATTCATTTATGCATTCATCCATTCATTTAGTCAAACAAACCAGCAGGTATTCATCATTGCAGCTGTCAAAGTGGCGCACAATGTGCAGCAACACTCTGCTGAGAATACGTGCGTCACTTGGAGTGTTTGCATTTGTGTGTTTTAAAATAAAGTTAGTGTTAATTCCAGGAATGGAAATTCTATTACTATTTTTCTTTTTCAGTATATTTTAAGATCGAAACAAAACGGAGTTCGTCCACGATGTAAAAGGTAAGTTTTTCCTTATTACAGAGTTCTGAACAAGAAATGTCAAAAAAAAAAAAATTTAAATATATTTTGAAAATACATAATTTATCATTTTTAATATTGTTTTCCCATTTTGTAGAAAATTCAAATACGGTACATTATGAATGGACATGTAGTTTATGTAGTAAATCTTGGGTTGGGCATAAGGCTGTGTTTTGTTGCGGTAAAGTTGTATGTTCAGGATAAGACCAAAAGCTCCATAGGAAGGAAGCACAGATTATTTAACAGATATGCCACGAGTCGGAAGATTTTGCGTTTTTTGCTGTCTCTTTCTCCGAAAGCTGCCCTTTTTGCATTTCTCTTTGCATCAGCTTTTATGCCGCAATACAATGAATACAAATCTATTTAATGGAAAGTTATTTGCAAGACTGTTGTAAAAATTAACTTTAAAATTTACCACAGCACGAGTAAATAGTATTAAAGTAAGTAAGTAACATTATAAAACAAAACAATATTACTTTATCAATATTGTACAAAACACAACGTTTGTTTAACGTGGTTTGTGTTTTGTTATTTTTGTTTTGATCACTCCATTTGTGTTGACAGGCCGCAACCTGTTTTTACACACTGCCACTTATCTACCAAAAAAATCTTTCTATCTCTTTCTTCGAAAGCTGCCTTCGCAACTGATTTTGGATTTTTTCACACGTCATTTTTAACATACTTATCTGTTTAGAAATCTGTGATAGGAAGACCAATAAGGCTACAACTCGCAAGAATACACTTTATACAGGCAAGCGCAAAATACGTATTAATAGCAGAAAAGGCGTATGCATATTTTAAAAACTATTTAGAGAAAATTTGGAGCCAATACCTCGAATATTGAAAAATCAAGTCAGAAATTCAAGTCAAAAAGCTAAAAAAAAGCAAAAAAGTCATCTTTTGAAAAAAGATGGTACCTTTTTTTTATACCCTCCACCACAATTAGTTGTAAAGAGGGTATACTAAGTTTGTCATTTCGTGTGAAACTTTTTTATCATTCATCTCAGGCCCCATAAAGTATGTATATTCTGGCTCCTTGAGTAATTCTAAGTCTATTTAGCTATGTCCGTCTGTCTTTCCGTCTGTTGAAAACACGCTCACTTTCGAAAAACTCAACAGAAATAAACAAACTTAGTATTGAATTGCTTGTAGTTATCCTAAGAAGTTTGGGATTGAAATCCAGCAAAATCGGTTCAGTAGCATCAGAGCTATGAATCAAAATGTGGAAGCACCACCTTAAAAAATTGATAATTTTTTTTGAAAAAAAACTAAAATAAATGGTGGAATAATACACGAACTGATATAAGATTTTGCAAAAATTCGGTTTATTCGACTGGAAATCACACTGTATAATTTGGTGAAGATCGGTCCATAATATCCCCTTGGCCCCATATAAAACCTGCTCTCGGAAAACCATTTAGTACTCCTTAACCCGTAATAAACAATGCGTACAGTTTTATAGGATCAGAAGTCACATTGTCAAATTTCGTGAAGATCGGTACATAATTAACTATAGGGCCAATTTAAAGCCCACTCTGGTAAATTAATTAAATAGGTAATTAAAACCGTAGCATTTTTATTTATACCGTAGCGGATACATATATTGCGGTAACATTTTTTCCAACTTAGCCTCATATGGCCCGAAAAAATTTTATGCAATTTTGTGATATACGGTCCATAGTTTACCTTAGATCCAATTTTTAGCACCCAAGCTAATTTTAACGCTGTATTGAAATTTATGTTTTTTTATACCAGAGATGCAGTAAAATAAGTGAAGGCACTCTTAACAAGTTTTTTAAAGGACTACGAAGCAGGTTTGTAAGGGAGAATAGTAAAAATTACTGTAATAACATTTAATGTAAAAAGCTGATAGCAACGTTCACCAATTTTTATATGCGTTGAAAAAAGCCCCTTTTGTGTCCAAAATGTATTGCTTCAAAGAGGGAACTCACCATGTATTCATTGCCTTACGTTAGCGAGATAGTAAGCGAAACTCTTACATTTCTCTCTAACAAACCTGCTTCGTTTGAAGCTCAATTTTTTAATGGGAATAAAAAGATATCATACAGATATCAATCCTGAAATATTCGAACTGTCTGTGGAGGGTATCAAAGATTCGGCACAGCCGAATATAGCACTCTAACTTGTTAAGTCTAAATTTCCTATCCCTGGTGTAAATGTAAGTTGCTGGTGTTTTAATTCTATTTTTAATTTTTTCAGAGAATGTGTCATCTATGTTTTTTTTTAATTTCTATTGAATTTTAAATATTGAAACTGTATTTTTATCTGAGTCTGTTGCTGGTGGGTGGGTTGGTGACAGGGCTTCCAGTTTTAGTTTTTACCTTATTCCCAATTTAAAATTTTTCATCTCCAAAAATCCCCACAAATCTTATTTAACACTTATTTATTTAATAAAATCCATTTGTGTATAATTATTAAAACTAATTGTATTTTGAGTTCTAAAGAACGCACAAAACAAGAATTATGCATCAATTATCATTTCAAAAACTTCAGATAAAATCTTCTGGTTCATCAGCGAATGCAATTTTGTTTTACATATTGTTTTGTATTAAAAAGTGTAAAGCTACGGTCACACCTTTTAAATATTTGACCAAATAAGCGTAACCACTACTTTTGTAAATATAAAGTATGATTGAACATGGTCTTAATAACACAAAATAAAACTAATTTACTACTAGACATAGCAAAAACTGTTTTTTGTAAGATTTGGTATTATAATCAAAATAACTATTGGAATTAAAGGAAATGATTATTTGGTTTGCTTGTTGGTCGCGTTTGTTTCGTTAAATATTTGACAAGTGTGACCGTAGCTTTAGCGTTTGAGAATATTGAATACATTTGTAACAGCAAAGTGAATTGTTTTAAAAGTGCCTGTTAATTAGAATATGTTGCTTTCGATTTTATTTATTATAGAAAAGACTCGTTCATAACAAGCGTTACATGTTGGTACAGAAAGCATACATAAAATTTGTTCAACAAGCTCTTGAAAAGGTTTCGAACCAACAGCGTCGTGGTATGACAATATCTTCGATCCAAAAAAGACTTAAATTTGAACCCACGTCTTGACCAAAATGGTCTCGCCATTGCACAAATGGCATATATACATACATTAATTAAAATCCCCAAAGATCCCCTGCGAAAAGAGAGCTTTTTCGCCAAAAAAATCCCCTGGATATTATCACGAAAATTGTATCCCAAATTACAAAAAAAAACCTCTTATTTGGGGATAAATCCCCAAAACTGAGAACGGTGGTTGATGAATTTGGTGGCTGGCTTTATGTAAAATTTTATTATTTTGGTAAAAATAGAAAATGAAAAAACTAAAATCGAATTAAATTAAGTTATAAATCATTTAAACGTATGGGTTTAATGTGTTAGAATAATAAAATTTTAATTGAAATAAATATTATCAAAAGATAGCGTGCAGGAAATAATAGTGATGATTATGATGGCTTTTAGACAAAAAACACTATAGAGATAAATTAAAAAAATTATTTGTTAATACATAAGAATGTATGCATATTGAAAAACTAAATTAATTATTTTTAGAACAATCTAAAATTTGTATGGCATTTCGTTATAGATTGCTTTTCGGAAAATTAATAAATTATAATGGTCACAATGGGGGTTGCTATTAAATTTCGTTTTTGATTTATAAATAAATTTTTTTTATTTTATTTTATCGAAAACTTAGTGTAATATTTATGGCTTTAAGTCAGAATATCTAAAAAATAAAAAGTACCTTTCCATAAGTACCTTCGAGCGAATGCAATGTATCCACCAGCTACCAAACTGTAAAATAAAGGACAAGAGTTCCGATAAGACAACTTGTAAACTAAATAGCACATAATTTTTAAAGTGCTTGGACAAAAAGACTAATACCACGTACGAAACGTCTTGTAAGCGGTGTTCTAAAATAAGAACTAAATATCGCTCCTTAGTGTTCGGTTCGGTAGATTTGCCGAAAATACGAACGCAAACGCTTATAGTGTTTGTGAAGTAAATCAATCAAAATTCCCTGTTTGTCATATTTCGAACACAAAAATAATACTGTTCTTATCCAACCCAACAAAAAGATGAGAACATTTAATTCCGATCGGCTTTTTTAAAACGACAATCTTTTTTGTATTCGGTTCAGCTGATAAGTGTACGTTCGTTTCTGTTGTGCTTAGCGCTCTTTAAGTTTAAAAAAATTCAAACATTTTTACAAAAACAAAATACACATACGAAAAAAAAACAAAAAGCCAGCAATATAATTTTACACAAGCAAAACATATACACACTACTCAAACAAGCCGTTTGTCAATGTAGAAAAAGAAACATTATAGAACATTAAAATAAAATGTTTGTCAATAGTATCACTGCAATTGCTTTGTTTTTTTTTTAAAGAAGAACAGAACTCTTTATAATGTTCGGCTCTTTCTTGAAAATAGTTACGAATGGTTATAAGGGTAGTGTTCGTCTACGCAAACGCTAAAAAAAAAGCGATATCATTATTGGGTTTGAGAGCCCAACGCTAAATAATATTCTGTTTATTTTCGAACACTGCTTATAAGACTATGAATATTATCAAGTGGTCTTGAATGTTGTTAATTCGTTCTGTTTATTTTACTTCATTTGTGTTGTTTATGGCTATCGTAGACCTAAATGGGTAGAAAAATCATGAATAAATAAATAAAAGATAACGCATTGCGCAGGTACGTTACTTTGTTGTGCGACGTAGAAGTGGTGATAAAAACTGCCCTTTAGTGTGATTTTCAGGTTTTTACTTCCCGCTACTTTTGTATCGCATAAAGTATCTGTGTTAGCAAATAGGATCTCTGGTCAGCCGCGATCGCAAGAGACGGTGAAGATCTTCTGTAATTTGTCAATTTTGGCTTTATTTTCGAATCCGAGGTATTGAATACACTTGATTATGCCTTGAAGGTAAAGATCTCCTATACTGTGTCAATTTTGGATTTTTGTCTTTTTGTCTTATTGGCTGAACCTGAAAATGCTCCGAAAGATATTAAAACAAAAGGTAAAATAGCCTTAAGATAATCTCTAAAAAGGTTGGCTGGGCTGTTGCAGTGGATTCTTAAGAAATTGTTCAGTTTTGGTAAAACAAAAGTAAAAAGACAATTAGGGTGTTTTCTTTGCTTTACAAAAAGTACCACCTTCTAAAAAGTTAAATTTTTTAAATAAAATATCACATTTTTTCTCGGTTCTTTTTTATCGTATTTTAAAGAAATTCATCTTAATTTACAAAATTTTAAATAAAAAAAAAAATTCTCGAATATCGTTAATAATACTACTAGGAAAAGGAAAATTAAAAACAGTAAAATAAAGAAATAGACGTTAGTACCCGCCGATAATCTGTAGAGAGTTCGTTTTAGAATTGAATATTACTGTATTTAGAATTTATCCAAAATTAAACAAATGGGATATCGCAAATACGGAAAAGTATTAAGCCTAATTAAGAGACAAACGCCAGAATTAAAGCATCGACAAAACCGGATTTTTTCAATTATAGTTCTTATGCCTTGAAATGTTTACTGCTTTTAAAATACTATACATATGTACATACTTTTTGTAACTTGCTCTTTATATAACTTGTAATAGAACTCACTTTTAAAATCTATTTACATTTTTTTAAGAATTTTTTTTCTCGAACCTACTCTACACACTTTTTATGTATGTTAAATCGTATTTTCCTTTATGCCATTTAATTTATACAAAACGCGCAAAAAAAAACAATCGCCCAAATACAAAAAAATTAAAACGAGTACAGGTAACAGAGTCAGTGAAACAGATGAAAAAAATAGAAAGAGAAAAATAACATATTTTATGGTTTAAAAAGAGGAGAAAAAAATGTTAATGCACTCTAACTAAATGAAAGGATTTTAAGTACTTATAATGCTAAATAAACTGACAATATTAAAAATGAACGTTTTTTTTTTTTGGTAAACACATGTTAGGATAAAGTTTGTACACATATGCTGTTGTAAAAGGATATACACACGTACAAACAGACAGAATTTAATGAAAAACATTAAGCAAAACACTTAAAAAGCTATTTGTACACCAATACTAAGTTACCATGAGAATAGAGGAGAGAAAGGGAAGAGATATTCTAAAAGCCCAGCAGTGTAAAAAGTGATCTGTATCTTTTTTGTTTGGTAACTTGATGTACAAAAACTTATTTATATTTAAATTACTTAAATTGTTTGTGAGTGTCTTTTTTATAATGAATTTTGTCATTCACTTCGTAATCAGCAAAATAGTCAAATCAATTAACCCTGCCTGCATGGTTACTGTTCGTCATATCAACGATGCTTATTTGCTCTTTATCATGTAATTTGTGTATGTGTACTCGAATTACGTTTTTTTTCAACAACGTTTGCTGATGACCCAAGCTTCAATAAGTTAACTAATTTATAATCTCTAAAGGGGTCTGTACATCGTCAAGCATTTCTCATCGAGCGCCATAGTAGTTTTAAGGGCCAATTACACTTGTCAAATGCTTGTCCAGCCGGCGAATTCAACGTGTACGGGTGCTGGACGTAATATTCGCCGTCATATCTAAATTTTTTGATTTTTCCTCAAGCGTTGTCAGTGTCACACATACAAACACATTTTCACTAATACTACTACAATGCCTGATGAGTATTTTGATCAATGTATTTGGGCCTTTATTGAAAATGTGTTTGGATGTATGACACCGACGATGCTGGATGGAAAATTAAAAAATGTAGATATAATGGCGAATAGTGCGTCCATCACACGTACACGAGTGAATTCGCCGTGTCGTCAAGCATTTTAACCGCGCACAGACTCCTTAACAGTGTTGCCAAAACTTGGTGCCCTAAAATGGCTAAATTTACGGAAAAAATGGCTAAAAAATGTCTAAAAATGGGCTACAAAATGGCTAAAACTTTTTTAAATAAAAGCACATTAAAATGCAATAACAAAACAGAAATAATTCATTTAAAGTTGGTGAATTCGATTTCGTTATTGTTCATCTCATAGGAATCACTCGTGCCTATTAGTTTTAAATAATTTGAAGGTAAATTATAATCACGACAACATACATATACCCACCCAACATCTTTTGAGGCCAGATCGCATTAAACCATGGAAGTGAAAGCAATTTTATAGTCAATTCCTAAATTTCTAAAAAAATGTTGTTGCCGCCTGCATCTCTTTATTGAAATACTTGCAACCAGAAAAAAACATACATTTTATAAATTTCTTATTGGAATAATGTTCCTTTATTTTGAAAGATGTTTCATCATCATAGTTTATAAAGATTTTCAACATTTGTAAAAGTTGTGATTTAAATTAAAGGCGTTTTAATTGTTAAAAATGTTTATTTTACTTTTATAAATTTGTATTATAAAATAAAACTTATTCTTTTAAAAGATTTTCTTTATTTCAAATATTTGTGGTTGCGAAAAAAATGTTTGCTTTATTATGAACACCTAGTGAGAATGTTGCTGCCATTGTGAACAAGGCTTAACTTAAAAAATTTTTGTTGATTTTTTACTTTAAAAATCGTTTCACTGGAACTTTTTTTTAAATAGTTTGTCGGTTCGGCGAAGAGTTACCTGCATGAATTAAAAAGAAGAGTAACCTTCCAGGGTTAAGTACTAACCCAGTTCGCTGTTAGGTAACCAAAGCCAGCAGTATTAAGCCTAAATCTATCACGCCTCGTTTTTTTGCTGTGTTCATGATTCAAATACTAATGTCCGATTTTTAGGAAAGTATTTAAATCTATATTTTGTTAATTTCATTTAAACTTGAATCGTATTTAAAAACAGTTTGTTTTTTCCGTGTAAATTAAAAAGTCTTATTTTATTAAGAAAAAGGTATGGTAGCACTTCTAAATACATGAAAAAAATAATAACATTTATTTACAAGGTGATCGCAAAAACAGCAAACTGTTATTGTTTTGCCTGTCTTGCGAAGTTATAAGCAGTGGAAACTTATATATAATTCAAAAAAACAAGCTTGGTGAGCTAAGTATTATATCCGCTTGTCGATGGACGACTTAAATTGAAAAAGTTTTCTGTCTCTACTCAATGGGATTTTTTTTTTTCCAAAAACAAACCTTCAGCGAAATCAACAGCTGAACCTGGTAACGCCAAGAAAGGAATGGCACAAAAAGCAGCAAATAATGGCGATAAATAAGGAGGATAAAAGACTGCACGCAGAGAAAAAATATGGTTGAAGTTTCGTTTAAAAAAAACATATTATGGTCCCCGCAATAGCAACAAACAAACTATTGTTATTTTGAACATTGCTTTTTTCACGATTAATAATATTTTTTTGCTATTTATCAATAAAGTGTTAACCGCACATGAAACTTCAAATTTTATTGAATTTAACAATATAATTTTTTATACACTTTTATTATTTTATTATATTATTGTCACCGACAAATATATTATGGCAAAATTCATACATCTATAACCATATTCATGTTGCCTCAAAGCATGTTATGGTTAATATGTTACAATAATAATATGTTTGAAATTATAATATTTTAAGTAGTGATAGTAATGTATGATAACTTTTAAATTTTTTAATAATATAATTAAAGCAACAACATTATGGTTAATTATAATCATATTATGGTTGATATCGGGAAAATTTTTGTTTATTTTAACAATTTGATGGTAATATTTAACTAAAATGTGGTAACCTACCAGCAAAAACATTATTAAAAATTCAACCATAGTATGTTGCTCTTAGAATATGGTTATCTCTAACCATATTTTTTCTGCGTGTGGGTATATTTACAAAATTTAACCAATTGGAAAACCCTTGTCTTGAGTTACAAAACATTTATTTTGATAGATATCCCACTCGCAAAAGCTCTTAAAGGAAAACCCCTAAGCATACTTTTAAGCAAAAAAGGACCATTTTGAAAAAATAAAGAGAGTAAAAATTTTTTTTTTTTAAATATTTAAGAAATAAAAACACCTATTTTTCAAAAATGTCAATTCTTGACAGATCTTGTTGAAAACTTGTGTCTAAACTACTATCCCATAGGATTAACCTTGGTTATATTACTTCGCGATCGGAAGACATCGGTTTCAGAAGTTGATTCTCTTGTTATGAAATCCCCCATCAACGTGATATTTAAATGAAAATGCATTTTTTTCCCCTATCGACTCCTAATCTTCTAAACGGATTTTCCTGAAATTTTTTTAATAATGTTAAATGCAACGCAACGCCAATATTTTACAATTTTGTTGTTGCTTTCTACAGAAATTCATATTGAACTATCTTAAAAAATGTTTATTTATCTTATTTCATTGCAATGGAGGTACCCAGAAAAAATTATCAGTTAAAAAAATTTTTAAAAAAATAATTTAATTTAATAAATGTGATAATTGAATCAATTACTTATTTTGTTGAAAGAAAATTAACAAAATAATTTTGATTAAATTAACACATTAGTTTTTTTGAATTAAACTTCCAATTAAAATATTAATTAAATAACAAAAAATATTAATTGATATTTAATTAAATCAATTAACACATTGTTTAAAACGGCAAATTTTTTTGATAATTATTTTAATTAAAATTATAAATATCATTTATTGGAAAAAAAAAATATTCAAATAATAAAATCTTTAAAATTTTTAGTAATCTATATAATAATTTTTCACAATTTAATATTGTATAATTTTTGCTCAAATCACATAAATTTGAATTGAAAATTTATGCACTACTTTCCCAAAAACAATGCTTTTTTATGCTCTATACAAAATTCTAATGTATTAGTATTTCAAAGCTTACATCCAGACTTTTACACAAATACTTTGTTTTTCTAAAAGTGAGTGTCTATAATAGTCTAAATAAAAAAGAAAAAAAAAACTATGTGGTCTTAATGTGTGTTCCTACAAATGTACATTATTTTATTTGAATTTTCCTTTAGAAATTTTTTTATTTCATTAAGTTTCTTCTAACTTTTTTTCTTTTGTGGCAAAAGGATGTCAGTTTTTATAAATGTTAAACGTAATGAAAGTTAAAAAGTGCGAAAATGTACATTAGGGTCAGCTTTTTATACTTTGCTGGTGTATGTATACACATACATACATATTCATATACGGGAAACAGATGTGTGAGAGTTGTTTGTATATACAAATGCACGTATTTGTACAAACCAGTTATCTTTTTATCCGTAAAATTTTTTATACAATATACAATAAAAACTTGGCATAACATTGTAAGAGTTCTAAAATTTGTAAAAAAAAAATTAAGACTCAGCAGACAGTTGAAGTTCTGCATAGAGGGAACCCATAAAATAGTCGAGTAACTATTTAAAAGTAGCGTCATTAATAAGGGTTTTAATTGATATGATAATTAAATTGATCTTGAAATATATCAGGATATTGTTTAAAATGAATTTTTTCAATAATGCAAACTGTCATCAACTTGACTTAAGTCAAAGTGAGAGTATATTATTATTAACCTATCCGTAACTTGTTTACAGAAGAACTCTTTATTTAAAGACACCAGCAGCATGCCCGATATTGTTGTCGTAATCGTTCCACATTTAAAATTTGATCTATTTAACTAGATATTTTATACAAATAGTATATGGGAATTTTTACTTTTTAAACTTGAAAATAAAGCAACTAGAACACAAAATGAAATATATAATTTATGTCACTGTAGTCATAGCACAGATGACGCATCAAATGTGACAAAACATAAACGTTCGTCATTGGATTGATGTCACTTTCTTGCCTTATTGAATCCATTTGTAATAACAACGACAACACTATAACTACCGAGAATAGTTCGTTGATATTCGTCTTTGAAATGACTTTCGTTGTTACACGTAAGTATGTATGTACGTGTAAATTTCTAAACTTTTGGCAGCATTAAAAAAGCAACTTATATTAAAGTATTATTTTGATCATAACCATTCACCATAATAACTTTTTAATTGAATTGCACCATTTATGCGCTTTTCCGCTGGGCTTCAAAAAAACAAGATTTTTTACTGTCGTTTGAAAAAAAACTATAAAATTAACTGTTCCAAACAAGAAATCTTATTAAGTTCGGGCAGACGTGAAATATGCGCCAAGTTTCTATGACTTTTGAAGATTGATATTAAATTATCCTTTAGCCTTTATTTTGGGTTTATTGTAGTAACTTTTCAATTATACCCAATGCATAAGTGTGTTACCAGACTCTGAGCCAAGCAGACTGACTACTAATGCTTTACCAAAAAAGCTAAAAAGTCGTCCATATAAAAGCCAAAGAAAGAGTTAAAATAAAAAAAAAAAAACAACCATTAGCAAACATGCACAAAAACGAACGTAAGAATGTATAAAGAAAACATAACGTCAAATCCAAACTATATTTTTTTTTATTAAATTAGAATGTAAATACAATTTAATTGTATTAATAAAAAAAAAATATAAACATATCGCATACTAAATCATAAACAAGCAGAGCTCAAAGTTTAGAAATGTTTATGAGATGCTGAAAACTGGAAAACTGGATACAACTGCTTTATCCAATTTAGTTTCATGTTACATAAAAAAGAAAAACTCAAAGTACACAGTGACGCAAACGAAATTTTCGTGGTCGCTTAAAATCTGATTTGCGAAAATAGAAAAAATTCTCCAAAATGTTTCACCAATTGAAACATTAATCGAATATAAAATCAGTTTTAATTAAAAATTGAATCATTTAATGAATTAAACGTTTTATCAAGTGCATTAAACGCTTAATTTATACTAATATATTGCTTACTACTGCCAATATAATTAATTAAACATCACAAATATTTTAATTTAAATCAATTTTAATTTTTTTTTCTTTGAACTGGGTTATGAAAAAAAACGATTTTGATAAATGTTTAGTTGCGCCAGTTTATGATTTAGTTTGCGATATATTAAATAATTTTTTCCCATTTTAAACTTGTCAATGTATATGCTGACTTATAAATTTGAAAAACGGTTTTAATAATTTTAATTTTATATAATGGCTAAGTAAAAATAAATTCTTACAGATTAAGCAGAGAAAAAATTCAACCATTCAATATTTGTTCACGCAATTGTCAGTAATTTGCTATAAAAAGATTTATAACAACAAAATTTACACAGGATAATGAGTTTAATTTTTTTTTCTAAGCATTCATAGATACAATTACTTTATATGTATGTATAACAGTGTAAGTACGCACACATACAAACTTGTGCACAAAAGTATGCAAATACGTGCTAAATTAAAGTACGCGTAAAGAAATAACTACAACAATTTTCTAGTTGTTGTATGACTTTAAACGAGAAAGGAAGAACATGAGAGAGTATTTGTTTAACAGTATTTACAATGTAGTCATCTAAGGGTCTTCCTCTGTATGTGTGCGAGTGTGTTTTAGTGTATGGGTAAGAAAAGAAAAAGTTAAATAATAAAGTTAAAATTTATAGACACGTTTACAAAACATTGCAAGCGAAATGAGTGCAAAAACCCCAAGATAACCTCATAAATTAACTAATTTTGCATAATACATTTAGTCAAACAAACAAGAAACACAATTCTTTTTATTACGAGTATTATTATTTCGTTTTTTTTTTCATTTCTCTAAAAACGCAGATATTATTTTGCTAATGCCACTAACTGTGTTAGAGATAAAAAAGGACTGGGATTAGCAAAACTAGGACAAGCAAATTATTTATTAAATTTTATATAAAAAATAAATATTTAAATGCCTAAAAATAATAACACGAATAATTTAGAACCCCTCATAATGAAGAAGTTACGACAAAATAATAAGCACAACATTAAAAGTCTTATTATCTTGGGAACATGATGCTAGAGCATGATGCTTGAATCTCCCCATAGTTGTTTAAACAACGCCCAAAAATTCCCCGTTTTAAATTTTTTATTATAATTTGTTAGTTTTGGTTCGAAATTCTAGATCTATAAAATTTACTCAAAACTACTGTCAAGCTTTGTGCTGAATATATTCTTATTTTTAGAGTGATCATTTTGAATTTGTATTTGCTACTCTATTTGTGATCAAAATTACTAAAAGATTGAAGTTAAATTTTTTTAAATTTAACTAACTTTGTATTAAAAAAAATAGATCTTATTTTGTTTTTTTTTTCTTTCTCATGATCTAATACAAGCAAAGGCTTCCAGCAAAATAACCCTAAGCTAAATCATCTAAAACAATAAGGGTCCTCATGATGTCGCTTAAAATTGCCATTTGTGCAAATGCGCAAACTTACGAGTCTTGTTTCATGAAGCCCCTTTTTTTACTTTTGTGTAATTTTAAACAATTAATGTAAGTTTGTAAGAAACGTCAATACAAAAATAAATTAAAAATTTAAATTAAAAAATATAAAAATTTGTGTTTAAATTTGTGATTAATATGTATGAGAAATTTGCTTTTAAAAATGCTCAAAGAAAGCCAAAAGACCAATTTACTGAAATTATTGCTAAAATTTATTGTTTGTGATTTATAGACACTTGGATTTTTCATTGAAAACGACGTTAAAATCATTAAAAGATCTGTTTGTATAAATGCACAATTGAACAGCGCAAGTTTACGAGACAAAATTGTTGGGCAAATTTACCAAGTTTGTGTAAATGAATTCTCATACAATTTTTGACAGTTCATTTACGAGGGCGTAAAAATGCACAGTTTGCACAGATTACGAGACTTATAAACGATATCATGAGGACCCTTAATGTGTGAATGAAGGTCCAAGAATATTTAGCAATTCTTACAAAGTGGCTTTAAACATACTTCCTTATTTGGGTTTTGCGTCATTTGCCCGAAGCATAAAATACCGAATTCGAAAAGCTGTAATTTCTCGATTTAAGGAAACCCGAATCGCTAGCTAAAGCTTTCTGTATAGCCGTCCCTCGGCTCCTTACTTAGCTTTCCTTTGGTAAGCAAAACCGGTGTTTTTAATACCATAGAGGAGAAAACCTTTTTGCTCGACCGAAGGCCGGTTATACCGAGGAGCTTTTGTTACCGATTCGAGATTTTGAAAGACGGGATTATCGAATTCGGGATAAGTCGAGTTAATATTTGTTTACGATACGAATGTGAACGAAAATCTTGAGTCAAAGCAAACGAGAAAATGTTTCTCTCGCAAAATACTCCTATGTGAAGTAAAAGCTTCAATCAGTGACCTGTTAGCTTTCTGTTAATACTAGAAACACAATAACGAATTATCGCCCGCGAATATTCGTTGCAAATAGTAAAACATATTTGTGTATTTGAAAATATACACAATCAGAGCGTCGGCTGAAAATCGCCATACCAGGCGTACTCTGCAGTATATTTCTTTTTTATATTTTGAGCCGGGATCAGCCTACGATCTTGCAGGCGGAGATTAACACTGTCCTCACAAGCGCTAAAGAATGTCTAAGGAAGACGGTCGAATGGCCGGCAATTTGTAATACGCATTATACGGAATACTCATTTTTTGCCCGACTGTTCGTATGTGGAATAACCTTCCTGCTAAGGTCTTCCCTCTCACTTTCAACTTGAACAAGTTCGAGTGGAATGTTCACAAACGCTAATTCCTCTATCCTGCTTCCCATAACCTATTTTTCTTTTTTTCCAACACAATGCAATCTATTAGTAGGGGGCATCTCCTGAGTGTTGGTCCTAACAAAACAAATAACACAAGTCTTAAATATTTTGACGAAAATACTTCCCTGATCTAATTAGTGTTTGAAAATTTCAATATAACAACTTATCATGAAAGGATTTTATTTTCTTAAAATACTTAAGACTTGTTTGATAGTGTAATGTGCCTTTAAATGATGTATTTACATAAAAGTCTGTGGTAAGGCGAAAGTTAATAGTAAACTAATTGCTTAACTATAACAGCTGTTATCTTTTTCGTCGTTGTTGTGTTTTATACGGCGTATTTACATAGTGAATTTTTAGCGACAAATTCGTAGTGTTGGGCAAAATTCGTTGTTCGCTCTAGTTATATCCTTCGCATAAAACGGAAGAAAGGAATATAAAAAGTCAATATTTTGGTTAAAAAAAACTAAAACTTTATTCATTACATTTTTAATTAAAATTTGTTTTAAGCGAAAGATCAATTCATGCACAAACTTAAGCACGTTTTGCTTTTTGCCGAAAAATTTATATTAATTTTTTATCATTCGTCTGCACTTCTCTTGTAAAAATATTTGATACTCTTGTGAAGCAGCATTAAAGTTCTAACTTCTCTCGTTCCTTAATATTTATATTGTAGCTGCCATGTTTAAACTTTTTTTCTCGACATTTATTATTTTACGTGAGTTATTATAAAACAAGATTTGTACATGTGCCCCATTTTCAGTATCAAAATAGAATTTAAATTTATTAAATCAAAGACAATGGGGCGTACAATTTCCAACAGTAATTCTGTTACAAAATTAAGAAGAAAGAAAACGTTTTTTTCATTCTTTGAAAAATGTAATTTTATTTCAAATTTAAAGCTTGAAAAAACCCACAACATGAATATTTTATAGCGTTTAATCTTATAATGTGACTTTTGGGAATACCAATAGCATAACTAATATATTAGCATGCATATATTTAGCATAATTTTCAATCATCATCTAAAGGCATTTAAAGATATTGAAATTTGTGAAAGCAAATATATGTATGATAAAAATAATGTCTGAAATACAGGGTGGGCCATAATTCACTGACTATTGTATTTGTGATAAAATTTGTTTATTAAGAATAGTTGTGATTTTTAGTTGAACTGTTAATTTTAATTTTGATATTTTTTTAATTAGGTACCCTTGAGTTCATCAAATTTAATTTTCATTAAATAATTTTTACTGAAGGAAGGAATTTAACAACTTTGAATTTTGTTAGAATTAATTGATAATTTTCTTTGCTGAGCTGGGGCTCGAACCTGGGTTGAGTTTCTTTTTTTATTTTGTATTTTATTTCCTCTTATTTTTTAATCAAGTTGATGGTTATGCAAAATATATTTATTAATAATTTAATATTTCGCTGTCACAATGGACAGCTTCTTCATGGATCTTTTTAAATTATAAATTAATATATTTTGCATAACCTGACCTTGAACTTGATTAAAAAAATAGAGAAAATATAATTAAAAGGTCGAAGAAAATATTTCTGTGGCCCTATGGAAAAACTTATTTACTCCACTTTTTGCAAAAATTGAGATAACACCAAAAATAGAAAACGTGTGTCATTTAGTATCACTTTTTCAGATCGAAATTTTGATATAGTTTCTCATTTAAAAGTTATTTGAAAAACAAAAATCAGAAAAATGCCAATTTTTTTTGAATAAACAAGGTAAATCCATAGTGTTTGAAAAACAGAGATATTAGAAGTTTAAAACTTCGTTTCCGAGATAAAGCGAAATAGAACGAATTTGGGTCACAAGCCCTTTGGGTCACAAGCTCTTGAATCTAAAAATTGCAACTCCCGATAATTCAAAGAATACTCTTTATATGAATATTATATCATTTCTAAAGTTCTTGATTTATAGAATACGACTGCCAAGCATCCCAAATCCTATCTGGTAATAGATTTTAACCCACATATATATACCGTACCCTATGTGGTACAGTTACTTCGAAAAACCTTTCGACCAATAATAATTTATTTTTTATTACTTTTTTGTTACTTTCTAGAAACATGTGTCCCCGAAAGAAAGGGAGACGCTCACGCAATTTATGCTAGTTTTAGATATATAAGCATAACAGGGAAAAATAGTTTTTGGAAAAACTAGGTTACTCCATTTTCGAAAAAACAACAACAAGTAACATAAATTCATATTAAATAATTAGCGAAATATGTTTTAAACTATAAGTGTGTTTTCTCATTTTTTTTAAAAAAATGGAGTTATCTAGTTTTTCCATACGGCCACAGATTTTATATTTTAATATTTATTTATTTTTTTTTTATTCGTATAGTATTCTAAACAACGTTTGGGAGATTCAGTAGCCGTTTATACGAATGGGAAACGAGCTAACATTATTGAGTTTTATTATTAATACGATTTCCGTATGACGTGCTAAATTCCCAGTTTTTTATATTTGATAAATACACTGAAATTTATTGTTGAGGGAAAGCTAGCTTCTATGCGCATTTCACTGGTTGCTTAGGCCAGCTCTTCAGGAAACCTTTTCCAAAGATTTTAGAAAGGCCAAAAATATTATAAAAATAAAACCCTAAAGCGAATAAGAATTATAAACACTTAAAGTCTTACTTGTAACAATATCAAAGCTAAAACAAAACACCAAAAATAAACAGTGAGTTTATCTTTTCTTACATTCCCCTACAATTGGTTGGGTTCTTTCCGACTCGAATTGTAGTTGTAAGTGGGTAAAAAGAAAAAACAAAATTAAAAAACAAACTGCTTTATTCTACTGCCTTCGTAAGAAAACAACAAAAAAAAAACCAATTTGAGTTTTATTTTGCTAGTTTAGAATCTGGGAAACTGAAAACCCAAGAGTGATTTAACAGCGCTCTTTGGGTCCATTATGGTGTTTTCTTTTCTGACAAAAATGTTCCATGTGTATTACCATTCGCGCTGGTTTTTGTTCTTTTCAAAAAATTTACGCAAAAATGTGAAAAGTTGTCGTTTTCTTTTCTAAATATGTTGCAACAATAAGAGGCAAATTTGTTCCGTTTCTTCCCCCCTTTGGCATCTGTCTGCGTAAAGTACTTTTTTATGCAAGCAAGTATTTTTTTTATTAACTTTTTTCTTGAGTTTGCGTATAATTTGTATTGTATTGTGCGATATTGGGATTGATATAAAAATTTTTTGTTTTTCGTTTGTTTAACTTTTATTTAATAATTTTTTCTATTTTTGCGCAAAATTTGTAACAACAGCTGACATTAATTATTGAAAAATTTAATGTTGGAAATTGCTACAACCGTGGTGAATATCGCTTTTAGTACAAACTTTACATTCACTATTTAAGACGCTAACTATACATAAGTGATGTGTGTAAAACTTAGCTATTATTTTGTTCCATTGTAATTTTGAAAAATGTATCACTTTGTAAGGGTACGTGTAACCTGATAAATCTATTACACAATTATAATGCATTATTTTTTTTAGAAAAGAAAACACCATCAAAGTCACAGTTTGGTTCGGAGTGACAGCAGAAAAGATATGCGAACGGTTTTTGGTAACCGTATCGTTTTACGATTTGGAGATATCAATTGGTCACCCGACTTAACAACACCAGTGCTACATGTTCTATAACTCTCGCGTCGAGAAACTATTCGGATAAAATATGTGAAATTGAATTGAAATGAAACAAAAATGCCATATATGATGCTCCTAGATGGATTAAATGTATGACCAATCCCACTTTAGTATTAATTGCGGAATTTCGGTTTTTTTTTTTTTAGTAATTTCAATAAGCTAAACCGTTTTTGAGTTACGCGAATATATGCTGCGCAACTTCCTACAAGAGCTTACCTTAAAAAAAACGGTTAGCACCACTGGATTCAGCGTGCCCGAATCAGGATAAAACCTAAGTGTATATCTTGTCTTTTTTTTGTAACTAGCACAGTCTACTTATTGCTTAAAATTACAATATTAAAAGTTTTTTTTTAATTTTTTTTTAAAGGTTGTGAAAGAAAAAAAATCATATCTTAAGAAAAAAAAACACCTCCTTCAAAGTTTCAGGGTTCTTAAAGAATAGTTTGAGGTATTATATAAAAAAAACTAAGTCCGTTTTAAAGCTAAAATTATTCTCTTTAAAATGACATTTTAATCATCTTCGTATGTAAAGTAGTTTTCGAGATACATATTGAAGAAATAAGCTCAACACATTTTGCTAATTCGGCAAAATAATGATATTTTAAATATGACGTAACATTTGAAAAAGAATTATTAAATTGTTTTTTTTTTGTTCATATATGTTCCTAATAGGACAAAAGGAACCTTCTCACCAAATTTCATTAAAATCGAAAGGGGTCATGTCCCACTCTTGGTCGATGTGCCATGGAATTACCCAGGTGTTTTCTTGCCACGCACATAAGTGTTAAGCGATTACCAATATTCAATCATAAGTAGTTCCCTCAAAAGTAGTTTTGATGCAAATAGAAATTCCTTTTTCTAGGATTACGCTATAGAAAATTTATTTAAGCAATTTCAAACTTTCTGGTCTTTTATCATATAAAAAGATTTTAATTTTAATTTTTTAAATGTACATTTTTAAAATTTGTTTGCTTTATCACATTCTTCTAATTCTGTGCTTTAACAAATAGTTTTATTTATTTTCTATTAAATATAACAAAACAAGACTTCTTGTTGTCAAACAGAAATTGTATAATAAAAACAAATCTGTTTTTATTTTTATATAACAATTATAAACAACAATTTCATTATTGCATTTACAAATAAAGAAAAATAAAAAAATTGCTTAAATACCTTGGTTGACAACTGGTTTTAAACAAAAAGTTTTTTTAAAACATTTCAATGTAAAAAAATGGATTGAAAGTTTTTTTACACAAAGCAAAAATTACACAAAAAAATTAAACTAACCTCGACCGATAATCTAACTGATGATGTTAACAATTATTAAAACAAAAATATAACAACAACAAATAAACATAAAAAATAACACAACCACAATTAAAGATAAATTTAGTATAAAATCCTCTGCAAAAAAGTGGGTGTTGAAAAACAAAAAAAAAAAAAAAATCATAAAATATTGTGAATTAAAATGTTTTTACAAGCAATCCCATGTATAAATAATAAATATAAATATTAAAATAAATTGTAAAAAATGAACTTCCGCATCCGTTCATTTATATAAATGTCAAACTGAAAAGAGAGCAACAATAACAACGGCAACATAAAACTGTAACCTAACACATACATACAAACATACATACATACATCACAATTCATGCATTCGGTTTCATAATCTTTCATTCGTACACTAATACACTCTCACACAACAACAGGCCATAATGTCCGTTAAAATTCAAAATATTTTTTTTTTCTCACTGCATTTAGTTTTTATGCTTGCATGCATGTTGTTGTCACTGTTATTGTTTATAATAAAAATTGTTGCTGGTGATGCAGGCTCCAAATTTGTATATGCATGTGTGTGTATGTGTGTATTTGTAAATTATTTGAATATATTGTCCTTTGTATATTGAAAAAAGTATCAAATGATGATGAGCAACGCATGTTGCCAGTTTTATTTACCAGTTTGTCGTTGCTGTTTTTGCTCTTGTTGAAATTGTTTTGTTGTCTTTTATTTCTGCTCATTCAGGCATTTCATATTCATGCACACACAATTATTCTTTGTGCCTGTGTTTTGGTATCAACGATGGTTTTATGAGATACTTTTTTTTTGACTAATTTCAGGGTACGTAAAAGATTTTAAAAAATATGCAATATTTAAAATGATTTTGTTATTCGTGCTTAATTCCCAATTTGAATTTTTTGATAAAAACACAGAAATTAATTGCTGATGGGATAAGCTATTCTATTGATATTGTTACAAGTAGAACTTTTGCTGTAATTCTTGTATGCTTAACAGTTTAATTTGGTTTAATATCTTTAGTTTTTCTAAAATATTTATGGATGATGTTTCCTGATGTTCTGGTCTAAGCAACAATGAATTTCAGTGTTTTTATCAAATAATAAAAATTGGGAATTAAGCACGAATAACAAAATAATTTAAATTAAATTTTGTTTTCCGACGAAAATTAATTTGATAATATGCAATATTCCCATTTTTGATCTGGGCCCAAATTACGGCATCCGATGGCGATGGAAAATTTCGTTTAAATTGTTTATTTTCCCCAACAAAAAGGGATCTCAGGATTCCCATTACTCAAATATTAAAAACATTTTGGGATACAAACAGTGCTATAAATTTGTGCGATTGCAGAAAATGTTTAAAAAAAAATGTTTTTGTTTTTGCCTGGAGGTACTCGTCATTGAAATTTTCAAACATCTTTTGAATAGCAACATTATTAATGGATTAACTTTTTAAAATGGTATGAGCAATACAGGCCAACACACCAAAAGTGGCCAAACTTCTGTCCATTTTTGGTTTTTGTTAAAATTGAGTGTGCTGATTTTATTTTAAAGACCTAAAGTCTCCTTTTTTTGTATTATTCGCTTAACATTTAACGAATGACGCTGTATTCCCCTTATTTTTCAATGTATGCATTTTCAATACGGTCACCTCAAACAAAGCAATTTTTACCGAAAAATTTTAAATAGATTATGATTAATTTTACGATAAATTTTCACCGGCAATCATATTGTGGTTAAATTATTTCTCCATCACGAAGCAACAACCATAATTACGAAACGGTTCATCTGAATAAAAGAAGTTTTACTCTGTTCAATGGATATCTCTGTATTCTTTTAGCCAATACAACGTGTTGCTCAAAAAAAAAAGGAATCAAGTAATATTTATAAAAAAAAATTGACTGACTGAATATATTTCGGGCTGCATTTCAAAGATAATTTTGTGACGGTCACATGTTGAATGAGTTATAAGCCATTTTGTGGAAAAGGCAGAATTTAATTTTTATACAAAATTAATTTAGTTCAGTTTTAATTATACAACAATTTGTTTCTGATTAGTTTAGCTGTCTGGATTTTTTAAAACTTCCCACGCAGTAAATTGAATTCAAACGCAACCGAGCTATTTTTGTTTTGTCTTCTACCAGAGTTGTTCTCTGCATTTAATAAAAAGAAGCGACTGCTTTTAGAACATTTGCAACGAAGACAGTACTCTTTTATGCAAAAAGAGCTGCTAAAAGCTCATTCATATATTAGAGGATAATAATTTTTGACGAAATTTTTATTCCTTATCACGAAATTACCACCGATCGAATCACCCTCTAGGAGTAAATTTGTATAAATGCTTAAAGTTTTTTAAATTTATTTCTATAAAAAAATATGTATTACGATGTTGGTGATAATAAATTTTAACAAATTTCTCATATTTGCACAATTTGAAACAAAAAAAAAATAACAAAATCAGAGGATCTCTATAGAAAACATCCGTTAAACAGGAAAAGTACACTCACAGAATTTGGGTAAAAGAGTGGGTTAAAACCTAAAATTTAACAAAAGTACATACAAGTGTCTCTTAAGTTGTACAAATAATAATATTAAGACTAAAAGTTATTTTTAAACCTTCTCGAATAAAAAAATTTTTTTTTTACTTTTTGACAAAAACAAAGTACATTTACGGCAAATGTTCATAAGTGTACTTTTGACTATATTCTTTAATGACTTCAGAAACAGAAGAAAAGTACTTTTACTACTTTTTAGACAAAAATGATTTAAGTATTTAAGTTGCAGATATTTAAAAGTTTTTGGTAATCTTAAAAATAAGAAGTGCTCTTACATCAGTAGAAAAATTTAGGACAAACAGTAGTTTAAGTACTACTTTTAAAACATTTGCATTTATGACTTAAGAAGCATGTATTGCACTTGATTAAAAAAAGAACTTTCTACCTGTTTTACAGACTAAAACAAAAATTTTCGTTAAGAAATTGGTATTGAAAACAAAAACAAATTTGAGTTTTTATTTTGAAAAACAGGCAGTTAATCTTGTTTGCCCTTATTTATTAACCAATTTAAAAGTTCTATTTTAACCCTTGCCGCTGTGGCTGATAAATAAATTTATCACATTTATTGGAAATAACAAGAACTTACGTCGATGAAAAATTTTACGCAATTTACCGCATTGACTCCAAGTGAATTGGCAAAGTGACACTTCAATGATAGAACCGCAATAAATTTGTTTCATCTCCTTCTTTATTGGCACAACAGTCCTAGTGGACCTTGGCCTCTCGCAGTACAAGTTTTCAGTTGTCTCGGTTCCCAGTTAGTTATATTAAGCAGTTTTGTATCGTCCTTTAATGTTTTTTTCTAAGTTCTTTTTGAACGGCTGTATCGAGCTACATATATAGCTTCCCGGAAAATAATTTTGTAGCAATTTCATCTTCTTCGGTTCGAACAACATAAACTGCCTACTGTAGTCTTTGTTTTCGGAGAAGGGTGCTTACTTGTCAGAGGGTTGCTATGCTTTCTTGCATGCCGGTCTGTCGGACTGTTTCGGCGGATACTCTTCAGGTCTTGCTGGGTGCAGCTCCCCTTGACTTAGAAGTGATACGCCGTGCTATCGCTTATAAGATCAAGAGGGGGTTGCCACTTCTTGCGCATGATTGGCTTTCTGCTGTTGACGTGGTGAATAGGGAGAGTAGGGAAATCAGGGTGATGTTAGCCGATCACCTTGATTCTAGGTGGCGGACGCGCTGGACGGACTCTGACAAGGGTCGTGTCACGTATACTTTTATACGCGATGCACCCTTTGTACGTGAGCGCCCAGATTTTGGCTTCGGCCTGAGTCTGGGGTTCTTACTGACGGGATATGGCTCCCTCAATGCATTTTTGCATAAGAGAGCCTTGTCGGACACTTCGGACTGTGGATGTGGGATGGGGACCGAGGACGTGTGGCACGTTATTGCCGAGTGCCATTACTATGATGACATTAGGGACCTAGATAGTATGGGCATCACTCATACTGGGGCGGGTTTGGACTTAGAGGACGATCGCACGATGGGGAGGTTGGGGCAATTTGCACAGGGGGTTTTTGCTAGGAGAAGACGGAGATAGTGGAGGTCAGCCCGTTTTCGCGGGCATTCGCGAACCGACGCTCGCGTATATCGTCGAACTGTCCGCTCTGCGCATTGCTTCGTACTCGGAGGTCGTTTGCTGTTTTTGGAGGAGCCTCGTCATGTTGGTGGCTGGTGATTTGCCCATGCTGCTGTTGCTTGTGCTGGGATACTCGTGCCTCTGGTCCCTTGGGGCTGGAGATGGGAGTGTCTTGGTGGAGTAGCAGCATGCTGTCGGCTGATTTCCGGAACGGCCCCCTGCTGGGTTCGTGTGTCTCCTTGTGCGTCGTTGATTGCGGTCGGTCAATTGTGACCGTGAGTCTGTCCGTGAGGGCAGCTGTGTTTATTGTTGTTTTTTGTTGTCATTGTTTGTGCGTGATGTCCATTGCTGGTGTCATGCGAGGTGGCCAAAGTGTCGCTCGTGAGAGCGGCTGTTTATTGATTTTGTTGTATCGTTTATTGGTGATGTATAGTCCCTTTATGTAGATGTGTGTAGTGTTCCGCAATTGCGGAATTCGCAGTTCCAGTTGCTGTTTGCAGTGTTGCTGTGTTTGCTGTTTGCTGGCGTCGTGTGCTGCTGTCTGATGTGGGCCACCAGTCCCGGTACCGTTTGGGGTCCAACTGGTAGTAGTTTAGGCTACGAAGCTGACCGGAGTCTTTATCTGGTACCACGGGAACCAGGGTGCCCTTGGAATTTCGATTCCAACCTGGTTATGGTGAGGCCCCTTCGGGGGAGTAACGTGATGGTTGTGGCTTAATACCAATATCGCGGGTAGAGCAAGTTGTTGCTCGGTGTGGAGTTGCATTGCAACCGGTTGCCATTTGAGCAGAAAATTGTAGGAGTGTTAGATAGGCTCAGCCCTATATCGAGGGGGATGAAGTGCCCAAATGCATGGATTCGAAGTCGAAACTCTCTTTGTGGCGAAGGAGGAAGGGGGCGCTGGTCAATGCATTATTTTGACCCAGTGTTAAGAGCACCGTGAGGAAGGATCTTAGGATGATGATCACGTAAAACCGGACAAATCTGTAGTCTTTGTAGTCTTATAATGTCTGCTGCTTATAAGACGTTAAGCCCTTATGACACTACATTTTTTATTCATTGAATTAATATAGAATTCATAGAAGGAAACAGTAAATGTTGCAAAGAGCCAACTATAAAAAATTTAAACCAAAATTTTTTTCAGTTTTTCTTTTGTTATGATTTTGTTTGTTTAATTAAATGTTGCCAACTTTTTGTTTATAAGAAACATAAAAACAAAAAGCGGTTCATCGCTGAATTTGCCCATAAACCGCTGATTAAGCAACACTTTCAATGTGTCATGCTTGAAATGTCAATTTTAGGTTGAACAATTTTACATTATTTTTGACATTACAAAATTGTTTATCGATAATTTTTTTAAAATTTTTGATAAGTAGCAAGTTTTCTCAATACAGCTGAACTCTTTGCACTTGGTAAATTGTTCTATTACATTATATTTGTACTGTTTCACCAAAACTTGAAGAATGCTTAAAAAATGTAGTGACATAAGGCCTTTAAGCTCCCTAATACTCTCGTTTATTTTATTTAATTAACTTGTTTACTTATTTAAAGGATACGAGAGCGAGTGCACGCGAAACACTTTAACAAATACACTTTTCAATTTTAAAATCTTCTGATCTCATGCGCTTATTATTTTAATTTAATTTTTTCAAAAGTACTTTTAGTGCCTTTATAGTAAAGTACTAAAAACAAAAGTTTAGGGGGCTAATTCTGGCAGTAGTGATCGCATACTTTTTCAAATCGAAAGCAATTTTATTTCTAATTCTTGCAGTCGATACTGAACGAATCAAAATTATGTTGTCAGTGTTGTAAAGCATTTATTTGGGTTTTAACAACACTGAAAAAATAATTTCGATTCGATTAGTGTCGACAGAAGAAATTACAAAAAAAATTGAATTTGAATCGAGAAAGTATTCGATTTCGACTGCCAGAATTATCCTGCAGTACTGTTATATTTTTTGTAGTTTAAGAAATCCTTAAGAATATAGGATCTGTTAATATATTTTTTACAAAAAATATTTTTAGTACTTTTTTATGGCATTTAATATGGATCGAAATTTTAATTTAAATTATATCGTATTTTCGATCGATATCAAATGATGGTGTTTTCCTCGAACTTTTTAAAGCTGTACGTCTTTTTAATATTTTTTCAAAACAATTAGTATTGTGGTTTTAAAATATTTATATAAATTTTTCTTAAGATTAATTAAAATGTCAGAGAATATATAAAATTATTTGCAAATGCTTGTTAAGTATTGGCGACATTTTTAATAAATTGGCAATTAACCGCTATTTTCAAATATTCAATTAGTTATAAATTCATCTTGGCTTTAAAATTACACAATTTCCAAATACTCATCGTTTAACATTTCGATCCCAATTCTAATAAATACGAATTTGTCATTTAAATTGCAACAAATGCAAATTAATCTTTTAGCGCCACAGCAATTAATAATTTTTTCCTCTGAGTGTATTCAACGCCGCAACACAATAAATAGTTGCCAATAATACCAATACCAAATACCAACAATAACAACAACTATAATAAAAACCGACAAAATTTTGTAAAATAAATCTAAAGACGAATAAAAAATTGAGAGAAATAATAAATAAAAAACAAGAGCAATGACTAACAATTAAATAACAAACGACTTTTCTGTCGGCACAATATATGAGAATTAAAATAAATATGAAAATTTTAAATAAAATAAATAAATAAAGTAAAAATTAAAAAAATAAACAGAATTTAAACAAATACACAAATACATATGCAGGAATATAAAAATCCATACATTTATGAGACAATATGTGTACATGTATGTGTGTTTATGTATAAATTTTCACACATTTTTGTTATATGTATAAGTGATTACATAAAAACGAAAACTAAAGAAAATTGCGGCCATTTTTGTCTTTAAATGCATTACAGTATATGCCAAAATAATTTGTACAGAAAATGCAAATTTGTATTAAAATTGAATATATTGAAAAGTGTTACTATATTCAACAAATAGAATCTGGGAATTTATATTAAAAACTACATTATAATAAATTCATAAACTTTTAACAGATAATCGATTCTTTTAGCTTTGAGAAATTGAAAAAGTACTTTTCCTTTTTCAACCAAAAAAGGATTAACCAAAACTTTCTTTTTGAATTTTTAGTACCTTTTTAAGACAAAAGTGTATGTTTAACCAAAAAATACTTTAAATTTAAAAACTTTCAAGAGCGCTATATTCGGCTATGACGAATCTTATGAACCCTTCACCATGGTGCGACAAGAACAGAAAGTTATATAGATACCGTTCTTAACACGCACAGAAATAAACATGATTAACAAGTGTCCACTACGACAATTTGTGTTCATATTTTCCTAATATGTAGGTTTAACCCAATGAATTTATAACTTGTAAAATATTTGTTGTCCTTAACATTTTTTAATTTGCTACAATAATGTTATAGACTTCCCGCCGCATGAATAGGACACCCCTTTGTACTTTGTACAATTACCATTATCTCCGATATTTGCTAACAATTATTGGTGGTTTGTTTTGTGTTTTAAATGTGTCTTTGTCCGAGTTTAGACGAGCGAACATTTGGAAGGAAAACATCTGGAAATCTCTTTTGATTTTTAATTCGCAGTCACACAGACGAACATGTTGCCGGAAATTTTTCTGTTAATATTGATGTTTTTTTTTCTCCAAAAACAAAGTAAATGTCAACAAAGAAAATGAGAATAAAGCGTGTTGCCGAATACCGAACACAAAAACCATTCTCTCTTCCCTACCCGTAATTTGCTACCAAACAAAATGTTTCCCTACCTAATGTTTCTCTGTCTAAATGGGCACTAAGTTTACTTGCTCTGAGATACAATTTGTGTTAAGGAAAAGTCCCGTTATAATTTTCTTTATATTTTGTTTTGTGGTTGACCAAAATTATCTATATTTTTTGTGTCACTTTAAGCAAGTGAACAAGTGCAATAGAGAACAAATTGTTTTTATGAAAATTGAGTTAATTTAATGAATATTTTTTTTATATGGGTCGAGGGAAAACTTTAACTGAAGCTGAAAAAATAAAAATAAATTAATTTATAAGGAATTTGGATAATCGATCCATAAAATTGAACGAATCAAAAGGTATTTAAGTTTTAACGGATTGAGTCAAACTACGGAAAAAATATGACCGGCCGTACTTACAGTGTTCTTTCGGCTACTGATAAACGTGCTATTCTCAAATTCTCACGAATCGTCTGCACAAATTAAAGTGTAATTTCGAAGGCTAAACATCTAAAGCAATTAAAACTTAAGAAAAAACAACCACTTAACGATGCTTGAAGAAATATGTGCTGGGTTTTTGTCGAACTCACATGACGTAGAACTACAAGTGGCACCGTTTCGTTGTTTTCAGATGAAAGAACTTTAACTTAGAAGGCCCGTATGGCTTCAATTACTATTTTAACGATCTCCGAAAAGAGGAGCATCAATTGTATCGTTTGCATAAGAAAGAATTATGGTAATCGCGAGCTGAAATTTTTGTCCAGCACGATGAACGCTAAATGCTTTATTGGAGTGTTACAAGAAACGTTTCCTCACTTTCAGAATATTCTTGGAAGCTTACAGTGGGCGTTGCAGCATGGCAATGCAACAATTCATAATGAAAATACACTTTTGTTTTAATTGTTAGTACTTCTTTTACCGAAGCTGTTATTTTTAGTAATTTTTAACTAGAAGTTTAGCAAATTTTAAAATGAATAATAAATATTGAAGAAAAGTACGAAAATTATGTTTGCTTAAACTAAGTACGTAGCTATTTAGCCTAAGTGAGGAAAAAATCTATCTTGTAGCAATTTTTCTCTACTTCTAGCAACACTACTGTGAATGAAAGACAAAAACACAGGCTCCATGTAAATGTTAAACATACAAAAAAAAACATTTTGGAATTACATACTTTAAATATGGGTCAGTCTATGGGCACAAAAAAGTTTATTTCTACAACAAGTTGCATTCATACATAAAATATATTTTTATACTTACATATCTACTTATGTATAAATAGCGATTATACTATTGTTGTATTTGCCCATACACATACATACTTACTAAAAAAGTGTATGTGGAAAGTTCTCTAGGGTTTCCATTTAGTAACAGTTTTTTTCTCATTATTGTGTCGAGTAAGAGCTTTATTCTAATCGCCTTTATCAATTAGTCGCAATTTTTATGAAATTATGTTTTATTATATTTTTTTTAAATGTTGTTAAAAATACAATTAAAATTTATATATATTGTAATGTCATTAACTCAGCAATAGCAAAGTAGACCTTTAGCGATTGGTACTCTTTAATGGGTTTGGGCATTTGTCTTTCGCTTCTTTTTATTATTTTTCTTATCGCAAATCATACCTTTATTTTATTTAAATTTTCCAATTCCAAATATTTTTACACATTTTGATATTTTATTACTGTATATCCGCGCTATCTTTAATTTTTAATGCCACTATTGCTTCATTTTCAAAAAATTTTGCCAAAGTGATAGAGAGTATCAAGTTGGCATTTAGCTTTGCACCGAAATTGTTTTCGCATCGCTATAGAGAGTAGCCCCCCAGAACGAACTGTATATAGTCTGATAAAAAGTTAGTAAAAGTTTTCCGACTCAAGTACAAACATTTAGTCGATAGTAATATCGATACTATCGATAGTGAAATCTGAACTATCGATAAATATCGATAGTGGAAAATATCGATAGTATCCCAGCACTACTTGACCAACCAATGAAATTTATCATCATCTATAATGGATTATTGCAAATTTATTTACTAGATTGCTTAAGCTAGTTAAGGTTTTTATATATTTCGAGAGCAAGGCCACATTTCTAACATGTTTTGACTTAAGATTTTACTTGAATCGCAATCGCAGAGAGGTTTGTGCTACTATGAATATGGTGCGAATAATCGCAAATACGATTGTAACAGCCTTGCAAGCCCTAGTTTTATACATATTTTTTTCTTTTTAATTGTAAATTTTTGCAGTAGACCTGATTCATAAACAATTGGTCGTTTACATTAAAACCAGCTTACAGTAGTTATTTTAATTTAAAAAAGAAAAGAAAACAAACCAAAAAGTATAAATGAATACAAAAAGGACGTGTATTTGTATAAATATTATTCATTTATTAAAAGGGAAGAATAACTGAAATACTGATCATTTGTGGGATTGGGTGAAAATTAAAAAGTTTTCAGAAAAAAAGTATACAAATGTTTGCAACGCGTAAAAGCGGAAGTTGTGTGCTTGTAAGTGTTTTGCTGTGTGATTTTACGTTTTTTTTGCAGGTGAATTCAATGTATGTATACATGTGTGTTGGTGGGTTTGAATGTCGTTTTGCTTGTATTTTTATATAATCGCCATTGTCATTGGTCATTTATTCATATTTTTCATAATAATTCACACAAAAATATTTTAAAACATTTAATTTTTTTGTTGTTTATTTTTTTGTAATTCTGTTTAACTGCCAACAGTTAAACATGGATTGTATACAATCCACCCGGACTTGGTCGAAAGTTTATCATCATCATTAACAATAAAAAACGGTATTATTTACCGGTGTTATTATAATCAAGCAATGTAATATTCTCTAAAAACATGTTTTACTTTTTTTGAATGAAATATATTTCATTATGTTGACGTTATATTTTAATGAAATTAATTAATATTTTTGTTTTTGTTCTTGTAGTTGACAGAACAGGAATAACAGTGATTCCAAGAAAAGAAAACAAGGTTGAGTCAAAAGAACGTTTTCAGCTATGGCTACAATAATACTGTCCAGTAAAAACTTGGCCAATTTTTTTAAAATAAATAGCTTCTTTCACTTATTATTTAGTAGCTTTCTTCTATATAACTACTACGAGTTAAAAAAAATATGGTTGGAGGTAACCATATTCTAAGAGCAACATACTATGGTTGGATTTTAGCAATGTTAATGTTTGCAGTTTGCATATTATGTTTAAATATGACCATAATATTGTCGAAAACAACAACAATTTTCCTGAAATTGACCAAAATATGGTCCAAACTAACTATATTTTGGACAAAATTAGCCATAATAATGTTCAAAACTAACCATATTATGTTCAAAATTAACCATAATATGGTCAAAATTTTGAAGAATTTTTTGGTTAGAATTAACAATAATATGGTCAATATTGGCCATATTATGGTGATGGACTGGTCCGATGTAATGCAAGCATGGACCATGTCGTTGTTAAAAAGTGTTTGTAGTGAGACGACATGTCTTCGTTTTATAACGACGCGTCTTGGTTTTCAAACGACTTTAAGACTTATCCTTATAAGTATACCATGAAGTAGTTTTAAGACTACTCCTTCGTAATCCAAAGCTGGGTAATATGGTCCTGCCCTGAGTACTCGTAATGTTTAAGATACCATGTTTTCCCCATACGTTTGGATTAATTTTGGTATAGTCCCAGTCCCTTGTGGACTACATTTTACACGCGTATTTGGACTAGTCCTATTATTTGCAGGGATTGCTGATTTCTAGTATGTACTCTTATACTAAAAGGGCAATAGTATTTTTTTTTTTTTTTTTTTTTTTTTTGCAAAATACTAAAGAGATTTATCTAAGATTTTTACACTGTGTATATATGACCACTGTACATTGCTTTCTTGCAAAATGTGATTATTGAAAAATTTTGAGTTGACTCTCTTGAGAGGAACCAGTGCGATATGTAAGTTGAACAGTATTTTGAACAAAAAATTAATAGTTTAATTCATAAATGGATTTTAAAATCGCGCTAAATTCTTCACACCTTTAAAAGATAATCGATCGATATTCATAACATACCTGATTTCAGCATACAATTTAAATTTTTGTATAACTCCATTTTTATAATATTATGCATAAAGTTTTTGAGGTAAGAATTTTGAAATTTAAACCTCTTCTACAAAAATAGCTTCGCCCAAATCTTAAGAAATGCGGAAAAATCAAATAGCAAATGCAGACATATTGTAACAATATTTGAAATATTAAAATTAAGAGTTTGAAAAAAGGCCAAAAATGATTCTTCTTGCAAATTTGTACTTAAATTACAATTTATGTTTATTCTTGATTATGCAAAAAGCAACAGAGACACACAAACTTTTTGTTCATTTTATGTTATTTTGCATTTTTCAAATGTGTCTTTTCTTAGCTGCTTGTATTTACCTTATCGTCGTCTCCATTACCATTACAAACAAATTTAACAAAGAAAAAAATAATGTCAAATGAATAAAAAAAACTATGCGAAAAACTTTATGAAATAAAATACTTAGCTGCGCTTCTTTATTATAATAATGTATATACTATATAACTACTACTAAATGTTACGAATATCAATTTTAAATATTCGCGAATACGAACTCGAATACGAATGTCTGTGCCAATATTCGCCGACTACGAATATCCAAACTAAACTTTAGCGCCACTTGATATTTCAAATTTAATTGAAAAAAAAACCAAATTGTTAAGCTTTTTGAAGTCATCAAGGGCAAAGTCCTTCTCGTGTGAAATTTATCGAAACTTAAAAAAACATGATACAGATACATTAATTTTGTTGTGCCTTTTGATAAATTTTTCGAATTTTCGATGTAAACAGCTAGAAAATGTAATATGCATTTTCCATTATGATAATGTTCTGAAGTATTATGAACTATATTATAAGTCCAAAAATGGCGACAAAGACAAAACAATTTAAATTTTTCGACATTTAAGCAATTTTGAGGAATTAGAGATGAAGTTTTTTCGGGTTAGTTTGTTTAACAGGGTTTTTCTAATAGTCAACAATATAAATGAGGCCATAAAATGTTTTTTTTTTAATAAAAATAATGAAGAGTTAATATTTTTGCCATCAAAATAATCTTCGTGGGAATACAAGATTTAATTTAAATGATATTGTTATTCGTGCTTAATTTCCAATTTTGAATTTTTGATAAAAATCTGAAATGTATTGTTGATGGAATAAGCGAATTTCACTGGTTGCTTAGGCCAGATCATCAGAAAACTTCATCCATAAAATTTTAGAAAACTAAATATTAAACCAAATACGAATAACAAAATCATTTAAAATTAATTTTGTATTCCCACGAAAATTATTTTGATAATAAACTGGCAAGTACACGGCCTAAAAAAATTGACTGGCAGCCCGCTTTTTATTTTGTATGCGAAAACAATAAAGCGAGTTGTTTTTGTTTTTATTATGTTTTTTCTTAAACGACTTACAACTTACAACTACAATTAATGTTGGAAGAATTCAAATCAATTGTAGTGGGGAATGTAAGGAGAGATAAACTCACTGTTTATTGTTGATGATTTTGTTTAAACTTTGATATTGTTACAAATAGAACTGTTTCTGTAATTCTTATACACTTAACAGTTTTATTTAGTTTAATATCTTTAGTTTTTCTAAAATCTTTATGGACGAAGTTTCCTGATGATCTGGCCTAAGCAACCAGTGAAATGCGCATAGGAATAGCTTATCCCATCAACAATAAATTTCAAGTGTTTTTATCAATAATAAAAACTGGGAATTAAGCACGAATAACAATATCATTTATCCCAACAACAATGAATTTCAGTGTTTTTTTCAAAATTAGTTTAATATTTTGGTTTCATTCGATGTATATTTTTAGGGTCTTGTATTTATTTTTTTTTTTTAACGTATTCTCAAAATAATCGCGAATGTAATAAAATAGCCAAATACTCGGCATTTAGAATACAAATGCGAATATTCGAAAAATCACTACTTTATACATACTTGGTTTCATTTGCCATATTTGATATGTTTCATATATTATAGTCGAAATTTCCAAAAATTATGTGCATTTCTACCTACATATTATTTACATCCTTTTTTTTGGCTTTCAACACTTTTTAATGCTTGAGTGCTGGCTCATATGTAGAAGTGCAAACAAAAAAAAAAAAAAACTGTAAGGATTTTCATATTGTATTCTATACGAAGAAAGAACAGCAAAAAAACTATAATATTACTTGAAATTCTAAGCGTTAAGTTTTACAAAAATTTTGCAACCAAACTTTATTTGGTTTATATTAGAGTTTTCCTTTTCCCCGACTTTTTCATTTACCGCGAAAGCGGGACTTATTTTAAAATGTTCCGGATATTTCCGCTTAAAACAGGGCAAATTATATTTTTTTTTTTAAGAAAACACCACAAACAATTCATAAATGAAGTAAATAAGTTTGCTAATTACGCGTTAGTAAAAAAAATTCAGTTCTCTATGTGGAAAGCCAACAGCATTGACATAAAACAAAAAAATAGGTAAAGGGTGTCAACACTTGAGGTATTGACAGGAAGATGATCCGAAGCTTTTTCGACGAAAAATTTATGATTTGGACATAGAGAATCTGTGGTTTCAACAGGGTGGTGCCACTTGCCAAACACAGCAAGAGAAACAATGAATGCTTTGAAAGAAAACTTCGAAAATCGCATTATTTCTCGAAGAGGAAGAGTGAGTTGGCCACCAAGATCGTGCGATTTGAAAGGCTATTTTTTGTTACGTTTTTTGAGATAGAAAGTTTACAGTATTCATCCCAAAACAGTTCAAGAGCTTACAAACAACATTATCGAGCTGATACCAACCATTGACAACAGTTTATTGAAAAACGTGATTTAGAATTTTGCTATAAGATTGGCCGACAAAATTTGTAATTTTTAGCAGGAACCCATTTGTAATAAAAAGACGAAAAATATATCGTCGTCTAGCCTGCAAGTAATGCTGTGTGTTGTTTTGGGAATATTTTTTTTTATTGCACCATTGTAAATCTCTATTGGTCATACCATTCATCTACTGAGCGGTTTTGCGATACCTTAATGGGTTTAGGAGTTATATGCAAAATATTCCTGCAACAAGTGCTATGTGTTGAGACATACAAAGTAATTTTTTGTTTTTTTATAAAAACTTAATACTAAACTTTCTTCTTAAGACAAAAAGTGTTAAGTGTTCGCACTGGTATAAACATATTTTAAGAAAGGGCTGCCTCAAAAAGGGTATGTGTAGTTTTTCTTAAAAATCACGCACCGCTCTGTAACAGATTTAATCCGAATTTTTTTTAACGCAGTATTTAAGAAAATATAACCGCGAATCATTTTGGCATTTAATGTCAATAAAGTATCATAAAAGGATAATATATATTAGTTATTTTTCTCTCCTGAAAACATATTTAAAAACACTTAGCACTTATTGCAGGCTAGACGACGAATAGTTTTTATATATCAAAAAAGCTCTTTTTTTATTAAAATTAAAATAATACCTCAATTCTTGGACACCCTTTTGCTTAATTATTCAAACAAAATATTACAAAAATACAAAATCATTTGATAGTTTAATTCTATTTCAATTAAGACGAGTCCTTTCACTGAGTAAACACGTTCCCTTTCTATGGCGGTTTATAGTCAAAAAAGCATTATATAAAATCTGGACACTTTCAGTTTTCTCAGGACTACCTTCAAAAATTTATTTTTTTTCAAAGAAAATTATGATTTTCTTTGAATCGAATCGGCATTTTCTTTATTGCTTGTTGCATTCGATATTTCCACAAATGCTAGTTTTACACTTTTGCCATCATCTCTTACAGAAATGGTATTTACTACATTTTTAAAATCAAATCCAAAAAATCTTTTACGGAGCTGCTCTGCATATAAAATCATCAAATTTTTTAAAGCAAGTTGGAACAAGTTATTTCGTAAAAAAAAAAAAAAAATATGGGTCTTTAAAAATATTTTAAATTGTGTACAGTCGTACTCCTCTTCTTTTAATAGTTCGAAATTTCGGAGCATCAAACATTAAAATTTTTTTTTGCTTATCGGATTTGAATTTAAATCTCTTTCTTGACATAACTTATTTACCATTTTAGCAGCAGCGAAGTTGCCATAATTAAATAAAAATTCCGGGAATTCCCGCGTAAATTTCCCGGGATTCATATCTCAAAAAATTTTTCAGGATCCCGAGAAAACTGTCCTAAAAAATCCCGTACAAAAAACACTAGTTTGGCTTCAAAACAAAGAAGTCTTTCTATTCCTGCACAATTCGATGCAGACAATCAGGAATACACAATGTCTTGTGTATGCGTGTGAAAACGTCTTAAAAAGTCTGGTTTGGTTAATGTGAATTTCTATATAATAGATATGTACATATATACATACACAAAATAATGTTAGCACACACACACATAAACACATACATTATTCAATACTCCGGTCGCGTTGTCTGTGAACACAACACAACCGTTCTTATTCCATTTTATACATTCATATATGAGCTTTTCATATCACACAATCTTCCTTTGCGGAAAGATAGTTTTCCGCAAGACGTTGGAAAATTGGAAATATAAAATATTTGTCTTGTTTATTTCAAGTGTGCAATTAACAATATCTTTTATGGATTCTTATTTTTGGTTTGATATTTTCTCGCATTGTTTCTATTTACGGTTACACGCAGTCTAATGAAAAGAAGATTTTATGCCATTTGAATTTAAGCTAAATTGATTGAATGTCGCACAATGTGCATTCAAAAGTAGAGGAAAAAGTTTGTAAATGATTGGCAATTTATTAGGAATTAAATGAAAATGTTCAATACAAATAAATTGAAAAAGGTAATATTGATTGGAGAATAATTTAAGGTAACAGCAACATAACATTGTTTATTCTTGTTTATTTTTAGTACTACAGTGAAACCTCCGGTTGTGAGAGTTGTCTGCTTATGAGAGAGGTAGGTGCACATTTATTTTTGTTAATATTTTATTTATAACGATGTCATTAAAGCAATGGTAGACAAGACAAGTCTATTGTGGTTGAAGTATATACTTATGGCTAATAAATCACTGATGGTTTAAACGTTGGTTTAGTTGAACTAAACTTGAATTTATATGTTGTTTAAACTCAACAACTATAAATCAGTGCCCCATGTATTATATGTTGTTAAAAAAATAACATCTGGCAGCACTACGACAAATCTTAGCAAATTCATATGGTCTGTATTGGTAGTTTAAACGCCCAATTTTATGCGTTTAAAAATGGTTTATCTCTTTGGTGATTTATAGAATTGTTGGTTTAAACACATTTAAACCAAAAAGAAAGTTTAAGTCGCTCTGATTTTTTAGCCCTTAGAGTAGACTTAAACTTAGATCGGGTCAATTTGAGCTGTTAAATTTTCAAATGGCTTACAATGCTTTTAATGCGTTTAAACGCGATAAATTCGTACGTGGCCAAATTCTTCAAACAGTAAATTTTTATTATTGCTTGGTCATAAGAATTTTAGGAATAAGATATTTCTACATGTATGCAGAATATCAGACTGACTTATATTAACCACTGCGCTTGAATTGAATATTTCAATACAGCCATCTTCAGTGCAGACGCTTTCATCTGGTATTTAAAATTTATTAAGGCTCTTTGATTGTCTGAACAGTTTCATTATACTTGCATACGTTGCAAGTGGATAATCATCCTCGGCATCAAAATCCATTTTGTGGTTCTAAAGCAGACAACAAGACCCTAACAAGCAACTTCTCCGAATAAACGGCAATTTCTCTGCCATCGTTTGTGTTAACAGGAGAATTACGAATTTTTTTTAGAATTATATGAATCAGTGTTAAAAAAAGAATATGAACTAAAAAAATACACAACTTGTTGATGTTTTTAACGCTTCTGCCCGTTTATAAGAGATTTTTTGAAAAAAAAAAAAATTGAAATTTAGTGCCCGCGTCCAGTTATGAGAGTGTTCGGTTATAGGAATAAATTTTGTATGGAAAAACTAATGAAGAGCTTGGTTCAACAAAATGTGAACCGGAAGGTTTTCATTTTGGGAGGTTTTACTGTTATTGTTAAAATTATTTTGCCTGATTTTTGTTTAATCTTTTATTTAAAGGTACGTAAATTTTGTTGTTTATTTTGTTTATTTACAAAAATATTTTTTCAACTTTTAAAAAATTCTCTTGTTGCAACTTTTTGAGAAAACTGCATTTCTGTAATTATTTTATCATCTCTCTCAAAAAACACAAAACAAAAACAAATTTATATAGACAGACTGGCGTCAATTGGTCAAGTTTTCAATACTTTACAACTTTTTTTAATTGTATTTTTATATTTTTATTTTTTCAGCATTTTGTGAAGAGACTTGGGATATTTAATATGATCGAAACATAAAATCAAAAACGTATAAAAACAATTAAATTTTATTGCTTAAATAAACGCCATACTTTTGATAATAAGCGATGAAGTCTATTTCCTATTAAATGATTACATCTACAATATAAACTGGGCCACGGAGAATCCAAAAGCAGTTTAGCAGTGATACAAAATTGGCCCATCGCGGACGATATAAAAAAGGTGTTAAAAACCATCCTGCATTATGATTTTAACGAGGTTAAACCAAAGTACATACTGAAAGTAGCTATGGTAAGGAACGATTTTAACTATCCTGCACGTTCATCGGATTTAATCGCTTCTTGAGAGATGTTTAAAAGGAAGGGCTAATGTTTACAAACCAAGAACCGTTTTCCAACTCAAACCATGAAATCGTTGCCATTTCTTCGGAAATTCCGCTTAAATATATGGAACTTGCCTCATCAATTTTGTAATGGAATGCAAAAACACCACTTTCAGGACTAAATTTTTTAAAAATCATTGAATTTCGGTTTTTTTAGTTTTTTCCAATAAGCTAAAGCGTTTTGTGCAACTTCCTCTATTTTCGAAATAACGGTATATCTCAAAAACCAGAGCTAACTTTAAAATCGATAAGCACCATTGGATTCAGCGTACCCGATTTTTTTTAAACGCCAGGTGCCCAGCTTGTCTGTTTTTTCAACTAGCACAGGGTATTCATTACTTTTTTTTAACGAAAAAAGTCCATTATTCAATAAAAACCAATATCGTCCATATAAAATCCAGATTTTTTCTACAATACACTAATAAAATCTCTATTGAAACTCCATTAAAAAAAACCAAAGTTTTAAAATTTTTTTTAACAAAATTGTATTAAACAAAAATGTCTGTGTGTGACAAACAAGGTACCTCCCAGAAAAATATGCACACAAAATTTAAAATCTGGGTCAGACGGAATTGTTTGAAATTATTTCTCATAAGACCTGTCTAAAACTTTATAAAATAATGGTTTTGCAATATTACTTATTTAAAATATATTTATCTGACATCTTAGTTTTTTTTAAAAAACTAAAGATTTTATTTTAAAAATTCATAAAATGCAACATTCAGATGTTTGATACAGATTTATAAATTTAGAAAACACAAACAAAATTTTCAATTTAAAAAGTAAGAGTGCTATATTTGGCTTTACCGATTCTTTAATATCCTCTGCAGAGCGTTTTATTATTTCAGAACTGGGCTCTATATGGAACATATCTATAAAATATAAGCCAATCTTTAGAAAACCTGAACTCACAATACAATAAATCGTTTTTATAAATTTAAATAAAATTTCATGATTTGTTTCAGAAATATTATTAGACGTTTGAAAGTGATTTTCAGGAAGGTATTAAACAAGCTGGTTATTTTAAACAGTCCACTTTTTAGAATATCGAATGCCTCGGTTATTTTGGTATAATAAACCCGTTACCTACGTTTTCCTTGCTTTTGTTGTCACCCGTCATTTAAGTGTTTTTGCTTAATTTCCAATTCCTATTCTTGATAAAAACACTGAAATTTATTTTTGGGGGATTGTTAAACGGTGTAACGGTGAGTGTTACACGGCAAACCCATCTGAAGAGATTGTTTGGTGTGGTTACAACGAAACGTCAGGGAAACCAGCCCGTGAAAACCTGGGTTCGATTCCTAGTTCTGTCAAGAATGAAAAATTATAAATTAATTTGAATTCATTTCGTGTTGTTAAATTTCTTTCTTTACAAAAATAATTAAATGAAAATTAAATATAATGAATTTTAGCCTGATCAAACTATCAAAATTTGTATTGAACAGTTCAATAAACTAACCACATTAATAATTATCTTGACAAAATTTAAGACTTTGGTTTCCTATGACATATAAAACTAATATGTGGAAATTTACCTGAGAATCGCTGCATTCTGACACAAATTTGTGCTTATTTGTTTCTAACAAAACATAAATTTTTTTAGGAAGGTTGTCCCCCTTTTGGGTTCATAACTTATTTTAATACTGAAAATAGAAAGGATAGAAAGGATTTGACACCAAGTTTATATTTTCTGTTAAGTCTTTTGAAAGTAAGCGTGTTTACAACAGACGGGTATGCGGACATGGCTAAAACGACTTAGAACAACTCAAGTACCAGAATATATATAACTAATGGGGTTTTGGAAGAATATTAAAGCAGTATTTTTAGCACTGTAGAGTGCATTTGTTTATCATCAAAATCAATAACATCAAAACCAGTTTGACATTTTCTCTAGTTTGTAAAATTTTACAGCGAACTTGTGTAGCGTATGCTATGAACGTCTTTAACTGTCGCGGCTTTTAAGAGTTGACAACAAAGAATGAGCACGAAAAAAGAATATTCAGGACAGAGTTTTTAGAATTATACAAAGAATCGTCTGAATTATGGTGCGTTCAGCTCCAAAACGGCCTAACCCTCATTTTCAAACAAATCAAACTGACTGTGCTGATGTAACCTGCACCTTCTGAAATAAATATTAAAAAAACTCCCTATTGCATAGTATAACACTAGGTTATACCACCTGCTGAAAACTGTTTTTCCTCTATGCAAAGTTCAAAAAAATGTGGATGCCATAATGGCCTAAAAAGCTTAGGCCAAATCGAATCCTAGAAATAAACAATATGTGTGGGTTAGGCCAAAAACGTATGCTAAAGTAAAAACCATAGTTTAAGTAATAAAGTTTAATAACGCCATCACCTGTTGCGATTTTGTTCCAAAATGCATTTTAATCAACCTTTGTTTCATAGTTTGTTTTGATTTTTGCTTCTACCCATTAAATGTCAAACTGTAATTCATAAGATCTATTGAAGTTTGTTATCAGTTTTTTTAATTGAAAATGTATTAGCAAGAAAAAAAAATAGTACGTGAATAATCATGTCTGATGCAGACTCCATGAGTTTACAAGACTTCGAAAATTCTGGATCGGAGTACGTCCCAACACCAAGTGGGTCATCAATTTCATCGCGCTCTTCCGAACATACTACATTGCCTGGGCCATCGGGACTGCGGCAACAGAATCCGAGATCGGAATAACAGAAAATTAAAGCAGGTCAGCTGAACCAGATATAGAAGTTGAAAGCAGCCATGAATTGAAAATATCTACTAGAAAACGGATTGCCAAGAAATCTAACTGGAAAAAAACGTAAGTAAAGCTCAGAGAAATTCCGGAAAATCTTATAAACCGGAACATAAGAATGAGCACTTTTTGCACATACATGGTCAATAATTCGACCTTCCCAGTGGAACAGATAGACCACAAATTTTTAGTATCTGGCCACTCATCCCTACCATGCGATCACAATGTTGGTCTCATTGAAAAGGAAAACAAATATTATAAGGACATTTTTACGCCTGATGATTGGGATCGTTAAATCATCACGGGAAAAAAAAGGGAACAATTGCACTTGGTAAAGATGACGGCAAATGATATTAAAAGCATATCCTTAATCGAGAAACTAGTGAAAAACAGATGTCCACGAAGTTGATATTTCAAAGAGGAATTCCAGCAAGTTCGTAAATTTGGAATTGGAACCGCTTTATCCTGGAGGAAGATTCATTGAAGCTGCAAAGTTTAAGGATTTACAGGAACTCAAAAATTTCATACCTCCTATAAGCCAAAGATGAAGATATTAAAGAAGAAGACGAATAATTATTATTATAATTTTATATTATTTAAAACGCTAAAAATTATTTTTATTATTTATCTGAAGAAATTTTGTATGTTTTAATAAATGGAGCCAAAATGGCCTTACCCTCAGTTCAATATATCAATGAATTCCAAAATGGCCTTCGCCACTTTAATTTTTGTATTAACTGTTTAAAACAGTATTTATCTAAATTAATTAAGACCTAATAATTAACCTAAAACAAATATTACAGCTAATATTTATGTACGATTAATAAAAAAAAATAAAAATATTTTAAAAATTTATTTTCTTTAAATTCATTTTTCTCAGAACCTTTTTTTGTGCATAGGCCGTTTTGGCGCTGAGCGCCTCTAATATACTGCTTATTATTAATGAAAAAATTTAATTCAAATATAAATTTAAAAACAAAAATTGCACAGTTTACTTGTATGTGTCACAAGTTTTCTGTGCGTAATGCCAGACATGTGTATAGAGAAAAAGAGAGAGAAACGTCAAACGTTGCTTATGTTTTTGATGTACCGGAAGCATGAGTTTACTATATTTAATATAAATTAAGTATACTTAAAAAATCTCAAAAAAAGCTGACAAAATTTTCAAACAACTACTTGCTTTAAGTTTCCTGTCTCTTTAAACTTTCTGATTATTACTGTTACATATCTAACAGCTGGTTCAAAAACTTGCATTGCTATCAGAAGATTTTCCTAGAAAAACATCTTGTTTTATTTATCACAAAATTAATTTAATTCCAATGAAATTTAACTTATTTCTATTTTGTTAAGTGGCAACTGCAAAGTATTTCTAACCACAAATTAAATTACACAAACAAAAAAAATATTAAATTAAATATATATTCTTCAGTTAGTTTGACCTAAACATACAAACACACACACTTCCTTTAAAATATAACATGAATATAAATACCGGAAACTTGCTGTTTTCCGGGCTAATGTTAAAAGTAATTTCTCTTTTTTTTCATAGTTTTTGCTCTTTCACTTTATTTTTGTGTTTTTAATTTCACATATCCTTTACGGACGAGCTCCAACACAGACCTAAAGTTCTGCATTCAGACGCTCCCACCCATACAGAAAATATTTTAACACATACTTACACATGTTGATGGAAGAATAAGATGAATATAATGTATTTTTGCATTTTTATGCTTTTATGAATGTTAAGATTTTTTCTAAAATTATTTTAGCCTCAATAAACGGAAAAGCCAAACTTTTTATTAACCCTTGTGTTAATACTCGGGTACCATGGTACCCACTTAGGTATATTTACTTGAAAAAAATGTATTAAGAATTTAAATTTTTAAGCAAGCTTCTGGATCGTCGTAATTTAAATTAAAAGAAAGCAAATACAGATTCAATATTTATTTTTTGCTTCTTTAATATTAAAAAAATTAGCTTAAACCTTAACCATCGTAACATGCGCACTCGGGTACCCCGGTACCCAATACAATAAAATACACTTTATGGGGTAACACAAACACGTTTTAACTGCTCAAAGAATTCAATAAACTAAATTCTGTATCATTCAATTACTTAAGATTAGTTTCCAAAGCGTTATTATTATAATACGCAGAAGTCTCGTTTACAAATCATGTGTGACCAAAAATGTTCAACTGTTATACTAAAAAATACTGTCCTGTATAAAAAATTTAAAATTTTAGCCTTTATGCAAAACAAAGTTAAAAAAGTCATATTTTTTCATAAATATAATTTAATACGCTTTTAAAGAGATTAAAAATTTAATTTTATTTCATAAAAATAGTGATTATTAATACATTGTAGTATATGGGTACCCGGGTACCCTTGGTGGTAAACATTGTGGATAAAGTTGGGTATTAACACAAGGGTTAAAGTTTTAAAAATCATATTCATATGCTTTAATTTTTCTGTCTTTAATTAAATAGTTTCCCTTATGATTGTAATATTTATTTTATATGTATTTTACGTTAATGTAGAACATTTGATAAACAAAAAGATTGAATTGATTAATTGCCATTTCGTTTGTAAGGCAACCAAATAAAGAAACGGAGATCCTTTAAAGTAAATATACCCGTACCTTTTTAATTCTAATACGATCTAATCATGTCTGCCCGTTTGTATGTTTATTGAAAGCACGAAGAGGTCAAGCTGAATTCTTAGGAAAATTAAATTAGGTAAAAGAATTATCTTTTGACAGCAGTTTCGTTTGGTATTGAAAATGGCTAAAATCTGTCCACTTTTTAACTTTTCTGTTACCATTTCAAGATTTCACTAACATAGTTAGGACCAGGGAAACCAGAAATATGCTCTAAGAACGAGTTTTATGCGTATTAAATACGCAGTAAAAACTTCAAAATATGCCCTAAAAATTGTTTAAAATATGCCCTTAATTTGAAAACAAAATGTTCAACATATTAATAATGGAACTTGTAAACTTATTTTTTCATATTTGGCTGGTAGATCTCAATATGTTGAACATAATGGTGCTACTTCTGCTTTGCGTATCTTAACTGCGGGTATACCTCAAGGTTCCGTTTTAGGGCCATTACTTTTTATGTTATATATCAATAGTTTATCTGACTTTGTTACAACATCGTTATGTAAACCATTCATTTTTGCCGATGATGTCTTCTTACTCTTCAAAAGCAGAGTTGACTTTAGTGATGTTTTACAGAATAATATAAATTTTTGCTTAGACCGGGTATGTGAATGGACTTCTTTAAATTCGTTATCTATTAATCCGAGTAAGTCTAAAGCAATGATGTTTGGACCAACCAGTCGTTTTTATCCTGACATTAATATAGTTTTGAGCAATACTCCTATTTCTTTGGTTGATCATATTAAGTGTCTTGGTGTATATTTGGATAGTAAACTTTCTTTTGATCCCCATATTAATATGGTTTATGGTAAAATTTATGGTATATTGCGTAAAATTCGTTCTACTAATTTATACTTGCCTCTGCGAGTGAGGTATAACTTGGCACATGCTTTACTGTTTTCTAATATCTTATATGGCCTTGAGGTTTACACAGGTACTGGTTCTATGCGTTTGAGGATGATCAGGCGTATTTTCAATCTAATAGTTCGTTTTGTTTATAATGTTAGACGCTATGAACATGTTTCTAATTTTGCTTTTAGCTTTCTTGGGTGTACTTTTAATAACTTTATTAAATATCGGAACATGATTTTGTTTTATAAAATTATCAAAAATGGTAAACCACCTGAATTATTAAACTCCTTTGAGTTTATGCGTTCTTCTAGGAATCCCTTAATTCGTATACCAAGAATCTCAACATCCTGTTTTGAAAAATCTTTTATCGTTCGGATTGCTAGGCTTTGGAACTTTTTACCATTTTCGTTACGAGTTTTTTCCTATTCAAATAATGTCTTCCGGTTAAAAATTTTAGACTTCCTTAATAATCTTGATTAGCTACTGATGGACGATACTTATGATATTTATATTTAAAATGTGGCTGGGGAGCCTTAATTTGAGGTATTAGTATGTATGTATATTATTCTTATATTTGTATATTATTTTCAATTTTCATTTTATTAGTTTTTATTATGAATTATAATTATTGATTAATGAATTTTATATACACATGTATATGTAGCTTAAGCATATATTACTTGTAATATTGATTTTTGGCCTAAATGGCTTAATATTACGTAAATAAATGAATAAATAAATAAATAAATAATAAAAACAATCCCAAAATTATAAAGACGAACTTTGAACATTTTACCATATTTGGAACGATGGGAAGTCATTGGCTCACAAAAACAAAGTTATGTTAAGAGGTTAAAATGTATAAAAGAGTTATATGAGATATTTTTGTTAAGAGATTTTAAGGACAGCCGCTAAGTTTTTTATTAATACTAACATTTAAAAGGAATTTAAAGCTATTTATAGATGGGAGCATTGGGCAAATGTGAACAGATGCGAAAAGAATTTAATTTGCAGTAAAATACTTTTGTGGCGAATTTCATCTAAATACTAACATACTTGTTTACCAACGTAAACCATGGACACACAAATTTGAATTTGAAAAGAAGTTTTTATGGGGAATAATTAAAATTATAGACCAATTCTCACCATTTACATAGATTTCGTACTTAGTACAATTAAAACGTATTTACTAAATTTGATCAAATTATCTACAAGACTGCAACTTGTACTTTTCGTACAAGGTTAAAATGTACAGACAACCAGCCAGACGAACGGATGGACATCGCACAGTGGTTTATCGTCATAGTAGAAATGGAAAAAAATAGAAGGAGTCATCGTAGAACATCCAAACTTTTTACAGATGCTTTTTTTATCATCATTAGGAAATATATGAAGAATAAAATATGTCCGCCCACTTTTACGGCCACTCCCCATACAAGTGAAATATATAAATGGCAATATTTTCATTTGAATTTATGCTATTTCAACCGAATTCGGTATATATATGTTTTGTAGCAATTAAAATCAATGGCTAAAAAATTTACGAAATTCGCCCACAACCACGCCTACTTCCCATATAACAAGCCCAAGCTTTATTTTTTTCAAAAAAAAATATTCTATTACGACAAGCGCTTTTCCACCGCTGATTAAAGCGCGGCTTAAAAGTTTTTATTAAATAATTTTTAAATACTTTTAAATTATCTTTTTTAATAAAATTATTATTTATTGATACTACATTCACTACTGCATCAACATCATAATTGTAATCAAGCAGAAGATGTACAATTTCACCATTATTTATTTATATATTTATTGATTATCTAGCACAACAAGATAAATCTTATAAATGATAGTGCTAGTGAGTATAACAAACTAAAATAGTCAGGTAAGACCTAATTTAACTTATTACATTGAAAAGAATTAAAAATATTCTTATGTTAGGTAAATATTTATTTGTTTAAATATGTTTTAAGTCAGCTGATTTAAATTCAAAATAGCAAACTGAATTATAAGGGGTTGTTCACAACAGTCGTATTTGTTCATGTTATTATTTTAAGACATATGACTTTATGACACCTTGTGAATCCCCCAAATAAAATTTTAAAGTTTAAAATAACATTTATCTTTAAAGAAAACCTGCTTTATCTCACAATTTTTTGAGTAAAAATTAAAGATGGCGAAATTGAACCAACACGTTGGAAATACAGATATATATTTACAATAGAAAATCCATAATTTCACAAAATGTAGGCATTTAAAAAAAATTTAAATTTAATTTATAAACTTAAAAAATGCTGCAAAATATTTTTTCTTAACTAAATTATGCAAAAAAATGCTGCAAGTGGTAAAAGTTGCTAAAATATGCACTAAGAAATCGATGCCAAAATTCATAAAAATCTTTAAAACTTATTTATAAATTGTTTCTGCCTTCATTAGTCTCACAAGTAAGAACATGCAATTGCATATTTATGCATCCCTGCTTATGACTAATATAGTCCAATTTGGCTTTTTTTCATTATACGGGAAAGTTTAGAGCAGTCCCTGGCATATGAATTTATTAAAAAAAATTTTAGTATTTGTGAGAAGAGAAATTAATGTTAGAAGTGTTGCCATAAGACTTTTACTATTTTATAAATTTATTTTAATATCATTTCAAAATCCAGTAAATGAAAATATTTGAATGATATTATAATAATTTTTATTATTGTATCACATCTACACTATTTTAGAGCATTGTGCATAACACTTTTTAAAAAATCATAAAAATATACTAAAATGGCAACATTGAATCAAGCAACAAGCGATACCACCACCACCGTTATTGACAGATCAAACAACATTTATTGGTTTTATTCAACAAAAGAAAGCATGTATATGTGAGATTAATATAGTATGAAAGCACCGTGCAGTAGTTTTCATTGGGTCCGGTTAGAGTGATGTAATGGGCTGGGCTTTATGCATAAAACACATTCGAGACAGCAGGCTGCCTACTTCAATATGTCAAAAATAGAATGAAAATTATTACTTTTATGAAGACAGGGCTACATGGCCGCAGCTTGTTCTTTGTGTTTATTTTGTCGTTGTAGTCAAATTGAACTCATTTCTATTTTTTCAACTACAAAACAGAGAAAGTGTTGCTAATAAAAAAAAAATATTAAAGTAATTAGTGCCTAAAAACATTTATTTTTTTTTTTTGTCACACAGAAAAGAACCGAATTGAAAGAAATATAAATTCAGCTCAACACCACATTCATATTTATATAACTTTTTAGTATCCTTTAACGAAGTTCTTTCGCGAAAACGCTCCTAGTGAAGAAGTTATAGGTTGCAAAAGTTTCATAATAATTAATCCATATCTCATAATTTAAAAATTTTATTTTTGTGAAAATAAGACTTTCTATTGAAATTTAATTCATTTTAAAGAAAATCTAACCAATTTGTAGTCAAGTTTCGGCAGCAGTTTTGCGATTGGAAAACACTTTGGAATCGCTTCGTGAATTGTTTGAAATGTGCTGATGCTGATAATTTCCAATACGTTTAAAAAAAAATTTACATGGAAATAATTTACCCATTTAAATTTTTAATATTCCAAAATATTTTTACTTTTATTAAATTAAAAAAAAGGTATCTTGTTATTGTCTCCATTCATTTTATTTATTTGGCCAACACATTTTATTATTTAACGCACATGTTGGTATAACTGAACAAAAACAAAATATAAAAAAGTGTTTAACACCCTTGGGCCCAAACCATAGTGGGTGACTAAATAGAAAATAAAAGAGAGATGGCGTTAGTGTGTGCAACAGTTTCAAGAGCATAATATGATGAAGAGCTAACAAAAAAAAAAAAAAAACTACACTTTCATATGTCAAGTGTATTTAACAAGTGAACATGACAGTTCTTTTTCCTTCTCCTTTTTTGCTGTTGTTGGTCTTTCTTTGAAGCTCGGGGAGCCCCTACATAAAAACCACTTACCGTACTATGACTTTTTGAAGGTTTTTTTTCTTCAAAATTATATATGATTTATGAACTATTCTCTAAAGCCAAAAAACATGAAAAATGCATATAGAATTCATACTTGTTTATATTATAGAAAAGCAATGCATTACGCTCTTGATTTTTTTTCTTCTTTTTTTGTATAAGTTTTTAAGTTAAGATGTTTGAAGATGTCTTTTCTTATTTGTCTGTTATGCACAAAAAGTATACGAAATATTTTAAGACAAAAAAAAAAAAAACAAGAAATTTAAAAAAAAATTTTTTTTTTTTAATGTCAATGATTTTTGAAGATTTTTTTTAAGAGTCTATTTGAAATAGTCGTACATTATTAATCGGCACAGAGTGAGATGAATTTAAATTAGTCTATAGGAAACTATGAACGAAATTTTAGGAGAGACTATGGGCGAGACTAAGCTCTAGGCTACAGAAGGGAAACAATAAATAGGAGACTATAGTCGAGGTAAAAATTGGATTATATGCGCGACTATAAACAACTAAACGATAAACAGGCCTAAAGACTATGAAATAGACAAGAGACTTTAAATGGATTTGTCAATTTGACTAAAACTATAGAAAACTAGAATATATACGAGCTTAGAACCGTGGCAATAATCGAGATTATACACAAGAATATTGTTGAAATTAGGTATCAAACTGTACTTGTAGTCAAATTTATTGGCGAAACTATAGTTAAGATTATCCACGCGAATATTGTCGGGTATAAAGGTATAGAGGTAACAAAACGTATTGTTATAAACGAAACTATAATCGAAAATATGGACAAGACTATTGTCGAAATTATGGCGAAGATTATAAACAAGACTATCGAAATTATTTATGTCGAGTTTATAAGACAAATCTAAGACTATGCAACAGACGAGACTATAGTCGAGATTATCGATGGCATATTTGTCAAGATAATATAGACAGCTAGGGTGTTCAATTAATCGGGTTTAGTTTTTGTTCAATTAAATTATTAATCGATATTTGACATTTCTAACTTATTCGATTAATTGAATAAAATTTTAAAATTAATCGAATTATTATAAATCCAGAAATTTTATAAATTACGTGATTTTTTTCGATAATTTTAGAAAAAATTAGTACTTGAGAAAATAAACATTCTCTTTTAAATAAAACTTTTCAATGTAGCCCCAAATTTTTGCTTCACTTTCAGGCACTTCATCGATTTCGAAAGTTAACTTTTGCATAGAAAATTATATTTAAAACAAAAACAAATTCTAGCATTTTGTTTTAAATAAATTCCAATATTAACTACGAAGAAGACCTTAAACAAGACTATAGTCGGAATAATGGAAGACGAGGCTATAATAAGATTATAAACAAATCTATAAAAAGTTGAAAATTTACGAAAATAAAAAAGAGACTATAAACGAACTGATGAACGAGATTAGAAAGGCAACTATCGTCAAGAATTTCCATCGAAATTGTAAATCAAATATACAGACGCGAGAATATAGATGAGTCTATAGTAGAGATTTCTTTTGTACAGAGAGACACATTTGTACAAATTAAAGAGCCAGCTGTTGTCGGGTTTTAAGACGAGTCCAGAGATTATGGGCAAGACTATTGTCGAAATTATTAATAATACTCAAGTCGAAATATTGGAGCCGAGGCTATAATAAGATTATGAACAAATCTTTAGAATAGACAATTGATGAGAATATAGAAGAGAATATAAACAAGCTTCTGGACCAGACTCATAATTATTATTCTCGCGATTATAGATGAGACAATAGTCGATATTTTCGATAAGACTATAATAAAGATTTTTGAAAAGACTATAGCTGAAATAATAGAGGTGATTTTGGAAACGTATACACGAAACTATTATCGATATTGAAAACAAAACTATGGTCGAGAATATGGACGAGACTAAAGCCGAGATTGTGATGATATTGACGGAGCTATATTTGATATTATTAACGAAACTATACACAAGAGTACTTTGGCGAATGATTAAGTCAAATATAATAAAAATAAAATATTACCGGATGGATGAGTCAAGAGAGAAAACTATAGACCAAAATTAATATCGCTAATTTGCTGCACAGTCGTCATAACTCAAAAAATACATTTGAAAAAAATGTGTCTAAAGTTTTTGAATTGCTTGCACCACTAAGAAAAAATAACGAGACATTCTTTTCAAATGGGGAAACTATTAAAGATAAAAAGATGAATTTTATACACAACTTAAAGAAAAATATAGCGAACAATTTTGCATAACTAAATTTTTTGACTTATGACGTCGTTGCAGCAAATGAGTGATATATACTTTTCTATTTGAAACTTATTTATTTACTTATTTAAAAAGAGTTACAAATCCAATTACAAATTATATTCTTACTTAATTAACCGAGCAATAGGAAAGTAGACCTTCAGCCCGTTGAAGTGAAACAGAACAGAGTCTCTGGCGGGAATCGAACCCGCAACCCTCGGACTGGTAGACTAGCTCGCTACCAACTAGGTGACCGGGGCGCCCAACTATTTGGAATTATTGCGTCAAAATGTCTCCTATATTTTTGTTTCTGTCCTCTGCAACCATTGATGCCTAACACTATTTCAAAATGTTTAAATCTACTGTTGTATTTTAGATTAAATTGTTAAAGTTTACTTATAATAAACTTTACATTATAATAAAGCTTGCTGATTTTTTTTTTAATAGCGTTAACATCTAAAAAGTTACAAATAAAAGTTTTCAATGAAGTTCACAATTTGATACATTTCTAGTTAAGTATTGTCTTGTATCACAAATTATAATATAGCACTTTAGTTTTCATTATATTTCTTCAAAAGAATATTGTCTGCGCATTTCTATAATCGATCTTTTAAAAAAACACAATATTTTTTTTTTTTAATTTTGTTTCCTTTCTGGAGAAATCAGTTAACAACTTCCATTTTTGCTGGCATAAGTACTCTGGCAAAAAAGTACTTTAAACACACAACCAAATACTTGTACAACATTCATTATAGACATTAAAAGTATTTAATTCCAATTTCATTTCTATTACAATTTTCAATTTCTTTGTCATGGACTCAACTTTTAGGACGAGTACACAAACAGAAATTCCGCATTGGTCTAAAAGTCCATTATGCTTGGAATGAGTGGTTTATCTCACTTGGTTGCCAAAGTCTGTAACTGTTACAGTTTACTGACTCTGACACTGACTACAATTGGATGTTGTGGAGTACGTATAATGTAGTTGTGCTGTTTATAGTTAAGTTTTTAGTGTATTTTTATATATAAATTTTTTCTGCTTGTGTACGTGTCATGAAGTATAATTTTCACAAAAATTAATAAAGAAAAAAAATAATAACATGAACCACAAAAAAACTTTCGTTACATAATCATAATTGAGCCATCTTCATCCACTTTACTAAGACTTTAAATTATTTTTACACATTTTTGGTAAGATATTGAATGATGAATGGGACGCACTCGAAGAAATGAAATTGAATTTTGGGGTGGTTTTCGAGTAGAAGGATATAATATGTATAAATATGAATTGAAACTTATGAATTACAATCCGTTCAGTACTATGAAGCCATACTATATACATTCTTAAAAAGAGGCCATAGACTACATTTTAACCTTCTAACCTCTAAAGAGGCAGCAAGAATTTGACTCTCAGTTAGCATGGCAGTTAAAGTGACAACATTATACCTTAATCGGACAATTAAAAAATATTCTTAGGTCAAGGAAACTGTACTTGATGGCACACAAGATAGAGTTCGTGTGTTACGGCAAGAAAAAATGTACACAACACCCATAAAATATGGTGCGAAGCGTCGTTTCTTCAAAGCCCATCTTGCAATAGAGCTACATGAGTGACCAATGTTAGAGGGCAGCTGCAAAGTAGACTAATTCTAATAGCAAATCCTTGCTCACTTCTCATCTACAGAGTGCTTATTTGGGAAGGGTGAGTTAAACGTTGGAAGAAGGTATGATCTGTATATCTATAATTAATATCTAAGAGAAAAGAAATAATACCCCTTGACAAAATGTACGCAATATTAATACGGAAGAACTGACCCTAATTGTGCTGCTCAAAACTTTTAGCTGGTCAGAATAGACCTTAATATAAAACTTATATAATCACATGTAATTAAATCGACTACACGGGCAAGTAAACTAAAATAAAAGGTAATTCCATGCAAGACACAAAGGCCACAGAACCGACTTGTATTAAGAGATAACTAACCAATATGAACAGAATACACAAAAGGGGTGGCGACTAAGGAGAACGTGACTTTAAAGCAGGAACATAAACCGAACATTATTCAGGGTACGGTACACATACCCAGAAACAATCTTTTTTTTTAGTGTTTGTGCATTGGTACACAGGCCTTAATATTGCTCAGAACTACGAAACAAGCATTATGTAGTGTTTTAAAATTATAGTGGTTCGCTTACACATAAATTATATTTTAATGTTTTGTAGTGTCCTTTTCCACATTGATAAAATATTGATGACGTATCGTTGTTGTTGTTCGGCAACGTTTGGAATCGAACCCAGGCTTTCACGGACAGGCTACACTTACATGTTTTAATTGCAACCAATCAATCTCCTCAGAGGATTTTGTCGTTTAACACTCACAGCCATTGACGATGTATTTTTTTGAGATGAACAAATACTTATGAACAGAACCGAACACATAGAAGAATGTGGGCTTTTACAAAAAAAAAAGATCGCAATAAAATGTTCTGATCTTTATGTTGAGTTGGTTTATTACAGTATTTTTATTGTAATCACAAACAATAAATCGTTTTTGTTTTAGGCATTTTCTACACAAACAGAACACTTAAGTACAGTATATAATGTACATTTTTAAACACATCTTTCGCGAGTTACAAATTTAAGACCAGATATTATTGTGGCGTCAGCATTAAATCAAAAGAAAATGTGCCTGCAATAAATTTATGATTATCAGTAATACAAACACAACGAAAGGAAGTAAAATCGGTTTGCAGTTTTGGCGGAAGTATAATTGTCACAGTTAAGGGTATCATGTTAAAAGTCGTTCTACATTAGGGAGCAACATCTATTTTATGGTTGCCTCCGGAAATGTTATGGTTAATAATAACAAAAATATATTAACCAGTTACAATATGGCTGTTTTGATCTTAGGAAATTATTATTGTTCTTTTAAATAACACAATATTAAGAACAAATTTATGGTCAAGCAGAAGAAGATTTTGTAGCAAATAAGTTTTTAAAATTTATTCACTCCCATTGCCTTCAAAGACCTTTGATAATTAAGTCTATTGGAATTTTTCTTATATTAAAGAAATTTTTTATCTTACACTTTTTTCCTGGGTTTTTTCGAATTTGCATTTCAAGCAAATCTATTTTTACAACCGAAGGACTTTTAATTCGTTTTACTATTTAGTTACTTTAAATGCGTTGATAAATTGGCATTGACAAGTAGTAAACATTTGCATTCTCTGCCAAAAAAAAAAAATTAATTAAACGAATGTGTGTTCGTTCTCATTTTCAGCATTTATTGACAGTACCAGATAACAATGGCCTTACAATTTAAATTATAATTTGTCATAGATGTGATTAATCTTTTGAAGGCTTTAGAAAACATAAATTATCGACCGCTTTTATTGCACAAAATAACAATATTACATGACCATATATTCTGAGCAGGTATAATATACAGAAATGTTAAATTGAGGAGGAAGTACCAAAACTCACATGCTACTTTTGTTGTGCTGACCTTTGACATCTTGTTTAAAAGAAAATGAATTAGGCAGTGAATTGACTCAGGTTTATAACGGAAGGTACTGCAATATCGTTAGTTCTCGCACGAGTAATTTAACAAATCTTGAAAAATCTTTTGGTATCCCGCATGTTCGAAATGTTGTACTTTTTTAAAAAAATACGAAGAATTCAGTATATTTTTCAATATATTTTTAAATATTGCAATAAACTGCCTCTTTCGACAACCACAACACAAGTGACTGATTTTGACATTTGTGGTCGCATAATATTTCAAAGTAGGGCACAAATGTGTATGAAAAATATTATGTTATCGGTCGCTTGCATTGTCGATCGACTTGTCGTGCTAAAAGTTTCAAGTTGATTGCAAATCAGCTGTTTGTTGTTGTATGGATTATAAAATTTCATAAGAAAGATTTCGCAAGTGCGTGAGAAATCGTGTGTGATTTTAAAATGTTAACAACGTATGAAAAATTTTATATTGCAACGCCTGAATAAACTTTAAAGTAATCTCAATCACGTAATATGTACGAGTGAATCAAAAAATTCACGTCACTTGCGCACCTCTAATACAACAAATTTTCCAACAACTTAATTTCACTTCTTTCTCCCCTGTTAAAGTAAATCCATTTTTAATTTTTATATTTAAAAAATTATTACAAATTAATGCTTTTAACTTTAATTAGGTAATTTATGGTTTCAATTTAATTTCCAAGCACTAAAACTAAAAATGGTTTAATTTGGCTGTATTCACTTCACTATGAAATTAATCTGCAGGTCTTCAGGCTGTTGTTACATGTTTTTCTAATTAGTAAATCGTGTTTTTTCCTTTTTGATCAAATTTTCATGTTTTTCTTAAAATAAATTCCTACTCACAATACAAATTATTTTTTTTTTGTATTTCTACAAACGTTTTGTGCTGATTTCCCCATATGTTGGATGCACTTATTGGGGTGAATAACATTCACACTGTCACACTCACACACAACATGAGTGACGTCAAAAAGTCAAGAAAACATATAGAATGGTAAATAGTGGTCTTTATTTTTGTATAAATTCAAAATACAAAATTTAAATTTAGGAAACCCAAAAAAAATTTTAAATTAACGTTAAAAATATTGCGTAAAATAAATTTTTTTTTTTCTTAAATTGACAACATGCCAAGTGAGTTTTTCGGTTTTTTTTAGAATTTTTTTTAGCTGTTTCACTTTCTGTTTGAAATCTTAAACAAATGGTTTTGTTATACCAACTAACAAAAAAATAAAAAGATACTGAAAATAAAAAATTCATTTTCAAGAGGCATTAAAAAATTATTGTGTTTTTTTTCCATTTCTTTGGGGCACTTAAGTTAAATATTTATTTACAGAAATATCATTTTGTAAAAACAACAATCGTATCTTTTTAAATAAATAACATCCCTCTGAATTTCATTAGAAGCAGCGAAACAGGCATTCCTTCAGCATTTTCAAAAGTAAAATCACAATGACACATAAGAAAAACCCCCGATTGGGAAAATGTGAAAAATAAGATGCCGCAAAAATATTTATTTTTGATTTTGTTTTTAGTTTTAATATGATGAAATGATTTAGGTTTAAAAAAAAGTCAATTTATTTAAGTATGTTTAACATATTTTATTAATTTAATAACAACACGCGCGCTGTTCACATCTATAAATTGCTAGTGTCATGGTTATTTATGAAAAATAGGTCTGTTTTTTATAAAAATACTTACGAAAATGAGCTACTAGAAATAAGTAAGACAATCAGTAAAAATTTTACGAGGGCGAGTTTAATCAGTCCGTAGCTTTTTAATTAAAACACCGATTTTTGGATCAAAAATTATTTTATTTTCCAACTTAGTATCCTTTGAGCTTTATACAATTTGTCCTTTATTTCTTAAATATTGTTCTCTTTCACAGAAAAAAATTCTCGCCAAATTTTTCCAATTAAACATAAATTTATCAAAAATAAAATCAGTTTTGAAAAAAAATTTAATCAAGTAAATTAAGCGTCGTATATCAACAAAATTAGTGTAAAAAATGTTGTTAGTTTAAAAAAAAATTATTAATTGATACTATTAATTTGTTTACTGGTGCAAATTTAATTAATTTTTTTAATTCCAAATTTTCAATATTTTTAATCAGTCTTAAGTTCATCAAATTTAATTTTCATTAAATTATTTTTATGAAGAAATGAATTTTACAACATGAAAATTAATTAAAATTGTTATTGATAGTCATTCATTCTTGACTGACCTGAGATTCGAACCCAGGCGGCTGGTTACCCTGACATGTTTCGATCGCTACCGCTCGATCTCCTCAGAGGGATTTGCCGTCTCACACTCGCAGCCATCGACAACTGCTGACGCCAATAGTCAAACATCAATCCTTAAACCAAATTGTATTTTAACCTTTTGGTAGATCGAAATTTGCTTTTTTAAATGATTATCCATTTTTTTAATTGATTTTACATGTTTTTCCTTAACCTCTGTTCGTTCTCTTCGTCAATAATTCTTATTGAAGTCCAAAGTACATTTTTGTTTTTTCATGTTTTGTCTTTCTTTTTCTTGTTGACCTTTTTCAGCACCACTTCAAGGACAAATGTACACATAGAGCTCGTGCGTTAGCTTTAACAATAATTAGTTAAGGAAAAACATGTAAAATCAATTAAAAAATGGATAATCATTCAAAAAAGCAAATTTCGATCTACCAAAAGGTTAAAATACAGTTTGGTTTAAGGATTGATGTTTGACTATTGACGTCAGAAGTCGTCGATGGCTGCGAGTGTAAGACGGCAAATCCCTCTGAGGAGATCGAGCGGTAGCGATCGAAACATGTCAGGGTAACCAGCCACCATGGTTCGAATCTCAGGTCAGTCAAGAATGAATGACTATCAATAACAATTTTAATTAATTTTCATGTTGTAAAATTCCTTTCTTCATAAAAATAATTTAATGAAAATTAAATTTGATGAACTTAAGCCTGATTAAAAATATTGAAAATTTGGAATTAAAACCATAAATAGTTCAAAAAAATTACTACAATACTAATTATAATTTTTTTAATTAATATCGCAAATTTTTTAATTAGAATCAATTAAAAATTTTTTTTTCTTTGTGAAGTTAATAAGACTTGTTAGGTGATTAAAATAATTTTTGTTTGTAAAGTGATTTCCGCGATGGAGCCAAATCGCTTGCTGCGGAGCCATTTCATCCAGTTTGGAAACACGAACAAGTTGCTCAGAGAAAAAATAATGAGAATAGAGCGGAATACTTAATAAGAATCCAAAATTACATTTTTTTTAATTTCCTCCTCAAACCACGACGGTAGTTTGATATCAAAGGATTTTAACACAACCTCATTCAAATTTGACATGTGCAGTGTTGCCCTTTCAGTTAGGAGATGGAAAATCACAAAATGTCACGGATTTATTGACCCACACTAGGGTGATCACAGTATTCGACTGGTTTTAACCGGTTATTTTAGTTTTGCCCAAGTCGAATATTTTAAAATGTCCATTTTTCGAATATCGAATAAACCGGTTATTTTCGTAAAATAAACCGGTTAGTTTATTAATGTGTAATTTATAAACGTTTTCCTTACTTTTGTTATAAATGTACCCGTAATTTAAGTATTTTTCTAATTGAATATTTGGCAAACTTAAACTTTTTATAAAAAATGTCAAAACAAAATGAAACAAAAGTCAAAAAAACATTATGAGCTTATATAAGCGTGTGTTCTTGTAACAAAAACCAAAAACAATTTAAAGTACTACAAAAAAAGTTCAGTATTATAAATACTATATATATCTTTATAAAGATGCCATCTCTGGTGATTTTTAGAACTGACTTAAATGAAAATTGTGCTTAAATGGCCCTTAAATGATAAGTTGCAAAGGTTCTTTAACGTCACGACTTATTAATTACTTTTAATTAGACTACAAACTTGACATAAATATACGCCAAGTAAAACTTGACCCTGTTCCAAGTAGTTTTTAAGAGACTGCAAATAATACTTTACGAAAATATGCTGCCAATAATGAATGAAAAACTCTTAAGTAGTTCTAGCATATCTTCATGCTTAAAACAAGAACATATTGGCGGAATAAACGATATGGGAAAATTCATCAGTTTTATTTATTAAAACACCAAGAACATAAAATAAAATTGAAGGAATCAAAAATGTCCTGGAAGGGTTTAAATTGTGTGATCGACGAATTGACAGATATTTCACATAAAAAGCATGTTCGTTTTACTATTGTTTCTATAATGCTGAAACAAAAAAAAATAAATATATAATCCTGGATAAGAGGTTTTGTTTGCCACTTTTCAAAAATATGGCTTACAAACAAATTTACTTAACGAATTTAGTTTACTGCTTCATATAGACATGCTTAACCAGCAACAAATTAAAACTCACTTACAATAAATTTAAAACTCACTTACAATAAATTTGCTTAACCAGCAACAAATTAAAACTCACTTACAATAAATTTGGGAGAATTTCTAAAATAATAAATTTATTAAATTCCTATATTTTTAAAACCAAAGTTTTTCTAAAATTCTAAAGCTATGTTCACACCTATTAAATATTTGACTCCTAACGTAACCACCAGTTTTCTTAAAGAATTGTTTGCTTTTGCAAAACGTTTGGCTAGAGCAAACATTATTTAACGGTTTCTTAACTACATTATTCATAAATGCAATTATCATCTTAGACATAAAGTTAAGCAAATAACTAAAAATTGTTTAAAATAATGCTTAAGTTAAATCAATGTACTGGTCACGCTTTTTTTTGATTTTATCGTCAAATATTTGTGGTCTGAAAATACCTTAAGTCATATATATGCTCCTTATGGGATCGACGGGAACATATATGTATTTTTTGGTTCCTTACCTTGAATTGTTTTGTTTTTATTCTAATTAACTTTTTATTACAAAAACTAATTTGATTTTTGTATTTTTATGTATTCGAGTATTGTATTCGGAATATTCGAAAACCGGTTATTGAAAAATGTCGAATAATCGATCACCCTAACCCACACTCATTATTAACCAAAAGCAAGGAAAGTCACATCTCTTATCAAAATGACTCCATTTTTTGCTTCTGGAGTAGTTTAGCAAAAGGTCCTTTAAGACTTAGAAACACAAGTCATATTTTGCCAAATTTTATTACCCAATAACTATATATTTACTCGATTACTTACCTTAATTTAACCAATAAAAAATGTATGGTTTTTATATTTTTTTCCAGACACAAAAATAACAATTTCAAGAACCAAATATGAAAAGAAAGAAAATGACACATACATTGATATTAGTAAAATGTTGAAAAATATTTATGGAAAATAAATATTAAAATAACAATAAATATTTCTACAAAATGACTGTAATAAAATATTGGAAACTTTAATAGTTTATAAAAATTAATGACTGGAAATAAAAAAACAACTCATATCTTCCAAAAAAAATTGTGAAATTTACGATATTTACGAAATTTTGGCTTTAAGTTAAATAACATTGTAACCACCAACCCCCTTTCCACTTCCTATTATTTTGTACTAACGCGTAATTCCCCTAATAATTTTCACAATAGAATGTTTTTAAATTTGTTTTTGTTGAACATAAAAACTCATTTTGAAAATGTGTCCGTCTATGTGTACAAGTAACTTTAAATTATAAAATATAGAACGTGCGATAAAACAAAAATGAATATTTTTACTTGAATGGCTTTGAAATAAAACAATTAACATGTCCAAAATCTTAATTAATTTTTTTCATTAAACTAACAAGGGCAAGATTATCGACAGAATACAATAATATAAAATTTAAATATTAAACAAGTAATTTGTAGAATTTTTTTCTTTCTTGGCAGTTGAATAATTTATTTTAAAACAAGAAAAATTTGAATGCATGCTACAGATGGCAAAGTGGAAGCGAGATGTGAAAATAGTAAAAAAAATAATCTAAACATTAACTGAAACTTAATGAAAATTTAGAAACCAGGAAAGTTCTCTGAATGAACTTTACTGTACTTTTAAATTGGAATTCAAATTTAATTTTGCTTAAGGCCGTTTCACACTATAATACAATTCTTGACCTTTAAATAAATAATGACTACATAATATTTTGGGGCGAAAACTCACGCTACTTTGTATTAAAGTAGTTAAAGCAAAATACAATTTCTCAAAACACAGCAGTGATGGAAAATAGAAAAATCGAGATGGTACTTACCGCCAAGCAGTACTTTTTTCAATATGTTGTTACTTTTATCAAACATATTTTTTATTGTAAAACAAACTTGAAAATAATAAACAAAAATACATAAAATTAAAAAACCAATTCATTTTAATAAAATATATAAAATATTTTGGTTAATGCATATGTATGTATGCATTTACATATAAATATGTATTTGCTTATGATTTTACCCCAGCTAGCGTAGGCTGTTTGTTAGACGATTATGTTTAATATACAACTCCTAAGAGAATCTTCTGATGATTATCTGACTGACTACTAACAAAAACATCAACATACATTTTTTTATTTATTACTTTTTTATTAATTGTTTGACACTCTCGTCTTTTAATCTTGGAATGAACCTTTTGCGACTCTCTGTAAAAGTCGTATAACAATAACTGAGCTACCTAAATAAGATCGTTTTTGAAGTATGACAATTCGATTGCCAATACAATTTCAATAAAACAAACCGACCTTGCGATCTGTAAAAAAGGATTTTCCGACAGGATGGGGTTGATTTCGCGACCTTAAGGTTTGTTTTACATAAATTGTATGAAAACTTGAAGTTTTGACATGAAAAATACGCTTGATGCCCTTGTTTAGGTAGTTCAGTTATAAGACTAAGCATTTCACGAGTTGTAAAATAATCCCTTCCTACCCTTATTTCTGAGAAATCCGCCAACGCACGAAATTGGGAATTGAATTTTAAAATGTATAACAAAAATAAAAAATACATTTTTGTTTCAACGCTTAAAATTTTAGTTCGAATAAATTTAAGGCGTTCATTTTTGTGTCCGCTTTCAAAGTTATTTAAATTAAAAAATACGTTAGCGGTTCCCATTGCTTCAAAAATCTTACAACCACAGCCTGTGTGGAAAACCATCTAGTTTGGGCATACCTTAGAAATACGTGAACATCTGTTCCAAAATAGTCTTGAAAATTTTGAAGTTCTTTTCGGCTTGAGCTTTTACGAAAGTAAAAACTTATTTCTTTCAAAAATTTATCAATTTCTTTGAGTAGACATAAATAAGCTGCAGATGAAGCTAAGTTTAAATTGTGAGATTCAAATTCATTTACGAACAAATTTGGTAACAATTCTTTTAATCTGGCCTGAACACCACTAAATTGCCCCATCATTACATTGCAATTATCGGCCGTAAGCACAATCATTTTTTCCAAAGGAATATTGTTTTTCCTCAAAACGTGTACAATTTTGTATGAAATTCGAAAACATAACAAGAAAAGTACTAAAACTGACGTGGGGGTACCGTGGTATTTTTAAAATGAAAAAGTACCATAGTTCTGAATTTTCCATCACTGATACAGAGCAGAACAAAAAGCTAATTTTTTTAAATATATTTAGAAAAGTGGCGTATGCGGCACCAAACAATAATTTTCACTTTCAATAAAAAACTACTAATTTCTTGGTTCGTAAAGGGTGTTTTTTCAGAGTGACACAAATTTAAATCATAATAAAACAAGGAAATATATTTTAGATATAAATAAAACGGGCTTTATTGGAAAGAAAATTTTATGAAATTAATATTTATATATGTTCATTTGTTTGTGGTTTATCGACGTAGACAAGTGACTTAACAAAATCCCAAAGAAAATAATCCAATGGTGTTAAATCACACAATCTTGGTGGCCAATTAATTGGGCCATTACGTGAAATTATTTTTTCATCAAAAGTTTCTATGAGTAAATCAATTGTAGCGCACGCTGTGTGGAATGTGGCTCCGTCCTGTTGCTACGTAATTGAGGTACGAAAAAATTTTAAATCGTGTTCATATACCGTTCACCATTGACAGTAACATTCTGACCTTCATCGTTTTTGAAGACATATTGGCCAATAAATCCGCCAAACGATAAAGCGCACTGCTTATTTACGTACCCATTCAACTAGAAATAGGCTTCATCAGAAAATAAAGTTTTGAATGGAAATTTAAAATTAAAATAAATTTGGCGGTGAATGCGATGGTTGTTTGGCTTTAATTTCAGAATAAAGTGGATAGACACAACTCCAGTTGCTGAGAACGGCGACGAATTGATTGATTGGTATTATATTTAATGCTTTCCTGTGCTTCTTCAGTGCGCACTGTTGGGCGTCTCACGGGATGCACATTATCAGTAACAGCAAATGTGGTCCGAAAACGATCTATTGTTCTTCGAATTAGCCGCTCTGAAGGCCGATTATGTATGTCATATAATGTGGGAAGTGCACGTATAGTTTGACGAATAGAACGATTATTTTGAATAAACATTTTAACAATTTGCACGCGTTGCTCTGGTGTAAGTCGATGCATAATGAAATTTCAAAGCAAAGCTTACAAAAAAATAACTTAGAGCTGTTAATGGATGCTCAATGGATGCTCAAATAAAGTAGTGATGCTAACATAAAGTTGTGACACTCTAAAAAAACGCTTTACATGAACGTTCAAAACACATGCCAGTAGCAGTGGTGAAACGACCAAAACAATTCTATCAGAACAATTTTCAGAAAGCTTTATATAAATCTTCATTTGCATTTTCCTCCACTACGACTTTTGGCATGTGCGCCAAACCAATAATGAGTTGACGAAATGCCAAATTTTCTATTAGGAACAGACTTATATTGAGATTTTTATGATGGCAGTTCTGTTTTTTGTTTGTTTACTCGAATTTGACAACCAAAACTTTTATGACGGCTGGTCATTTGGAAAAGGCGTTTGTGTTAGGATTTTCTAAATACATGCAATTAAGGGTTAAGAATTGTGTCGAAGATGCTTCCCCAATCAAAATATTGTTTGAAGATTTTCAAAAAACAATGACAACCTATCATTTCAAGGTTTTTTAATATATTTAAAATATTAAGAACTTGCATTATATTGTGAAACTGCCTTTAGAAGCCATAGTCTTTTTAAGTATTACAAGTCCTATTTTAAGTATAAATCGTACTGTTAGCACTGTTTTTGACACCAATAGATATTTATTTTTTGTATTCATGTTATTATTGATTGTTTGAATATTTCTAAAACAAAACGTACAATATTTGTACCTGTAGATTTTAGACGAAACTTATGTATATCTTTAGTACAAATGAAACTAACGACTCTTTAAGTACTTTTAGAACTATCTTAATTTGCATCCATGCCATTTTTATTACCAACGCTATCCTCTTTTTAAAAAAACTGTTTATTTGATTGGAAAAGTGGTAGTATTTTTAGTAGAACAATTTGGTACTTCATTAGTTATACTTTTTTAGTACTAAATGTTTAACACAATTAAAGCTTTATATAATTTATTTAATATCAATAGTCTCTTAATTATTGTTAGAAATATCTATGAATAACACAACTTTAAGTATTATTTTTAGTACAAAAGTATAACTTTCTTATCAACAATGATATTATTTTATGTACCAGCAGTAGCATAAGTACAACTTTCAAAACACGAAGCTATATTTTTGTGTGATTTTTGGCTTTAGTACTAATTTTAGTAATAAATTATAAACACAGCACATTTGAATTGTTAATGGCGCCTAAATCCCGAAAATCATTGAATTTATGCTAGTTTTAGTACCAAAAGTATACTTTTTGTAGTAGCAATAGTACTATATAGTCAATGGAAAAAATTTTGCATTTATGTGCGAATGCTTAATAATAATATTTTTAGAACAAATGTTGTATTCATTGTACCACTATCAGTTCCAACTATACCGCACAAATAGAAAATATATTGAAAGATGTATGCATACAAAATCTACTTCTGTTAACAAAAAAGTACTTCAACATTTTTAAGAAGCGTAAAAAGACGAAGTTGGGAAGAAACAGTAAAAGCAAAAAAAAAAATTATAAAATGAGTCTCAAGTAAACGAATTTAAATTAAGAAATTCACCAGAAAATCCTTATTAAAATCAAAATGGCTAAAAGCCATAAATGGGCCGAGACCTGTTAACGTAACACTGACTGACGGTAAGAAAAAGCACCGTTAAGATAAAATGTGTTGCAGAACTTATTAGTGTAGGAGTATTTGTATTTTTTTATAAGTGGATATTTGAGTGATGTTCAAAAGCAGCAAATGGGAAAAAAATAAATTTTTAGCACCATCACTTTATAATATAAAAAAAGGCAAGAAAGCAAAAAAAAAAAAATTACAAAAACAGAAAACACGTTAATTTATTTTGTAAAAGGCGCCACATTTTTATGAAACTCAATTACACGCACAGCATCAACAGCGGCAACGTAGCGGCTCTACCATCAACATCATTGAAAATCAATTTTAATTGAAGCTGACAATTAAATTTAAATACATTTTTATTTATGGAAGTTTAATTTTTTTTTTATTTCTTTTTCATTTTGCCTTAAAACAACTGCCACAATCATTGGCAAACACCATTACAAGAAGAAAAAAACAGCGCCAGTCAAAACCAGCACCGACACCATCAGCACTTCTGGCATTCATTACTTCTTTGTCTCTTCATTCAAACCAACCACCCAAAGAGCGATTGGATAAAAATTACTTGGTGTTCGATATGAGCTGTAAGCACGAGTTCCATAGTTACAATGTGAAATAAATAAATGTGTGTTGTATGTCTATTCAATTGTTTGGCTGAATGAGTTTTTCATGAGGAGCCTGCCGAGAGGTACTGATGATGGCCCAGTAAGTTAGTAGAGACTAGGGTTTGTTTCCCAGGGTAGTTTTTTGTTTCAGCGAAAATAATTTTAAATTTACCGGGATCGTGGTATCAACTCCGGTTTGGTTCCAAGACTGTTTTCTCTTTAGGGAAAATAACTTGAAATTTCCCGAGATCACGGAAACTCTTGCTCTAAAGTAAAATTTCTGAAAATTTTTTTATAATTTAAGACCCTATAAAGTTTATATGCAAATGGGCCTTATTAGTAGTGAATTAGCGATAACCGCCTGTCTTTGTGTATCATAGTCCGAAATTATTTGCTGTTAAAATTAAGCCAGATCAGTCCGCAAATGGCTGAGATATGAGCAAAACACCACGACTGGCTCTAATTTTTTTGTTAATAAAATACCATGTTGTTGTTGTTGTTTTTTACCAATTATGACAACGGCAAAAACAAATTTTTCTAATTAAGATACAAGATTTTGGTTATCAATACACATCACCTGACAAAATGTTGGCAGGATTGGTGAAGTGGACGTGAAACTTCCCCAACAAAGACATTAGAGATTTTTGTTTATCTGCAGAACGGCAAGACTCAAAGTTTCAGAACTAGGTACAAGGATTTAGGTAATCAATTGGCAACATCCGACAAAATGAAGGCGAAAGTGGATAAGTGGGCTAATTGGGATAATTGTCCAAATTTGGTACACTTAGCTGGGTTAACAATAGAATGGCACCTCCTGAACAAAGATATTATAGTTTTCTGAATACCTGGAGATCAGGAAGAATTAAAGTTTGCGAACTAGGCACAATCATCTTGGTTATCAATACACCCCATCCGACAGCATGTGGGATGGATTGTAGAAGTGGGCGTGGCACAAAAATTGATTTATTTATACCTAAAAAAGGGTATGTAAGCCGAGTATAGCACCCTTTCTCTTACTGCTAGTAATATATTTAATAGCAATTGCAAATGTTAGTTAAATAAAGACTTAGTGCATTTTGTCTTAAAATTTTTTCAACTAAATTTGCCGGTAATTCCTTATTAAAGCTGGAATAATTGAATTTCCCGGAAAAGCATAGGAAAACCCCTTTAGATGTGACCCTTGTTTTACATAAAACAAATATAACGAAATGTGAATAAAATCATAATTTTTAATAAAAATAGCTGCTCAAAAAAGTTTCATCACCTTTTGTCCATGACATGGTCAACACCATTTATTCATACATACAAATATGCATTAACATCGAGAGGGTTCGCTTGTTGTTTCCTCTTTCTTTTTGCTCAGGCCTTTTACTTGTATTAATTAATACGAATATTCTCTTGCTAAAGGGATTACTTCAACAAAAAAATTTATATTTAAAAATCAGTGCATTTTATCTCAAATTATTTAAATTGTTTTTTTTTTGTATGTATTTCATTGTGGATTTATTTTAAAAAACAAAGATAAAGTATTGTTACCGATAGATGCGTTCGTTAACTATCATCAATAATTTTTTACATAATATATTTGTTAAAAATGTATTTTATTTTTTATCATACCAAATTGTTTAAGTACCGAAATTATTTTTTGTGACCAATTTGTTAATGGTTGGGTCGTTTGTTTTTCCCATTTATTTATTTTTTTTTTAACAAGCAGTTAAATGTTAATATTTCAAATGTTTTTATTTTTTTGGCGACACTTAAAATTTTACAAGTTTAAATTGCGTAAAAAGCTCAAGGTTTCTACTTAAAGTGAAATTTTTTATTTTGTATTTTTCAAAGTAGTGAAGGTTTTTGTGACGATTTTCTTTAAGAGCTGTACATTGTAAATTATAGTATATTTGGGTTAAATGTAAGTTTTGTAATGCTTTTTGTTACCATTTGAAATTTAGCAAATTTAATCCTATAATTTAGAGAGACATCAATTCTTAATTAGTTGAAACTATGAACGTAACGATACGCCTTTTTGTCGATACGATACCAATAGAGAACGCATTTTAAATTTTAAATGAATTTCAAACTCCAGGAGAGTAATAATTTTAAAAAATACTAAATTATAGTGTAAGAGATAATTTATATTTAAAATTAATACTTATCAGAAATTTGTTTAGAAAATAAATTATTCTCAACTTTTGCGTAGACATGCGATTTCGTAAATCCGCTTGAACAAGACCAGAATATAGTTTCAAAGATGCGATAGAACTCATTTAAAAATTTCAAATATCTGTGCTAGTAAACAAGCGGATCCGGTTCTATAGAAATATGTACACAGCTAAGGTATCTCTCGATTTCTTCTTTTGCAGCACCACAGAGTGGGATAGACAGACCTTATTCTTCTCGGATTCTAAAGGTCAAAGGACTAGTCCAAAAGTAATCCAAACGTATGGAAAAACATGGTTTATTTTAACTTTAAAAATTAAATTAAAACTACTTCATTGTATACACAAGAGGATTAGCTTTAACTTCGTTTAAAAACGAAAACATGTCGTTTAAAAACGAAGACATGTCCTCTCACTACAGACACTTTTTAACAATGACATGGTCCATGCTTGCATTACATCGGACCAATCCATGGAGAAGTCCATTTAATCAAAATGTCGGCATATACCGACGAAACGTTGGGAAAATTGTAATTAAAAAAAATGTTGTTTTAATTACAAAGAAATTTAAGGCCTTATTGGCTTAAAAACAACATAATCTAGAATAAAATTCGTTTAGGTTATGAATAAATTTACAGAAAATAGTGCCTTTAAACAGTTGCTTTATACTTTTGTTTGAGTACTTCTTGTTACTGAGTTAATGAGCAATTTTTGTTCGATGTCGTTTTTATTAATAAAACTTTTAACGAATTCATTAGGGCTTTTTCCGAAACTTATTTTACGCCTGTGTAATATCATCAAGGATTTTTATTAGCAAAAAGAGAAAAAAACGTACACAAAATTGATTTGAAAGTAAATGTTAAATGCACAAAAAATTAAGAAGCAATGAAAAAAATATGTATATATAAACTAATTTAAAGCATTAATCGTTGTTATATAAACAGGTTAATACTTAAGCATAATTCATGATATTTGTTGAAAAACTTAAAGTTGTAAAAGGATAATTAATGGTATTTAGTTGTTAAAAAATTAATTAAATCTCTAGGCCATTTTTATGTCTTATATGCTATAAATTACCGCTTCATCTGCTTTTGATTTGTTTATATTTTATCACTCAAAGAAGAAAATAATAAGTGTCTTTAATGTCTCTTTAAAAAAGCTGTTAAACCACTTCTCCTATCATAAAAGGGTTGCGTTAAATGTTTTCTAGAAATCAACATCATCATATAATTTCTTAAGAATAGCTAATACAAAAAAACCAACATTTGCTTAATGGTTTTCTTGTAAGAGACAAAATACATATTTCAAAGGTTACCCAGACATTTCATGCACTTTCTCCAGAAATAATTGGTTGCTTAATGATTCACTTTCATTTGTCAAAAAAGACAATTTCAGAAATGATTTAAGAGCATATTTATGGTTAAAATTTAATTGACTTTAATTTGCAAAACACACAAATGAATTAAATCATTTTAATTAACGAAGAAATCATTAAACTCACCCCCGCAAACAAAAATAGAAGGCAAATTTAATAAATTTTGGCATAAATTCCAATGAAATGAACTTAATGCTAAATTGTCGTTGTTATTTATGCAACAAATAATGAAAGTTGTTCTTTTACACACATATACAAACGAACATATGTAACAAAGTTGCATTGTTATATTTGCCACTTAATTACATACGCTTCATTAAGAGGCGCCTCAATTTCAGTTTCTCTACAGATTGTGAACTTTCAGATTATCTTTTTTCCCTTGTTTTTTTTATATACTTATGGATAAACTTTTTTCAAACTTTTTAATAAAAATTATTTACTTTTACATTTATACCGACTATGAATGGTATCTCATATGCAACGTAATATTTTGGCAGTGGTAAATTTCCACCAATCCTTAGTCCTTGTATCTGTTGAGTGCAGTTTAAAAGTTCTATCTTTGTTTTTTTTTTTTTTTTTTTTTTTTTTTGGAGATTTTCATTTTTACTGTTTGTGTTTAATACTCATAATTTTTAAAGTTTTTTTATTTGTTTTTTTTTTTTGATGTTGTTTTTTTGCAACTATAAAATTATGAAAATGTTGTGCATTTTCCTTGAGTTTTATTTACATTTGATTGCACTGCATTTGGCAGGCAAGCGCGAAAATTAACAAAGCTAAACAGTTGTTAGTAGGAAAACAAGAAGATGGAATGTAAAGTCGGTCAAACTCGACCTAATAATACACTTCACTTCAAAGGTTGGTATTTGGCCATATATGGATCGATTTCAATAAAACTTTGTAAAAGCCCGTTTATACTGCAACGATATCTTTGGGTAAGATTTCCCATACAAAACGAAATCTATTTCGTAACTAGATTTAAACAAAAAAAAAAAAAATAGTACACTGATAGAAAAGGCTGATATATTTTGACATCAGTACTATGCGAGTGTTATTTGTTTTTGACCCCCATGACACTTTTGGCCAAATTATTATCAGGTAAAATAATGTCACGAATCGGAATCAGTTTCATTAAAAATGTCATTCATGCGATGCTTCAGTTATATCAGAAAAAAAACTCATTAGGCTCAATTTAATGACAAACTCTCATTAAAGTTAGAGAAGAATCAGTTAAATGGGAAAGCGCCGTTTATTTTCTTAATATAAATTTCAAAGCAAAACATCATTCGGTTCTTTAAAACATTATTATTGTAAGCAGTTGAAGAACGGTAAAAATGTTGAATTTCTTATAAAGAGTTCTTAAAATATAGAATTCGATAGTTGTAAATAAAAATCGATGTATCGATACATGGGTATTTAAAATATCGGCGATATATATCGAATATTATGTTTTTAAATATTGATATATCGATATTTTTTGCCGATCCCTAGCACGTGGTAATTTGGGTATAGACATCATTTTTTTTTGCAGCATTGAAAAGTTTTGAAAAAAACAAGTACTCTCTGGAATTGTGCGGAGAACAGTAACGCAGAGAATTTGTCATTGAAATTGTACACAAACGTTTTGTACACACATCTGTTACCTTTTTGTTGTATGTTATATTCACATAGCAGGCCTGCCTGAATCAGTTAACATTTAATAAATATCTTCCTTAAATAAATATTTTCCGAAGAATCTAAATGAGTTAAATATTTTGAATAAAAACAATTATCAACAAATTTTTAAATTTTTCTAACTAATATGGCAACTATTCTATCCCAGTTTATTGGCATCATTTCTCTCAGTGCACTACTTATTATATTATCTTGTTGTTTTTTTCGTTAAACTTAACAGCTGCATTATGAATTTAATGATGCAGTCCTTTATTGTGCACTAAACTCAACAACATTCACTTCAAGATATTCCTTCATAACATGAGATTCTTACAAATCCAGGGGAATATACTTTTTCCAAAACACACACACACACACACATACATACATACATACAGAAACGCACATTTTGTTTGTTTTGGGGGTCATGACATGAGTCATGGGACCTTTGTCAGTTTTAATGGCATGACAAATGATGATGTTTAATTTGATGTTTTTTAATTATATTTTTCTGTTTTTAAATAAAAGAGAAGAAGAAATACATGAGGAAGTCAAATCATAAAAATTTAAACAAAAAAAAAATAAACTGAAGTCATAAGTAGTCATTTGTCGTTGGCATTTCCCAAAATTACAACAAAAGGCGAACAAAAATTACAAACAAAATTGTTGCTTTGATGTTTGAAATTAATTATTTGTTATCTCAACAATAACCATTTAAGCTTTTTTGTTTTTCATAAATATTTTAAACAAAGAGGAGTTCGAGTATGTGCAAATGGAAATGAAAATATTTTAAGTGAATTTTACAAAAAAAAAAAAAAAAAATATGTAAACATGATTATAATTTTTTTCAAGGAAAATTTCACTTGAATCATAAATGTTGTTAGCAAATAATGCACAAGTAAACAATTTTCAGCTCAAAAATATTTTACAATGTTTCTTGTTTTAAGTAATAAAAATGTGTTCACCATGTGTTTTAATATGAGAATAGTGATCATCAAAGTTTATTATTTCTTTATATTCCTTTTTTCATCTTCTTTTTTCTGAAACTTTTTTTTATTATTATGTATTTGTTTACATTAAAAGAATGAAACACAACATCAATTTCGATGTACATTCATGCTAAATAGTCATACTTTTTAAACAGAATTTGCCTGTTTAATGTGGGAGCTGTAGTTAAGTGCAGCTGTTGTTTTATTTGGTTTTCACTTGATCGCACTGTGGGTGGAACGTACTAATTTATGCAATACAACCTAAAATAGCAATTTTTGAATTTAAGAAATAAAAACAAAGTTTTTAATTAATTGTTTGCTTGATACAATATATTTTTACTTGTATAAGTAAATAACTTAAAAAAATATACACATACCTATATTCCCGTAGTTCCTTTAAGGAGCATGCGGCGCCAATTAATTAGCCAATTATATTAACCCCCTGTTCGTCGTTAGCGAATGAAGACTTCGTTCGCTTAAATTACATTTAAAACAAAAACAAATTATAAAATATTGTTTTTGTTTTACATGTAAGTTAAGCGAACGAAGTATTAATTCGCTATCGAAACATTATAGAACAATTGTTCACTGGTTATAAGTACTCGTTACAATAACTCGTTCATAGACTTTGAATTTGTACCGTTGCGGAGTAAAAGCCCATCTAAATCGAAATAAAGTATTGCATTACTTTAGAAAAGAAATACATAATAAGAATCCTTATTCTAAAAAATTTGCCTTTTGTCGCTAACGATATAATTTATATTTTTTATGATAACTAGGGATGCGTTTTCCATGCAAATACATGTTTTTGTCGATGGTCTAAGAGCGATGTCGACCAATTATCTTTTTTTTTGCATATTGTTGCATATTTTTTTGTGAAAATTCATATTTTTGCATATTTAGGTTTTAATATTTAAATGCATATTTTGACATTTATGAGTGATTTTATTTTAATTTCCGTATTATAAAAAAATTCTTAAAAAAATTTTTAAATACACAAAAAAAAGTTTAAAAAATTTTTTTTTTATAATTAATTATTTCCTTAAAATACAAGATTTCGACAAAAGATCCTTCTATTTTAAACAGACGCAGGACCTTACATCCAAAAAAAAAACATTAAAAAAACAACAAAAACCATTTATGTGGATTTTTTCAACTACACATCACATACGTAGCGCATGTATCTGGCCAGATACACTTGTATTTTGTTTGAAGAACAATGTAATTTATTTACACTTTTTATTTTTTTTTTGCGTTTGTTTACTCAAATCAACTGAAACTGCATTTTATTTGTACTCAGCATTGTTATAGCTGTTGCAATTTTTGAATTGAAATAAATCGAAAAAACTTTAAAACCATTATTTTTTTAAATTTAAAAATTTCATTTCTCCTTAATTTTTTTCCTGGGTAGATGGTTTAGAAAATAAGCATCTGCCTGGCGTGCTAATAATATAACAATGTAATATTATCACTAAAATACCTTTTTTTTTGTATAAATGTATTGGAATACATAGTGTATCTGGCCAGAGACATGCGCTACGTATGTGACTACCGAAACATGTGCATGACGGAGGGTTAAAACTTTCAAATACATTTCCTCTCTTGCCGGAATTCTACATTTTCTTTTATGCAAACCACTGTAAATATTTACATTTGTTTAATTTTACTCATATTTATTTACTATTTTTTCTGTTTATTTTATTTTTTCTTTAAATAATTGACCAACTTTACCCCATCTTCTAAAAGATTCTTGATCTCGTCATTAAACACAACAAACATGCATCCAAAGAAAGTGACAGCGAGATGAACTACAAGCAACAGTAGCGCGGTTTAGTGTTGCAAAGCATTATTAAAATTTTTAATTGATTTATTTATTGATGCATTACACACCAGTTGTGTTACTTGTAAACACTCAAGGAATATAAATTACAAAAAAATATTTAAATACTAAACGGCTGGTACAGAAAAAAATACAAAGCGGCATATGGAGGCAAACGCACACACAGCTCACCCTACCGTTTGGCAGAAAACCTCTTAAGCTTTTAAAGTCATTGCTAAAGGGATTTGACTTTTAATTGGGGGGTTATGTCAAGAGTGTTAAGCAGTACATGATTTGTGAGATGCATTAAAATTAACCTAACTTTAGAAAAGGAAACAAAAGAAAAATTTAAATTTTGCATTTAAATTATTATCAGATACTTAAAGTCTGTTTTGTAGAGTTGTGAGAAATTATTTTATTGCATTGTGATATTTATAGGGTTTATTTTCATTCATCTATAAACTTTGAAAAGTGTTTTCTTTTTTTTAAGATTTGTTAGAGGAATTGTAGTACTTTTTGTATGATGGTTTTGTGCACACGTACTTTTGATGTTGTTCACGCGTACAGTTTTATTTCTTTTTTTTTCAGTTGCTAACTCAATAATTTACTTGATTTAGTTGGTTTTGCTTTTAACTTGCATTACATTTTTTTTATTTGTACGCTGTCCATAAACTGAGTTGTTGAGGCAGGATGTAGACTCAGAGAAAAATGCAGGTTAAAAATGTTTAAGGTTTTTTTTTTTTGTAAAATCGCTTCAATAGAAAAATCAGTGCTAAGATCACAGACTGAAAATTTTATGTTGAAAACTAATAGCTTTCAAGTCCTGAGTGTATTGTAGTTTTTCCTAATAATTTCTTCAGTTGCATAAGGATATTTTTTTCTTTTAGCCATTCGCCTTGATACTGTTGTTACTTGTTTTCTGTTTGAAAACGTGATGTTTTTTAATGTTTACAAATACTTGCAGTTGTTTTGTATGTTTAGGAAATATGTATGCTTGTAAGTATAAATAACTAAAGGAATATCGAGCACACTCTAAGTTACTAAATACGGACAACGCAATACAATGCAAACAAATACATTTTGCCACAAAATGCAGTAACAACTTAAAAGAAAAAATATACATATATTTACAACAAAAAATATGTACATAACCATTGGAAAAAAATTTTAAAAAGAAAGCAAAAGAGTAAAAAGAAACAGTTAGAACCATTTCAATCAGAGATCGGCAGACATAGCTAACAGGGCTTGAACACGATCAGCTGTTTACACTACAAAGAAACGACGAGAATAGAAACCCTTTAAAAAAAACTTAAAAAAAAACATTAAAAAATTTATTGAGTTTTTATTTTGTATTGCAAAATACAATAAGGTTTTTTATTTCATTGGACTAAAAGAGGCAATACAAAATAAAAACTCAATAATATAATTTGATCCAGCAATACAAAATATTAATCCATAATTAAAAAAATTGTTCCTAAAAATCCTTAGTCAGGGTTTGTACGCTTCAACTTTTGTTGTTCTATTTCTTTTCAAGTTGCCGATATGGTCCCACGCAGCAAATCTGTCCCAACTGTTTCGGTTATATTTGCTTCAAAGCAATAACAATTTTACACATCAATTTTTTTTGAAGCATAAACACATAACTTTATTGGACACAAAGAAATTAGGTAGATACATGTTAGATACAAGGTTACTTCAATTCTCTCCTGCTTTATCATTCTCATTATGCCGTTATGTAAAAAAAACTGAGCAAAGACTTTCTGAGTGTAAACAAATGGGTTTTAAATTTTAAGATATAATTGAAGAGAAAAAATAAGTTGTATTAAATCTTTCTTTACTCTCCTAAAAACTCAAAAGTTTAAGCGTGTAACTCAGGCTAAAGGTTTCGTAACTCTTACGTAGAGGTTTACCTTGCGGATCAGCAGTTTATTTTTCGTTACCAAGCTTATGTAGAAATAGGTACTTTTACTTCAGTGCGACGTTGCGTTGCGGTTATACCTAATAAAACGAAATTTTTTTATACATACATATGTACATAGCGGTTGAATTGTTGTAATTTGTTTAAATGAAAACAATAAGTAAATCTTATTTTGTGTTTAATGCGACCTTTAATATGTATTAATAAAATAACTTGTTTTTCTTTTGAGCTCGAGGTCAATATTTATGTATATATTTTTATAATTTTATATTATAATTTTAGCTTTTGTTATTTATACGTTTTTATAAAAAAGTCGTGTGCAAAATGTATTAACAAAGTGACCTCAGTACTACAACAATGAAACAATTGAAAAAACATCAGGCATTTTGTTGCTAGAATTGATACGGCAAATGTCAAAATGCCTGTATAAAAAATGTAAATAAACAAAAAAAAAATGGCGCCAAACGTCACATACGAAGAAAATCACTGCAAACAGCTGCGCTTGTGAGGTCACTTTATTAGTACATTCTGGTCGTGTGCTTCGACGAAATATTCGCTTTATCAATAAACATAAACAAACAAAAAGTTATTTAACAGCTGATACCTAAAAACAAAGAAAAATGTGCATCCGCAATGCAACGTCACGTGTACGAAGGATTACTTATTAATACATAAGATTGGTTTCTAAATCAGAACAGCAGATCGGCCACGTAAACTTTAACGTAGGAGTAACAACGCCTTAAGTGCTCAAAAGCTGTTAGCTAAGCAGATTTAAACAATACAAAAGCGAATAAAGAGGCTATCTGAGCAAACCGTAAAATCGTACTCGCTTTAAGATGTACATGTTTTTAAAATTACAAAGGCTAGCGGATATTTACACATGCTCAACACTAGTGTGAAGAAAATTCGTAAAAACTGTTCAATAAATGAGTTTAAGAGGCCTGTTTTAGCAAATTTTAATACTGAGTAAAGTAAAAAACAAACAAAAAAACAAAGAATCGTGTTTCTTCAGTTTTAGCCGTGTTTGGTAAAAGCAAACAAATAAACAAAGAATCGTGTTTCTTCAGATTTAGCCCTGTTTGGGCCTGATCATAGTAGTCATAAAACAAACTTGATGAAAGCATTAAAACTACTCTCCCCCTTGTATTCTTTTAAAATATCTTTGTTTTAAGTTGCTGCGACTCCCAGTGGCCCTGGCTGTCTTTCTCTGCTTTCACCAATAAAAACCATTTTGACATTTTCTTTTTATTTATTATTTTCTAAGATTTCTTAACAGCAAATTTTAGTCCTTAAAAAGGACAACACAATTTATTCTTAAAACTTTTTTGTGAATTTCCAAAGAAAAGTAAATTACTTTCATTGAAAATGGAAAAAAAATATTGCTTTAGGCGAAAAGAGTATACAAACCATTTAGTATTTGCTATGCAGCATGACAAGGCAAAGAATTGTACAAATTGTGTGGCACATTTTAATTTTTTTGTTCGTTTTTTTCTTAATTTTTTTTTTGTGGTCTAAATTGTTTGAAAAGCAAAATGATAAAGATGCAACACATTTGTCTGCATGATTTATTTAAATTAATATAAATTAACATAGTAGAAAAAAATGCGAAATATATAAATTAATTTGTCTGTATAAATTTATATTAATGGTTCTTTGAGGGCAACAATAACAAAAAATTTTAAAATATTAAATAGCAACTTTAAAAATTAATGATGATGCAATATTTTACTTTTAAAATATTGTACACGAAGTATGGCCTTAAGCTGATTAAATTGTTGAAATTAAAAGATTTCTTCTAATATTTTCTAATAATCAGGCAACTGCTTTAAGCTTTTCTCCCACATGAATTCTTTTTCACAAACTAAGGTACTTAAAATTTAAATAAAACATGTGGAAAAATGTTTTTCCTAAAACGCAAATTACTGGCCACAATGACACCGTTCAATTTAAGCCAACAAAATGGCCATTATGCATGTTTCATTGCATGTCTGGCTGTGTCAATATGAAACAAATTTACTGAAGCTTTTCTTTTTTATTACACACATACATACGTACGTGTTTTTCAAATGTCCACCAGCACTACAAAATGAGAAACAATGCAATCCCATTTAAATTTTGTCCTAAAAATTATTTCCACATAAACATTTAAATTGATACTTTAAATTTGTGGCCTTTTGACAAAACATCTTAAGTCAAATTTAAAAAGTTAAAAAATAAAATGATGTTAATTTTACGAATTTTCCTCCCAGAAACGTTTTTGTTTACGATTTTAAAATTTTGTTTTATAAACCAAATTTTGCTTTAATTTCGGTTTATTTTATTATTTGATAATAATGATTTTTTAACCGATTTTTTTTTAAAATTTTTTTGCTATCTTATCTCGACTTAAGATGTTTTGTCAAAATGCCACAGAAATCAATTCGTTATTAAGGTATAGAAAATTTTGTTTAATAAAAAACGCACATTGCACTGGTTTTCAGTAGATGCAAAAAACTGTTTTGTTGAAAGCAATTATGGGATTGTGAAGAAATGCGAGTAAGAAGTATACAAAGGTATCGAAATATCACAAGTTTTTTGAGTTGATCCCGTTTATGTGAAATTTTTTCAAAATTTTAAAAATAAATATAAAAGCAAAACGAAATATAAGAGCATAATAAACTTACCTATAAAAACTAAAAAGAGACAAAACAAAATAGAACATCATCAAAGTCAGGTCGTTGTGACATAAACACTAGCAGAACTTAAAATGTTTTTCTTTAGTTAAAGCAAAACTGATATGAATTCAGCTTACATTTGCAGACAAGTCAAAATATTTATCTTTAGTTCACTCTGAGAAGCTACTTTTATATCGAGAAGAGGAATACAACTGTTTTTTTTTTTTTTTGCCAAAGAAGAAGAGAAAACTATGTAAAATTTTTACAATGAGTAGGACATATGAGTTGACTCCCTTTACCTAGCATTTACACATGCCATTGCCAGTTCGAAAAACTTTAGCTTTAGTGGCAGCAAAAATTGCATGCGATTGGAAATTTGACATTTGGTGGCATGCAAACGTCAAAACGATAAACACTGTTACCCAGTTGAAAATTTAATGCGATTTTACTGGATTATTGTAAAATTGTAAATTATGCTTGAACTTGTTAAATGTATTAATATGATGCCTTTTTTGAAACGCGCATTAATAAAAGCAATTTTGTTCATTATGGAGCATTAAAATTGTTAAAATAATACTTGAATAAATAAATGTAAACCATTTCCCAAAAAAAGGTGCCTAAATGATTAGCTCGGGAGCTTCTTTTGGTTTTTTGGTATATTTTTTTTATTAATTTGAGAAGTAAACAAATTATCTCAAGTTTACGCTTCAACGACATTTTGAAAATTAACTCGCAGTGTCATGTGTAATCACAAAAGCCAATGGCATGAGATTCGATTATTTCGAACAAATTTTCTTTGATAATATGTATACAGTAATGCCTTGCCACTACTTGCATGTGTAACGGCAGGGTTAGAAGATCCAGTGCGATATGTGGATATTTAAAAAGCCGATAAATTCCATTGTTTTTGCAAATATATTTTTAAGAGCTTTTGAGATGAAGTAAATATATGTATGTTTTCAGTGTGTGCATTAACGCCTTACAATCAGTTTAAATATTTTTTATCGGCAACAATTGTTAAAATTGAATTTTGTAGATAAGAAAATTAACCAATAAAAACAAAATCGTATAATAGTTTTTTTTTTTTTACAATAAGCAACAGTTGTTCACGTTAGTAGTGTAACGAACAGGCTGTATGTCAATGCATTTGTTAAGGTTTCAGTGTGTTCGTTTGGTAAAAAGTGTGGGTTAAATAAGTTTTTACTTATTATTGCTATTGTTGCTGTTTTCATTATGTTATTTCCCAGCGGGAAAAAGAAGGAGTACGAAGGCCTTCTAGAAGGCCTCTGTACCCCTTCTTTTGGATGTACAAGGCCATCTTGCTCCATTCCATACTCATATCTTTTTTACACGCGTTGTCATTGCGGAGAAGGCCTTCCGCTTTCCTTTCTTTCGCCAGAGCTTCTTAAAGGCATTTAAATATATGGCTCTTAGAAGGCTTTCCTGAGAAGGACTGTTAAAAGGCTTTAGAATAAAGGTTATCTTAAAGGGTTTTTAAGAAAGGTATGTTAAAAGGCCTTTTAATTAATGGCTCTTAAAAGGCCTTTCGGACCATCCTTGTAAAAAGTGCATCGGTTCTAATGGAAATTGGCTGACCATTTTCATTCGCATCGCATCGAAAAAAACATCGATGTTTTTTTACAGTGTCAATCCCTACACAGAACCTTCTTTTTCAGTGAACAAAACACAACTAAAAAGATTTATGTACATTATTGTTTTCACTTAATATTTTAATATGTATGTATTTTTATTTTTATAACGGGATCTGAATTCTTTCGCTTTTGCTTTGGCGAAAAAACAGAACAAAAAATTTTACTCTTTCTCTTTTTAACATCAACTAAAAAGATTTACGTTATTGTTTTCATTTGGAAGTTATTTTATTATGTATGTTACTTTGTTTTTGTAAAGGAATCTGAACTGTTTTGCTTTTGCGTGTGCAAAAAAACAAAACAAAAAATGTTACTCCTTCTTTTATCGCTTCTCATAGAAGCGAGTGTGGAAGGTGTATCTTATCTTTTATACCAAAGAGCCAAGGCCTTCTATGAGGCATTCTTTAGCAGTTACATAAGAATAGTAATTAAATCAAAAAAATTTTTAATCAGGCCTTCAAAAAGGCCTGAAGTAAGAAGGTCTTCTAAGTTTTACCGCTGGGTTGTATTCAAAATTTATGAAATAGCACACATTCTACAACACCAATACTTGTACATAAAAGCAGCCAGCAAAAATTTTTATTATTTATATTTACACACATATACACATGCGTAGGCAAGTTCACTATTGCACATGCAAGCACTCATACGAATGGTGAACTCATTAAAAGAAGATTGTTGAAAAACATTATAAATATTTTTTTTTTAGAGTTTGGATTTTTTTCTAATTTTTCATTTTGCTTAAATTTGCCTTTCCAAATAGAAGAATATTTGAATAAGCAGAATATTTTAAAATTCGTGGAACACTTTACTATTTATTAAAAACAAGCAACTTATGGGAAAATATAAATTTAGTGTTTAGCAAAACAAGTACTTAAAGGGTGTTTTTAGGCCCGATAGATTTTTAAATGGTTTGAAGTAAAATAAAACATTTAATTTTTGTTAAGTAAAGGATTCTTTTCTGATCGTCCACTAGTGGGCCATTTTGTCGGGTATTGGTAGCCGCATGTGACCAATAACACGAACAATTTTTATAAAAAATTTCTGTATATTTAAAGAAGGGTAACAGTAAAAATTTCGAATTTTAATTAATTATAGCTAATTTGGAAACTTTTACCGCTATCAATACACAACACATGTCAAAAAATGGGATGGGCTACAGAAATAAGCGTGGCACTTTTCATACAAAGACATTATAAATTTCTATATAACAGGGGATCGAATACAGTAAAAGTTGCCAAATTTGCTACAAATAGTTTGGTTAGCAAAACAAAAGATCTGCCGAAAAGTGGGCTGGGTTAGAGATGTAGGCGTGACAGCTCCAGTATTAAGAAAATACAGATTTTTGTGCATAAGGAGGATGGAAGACACAAAAGAATCGAAACTTGGTACAAACAGCTTCGTTATTAACTGGCTGGTCCACGATGTCGACCGCTATTGCTTACTTGCATTTTCAACGGCAAACAGCTGATCTGCGCCCCTCTTAAACTTAAGCATTACAATTCGATTAAAAAAGCAAGTGACTGATATGCTAACAGTAGTTTTCATAAAAATGTCCACCCCACTATTAATACAAGTACACAATATTAAGCGAAATTATTTCGCTAATATTTCTTAAAACGCCATCAGTTAATATTTTTTTAAATAATATTTCTTTAAAATTACATCACTAATACAATTTTTGTTTGTTTTATAAAACATTTTTCACGAAATGCTATTTTTGAAAACCGATGTTTTTTGTTTACTGCTTTGTTCTTCTTTTGTAGAAAATGAAGAAGCACAGAGCTGAATCGGTACGGCCTAATTTACATGCTTTGCCAATTTTTATATGTAAAATACTTGATGTGGCAATACTTGCCAGTGAAAAATGTATTACGCTAGAAACGTAAAACCTGACGATCTACAAGTCGAAAGTAAGTGGAGCCCTTATAAGAATGACAATGAGAGACTAGTTGCCGCTCGCTTAAGTTTTCGATAGGCATCATGGGAAAGGCTTGAATTCACAATGTTTGTATCAAGGATATTTTACTAATTTTCTGTAAATGGAGATAGGGAAGCGCACTGGTTTAAGCTTTTTTCTTATAAATGCAACAATTAGCAAACATATTTTCATTATTTTTATATCATAAACTTAGATAAGCATCTATTCAAATATCAAGATTAATATTACAACTAAAAAAATTCCTATCAAATTTTCATCATTCAAAATCTATTTTAAACTGTTGATTACTGTTTTGAACAGTTTTAGCCAACTATTAAAAACGAACTCAATTCACTTCATTTACATTGAAAAACAAAAAAAAAAGAATTAGGAAAAACAATTTTCCCCCCTGTAATTATCTCTAAACAGCAACTGCAACACCACAATAACTATAATGGACAAACTGCAACAGAACGAACACTTTATTAACACAAAACAACAACATGTTTACACTGTTAATTATTATTTGTGCAAAAACTGAAATTTTAAAGGAAAAAAATGAACTACGAATTCCATGGCCCTAAAACTTCCGATAAAACTAAATAGAAAAAATATAGTTTTTGAAAATATTTAGTTTTCAGCAGAAACTCACGAACGAACAAATAAAGTTTTATTCATATTGAAAATGATACATTATTTTTATTATTTTCGACAAAATTTCATAGATACAGTTGCAACTATTTGCTGTTGTTAGTGTAGTTTATAATAATTTTTTCTGTTTTTTTTTTGTTTTTGTAAAAAATAAACATAGAGTAATAATAACAATAACAGCAACATTTAACTTTGACCCATATATCTATATTTGCATGAGTATATCTGTATACACATGTGTGAGAGTATTTACACACCAAGTGTTAGTATTTGAACATGCAAATAAAAAGTACACCTAGTGCATATGGAATGTGTGTATGTGTTGAAATACATGTATTTGAATTGTAAAAGTTACACATTGTATTTGGCCAACAATTACAATAACATTTTGTAGGCCTAGTTTGTTTGTTTGTTGTACTGTGGTTTATATCTCGATTACTCATGCACTTGTATCAAAAATATTTTTAAACACACAAATACTTATGCAAGGGTTTATGTAAACACACATCTGTGTACTTTAAAAGCATCACTCTGTTACCCAGATAAATTGAAGTTTTTCTTTGTGTTTTTAAATAAATCAGAAACACTGTAAAAAATTCGGTTGGATTTAATTTTTAGCGAAAATCAATCAGCTGCTTTTATATCGTATAAGAAATTTTATACTCTGCAATAAATTTTTTGACTTTAATATTCAGGTCATTGTGCAAATTTACAAATTGCCGTGCATATTATAATTGATTGTGAGCATCCACTTTTATTTTTTGTGCAACTGTGCTATTTGTCTAAAAATTTATTCTGGCAACAAAAAAACTTATGGCAGCACTGTAAAAAATCTGCATTTGTTTACATTATACACAAGCAAATTAAAATAAAATATTTTTTTTAAATTATTTATATTTAACTCTCTATTTTATATTAAAACCCACAAAAATGTTTAATTTATAAGTTTCCTCAAAAACAATATGGCGCTTAAAATGTCAAATGTAATTGTTTAAATTTGTTTGCAACTGAGCAAATATGCACTACTAATTTTTCTCATGGTTTTTTTAGTGCAAACGATGTAAAATAGAGCAAATTGGAAATACGGACATTTCGTTGGTGTGTTGTGCAAATATGTGTATTTTTGCACGCATTTGCATCATTTGCCCACTTTGCTCTACCCATCGTGATTACCCTTATTATTAAAAAAAAAACAACCATTATAAGTATTATGTTTCGTTAATTTCACTATTCCATATAAAAATAAGTAATAAAATATAGTCTGTCAAGCTCGACCTTACATCACAGTATTTGCGGACAAATTTCAAAGAGTTTACCCCATTAAAGACTGAAGGGCAATCATGACCGCGCCTAATAAAATTGTGTTATGAGGTTATGGTTCATATAATAGTTAGTTGTTTTGATTATTATCTTTTTATACATATGGGAGACGAAGGGGGATCAATGACCACTTTTAGACCTTTGGCACGACATATAATTTACCAAATCACATATATTTTAATTATATTTTTTTTATCAGGAAGTTGTGGCTTAAAAGCTATTTGCGTTATTTGCATCGGAGCAATATCAAACATGCACCCATTGCACTAATATGTGATAAGATCTGATTCATCAGCAATAAAATCTGTGGCGTAATAAAAAAAGTGCTTAAGTTGACTTAAGGGCCACATACACGACTAATGTGCTCATGCGCAATCAAGTCATTGTGCCAGCCGATTGATCGTGTATATACATTGGTGTGTGTGTACGTTTTGCTGTAGCGATTTTAATAATAAAGCGAGTTGTTTTGGTTTTTTCTTAACCTACTTACAACTACAATTAATGTTGGAAGAATTCCAATCAATTGTAGTGGGGAATGTAAGGAGAGATAAACTCACTGTTTATTGTTGATGATTTTGTTCAAACTTTGATATTGTTACAAGTAGAACTGTTGCCGTAATTCTTATACGCTTAACAGTTTTATTATGGCCTAAGCAACTAGTGAAATGCGCATAGGAATAGCTTATCCCATAAACAATAAATTTCAGTGGTTTTTATATAAAAATTGGGAATTAAGCACGAATAACAAAATCATTTAAATTATATTTTTCAATTTTAGTAAATTTTGGTCGCCGTCAACGATATGTGTAACTGGCGTTCTCGACGTCTGCAATATTACATCGGCTTCGAGTGCAACGTTATGACATTATATATATTTTGTTTCACATCTTTTCGATGCGAGAAATTCTCACTAAAGTAACATGGGTTACTTTAGTGAGAATTTCACAAAGATTAAATAAAAATTGAACGGATTTTTTTAAAATTTTGGGACAAAAGCATGTTGGGAGACTATTGCTGGAATCTAATACTTGAAACCGAACCAACAAAATACAAATGACGTTCAAATAACGCCATTAACTTTTCAACATTCATATTCATATTACAATTGAATTAACATAGGAAAAATGGAAAAAGGGGAAAAACTCCCAAGGAATTTTTATTCGCGATAGGGGTGATTGATTTTTAAATAAACTGGTCATTTTCATTAAATCATTTTTTATTAAATATATCAACAACATTACTGCAGAAAATGTTGTTTATATCAACAAAATATATGTATGTTTAATTGATAATATTAATTTGTAAACATGTGAAAATTTAATTAATTAGTTAATTATTATCACAAATGTTTTAGTTAAAATCAATTGTTTTTCTTCTGTGCAGTATGATTGTATGGTATGTGTTTCGAGCACGATTCAACCTCACTTGTTTGTTCCAGTATACTGGACTAGTGTATGCTTAACTCTAAGCTGAATTTGCGTTTTAAGCACCCTTGAAATCTTCACAATCAAAAGAACATATGGTCACAGTTTAAATTTTTTTATTTGATTTTTCAGGAAGCTAAAGCGAAATTACTGTTTGCTTAACTTTGTTTAATGTGCAAAAGCTTTTGAAATAAAAACTAAAGTTTCTTCCGATCTGTGACATTAGAAATATTTTGAAATAAATCCTTAAGAAAACTATAGCATATAAGGCAGAGATGGGATGATTATATTAAAATAAAAGTAAATTTTCAAAAATCTTCTACAAAGTTTAAAATTTCTCAAAAAATGTTGATACAAACCTAAACAAAAATATACAAGAAAACTTGTTGCCACAAAAAATTGTTTGAACCAAGTTAAATATTAATACCGGTATAGTATGGTGGCTTATATGAAGAGTAAAATTGTAAAATTGTATTGGGTCTATGTAGACTTATGGACCGATTCTCACTATTTGCAATAGGCTTCATCCCAGTGAGTTTAATTTAAAACTAGATTCTAAATTGATCGCTATACTAAAACATGGCTGTCGAACGAAACATTTGTATGTGTGGGAAACTCATATGTCGATAATCTACTAATATTATAAATGTAAAAGTTTGTATGTTTGTTAGTTTGTGGTTTATTCACGAGAAACCCGCTTAATGAACTTGGATGAAATTTGATAGACGGTTAGCAAAAAGAGAGTACATACTGTTAAGAAGTAAAAACGAGGAATTATTGGTACTTAAGTACTTTTTAATAAATTTGGTATACTGATTGTATTTGGACCAGATTAAAATATAATTGACTTTTCAAGGGATGAAATTGATACTTTTTAAGAGTCACTGGTACTTTTACGAATTAGTACCCTTTGTGTTTTCGATTAATATGGTATATATACAGATTGTAGACAACATTTCCATTGAGTGGACTTTTTGGCACTCTTTTATCTTTGGCATTTTTTTTTCTCTTTTCGAAAAATTTGTCACAAGAGACGAAAAAATGCTAATTTTGGTACTTTTTCGTATTTTTGGCACTCTTTTATCTTTGGTATTTTTTTTTCTCTTTTCGAAAAATTTGGCACAAGAGACGAAAAAATGCTAATTTTTGGTACTTTTTCGTATTTTTGGCACTCTTTTATCTTTGGTATTTTTTTTTTCTCTTTTCGAAAAATTTGGCACAAGAGACGAAAAAATGCTAATTTTGGTACTTTTTCGTATTTTGAAAATTTGGTATAGAAATAAAATATCGACTCCAAACCGCGAAAAAAAACTTAAGCGCCGAAAATCAATTTATTTATTTATTTTATTTATTTATTTATTTATTTTAATTTAGTTGTATCCTAGCAAAACAAGATAATTATCTTATAAATGATAGTGCTAGGGAATAAGATCAAACTAATAAACGCAGTATGTAATTAAGGAAATTATTAAGATATAATATTAAAATAAAAACATAACATTAAAAAAAACAGAGAAATATAAAACTGCATCAGACTGGATAGTCAGTGATTAGACATAGTAAAACTGATATATTACATAATGCAAAAAAATTTATATAACTCCTTTTTAAACGCATTTGCATTGCCTAAGCATTGTATATAATTAGGTAAAGAATTCCAAAGACTTGTGGTATAAATGAAAAATTGTCGATATGACAAAAGACTCTTATATCTTTGTTGAATAATCTTCCTTCCAGCAAATTGAACCCTACTGAACAAATATATAGGCTGCTTAGAGGTAATAATCCTATGTAAAAATATAAGGCATTTAAGTTTCAAGAGGTTATCAAATTTAATCTGAAATATCTGATACGAGTAGAGTGAAATGTGCACGCAAAGAAAAAACATGGTTGTGGTAAACATATTCTAAGAGCAACATATTATGATAAGATTCATGATTGTAGTCACCATATTACGATTGTTATTAAATCATATTATGACCACATATGTTCGTAATATTACATCATAATATTTTTCCCTTAATCATATTATTATCCTGTTAATCATAAAACGTTAAGAAGTTATAATATTACTGTCATGGTAATCATAATAAGATAAGAAGTAATCATATTATTGTCATGGCAATCATAATAAGTTTAGAAGTAATCATATTATTGTCATGACAATCATGATAAGTTTAGAAGTAATCATATTATTGTCATGGCAATCATAATAAGTTTAGAAGTAATCATATTATGATGCAAAGTGATATGAACTGTTATACATAAATTTTTTACATCATAATATGATACAATTTTAAACATAATATTTTTATTGGAAAAAATTACTTATGATAAAATAAAAAACATAATATAGTTACTGTAATCTTTTTGTCGTAGGTCGCAATTATTTATAAATTATTTTATAGAGTTTTCATTATTTTTCTCTTAAAATAACACAAAACTTACCAGTAATGGTTAATATTTTGCACCAATATTTCAAAAATTTTTCCAACATTTTAAGATTATTAAAATTTTTTAGCAAAGATATTTTATTTTGTGACACTTCAACCCTTTTTTAATGTTTTTTCTTTATTTTATTTTTAATTTCTTGTTTATTTCAATGGTTATTTTGTTATTTCTTTTTTAATATTTTTCTTTATTTTTTTTTTAATTTCTTGTTTATTTTAATGGTTATTTTTTTATTATTTAGCCACTCACTAACAAATAATTCGATATGTTTATGTAAAACACGACACAACTGATACAAAATTATTTTACAAATGGCGATACCAAAATATTATTAGAGTAACGATATTTTGATTGCATCTTAAACTTATTATGATAAATGTATATAAAGTTATCATGTTATAACTATTAAATATCATGTTATGGCTGTGAGTAATATAATATGTTTTGACAGTTATCATAATTTAGTTGTTAGAAAAATAATTATTTTTCGGTCAACAATACTCAAATTTATAATTGCGATAAACATTAATATGTTTACAGTTACTATAATATTGCTGATATTTAATAAAAATAACAATTATTTGTGTACAACAACAATATATTGTTACAATAAACACAGTGTGGTTGCCGTAACCATGCCAAACCATATTTTTTCTCTGCGTGTGGTCACGACGACCTTTAAGAAATACATATCTTGCAATATTGTTGTAAGCTAAGTTGAGTTTTCGTTGATCTTCACTGTCACAGTTCGCAAAAATTTCACAACCGTATAATAGGACAGGAATAAGATATGTTTTTGCACGTTTCATACGTATGGGAAATGGTGTTGAATCTATTACTGCCCACAAGTTGCGAAGCATACTATACACTCTACCCACAACGACATTAATATGGTTTGACCAGGTTAGCCGAACATTAAAAATAACTCCAAGGTTCACAGCTCTTTTAACATACTCGATTCTATTTCCCTTGATGTTTACTTCCGGTACTTCAAATGCTCTATTAGACTTTGAAAGCAAAATACATTTAGATTTGGCTGGGTTGATGGATAGCCCATTGGCATTAGCCCAGCTGTCAATTTTGTTTTATTCACAATTAATAGAGTTTACACAAGAACTTACATTTTCTATATGGGTACTCATGTAAACCTGCACGTCATCAGCGTACATATGGACTTTGCTGTCATTCAATTTTTTATTTTATATCAATTTTGTTTGAAATTTGCCTCTTACGATCGATACGAGGATTGATGATTGACTACTGACGTCAGCAGTCGTCATGGTAACCTGCCGGCCAGGGTTCGAGCCCCGGCAACGGTCAAAAATTAAAGATTGTCAATAACAATTTTAATTAATTTTTATGGTGTAAAAATTCCTTTCTTCATAAAAATAATTTATTGAAAATTAAATTTGATGAACTTGAGCCGAATTAAAATTTTAAAAATTTGGATTAAAAAACCATAAATAGGTCAACAAAATAACCACAATTTAAAAATTGTTTTAGCTTTAAAATTGTAGCGGTACCTTATGTGACCATTACATTTAAGGAGATGATGCAATTGTTGACAATAAAATCATATACATATTTTAAAAAACGAAAATCAATAATGATGTCGCTAACGTTATTTTTGCGGTTAGGGCTCGATATGGTCCAGTGACCGAAATATACATATTATGAGACGCATTGCTTTCAATATGGACAGTTGAATGGCAGCTAAATGACCGAAAGAATTGGTACCCAAAACTTTTGTGTATGTAACAGCGAAAAATAAAATTCCTATCATATTGTCATAAGAAATATGTTATAAATATTTTGTTAAGGATAAACGATTTTCTTTAAATCCTGCTCTAATTTTCACGTAAACGAAATCCAAACTTTATAATTATAATTCGAAACACTTTAAAGAAAATTTTTTGATAACTTAAAAAATTGAAAAAAAATGCTTTATTTCCTCATTTTGAATTCTATAAATGAAAAGTATTTCCTTAGAAAATTTTCGATAGCCGAGAATCTCTGATTTCTTCAAAACTCCAAAAAAAAATTTCTGTTACTCCTATTTTTTAAGAAAACTTACCTCTAAATAACAAATTTACCTGCTATTACAAATTTTTACTAAAAATTATTTTATAACAATTATTTAGAAAAAATGTTTAATTTCACCAAGATTCTGTACAAAATTTGTAATTTTATTTTTTTCCTGATATGGATAACTATAATAAATTTTCCAGCTAAAAGTTTCCATAGCTTTAAAGTTTCAAAACGTTAATTTTAAAAGAAAAATATTTATTATTTTCATTATTTTCCACAAATTTATTCTCTCAGCGTAGAGTGTTGAGCAAACATGATGTCAAGGTACGCTTTCATGCATATTTAAATATTTAAATTTCGCTTTACGGCCCCCTCTACCACATAACGCCCACTTTTAGCCCTTGCAACACTTCAGCGCGGAAAATTTTTAAATTACATCTAGGGTTGTGGCATGTATAATTATTGTTCACAGCCAAATCTGTCCATGTGCTCGTCGTTCTTACACAAAATGACACAAGTTTTACAATGAACTCTTTCCACGAGTAGCATATTTTTGCATGTGCGTCGTATGTAAAACGTAAATGTATGGCAATTTATGAGTTGCCAACATACGTAAAGCTACGCGTTAAAAAAATTTGCAACAAAATGGGAAAAGGCAAATAAACTTTAAAAATGCATATTTAAATTAAAATAAAATGTAATGGGAAAATTCACAAGTCGTATATTTTTTTTTTTGGAATATTGCTAGGGCTGTCATGTGTGTGTCGTTAAATGAGCAAATAAATCAAGAACTAGAGCTTGCTATATCTATTGCAGCATTTGCAATACGAACAAATTTAAGACTGGAAGTATTGACGTAAATGTGTGTAATTGCTGCATTAACCCAAAGAAACTTTATCATTATTCAAGGAAAAAACTAAATGAACGAATAAATGAATGTTTAAATGAATGGAGAGCCGAGACACTTACACTTTAACATTTTTATTTATATTTACAACAGCGCCGTATACAGTTTGTTTTTTCCATCTGCAGTGGCACGTTCCTTAACGATAAATTGTTAAATAAAAAAAACAGTATGAAATACTGCTACACCCAACACAAACACTACGTTACATTCGCAAACATTCACATAAATGTTGAAACAGTCCCACCAAATAAAGCCAACATTAACACATCATATTGTAGTGTTTGTTTTTTTTTATATGCAGCATTCAACAAAAACGACAAATATCCAACAACAGCTACAACAGCATTAATGCACTTAAACCACAGCCATAATGTGGTAGTAGAATTTTTACAATTTTTCTACAACAGCAAATAAAACCTGGCTGGTACTAAAAAAAAAAAATAAATCGCCGCCTAAGCGCACTATGGGTATGAGGAATACCTTTTAACAAAACATAATAAAAGTTTTTATGAATGAACTCGCTTAAAATTGTCATTTATGCAAAGTTGTGCTACTAGTTTCATGAAGCATATCTTTAAATTATTTGTAATTTTAAACAATTAATGTCATTAATTGTGGGAAACGTCAATACAAAAATAAATTTAATAAAATTGAAGTAAAAATATTTGTCTAAAAAAAATACATTTTTTTTAAATGCCTAATGAGTTCCAAAAGACTGATTTGTTTAGATCTTCCAAGTATTTGTTGTATCCGTTTTGTTAACACCTTAATATTTTCGTTGAAAACGATGGCAAGTTTACGAGTCTCGAAACATGTAAATGTGTAAAAAATAATTTAATAAAGATGAATTGAAAAGTAAGTTGGTACTTAAGAGTCAAAATTTAACGAAGTTTTGGCAGTTTATTAACGTGGGCGTAATGAGGCACAGTTTGAGAGACTTTTAAGCGATATCACGAAAACCCTTAATGTGTGGTTAGCAACAAAAAATTTATAAGGGCGAATTTTATTTGTTTAAGAAAATTTTAAATAAAAAATCGTTATCGATAACTTTGATCTCCTACGGAAAAGCTATCGTGGACTAAAAGTTTTTTATATTATTCTTTATAAAATTTACCGACAACTACAGTTTTTTTATATTGTTCAGTTGTCTAAAATTTTCTTTATAATAATTATCAATGGATATAATTTTGTATAACACAGTAATCGAAAATAATAAACTTGTTAAAAATGTTTACTGTAACAAATTTTTATATAAAAGTTATCGATAACCCTCATCTACTTGTTAAAAATGTTTACGGTAACAAATTTTTATATAAAAGTTATCGATAACCCTCATCTACTACAGAAACGTTGAAGTTTTTTTTAAGGAAAAGCTAACGAAATCTAAAATATTAAAAAGAAAATTTTCCAACAGTAAAAGTTTTCGTAAAAAAAGTCATCTATCTTAAGTTATCCGAATTTTTCTATAGAAAAGCAATCGAAAGCTATAATTTTTTATAAAAAGTAACTGCAAGGTTATCGATAACTATAATTTTTTTAAGTTATCGATAATTTTTATTTTTTACATAAAAGTTATCGATCCAAAAATATCTATCTATATTACAGTTAATTCTATTTTTTCATAAAAAATGTATCGCCAACTTAAAGTTATTGATAAATATTATATTATGCAGAACAGTTATCAATAACTATAATTTGCCATTAAAAATAGAAAAGTTATCGAAAATTTAAATTAAGTAATTATGGTTTTCTTTAAATACAAAATGTATTTTGCATTTTTATTTATTTTTTAATTTTTCCCCACAGTGCTTTTTCCGAGGCTTATAAAACGACGAATATTGCAACTTCTATAGCAACTGCTAGCCAAACGTCTGAATTTATAAGGGCAAATATGGCGTTATATTTGTACAGGTTAAAAACACACAAACAAATTTAAGTTTGTAATAGTAATTCGAAAAGTAACAAGTAAAAGTGTTCGAACACATTTAATTTAAATTCAAAAAATATCGCTCTCTATTTGCAAAAAGTTTATAGCTAAGATTTAATTTTGTTTGGTAATTGATTTCCGTCATATCTAATTCTTTAAAATTTTCTCCGTCGTCTGTCAACTTTTTTGACATACTGTTTTTAAGTAATTCTGTAAACTCAGTAGGTATATGCTTGTAAATATAGTAAAGCTTATGTATGTCTGTGCATAAAAGTTGCTTTTGTGTAGTTAATACAAAATTTAATAAAAGGCCACCACATTGTTTTGTGGTTGACATCATTACACATATTTTCGTATAAATACATGCACTTACAGTTACACTAATAAACTTCCACTACACACTACTGCTTAAAATCTCACACACTTGTATCACGCACATAAATACACGCATTTTGGATTTAACAATTGTTTGAATGTTATGAATTCAGTTATTGCATTTTAACCCTACATGTGCAGGGAATATAGAAAAAAAAATAAACGAACAAATGAACGCCAAATAATTGTACAATAATAACCCAAACAATTATTCCAACATACGAACAGTTAGAAGTGCATATTAACGCTCATATCGAATAATAGCTACAGATATAAACATATACATGAGGATGTATGCACATTTAATAATATTAACATGTATGCATTTATATTATGGTACATACATACAAATTCAAGGAAGTCATAGTCATTTTGTTGTCGAAAAGGAAAAGGATTATTGATTAGAGGCCTTTTAATGGCGTTTTAATAATGAAATATTCTGAGCATCGATCTCTTTGCGTCCGAAGAATTTTTTTTTTAGCGAGTGTTAAAGACAGTGTTTAAAAAACTGCAGTCGAAACTAAAAACTGTTGAGCAAAAAACCAAAATTTGCGTACAACTTTTTGTTTTTGAGTTGGTTTCACAGCGACTGTTTACATTTAATAACTTAGAAGTAAAAGCAAAAGCTCAATAATATAATTTGATCCAGCAATACAAAATATTAATCCATAATTTTTTTTTTTGCCAATGACTAAAAAAGAACTGGAAGAAATAGCAGTTTTTCTAATTTGACTGCAGTTTTTTTAAACGCTGATTAAATATACCAGAGAAACAATAAGTTTAATTATAAGTAGGTTAAGCTTACAATGTTATTGATTACTTAAGTGTATACACGCAGAAAAAAAATATGGTTGGGCATGTTTACGGCAACAACACTATGTTTAATGTAACAATATATTGTTCTCGTACACAAATAATTGTTATTTTTCTTTAATATCAAACATATTATAGGTACTGTAAACAAATCAATGTTTATCGCAATTATTAATTTGAGTATTGTTGACTGAAAAATAATTATTTTTCTAACAACTAAATTATGATAACTTTCTAAATATATTATATTGCTCACAACCATATAATGATATTTAACAATCATAACATGATAACTTTCTATACATTTATCATATTATGTTTAAGATGCAATCAAACTATTTTTACTCTTATAATATTATGTAAGCGCCATTTGTAAAATAATTTTGTTTCAGTTGTGTCAGTTATTTTATATGTGAGCGGTAAATCAATTTAAAGATAAATTCCCATAAAAAAATATGTTTAAAGAAATTAAAAAAATTAAAATATTAGCGGAGTTCATTCCGTATTAGTGATTTAATAGTGCAAATGCAAAATATCGTAGTTTTTTTGTAGAATCCAAAAACAAAACACACAGAGATTTCGTTATATTTTATAAAAGTGTTACGATATTTCTGTGGTTTACATGGGCAACCGCGTATGTCTACAAACAAATTTTTCAGGAGAAAAAAGTAAAAAGCCACAAAATACAAAATCGATGCAAAAAAGTTTTAATTTATTTTATATTTTTATGACAGTTATGAAAGGGGCTGTATCATAATATGATTGCTTCTATATTAATTATGATTAACATGATGATAATATGATTGCTTCTTAGCTTATTATGTTTAACATGACAATAATATGATTAGTTCTTAACTTATTATGATTAACATGACAATAATTTGATAACTTCTTAACTTAGTATAATTAACATAATAATAATATGATTATGGCAAAAATATTATGATGTAATATTACGAGTATATTTAGTCATAATATGATTCAATACTAATCTTAATATGGTGACTACAATCATAAATTTTATCATAATATGATTCTCTTAGAATATGTTTACCACAACCATGTTTTTTCTTTGCGTGTATAGAACATTTATTGACAAAATGTATGCTTTTATAGAAAATTTCTCGACAACTTTTTTATAAAAATTTGTGCAACTTTGATTTTTAAAAGAAAATGTATCTATAAGTTAAAGAAAATAATTCGATAACTTCCATTTTCTATGGAGATTTATATTTTCTATAAAAAAAACTAAAAATTTATCGATAATTAAAATTTTCTTTAGGAACAAATTTTTCAATAATTTTTTTCTTGTATAGAAAATAACTTAATTTCTTTTACAGAAAATTAAATGATAATTTTGTTTTATTAAGAAAATTGTATTGATAAAAAATAGGCATTTATCGATAACTTAAATTTTCCACAAAGAATTTATCGATTAAAATAAGTTTTTTGAAAAAAAAAGGTTTATCGATTGCTTCCCCTTTCCGTTTAAATATATATTGCTGTAGCGCCGGTTTATGGGCGCATAGTGATATAAAAAATAAAAACTAATATATCGATGATAAAATTTTGTTTACAAAATGTATTGCTTAGCAAATTATTTTAGAAAAAAAATTACATCGATAACTTTGAATATCTGTTTTAATTTATCGATAACTTTAATTTTCTCTTAAGTTTAATACCAATAGGTGGCGCTGTTGTCGTGATATTTAAATTTTTTATTTTATGGTACAATTTGGCTGAAATTCGCAAAATATATTTAGATAGCGTTAGATAGCGCTGGGGTCAAGTTATAAACAAAATGCTCCAGTATTTAATTATTATTTGGAAAATCACAAATAGAGAATTGGTTCTTAGTTTTGCATATGCCATTAGGTCTCCTTTTTGTGGTCAAAAACCTTTAGAACCTTTCAGTAAAATGTTTTAGTTTAAAAAATTTGTCTGTTTATATTATAAGCCAGTTTAGGTCTTTCACAGGGCCTTTTGTGAACAACAATTTCCCGTAGGCAGCATCTATATATTGCGTGTTTTGCATTGTGTAATTGTATAGACAATTTTATATATTTATGTCCGTTTTTGTTTTGTGGTTGTTGTAGTTGGTTGTTGTTGTTGCTATAGTAACTGTTCGTGGAGCTGAAATATCTATTATAATTGTTATTGTCGATTTTATTATTATATAATTTTTTTGTTCACATTCGCAATTTCAACTTGCTTGCTTGCATCACAAGCTGAGTTAATTACAATTTAAATAATTGCCTGAATATTGTCCTGATCGTAAATGCCCTCTGCAGATGCAGTTGTTTTTTTTTTATATTGTATTTATGAATGTATGAACATCAAATGTATGTAAGTGACAAATAATTTATTTATATTTATCATAATTACTTTAACTTTTTGCAGAATTTTTCTCTTACTCGCTTTTAAAACAACGAACACTTTTTTGTTTTCCGGTTTTTTTTTAATAATAATTTAAAAACATTTAAAGTTAAATGTGGGGAATTTCACAATTTATTCAAGTGACAAGTAGAGTGGTAACAGATAGACATAAAGACAAACAAACAAATAAACAAACTTAAGAGTACAAATTTATGCTCATACAAAACTATATAACTGATTACATATTACGTATACGTATTGATCAAATCAAATTAATTATACATCACTCATACGTCAAGCATGACACTTATTGGTTTATTCAAGTGTGCAATCAGTCAGAGTCGGACTGTGTTTGTTTTGTGTATTATTTGTTTTAATTTTATTATTTTCAATTTCAAGTGTTGTTAATTAATCTATAATAATCGGATTGTTTGAATTGTTGGCAAGAAAAAAAAAACAAAGCAATTTTAATAAAACAAGTAAAATAAGTTAATTAAGATTTATATTTAAATAAATAAAGTAAAAATTTTAAAAAACTTTAAAAAAATATGAAAAGTTAATTTTATTGAACTTTTCGTATTTTGTTCTATGTTAATGAGTTTCAAAGATAATAATAGTTTTTTTATTGTGTGTTTAAAATTTAATTTATTTCTATTTATCATACACTGCGCGTCATCATATTTTCTTATTTCATAGTTTTTGCGTCATTAGGTTTGAGCCTGCAATTTGTTTAAAGTTTTTCTGAAAGACTTGAAAGCGTATCGCTCCTTTTTTTTGCAGGTCAAACAAAAAATCAATGTTGGAATCAAATGTACTTTTATATGAAAATTTATATAATAAATGTTGCTCACCATGAGAAATAAATTCTCAGATTCTATTTTTTAAATTTTATTTTCGCTATAACTTCGGTTCAGTTGTCGATATGGCACTGATTTTTTTAAAAATGAAGAAGGAATGAAGGAGCATTTTTGCTTAAGTAACTTAAAATTTTTGATTTTATGAAATATGACTATGTTGCAATTAAGAAGCGATATGTACCTTTTTTGTGATTGAGGCGTGCCGGGTAGAGAGGGGGCTCTTTCGGAAATTTTTGTTTTGTTAAGTGTGGAGCACTTTGAATAGTACACGTACAGAAAAACATGGTTAAGTATGGTTTTTTTTTATCTATTTAAAAATAAATTGTTTACCTCTATTAAAACTTCAAATATTGTTGAATCTAACAACACAATGTCTTAATAAAATTGTGCTTCAACCATTCACTTTAACATATTATGGTTATTTTAACCATATTATTGTAACCGACATCCAAAATATGGTTGAATTCATCTGTCGAAAAGCCACAGCCCTATTATGCTTTAAACTAACATAAATATGTTTGAAATTATATTGTAAACATTGTACGTTTAATATTAAATAATATGTTGAAAGGCAACAAAATTACAGTTGTTATGCTCTCTCACAATAGTGTAATGCTTTTGTTGTATAAACCAGTAAGAGGGAATACTTATGAAGGCTGTACACTGTTCAGTCGATTAATTCTTGTTCAATTAATCCAAATATTTTAGACGATTAATTGTTCGAATAATTTAAAATGGCTAATTTCGATTAAAGGTTTAATCCAAGAATTTATACCGATTAAATGTATAATTTTCTTTTAATTTTAAGTCAAATAAGCAAACCAAATGTAATTAAAAAAAAAACAGCCATGTTTAGTTTTATTTAAAAAAGAATCATTATTTACTCAAGTACTTTTTTTTCTAAAATTACCGAAAAAAAATTCTTAAATAATATATCTGGATTAAGAATAAATTGATTAATTTTAAAATTTTTGCCGTTTAATAGAATAAATTAAAAATGCCAAATATCGATTAATCGTTTAACCGGACAAAAATAAAACCCGATTAACTTTACACCATAGAGGCTGTAACGACTGAAAAATAAATAGGAGAATAAAACACTAAATAAAACTTTACAATTGACAAGCAATTTAAAAAAAAAGTTGAAATAAATAACCATAATATGGTTAACATCAACCAAATTAATGTTAATTCTTATCATTATATGGTTACTTTTGTCCAAAGTATGGACAATTTTGATTAATTATTGTTTATTTTGAACATATGGAAAATATTGACCATTATTATGGTTGATTTCGGACTTATTATTATTTGTAACAAAAAAAAACCAACCATAGTATGTTCTTCTTAGAATATAGTGACATCCAATCATATTTTTTCTGCTCACTTTAACGCTAACATTTGCCTTGATTTTTGCAACTTTATATACACTCAAAAAATTATGTAGTTAAATTCAAACGAAAATTCATTTGAAACAACTTAAAATTCATTTAAAAAACGGATCATTTACATTTCATTTAAAACAAATGATTTTTACATTCATTTTTAATTTTTTTATTTATTAAACAGCATATTCCGTAAAATTGAATAGTTTTTACTTTTAAAAAATACATTTTAACCGAAAAAAATCAAACTACATAACAAAATAAATACGGAAAAACATTATTTTTTGGTAGTTTGTTTTTTGAATAACAAACACAAATGTTTAAAAATAAAATAATTCGTAAAATAACTGTATTTTTATTAAATTTTAACAGTACGGTAAACGAATTTAATAACCCACAACCAGTTACTGTAATAATTTTATAAGTGTAGAGTTTGATGCTTCTCCCAAAATTGCGGTGTTATTTGGCTGTGAAAGTACTTTATTATTACTTCCTTTATTGTTTTTACGGTTTCCGACTTATTGTGCTAGAATGCCGTTGTAATTTTACTATTTTTACCCATTTTTGCAATATTACACTTATTGACAGCTTTAAAGAGGCGCTAGCTAACCTAATGACGCGCAGTGTAATTTAAAAACTATGTTTGCAGTAATTGAAAATATTATTTATGTATTTTTTTTTAGAAAAAACTGCATCACTCAATTAATTGTCTTTACTAGTTCTAATGCAACTGTCATTTGCAGGAATTTTAAAAATATTACATATGTATGTACATATATTTTAAAATTATAATTAGAATTATTTTTTTAATACAAACTCCCCGAGAGTTTTATCCCTTTCCCCATTTTTACAATTGAATTTACATAGGAAAAATGGGAGAGGGGAAAAAACTCCCGGGGAATTTTTATTCATAATTGGGCTGATTATCCCAATAAGTGGGATAAAAAATCCTAATATTGCACTTCGAAATTTTAATTTCGGCTTTCGTAGATGTCAAGGAAAAGACTGGCGAATAACCAAAGACTAGACATGTTGTGTGAGGACGATGAATGTGAAAATGGTGGCACTGACTTCAGTGACTCCGGATCCGATTATAGTCCATCAGATGATGACGATGAAGATAATATAACTGACTCAAGCGATGGTTCCAGTGACGCTGATGATGCTGTTTCAGTTAATACTGTTGTTGCTGAAGGAATGGATATTGCTCGTGATGTTGCTGTTTCACTCGATACTACTGCTGTTGCTCTACTCAATGAGATTGCTCCTGATGCTACTGCTACTCTCCGTACTACTGATGGTGCCGCAAATGACGAAATTACTCCTAATGGAACTGCTAAGCTTCTAACTTGTAAGTGGTCTCTACATAACAACACTTTTGTCCCCAAGTTCACAATGCCTGCAGACAGAGATCCAGAGGTGTTATTAGATCTTAGGACATCGGCTACTGAGTATGACGTCTTCCGGAAATTTTTCCCGAAGAGCCTGTACATTCCCATTGTCAAATGTACTAATAAGAGGCTTTCGAAGCTGAACAGGAAAAAAGGTTCAATATATATCGTATATAGAGCACCATCACCGTAAGATATAACTAATTGTATATATGGCTGAAGCACTTATTGCGGAGGGAATGAAACACAAAGGACTAAAAACCCATCGAACAGGTGGTAGGCCTTCTAAGCGCTCGATAAAGGAGCCTTTGAACATAAATAATCGTCGATATGCAAAAACTCCTTTGAAACCAGCTCCCGACGTCGTCGCGTGAGATGCACGTCCTTCATGAAGGAAACCAGCACAAAATTCGTATGCTCAGGCTGCAATCATTCCATCAATAAATGCAACATATTTTAATTTGTAAAATGCTGTTATTTTCTTTTTTGTTCGTTTATACTGTGAATTCCTGAATTCTTTTTTTTTCAATAAAATTATCTACAAATATTAAATCTAAATTGTTCAGTTTTTATTAAGCTTAGTTTTGTGGGACATATTGTCCCACCGTAAAAGCTTATTGGGACTATATGTCTCAGGACAACGGTAAAGATCCTAGATTTCTGGTATATCACAAACATCTTATATTTTTTTCTTTATAGCTAAATTGTTTGTCAAAATTTATAAAAAAAGGCCAAGACTTTAGGAAAAAAATCAGGGATGAAAAGGTTGAGAACTGCCTTGTGCTGGAAAAGCTCAAAGTTGCTTAACTTCATATTAAAAAAAATAAACAACTTTAAATTTTAATAAAATATTTAGTTTAAAAAATATTTTGCTTTAAGCTTTTGTTTTCCCTGAAAGTCCTTAAACATTTTTGAAATTCTTAACTTTTGTGTGTTAGAAAAAGAATAGACTTTACTCCTCCTTAAAACCTAAAAGGTTTTAAGACTTTGTCTGTGTACATTTATTTTCAAACAATTAAACAATTGTTGAACAATCATTGTATTTATTTTCTCGCATCAAAGAAAAATTAAAAAAAAACCTTTCAAAGAAAATTACACAAAAAACAGTTACATACCACTTTCTAAAAACAAAACCAAAAGAAAGCAGCATCAAAGGCAATAAATTTAACACAAATTGAAGAAAAATAAAAACTAAAACAATTGTGTGGTCTATAGCACGAGTATATTTAACGAAATGAAAACTTTCGGCTGTTCTTTAATGTATCATAATTCACCTGCTGCTTTATTTAATTTCACACTCAACGTTATTTACTGTTCATGGCCAACTCACTGTTTTTTTTTCTAGCTTTACCAATCGCCTAGGAAAATTGTAAAAAAAAATAAACGAAAAGATCGGCCGGCCTTCGCCAGACAACAAGACTAGATGGCAGTGTTTTCTCTAAAATATTACAAAATCATTATTTTTACCAGTTTAATGTATAAGAAATAAAATTCCTTAGAAACGAATCTATTATTTCTCAACCAACAGAAAGAAATTGAAAGAAAAACCTAAAAGCAAAATCATTTATCATGGCATTTATGAACTGTTGTATACCCAACAAACACTGAGGTTTGATTTCAAATTGAAAATGATTTGAAATCAAACGTTTTGTCAAACGACAAACGTTTGATAATGATTTAAAAAGCAAAGCGTTCTCAACAAAAAGAGGAAATTATTTTCAAATGGAAAATGCCTTTATTTTCAAACGTAGTTCTCAAATGTTTTTCAAATGTGGATTGTAATACAATGTGGAATATAAATAAAACTATTTAATTTTTTTAATTTAAATTTATTATTTATTTAAATAAACTTAAGTATTGCCAAGTTTATTTTTGTTTTGATTTTAACATTTGACATCAAATTGATAAACATTTGATGTTTATTTTCAAATCATTATCAATTTGAATTTAAATGTTAAATCAAACAATTGAAAAACGTTTGAGAATTGTGTTTGATGTCAAATGATAAAGTCATTTCATATAAAAAGGTTTGAATTCGTGTTTGTTGGGTATGTATGCTGAGCACCGTTGTATGTGCAGTACATTATTGTTGTTGTTGCTTCTGCTGATAGCATTGAGTTAATAGTAGAGTTGTGTTGGCAATAAATATAATTTACATGTGAAACATGGTCTCTTGGTCTCTGCAAGATGAAGAAAATTTATTGAACTTTTTGAATTATTCTTTTTATGCTGCTTTTCTCAGTACTTCTAGTACTGTTTTCTTTTTCTTTATCCGTTTCCTTATTTAAGTTTGACTTTTAAACCCTAGAGCCTCATTGGCATTTAATCATGCTAGAATAAAATTAAACATTATTTTTAGAGTTGATTTAATCTGTTGGAAAAAAGACAAAGTTTTTCTTCTGTTAACTTTATAAGTCAATAAGGTTGTTTTTAGTGTTTTGCACGTTTTTGTTCTAATTAAAGGTTGCTACTTGGTCAGCCAAGAGAACTTTTGTTGGTGTACTTAAGATAGTAAAGTAAACTTTAAAAGTAAATTGAATTTGAAAAAATAGGAAACTTAACTTTTTAAAATTAGGAAGTTCAAACAGAAGTAGGAAATTAAAAAGTTTTTTAACAGAGCAGAGAATTTTTCATAATTAAGGTGTATTTAAATTTACACCACGAAAATTTCAGCAGTAGATGTTTAAAAATTATGCCCGGAGGTTTCTATAAGGAAAAAAGCCACAACTAACTCTTTACATTCGGTAAGGTTTGATGCGACATGTTTTATTTGACTTAGACCGCTAACTTTGTTCTCGGGTTGACTACGCCAAATAAGCGATGGTCGGCCAATTCTTCAAGTGGTGCCTGAGGGTTCCATTTAATTGCATGAAGTCTTCGCAGTGTGTGAAAAATCCAACGCTTTTTGTGGATATAAATGTCGATATAAATTGGTAACGAAAACTTCGATCGCGTTTATGCCAAGTGGTGACGTGTTCTAAGACTGACAGACAAACAAAAGCACCGTCTTGACGCTAGAATTTAAGATCCTGATCTTAGTGTGTTTTAAAAATACTAAAAGACTGTAAGGCTTTGAAATGAAAGGATACATCGTCTTTGCTACCGCCCGCATTTGTTCAAGTGCTTCTAAGATTGTTCCAAGTGTTGCAGCGTATCACTTTGCTCTTTGGATATCTATCTTAAGGCCATCTTGTGCGGCTTCGTATAGTTATAGTTGTTCGGTAAACGAATATACGCTGACATTTTCATGACTCTCTAGTGGCTGATTGAGTCCCAATCTTATTATATCTCTGTTTGCTCAAGAAGAGTTTTGCACAATAATAGCAAGAATAGGAGAGGAGGCAAAATGTATCCCTGACGAAGAACGGTTACAAAGTCAATGTAGTTGCTTAGTTCAGGGTTTCAATTAGAGTAATAATTGTTGGCTGGACACATTTGCAGACAAGAGCACTCCAAATTGCACTGTGGTTAAGGGTATCGAAACCCATATCGAAGTCTTTAAAGACCATGTGGAGAGAGTTTTACCATTTTGCCGAATAAAAAGAGTAATTGCCTTAAATAACTTTTAAGCTTTACCGAAAAACAGCGACAAAAGGCAACAATTTTATGGATCAGTAAAGAAAAAATTAACTATTTAGTATTCGTTCATAATATAAAACATTTGCTGCAACAACTTTCTGTAATCCCTATTTAAAACTGCATCTAAAGACTGCGTGTACATAAAACGAAGTATTTTTGTTATTCGTCCTTCACCATCAATCTCAAATGTAAATGTTTCAAGGCAAGAGCTTAACAAGTTTTTGCTTTCAATTCTATACGCAAAATGTTGGCTGAAACACGTTGATCACATATAATAAAAACACACGTTTCATAAGAATAAAAATTTTATATAACTATTTAGTATACACAGAACAAATAGAAAATCGACCTTAATTTAACAATTCGTTCAGACAATTAATTTTATTTGCTAATTTTGTGAAAACAAAAGAATTTTCTTGGATCAAGATTAATACATCAATTAAATATTAAACAACTTCAGTATGGCAGATTATAATCCCGTACAAATACCAATAGATCCAAATCAAAATCTTAAAAAGAAAGAAGTTGAAATTACTACCGATAATTATCCTTATCAGCAACCAATTGGAAGTTTTATGTATTTGCAACAGTGTACAAGACTAGATATTTCACACGCAGTGAGTCGCTTTAATAATAATCCAAGTCAAGAACACTCGAATACTGTTAAGAGAGTTTTTCGATATCTATAGGGAACTTCAATTTGTTAACTTTCCTATAGTCAAGATGGAAACAGTGAGTTAATAGCATATTCAGACGCTGATTGGGTCAATGATATAGATGAGAGGAAGTCAATTACTGTTCTCAGAGTAGTAAATAACAGCAAACAGTGGCTTTATCTTCAACCGAAGCAGAGTACATGGTAATGTCTGCAGCTACTCAAGAAGTTGTTTGTTTAAGAGAACTTTTTTACGAACTACTTCCAGACACCCCATGTAAGCCAACCCCAATATTTTGTGACAACAGCAGTGCAATAGCTTTGACGTGTAATAACGTTTATAAACCCCGTTCAAAACATATTGACGTGCGACACCATTTTATAAGGGAGAAGAAGCATGCCAAACAAGTTGATTTTTTACCAGTTGGAACAGATGACATGATAGCGGACTGTCTTACGAAAGCAACAACGGCACCAAAACACAAATATTGATTTGAAGAACTTGGTTTAAATATTTAAAGGTCAATTTGAGTGGGGGTGTTGTACTGTGTCAAATTTTTCTTGAAAATATTTAAAATAATTAGTACTGTGAATATTTTGTTAAACTATTTATGGTTTTGAATCCAAATTTTTAATATTTTAATTCGGCTCAAGTTCATCAAATTTAATTTTCATTCAATTATTTTTATGAAGAAAGAATTTTTACAACATGAAAATTAATTAAAATTTGTATTGATAAACTTTCATTCTTGACCGCGGCCGGGGCTTTAAAATATTTTAATCTAGTTTTATTTTGAATTTATGTTTTTAAATTTTTATTAATAAAATATTTTTCTTCACTTTGTAATGAGATACCAAATATAGACATTGCCTTTCAATTGTTCAATAGTTTTGGCCGCTAACACGTTAAAAATATAATTTAAAGCACCCCCAGACCCTACTTTTAAAAATTACCATCTCCATCAATACAAATTTGCCAATTGGTATTTTTTTTACTCTTTGCTTAATTTTAAACGTTTTTGTATGCATGCGTGTGCTTGCATATTTGACCTTATTATAATTTATAAATATGCATTAAAGTATAGGACTAAGCGTAGTACTGTTTTTTCCCATATGTGGACATAGTTTTCCATAGAAATTCATATTTGCTACACAGAAAAAATTATTTTTCGAATTCAAACAAAAAATTTGTAGTATCAAAACATTTTTTGTCTGAAATCGGTCCTACAAACAAATTCGCATATTCAAACAATTTATTTGCATTTTGTTTACTAAAAAAAAACACTGATTTTTTCAAACAAATAATTTACAGAATCAAACAAAAAGTTTACTGAAATTCATATAAATTTCAAACAAATAATTTTGCTGAATCAAACAAAAATTTTTTGCACAAGCAATGACGCGCACCCAAGCTATCACTGAAGGAGAAGATGAAGGCAGAAGCAGAGCGGCGGCTGGCTTTGAGACACATGTTTTGTTGGAATTAGTTTTGAACGAAGTCTTGTTTATACACACAATGTTTTTCTTCATCACTCACTGTTGCTGTATCCTTTCCTTGGCTAAAGAAGAAGAAATGTAACAAACAACGGCAGCAGACCGTCTCGATATGTTTTTCGTCATCATTTTATTTTTGTATTTGATGTATTTAAGTAAACAGTTTTCAAAAATTGAATACGGGATTTTGTTTTCATTCTTTTTTTTCCAACTTTGAAACCAACCAAAAATTTATTTTGTTTCTTATAATGTTGTTGTTGTTTCTGTTGTTTAAAAATGAATGAAACCTTTTTTACCTGCTATTTTTTTGTTTTTTTACTAATAACCTCGTCGCGCTATTTTATCATCTCTCTTCTTGTTGTACTTTTTAAAGTGTCCAAAAATAAACTGTATGTGATTTGTGTTGTTGTTCTTATATTTCGTATAAAGAAGTGTTGCTTACGATCAAATAAAAAATGCAAAAAACGACAACATTAAAGAGCGTTAAATATTTCATACAAAATTATGAAAAATTGAAACCAATAGCGCGTATATTATATTATTGAAAAGTTGTCAACATTTTTGTTGGTTAAATAAAAATCAAACAAAAATATTAATTGAATCAGTAAAAAAATTTGTAGAAATTAAAAAAAATTTCAAACAATCGTTTGTTTGAAAATAATTCGGCAATAATTTTTTCTGTGTACAAATTTAGACTCCCGACCGCCAACGTAAGTTAACAATACCGAGCACATTTAGGTTGAAAATGCACAAAGATAGCCAAAAGACTAATTTACTCAAATTATTGCTTGTGAACATTTGGATTCTTCATTGAAAACGACGTTAAAAGCTCTTAAAAATCTGTTTGTATAAATGCATAATTGAAAAGCGTCAAAATTGTTGGCCAAATTTACGAAGTTTGTGTAAATAAATTCTCATACAGTTTTTGACAGTTCATTAGCGAGGGCTTAAAATGGACAGTTTGCACAGATTGCGAGACTTCTAAGCGATATCATGAAAATCCTTCCTTTTTTTTTTGTTTTTGAAGGTTCTTCATCATATATTTTAATTTTTTGCTTTAGAAAAAGATTTGTTTATATTTTTTTCTATTTTTTTTTTTAATTTTATGATTTTGGTATTTTTGTGGCTGGTTGCTTTTATTTATGGGAAAATAAATGTTATTGTATGGTTTGTGTAGTATTCCACAAATAACCCAGTTTCTAGTTTCAATCTTGGTTGCTCTCTTAACCAAAAAAAGTAATGACCCACCAAATAGTTGAAAGGACCAGAGATTTAACAGGAAAAAATATAGACAGCTGAAAACAAATAGAAGCAAAAGCGTTATGGCATAAATTCAAGTGTAAAAAATATTGGAAAATGAAATAAAACAGCTTCGCAAAGTTTATACTTTCATGAAAAAATTTTGTCAGTCATGCAACCAGCAACCACCACTCAACTCAACTCATTCATTCATTCCTTTATTCACTCAATTTTAGTTTTATGCTAAAATCCACAGAAGTTCAATATGGTTTTTGGAAATAAAAATACGAAAAATGCACAGTGGTCTCGGTTTTCTTTTGTTTTTTGTTTTCTTTCTGGTAGACAGGCGAAGAAGGTTTTTTTTTTGGGGGGGTAATAGGAAATTAAAGAAAATGTAACTTACTTCAATAGATTTTTGTTTGTGTTTTATGTATTGGCAGATAAAAAGTTACTGGCTTTGGAAATGTATATATACAAAATTGATATATTTGTAATATTTAAAGAAAGTTACTCGTTTTTTTAAAATCAAGCAAATTCAAAAGAAAAAAAAACTTTTTGCAAAGTTTGCAAAAATTAAATATTTGTGTATTTCTTAGTATTGGCTATTGATTTTTTATCAATAAATCTCTTTATTTACAATTTGAGAAAAGATTAGATAAACTTTGTTGTGCTCTTTTGAATATAATGAGAGTTTGTAAGTTTGTTATTACATTTTGCAACTTGTTTCTAATATTTGTTTTCTTAACTTAAACAACAGACACCAGTTTTGATAATTAAGTTTGAATTAAACTAGATTTATTTAAGTTCAAAAGACATTTAAAGTATTGATTGGAAAATATATGATCAACAAGCAGCACCCAAGATGTACATATCTACATAAATGCACACGTATTATAATAATGTTGCCATACTGTGGTATTGATAAACATAGTTGAGAGCCAATAAAAGCTACTGTTGCTAATCACTAAGCACAGTCATAACTTAAATTTTACAAAAGAATTTACCAAATCTTTTTTTAATTAAGTAAATTAAAAAAAATGTAATCAATAATTTTGTAAACACTTGCTTAGAAAGAAAATACAACTTAATTTTCTTTGGTATCGACCAAACACGGAAGTTTAATTTAAAATTGAAAACAATTTGATTTTAAATTGGCAACGATTTGAAATCAAACCTTTCGGCAAACGCTTGAAAATTATTTGAAGATCATACCATTCTCAACTTGACCTGTGCGCATTAGAGAATATGTAGAGGTAATGCGAGAAAGTGTCAACACGGCTCCATCGCCGTAAACTTGTCGACATACTACGCAATTAGTAAATTCTAAAGGTTGATCTGGTGATGTTTTTTATATAAATTAAATTGGCTTTAGAATTACTGCCTAAGATTCATCAGAATGGCAGTTAGTCAGTCGCAGAAAACCATTAAATTTTTATATACATACTTAAAACTTTAAAAAAAATTGTAAAGTTCAATAAAATATGAAAAACCGATAAAAGTAAAATTTAAATATAAAAAAAATTTAAGTGATTTTGTTATTTGTGCTTAATTCCCAATTTAATAAAAACACTGAAATTTATTTTTGATGGGATAAGCTATTCCTATGCGCATTTCACTGGTTGGTTAGGCCAGATCATCAGGAAACTTCATCCATAAAGATATTAGAAAAACTAAAGATATTAAACCAAATAAAACTGTTAAGTGTATAAGAATTACAGAAACAGTTCTATTTGTAACAATATCAAAGTTTAAACAAAATCATCAATAATGTGACCTCTGGTACAAAATTAGTTCTTGACGATTTACTTTTTATAACTAACCACTTTGACTTGCACGGGTTAATGCAGAGACCATTTTCAGTTGCCCATGAGTGTACACGTGTCAGATCAAAATTTAATTTACTTATACAATCATCAATATATTTCTCAGGAGAGCTTATATATATTTGTACATCGTCCGCATAGATATGAATGTCGCAATATAATTATTGGTTTGCTAAGTCGTATCTCGGTATTCTAGCCAATTAATTGGAAGAAATTCTGTTCTTAGTCTCGATTGCAAACTACTACTTTACAACTCAATTATAAACCCAATATGGTGCTACGGCAAGGCATCGGCCTCAAATAAAAATTCAAAGACGCCAAAATAAACTTCTTCGAAAATTCACAGTTGCCCCTTGGCATGTTAAAAATTCAAATATCCACAAGGATCTCAATGTGCCACAATGCTAAAGTTGCACCCAAATCCACTAGCTCAAAATATTTTAAATGATAGCGGCCACACTCGTTTAAGAAGAAGAGACACTGCAGCACTTATCTAATTAGATGAGCGATAAGCACCTAGATATGTGAACAGAACCCGCAATGAAGAAAAATTACGTCTGGCACTGGCAGGACATAATATAAAGTATTAGGATAAGATTTAATTAATTACTGTTAGTTCATATTTAATATATGAAGATTCAATAAATAAATAATGAAAAAAACGCTAAAAGTGGTTTGTGTATAAGTCATTAAAAAAAACATTTCTTTGTTTGTGGTCTTCGAACACAAAAATAATACTGTACATATCCAATCGAACAAAAAGATGAGAAATTTCATTGTGTTTGGTTCCGTTCGTTTCAGTTGTGTTGAGCGCCCTTTGTGCTGGTAATACATATGGGAAAAAAAACAAAAGTACAAACTTTTTACACAAACAAAACATGTATACAATACACAAGACTCTTAAAATTCTGCGACGAACAGTACTGCAAAGAATTTGCCATTGTAGTTGTACACAAATGTTTTGTAGCACATTTGATTTTCAAATTCATGTTTGCAGGCCTTATGGTTAATAATAACAGTCGTATATTTATAACAAATAATAATATGGTTGCTTATCAACCATAACATGATACTAATAAAAGTAGTTCAACAAGCTAAATATTATTGTTTCTAAACAACCTTCAAATTATAATTAGTTTTTGCCTTATAATCGAAGTTCGACCATAAATTTTTATGTTAATATGATGAAAACATAGTACATCTAAGTATGTATGAATTTACATTTTTCGACCGTTGGTTTCTGTCTTAGTTAAACCGATTTGGCGAGGGACCAGCATCCGGTTCATATATTATCTTCGTGACGTGAGTTAATTTAATTTTGTAAGTTCAATATTAAAATATCAATTAAAAAACAAAAAAGGTATAAAAAAGTCTCCTCATAAAGATTCTCATTCACTCAGGAAATCGCATGCTTACCGCCAGTTCAACGATTTCGAACGTTATCGATCGCATAAAAAATTTATATGAAAAACACTCAGTTTTAAAAATTTTTTCCATACAAAATTCTATGCGAACGACTATGTTCGAAATCGTTGAACTGGCAGTTAATTTTATTTTTCTATATCTAATATTAACGAAAATTAAATACAGTACCAGATGCAAAACGAAAAAGTACCAAACAGCTCCCCCTTATATATTATAATTCACTCAAGACCATGCATGTTTAATTTATCTTTATAGGGCGAATATTTTAAAAAATTCAAAAAGTACCAGATGAAAAACAAAAAAGTACCAACATTTTTCATCTTATAGGTTCTTGTTCTCTTAGAACCCTGCACCTTTAATATTATGTTTCTAAGTTCAATATAATAGAAAATTCAAAAATTATCACACGCAGTACGGAAAAGTAAAAGAGATACATAAAGTTTCCCGTATTTCCCCTTTTTGATACTTGTTTCTCCCCGTTGAGGTTTGGGTGACAAACAAAGGAAAAACGCGTGCGGGCTTGCCTTTGCCGATTCATATAGTCAAAATATTCGAAGACCGGTTTCTGAAAAATGTCGAATATTCGACCACCCTATTTTTTTATTATGTATTTGACAAGGCCCATCTATCAGGTCTGCTTACTTGTACAAAAACAAAAAACGATTCTTTTTAGATGTCAAAAATTGACTACCACATGTACAAAGCAAAAGAAAAAAACGTGTATGTAAACAACTTTTGACAACTAAAAAGAACATAAACAATGATCATCAGGCTTCTTGCGCAGACCTCTTCAATGGGCCTTGGTATTTGATAAAAAAAAAAAAAAAAACTTTGCAAAATTGGAAAAAAACAAATTTTTTATTTGTGTTTGATATAATGGTTTGATGGCTTAATATAAAAAGCCCTAACTCGATTTTTTTTACAAAACAGTTTTTTTTGTTGTTTATTCTGGTAGCTAATGCCACATGTGTTGTATGTAGTACAACATTTGTTGGATATTTTTATTAAAAATTGCATTATAAATTTGTTAATTTAAAATTTTACGGATTTTTTCCCCTGTAAACAAAAAAAATCGAATTAAGCCTTTTTTATATTAAGCCATCGATATGTGTTAGTAGCAAATTTGAACGCTTAATACTCTAAATATTGAACAGATTTAAAAAAATATATATTGTGCACTACTGTAAAAAAAATACCTTTAAAATGGTGTATTTTTTAAATCGGTTGACATAAAGAGAAGGAAAGTGTTCTTAACTGTTTTGGCAAGTGTTTGCCTAATGGTCGAAATTCGGCGGTATGTTTTTTTCAATATGAAGAAAATATAGTAAATATAAGTACAGGTAACCCTCGATTTACGTGGTTTGTTGGGACCGAAGAAAGCACGTGTAAATCAAATTAGCGTAAAACAAGATGCAGGGCTGGTACAAATTTCGTTTATGGGACCAGAAATTTAACATATCGCGTAAATCAAAACATAAGATACAAAAAAAAATTAATTTTTGGGCCTAAAAACCATGTTAAATCAAGAACTCACGAATTATATATTTTTTTTAATAATTTTATTTTACTTTTTAAAAATAAAAGGATGTTGCTATACAATGAAATGTTTTAAGCTTTGTTATTATATTTTCATAAAAAAATTCAATTAAAAGAGAACAAAAACAATACTTGATATATATTCGAATATTTAAAATCAAAAATAGTTATAAGAAAATTATGGCAATTGTATGTTAAATAGTCAAAAACATATTAAACTATTCAATAGTTATTAGAATCCTTAAAATAAAATACAATAAAAATAATTCACTGAATTTAAGAAAATTATAAATAAAAACGATAAAGTAGTGCAAAAAAACATTTTATTTTTTATTAATTTTTCAAAAATATGTATGCACTTGTGCAGTTCTATTTTAGCACACAGATGATAAAATTTCTTGAATCGCAGTGCTGCATTTCGCACAAAATAAGGATTGCCACAACTTTTTGAGAGTATTTTATTAAAATCGCGTAAAAGAAAACGCGTAATTCAAAAAATGGTTGCTATAATTGATCCGTGTTATATCTTAATCGCATAAATGGAGTACCGTGCAAATCAAGGGATACCTGTATGTATAAATTAACTTGTTTCGAGCATTTATCTTTTCCGCCTTAGTGGATCGATTTGACGACGGACCAACCTCCGGTTCATATGTTATGTTCCACGTGAGGGGTTGACAAGCAAAGAAAGATATCGTTCTTAACTGGTTCAATGTAGTGGTGCCCATACCTGCTTATAACTATGAAAATATTGAGCAGATATAGTGCACTTCTGAAAGTAAATACCTTTCAAATGGTGTATTTTTTATTCTTGTCGCTGGGCAAATAGAGGAGAAAAGTGTTCTTAACTGTTTTGCCTTAGCCGATTTATATATAGAGATTCTGAGAAAAAATGTTTTTTCTTTAAAAAAAAAAAGTTCAATGAATATCTAATTTAAACAACATTTGTGTTATGGATAAAGAATCTTTTGAACTTCATATATCAAGTTTTATTACACAAACTTAAATCAAATCAAAAATCTTTTAACTCCATGTACCATCTCATATACACTCGAGCATAAATCAATTTCAAATAATCTATGATAGATGCTTTATTTATGGGTTCCATAACAACTAAAACGTTTTTTGCAAACAAATAATACATTTAAAATTTGCAACTGTCAAAGAGAAAATAAAGGATAATCTACAAAAATATCATTATTGATAATGATACATATGGTTGTCCAACCGTCTGTCCACTCAACAGACTGTCAATTGCATTCGCTTACGTTCTGCTCTTCATTTTTTTTTTTTTTTTTTTTGTTCTTAGAATAAACGATAAAATAAAGAAAATAAGTTATATGATACTTTTTGTTTGACACATTTAGATTTTCTTTTGATTTAGGTTGAAATAAATGTTGCAAAGATAAAAGAGAAACAAAAATTAAGTAGAATCTCAATATATATTTATGTAAGCATATGAATTTCTTATTAATCTATTTGTTTTTCCTGCAAAAAAGTTTGTTCAGTAGAAATGTATATTCAATATTTTGCTGATGTAACCCTTCCACATTCAATGCCATGTGCATTGTTCCCTTTTTTTATGCAAGAAAAATCTCATGAAACTTAAATTTTATAATCCTTTACAAACACATGCCTTTTGTTGCACAAAGATTGCGAACATAAAAAAAGGCAACATCTCTTAAGGAAATCTTTTGAAAAGTAGCGCAAAGGAAATAGACCACCGTAAATAAAATCAAATATATTTCCAAGTGCACTACAACAAGTACAAGTGCATTTCACAAGACCATAAACCAGTGAGGCTGCGAATTTGCTTTTCGCTCTGTCGGGGAGATGAGTGTGTATGTATGTGTGTGCAAATTTGTATTCCTTACGAAGGCGGTAATATAGCGCTAACTTAATGGAACACTGCATAACATTTACAGTTTATATACAAAAAGTCGTAAAAGAGAAAATGTTGAGAAGTCATAAAAAAATGATTTCTATATTATTTCCATTAACTACAATTCGTTGCACATTGGGTAAATGTGCTCGGTTGCATATTTCGTTTTATCCAAAACACCGCCCCCCGGTTTACACCCATTTATTTTATACATTCTGCTTGGCTACAACTGATGCTGGTTTCGTTAAATTTAGCCACCAAAAGGCAAGAAACTTGTAAAGAAATAAACAATTTTTTGTTTGCTTAGAAATGCTTAATGTGTTGGTATGAAAAGAAAACAGTGGACTAAGATGGTGAAAATGTTGCAAATTTTCTAGAACTTACTCTGTTAAGTAATAAATAGAAATATGTGTTTTTGGCGTCAGAAACTTACCTAAAAAGAAAAATGGAAAATAGATTAGATTAGATATAAAAATTTAATTTTTTAATTTAAAAAAAAAATTATTTGAAATTATTTATTATTCACAATTTGTTTCTTAAATCGAACTGTGCCCATGTTTTGTAACTGCCGCGTCAAGAAACTTTTCGATTGAAATGCAACAAAAACATCATAAATTGATGCACTTATGTAACTCTTAACTGCATCTGTAACATTTTTGGACAGTAATGGCTGTCACGTAAGGAAATTACTTGCCAATTTACAGAAAAAGGTTGTCAGCAAAATTTTTGTGGGAAAGCGCTTGAACTGTCAAATAAGCACTTGAATAAAAATGGGGTAAGAAAAAAATTTAGCTCAGAAAATATATTAAAAATGCGCCGAAAAATAACACGAAAAAGATAAGTATTTTGTTCTTTTTTGTTTTTTTTTCATTGTTCAATTATTTTGGTTTGAGTTTTTTTTTGGAAAATATGCGAATATTTTCAAACAAACATGAAAGGCGCACTTTACATTATTTCGTATGGTTGTACTTTCGCCGCCGTCGTTGAAAATTTTTAAATTTTAGTAAATTGTGGCCGCTGTCAACGATATGTGTGACTAGCATTCTAAACGTCTGCAATTTCGAGTAGAATATTATGAACTTTATAACGCAACGACGTAATCTCTTTTGATAGTTTTCGACATGAGTAACAGACACTTTTTCTTCTCACTTTTCGAGAATCGATGGATGGAAACACCAAAATAACATAACATCGGTACTGTTTAATACAAATTTTCATCCAATTTTATTTTCATTAAATTATTTTATTGAAGGAAGAATTTTAACAGCATGAAATAAATTAAAATTTATTGATAAAGCCCTTATGACACTACATTTTTCATGCATTGTTCAAGTTTTGGTGAACAGTGCAAATATAAAGTAATAGAAAAATTTACCAAGTGCGAAGGGTTCAACTGTATTAAGATAAATGGCAAACTGTCAAACATTTTACTAAGTTATCGATAAAAAATGAAGTTATGTAAAAAAAATGTAAAATTTTTCAACTACTTTAAATTGACATTTCAAGCTTGAAATATTAAAAGTGTTGCTGAATCAGCGGTTTATGGGCAAATTCAGCGATTTACCGCTTTTTGTTTTTAGGTTTCTCATAAACAAAAAGTTGTCAACATTTAATAAAATTAACAGAACAGGGATGGGTAAATTGTTTCAATTGTTCTTTTTTGTTGATACATTTTAAACTAAGATTTTTAATACCTTTTTGTGGTGTTTTTTAAGAACATAAATAAAATTAATTTCAACTAAAAAAATCTTTAAGTAAAATTATGGTAATAAAGTAATAATTTTTAAAAGTTGTTGGTACAATTTTAAAAATTCTTAACGCCATCCCTGAAACAAAACCATAACAAGAGAAAAAAACTAAGGAAAACTTTGCTTACATTTTTTATAGTTTGCTCTTTCTAGCATTTACTGTTTCTTTCTATCAATTCTACATCAATTAATGAATAAAAAATGTAGTGTCATAAGGGCTAACACAATACATTTTATTCACAATTCACAAATTAATGAGAAAACTGAATATCGATTTCCATACAAAAATAAAATTTTAAATATTTACGTGTGTGTCATAAACGTTTTTTCCTTTTTGTATGGAAATCGATATTCAGCTTTCTCAGTAAACTGTGAATAAAATCAAAAGTTTTGCATCGATTACAATTAAATAAATCTCATTTCATTTGAATTTATGTTAAGATGAATCTTTTGCGACCAAAACTGTGATTTTTACTGCATTTTTATTTTTTATGAATTTTTAAAGAACAACAAATTTGTTTTTTTTTCAAAATTTTCCTTTTTTTCAAAAATTCAGCGATATCTCTGAAACTACAGGGCAAATGTAAAAAACAAAGTAAGCACGACTTAAAGTTAATACTTTTGCTGAGTTTTTTTGTAAACAGAATATGGTCAACCGTGTTCAAGTGTCTTAATTTTGTACATAACGGTATATCGCGAAAAGATTACTGTTCCGCGGTGTAATTATTATTTTTTTTGACTGAAACCGGAGTTAAACGGAGAAACAGCGTTGTATGTTTCTAGAAAACCAGGGTTTAAAAAACTGCAGTCGAAACCAAAAACTGTCGAACAAAAAACGAAAATTTGTGTACAACTTAAATTTAATGAATCCGAAGTAAGAGCAACAGTTTTTTTTTTGCCAATGACAAATGAAGAAGTTGAAGAAATGGCAGTTTTTGCACTTTGACTGCAGTCTTTTAAACGCTGTAGAAAACCACTTCCTCACTTACCGAGTTCTTTGCAGTTTCCCCTTACCGCCAAAGCGACGACTGTCAGTCTATAGTCAAATGTCAATCTATTAACCAATAGTATTTTGTATAAAATTTTGCTGCAATTAATTATCTATTTTTAATTGTTTTTTATCACTTCTGTTTTATGTCAACAATTTTTCTTTTGTTTCAGTTTAGGTTTAATTAAAGTGCTACGATATTTTGCATTTGCCCTTTTGCTAGCGTAACAGTGAACTCCGCTTTTATAAAAAATTACGTGTAGTAAATAAAATATTTGCACAAAATGAAATCCATTTTCCACAGTCAACAGCGAACATCCTTTCTGGATCGTTTTAAATGAAGAATTAACAAATAAATCATGGTCGTAAAAGTACATTCGGTTTTGAAAGCTGATACAAAATAAGAAAAGCCATTTTTCATGGATCTCGCTCATAAAATATTCCAAATTAAAACAAAATTGTAATATTATTTTGAAAAATCAGCTACTGTCAATACTTGAAATTCAGCAGAGTTGAAAATTGACAGATCCCTTGAGTGGATAATTGCGCCGGAAAATTCCCCCAAATTGCTACCGGTATTTGTGGGTGGCACTTAGACAGAGGGGCGGTTGGTAAACTCATTGTTCGTCAAACAGTGGTTAATACCACCATGAGATAAGGCTAAGTTAGTTGTTGCTCATGCAACTTTCTTCTACTCATAACTTTCTTTTCCTCCTGTGGCGAAGGGCATAACACATATTTTCATAATGGAAACTTTCAAGATTATTTAGCAATTAATGTAGATGTATAAAATTTTAAAGTTACAAACCCACTGACTCACCATCATTCAGCCTAAACGCTTGAAATTCTGACCGGAAGTTGGTCTTTCGTCAAATCGATTCACTAGCGCGAGATTTTTAAAATGCATATTCAAAATAAAAACAAAATAATAACACCAAAATTAATTAAATTGTATATAAATTTAAGCAAAATTTAATGCATTTTCATATAAGGTCCCTACGGACCTTACCGCTCAACGACCGAATAAAAAGTTACCGCTCGTCGGAGGGTTAAAAAATTCAAATGCTAAGGCGGTAAAAAAAGGGTAAAAACGTGTAAATTCGCTAATGTCACATCTCTTCATCAAAAAGGAATGCAAAGAAAGTTTAAAACTTATTAGGGAGATCCATTGTTCGACTTTTTCAAAACCCGGTTATCGGCTATTCCGAATAGTTCCAACTCTTAAAACCGGTATTCGGTGAAGAATTTAAAAAATAAACTGTATTATTTAAAGAAAAAATACCCTGCGGGAAATTTGGGTCAATTGGTCCAAGCGACTCACAGTGGTTGAAAAGTTGAAATTAATACTGAATTTCATGTTTTCCGCTCATGATGAAATTTATTAATTTCATTAAAAACATATTGAATATCATGTATCTGAAATGCTAGGGCGATATTTTCATCACTTTTTTGTAGGCGTTTCCTCAAAGTAAGCCAAGTCTAACACACAACATTTGAAAGAAAATCCTAAAAAATAGTAAGAAACTAAAAGCTCTTGGAATGACTTTTAATATGTATTGTTGTTGTGTATTTTTCCATAATTTAGGTATTTAAGATGAAAATTAAAAAAAAAATTTTTTGTGACAAAAATTTGCTTCATCTTAGGAGTCTAAAAATTATTATTTTCTTCAACTTTGATGGACTAGAACTTTTGTGCGCGGTCGAGCGCGGTGCTCTACCTTATACCAAATGAAAGCTTGAAGTCTAATTTAGCAATAAAGTTAAATTCAGCTGCTAGTTTTTGCTAGCCTTTGTCTAGTAAACGTTTAAATAGAAAACAAGCTACTTTTTATTGCTTATTACGCATTCTCTCGTTATATTACGTTTGCTGCTTGCTCGCTTGTTGCCATAGCAACCATACCTCTTGTTATAACAATGAATGATGATAAGAGCACATCTATTTTATTAGAAATTAGAGATTTAATAATCTCGCTTATCAATAATATTGTTGTTTTTTTTTCTCAGAGAAATATTCAAAGATATATATAAATAAAAAAATACAAGAACAACTAATGCAAATTTACTTGCAAATCTGTTTATTTAGTAATTTGCCGTTAGTTTTTTACTCTATTATTCTTTTCAGTTTACTTTAGAAATTTATAAACATAAGCAAAGTTTATTTCGAGATAAGTGCATTGATTTATAAAACATGGATAATTATCAAATATCTAATGGTGAAATTGTACATCTTCTGCTTGATTACAATAATGATGTTGATGCAGTAGTGAATGTAGTATAAATAAATAATAATTTTAGTAAAAAAGATGATTTAAAAGTATTTAAAAATTATTTAATAAAAACTTTTAAGCCGCGCTTTAATCAGCGGTGGATAAGCGCTTGTCGTAATAGAATATTTTTTTTTGAAAAAAATAAAGCTTGGGCTTGTTATATGGGAAGTAGGCGTGGTTGTGGGCGAATTTCGTAAATTTTTTAGCCATTGATTTTAATTGCTACAAAACATATATATATTTCACTTGTATGGGGAGTGGGCGTAAAAGTGGGCGGACATATTTTATTCTTCATATATTTCCTGATGATGATACAAAAAGCATCTGTAAAAAATTTGGATGTTCTACGATGACTCCTTCTATTTTTTCCATTTCTACTATGACGATAAACCACTGTGCGACTGGTCCTGGGATTTGTGAAAATAGAACAAGTACAAAAAGGAAGGACTCATGACCAGTGAAAGAAGAAGCAATCCCTTAACTGGTTTATAAAGAACAAAATGGTAGAAAAAGTAATGAATTATAGAACAGTCTTCAGCGGTGATGTGACACATTTTTTGGTAATTTCTAAAATTTGGCTATTAAATTTAATTCTTGGACTAGTTTTGTTGAAATAATACTACATTGTATTTCAATAATACTACATTTTAGTAACTGACACTAAGTAGGTTCATTGAGAATAGGTCTGTGATTGGTCAAATAGTGTCAATTGACCCCCTCCAATGACAACCCCATGTAAAAGTGAAAGGTCTTATTCATATAAAGTGTTAGAACTGGAACCGGTCCCTACCACCAAAGACCTATCACGGGACTACTTCAGTGGCAGTTCGCTTCCCTCTAGGGTAATAATACGGCAATTCACAAAGTTTTCCTTTGTGCAGTATTGGTTGTGTACAACCAAAATAAAATAATAGAATATTTTGTGAATTGCCTTAATAACACAAAAATGAAATAAGTTTACATGAAGTTCGAGTATTATGTATAACTTTAAATTTCTTTAAGCTTAAATATAAATGTACATATTTAAAGTTAAAGCTAAAACCGAGGTTTTTTGGTTGGTTCCCCGTTTCCGTTTTTAGGCATTAAAACCGCGGTTTCAATTTCGGTTTAAACCGAACAGCAATACCTAATATAAAATACGCACTTTTAAAATAGCCACTTATTTTAATTAATTTTATTAATTCGATATTCAAAAAATGGACATTTGAACATAACAGACATGCGCCAAACTTAAAAAAAAAACCGATTAACAGTGGTCGGATAAAAACCGTGTGATCTCCCTAAGTCCGAGTTTTGACGAGCGAACATTTGAAAGTAAAACATCTAAAATTCTCTTTTGTTTTTCATTTTCAGACAAACGAACATGTTGCCGAAAACATTATGTTACTTTTGTTGCTTTTTTGTAAAGTTAATGTGTACAAAGGGTGTCTCCAAGTACTGAAAACAAAAATCATACTCTCTCACCAACCGTAATACCAAATGTTTCCTGTCTAAAACTTATTGTTTTTTTTAACAGTAAGCGCACAGATGTGTGGTACTTTTTTTAAATTCATAAAGGGGAATTACGGGAAATTAAATTTCTTTCTTCATTTTCTCTTCCATTTAACATGTCTTACTTTTTGAATTTTCTATAATATTAAGCTTAGAAACATAAAGCTTAATATGCAGGGTCCTGAGTGAATAAGAACCTAAAGAGGAAAAATAAGCTTTGCCATTTAAAATGTCCACGATGGGAAGGGAGAAGCTAACGAAGTAGCTGGTTTCTAATACAAATTTATATTTTCTATGCTACTGTAATAAACTATTGATTATGAAATTTTAATCCTGATTTGATACTTTTTTCCGAATCATAAACTAAAACATAAAAAAAATGGGTGGGTTAAAAGGCATAGTTTATAAAAACTTGTTGCCGCCTTAGTATATAAAAAAAAAAAAATATGGGATTGTATATACAAAAACAAAAAATACGTATGTATAAAGCAAAAACACACATATATTGGTTTATATATAAATGTGCAGTTAATGTGCAGTTTCATATAAGTTTATTGCAAAACGTTCATGCAATTGCAATTGTTTGCTGCTCATCGTTGCGCTAGGAACAACCACATCAACGCATTAAGAATGTGTATTGCGTACACAGTTGCTGAGTTGCCGGGAATGATAGAAAAATGTAAACTAAAAGAAAGAAAACAAAATATAAGAAAAAAGGATCTTAGACAATTTCCGCTTAAAGTTCGTTTATAAGCCAGTTGTTTATAGAAGTATTTGAACGTTGCATGTGTGTGTGTGTTTTTCTATTTTTGCAATAGTTATTACTTAGAAACCTTTATTTTTATTTAGTTCACTCAACAACATTTTATTTTCATCTCTGACTTTAGAATTTTTATTGTATTTTTAGCTGATTTTTTTTTTTTTTTTTTTCTTTAACAAGTTGCTTAATATACAAACAATACAATACTATTTTTTTAAAATGTTGAATTTACTGGAGGTTGTGTAGGTTGCCATTGACTGGCTGTGTTTCTCTTTTTAATACTGCACTTAGTTTCATTTTTATTTTTGCTATCAGCTTTGGCTTTATAAACATCCGGGCAAGGATGTTTGTCTAAAAATCCAGTTATTCTGAGAGGGAAGAGAAGAAAAGTTGGATTGTGTATTAACTCTAGAGTTTATCGGGTGTATAATTTTTACATTATTTCTTGTTAGTTAGATATGGGCATTTCCAGCGAAAAGTCCACTTTTTGTAACGTAACGCCAGAAGTATTTTAAATTGTTTCTCAAAAAATTGTATAAGTATCGTTTACTTTTTTATATTTTGGTGTAAAGCGCAACAAGCTCTACATTAAGTAACAAAAGGGATAACGATTGAACAACATGGTCCGAAAATACAACCTTATTTGCAATCTGGCGTTACATTAAAAAAAGTAGACTTTTAGCTGAAAATTCCCATATTTACCTTAAAACGAGCAAAGATTTTTAAATTTGATTGTTTGAAAAATAAATCTATATAAGCTCTAAGTTTACAAAAAAAGGTTTTGTACAAAACTTCTTGCTCAATTCGCAGTATTTTTCAGTTTTGTAATGCAAGTCAAAATCCACTTCCGCTTTTTTACCGTCACGCCAGGGCAGATTTTTGCTTATATCTGCAAATCTTTAGCGTCGATTACTGTAATTTTTTTTCTGAATGTAGAGCTACTTCATTACTTTGTATATATAAAAACCCTTTTTACAAATTTGACTTCGTCATTTAATTTTTTTACATTTTGTGCCACAAATATCACGACACGTTAAAATGGAAATGCCCATATGTTTGGTGTTTGAGATTTTGTATACTCTTAAAAAAGTCTAAATACTTCTTCAGCTTGGCAATACTTCCCCTTAACAAAAGTAACATTACTATTTTTTGAACCATACTATTTCAGTTTGTTACTGAACGTAGTTGATATTTTGTTGCTTAAAACGACTTATTTTACGAAAACTAGTCACGTTGAAGTGACCATCATCAGTTGTTAGAAAGAAAAATTGTTATGTGTAATATTTATACATATTACTTGTTAAAAAGATTTTAATTTTTAAATAAAAAGCCATTATTACAGTAGCTTGAAATAAAATATATGGAAAAAATAATTTACAGCCAACATTGTTCACTTTTTAAGCCCTTTAGGGAAAGTAAAATATTAAGGGACATTACAATTGGTCATTTAAAAAAATAATTGAAAATAAAATTGAGTTCATAAACTTATTGCTAGAATCTAAATACATCTAAATATGCAGCAAAATATAATAAATATGTAACAACTGACTACACTTCTCACTATAAAGAGGTAAAAAAGCGACAATATTTGACCAGGATAATAAACTATAAAAAGAGTTTAAATTTAAACGGTTGAACATAAGTTTTTTTTTTAATAATTAGTATTGTGGTTATTTTGTTAAACCGTTTATGGTTTTTAATCCATATTTCGATATTTTAATTAGGCTAAAATTCATCAAATTTAATTTGCAATAAAATATTATTTTTTTTATGAAGAAAGGAAATTTACAACATGAAATCAATTAAAATTTATTGATAACTTTTCATTCTTTTTTTTAAGAAAAATTTTTCACAAAGAAAAAGGACATTTTAAAGAAATTCCGTTTCCAAGAAAAAGTTCTTTTAGAATAACTACTTTTTTCGAAAAAAATATAGTTATTTTAATGAAGTAAATAAAATAAAATTTTTCTTAACTGATTAACAACATTTTAAGGATAAATTTATTTCAAATAGAATATAAGAACTATTTCTTATTATAAGTTATTTTTATAATATTAACCATTTTTTATTTTTCGAAAGTGTTCAGTGAATCACATTTCAATTTATAAATTTATAAATTATAAATTTATAAAGCTTTCTTGCAATAGTCTTATTTCCTCAATATTTCACATACTTTTTGCTTAAGCCAACTTTTGGTTAATATTGAAGCAAGGAATGACTCGTAGAAACACATTGGAAAATATGGCTAAAATAACTAAAAATAATATTTGAAAAAGAAATAATTCGATTTGTTAAGAAAAAAGTACCTTTATAGGAAAAAGTCCCGATTTACGGAATAATGGCTTTTTATAAAAAAGTTATGTTTTTAAGATGGTTCCTTTGTTACCCCTTTAAGAAAAATTACCTTTTTTATGAAAAGTTACCTTTTCAAGTTAAAGATCCTTCTTAAGAAAATCTTTATTTATGTGAAAAAATCTATTTGTAAGAAAATATACTAAAAAAATGAATAAAGAGGAACTTTAACAAAACATTTACATTTTTAAAGTTACTTTCTTAATAAAAATAAACTTTTTTAAAACGTAGCTTTTTAAGAAAAACAAAATTTTTAAAAAAGTACTTAAAAAAAGTACCTTTCTAGACAAAGAAGTGTTTAAAAGCAAATGTTAGAAAAAGAAACAAAAATTGCCTTTTTAAGAAAAAAGTATCTTGTTTAAAAAAAAATCCTTTTAAAGCAAATTTTTTTAGACGAATTATCTCGCCTTCTGTATTAAAATTTCAACTTTAACCAATCCTGTTAAAAAAAATTTCCCATATTAAATTTTTCGAAACTAAATATTTTAAGATGTATGTACATATATAATATTTTATTTTACACCATTATTTTGTCAGCATTTTTCCATCTTCATGATTTCTTTTCTGCAGAACTAGAAGAACAAAACGAAAACGTACAAATTGTATTAATTTTTTTCTTATCCTTGTATGTTTGTGAAATATGTTCTGTAAGCATTGATTAAAATGGATACTTTATATTGTAGAGAAAAAAAAATTGAAAGGACAAATTACAGCGAACACAAGTATCACATGTTATAAAAATTACAATCTTACCAAGTGAATTACGACACCAGGGATAAAACAGAAAATCATAGATAAGAAATTTGGTCCTTCGACCGTCCAATGTTTAGTATTTTATTTTCATGTATATGTACATGTTTTTTTTTTAACAAAAAGTCTAGTAGAATTGTACTACTAAGGAGAGAAAACGATGTCCATTAATTGCTTAAATTATTTTTTATGTATTTATTTTTACAAACTTTTGTTGGTTGTTTTGGAAAATTTTTTAATACAATTATATCTTTTAGGTCTTTAATTAAAAAATTATTTAGTTAACATGATGTTGCTACGAAATTAGTAGAGTGATAAATAAATTATGTGACATGATAGACAAAGTAATATGAAATAACTTTATTTAAAATACGTTTTTAAAGAAAATTAATTATTATTAAGTAAAAAAAGGGAAACAATAGATTTCTTAGAAGTAGTTTTTTAAAAAGTACCTTTTTCATTTTTTTTAAAAAATACCTTTTAAAAAATTGTCTTTTTAAAAAGTACCTTTTTTATAAGTACCTCTTTTTATAAGACAATTAATTTTTTAACAGGTAAATTTTTTATAAGTACCTCTTTTATAAGTACCTTTTTTAAGTGTTATTAATTAGTATAAATTAGTACTTTTATAGAAGAAAAAGTACCTTTTTAAGCTAAACTGTTTTTTAGAGTACTTTTTATTCTAATAAGTTCTCCCAAGTTTCGCAGTTGAAAACGTGAAGAAACTGTAAATAGGTATCAATGATCCTCCCTGCAAATCCTTTAGAGAACTGTACTTAGTCAACCCTAGGATTACTCTTGGTCTGACTAAACCAAATTGACTTTTTTGACTGCAATATTTTTCGAATTTTAAAAAAAAAATAAAAAAACAGGCACGTGAATTCTATAAATGATATGATATGATATGCTGAATCGATTGACAATTATTGTGAAATTCCATTTTTATGTAAAGGTCTATGAAATTACCCTCTTCGTATCTCTTAAATAGTACAAAATATTAAAAAAAAAAAAAAACAGAAACGTGATTTATATAAAAAAATATGTTCTGAGTCGAATGAATCAAGTTCGAAGCGCATCAAAAAATTAACGCCTATTATGCGCTTAGTTCATTAGTTGATTTTCGATCGCTTTCATATAAAATCAAAAATTAAAATTATGTAATTAATTCGCATAATTTTAAATAATAAATAAGCTTACGTTCATTAAAAAACTTATATATGTATGTATGTATTTATTTTCTTTTTATTCAAATGGGCTTCTTAGCTTTTCCTATTGTGGTCCGGCCAGGCCAAGAGAAGAAATTAGAGATAAAAACAATCCTTGGGTTAAATAAATACATACATATTTCCTTGAAGTATTCCATATGAAATAATATATATTGAAAAATGCCAACATGCAATTTTAATGAGACGAAAAAAAATGTACATATCGGAATGTTCTTTTTCTGTATGAGTGAAATACATACATATGTATTCTCATACTAGCAGAATCACAAATGTTACAGTTCTCAGCTTTCGTCCAGGGATAAGTAGAAGAGACAACATATAACACATACGATTTATAGCTGGAATAACACGAAAACTTGCCACATTAATGGAGTTAAAATGTTTGACCTGTATTTGAAAGTCCATAAAGAAATGTTGTAATTAAAAGTAGACAAGAAGGAAAAAATACTTTCTGATAAGTAAAAAATAATTTAAAATTTCGGTTGTTAAAAAGAAGCTCAATTTTATTTAATTTTTCTCTTTATTTCTATTTGCTTCCATTTCATTTTATATTACATTTGATACGAACCAGTTCTTTTTTTTCTTTAATATGAAACATGTTTTTGTTTAAACTCCAAAAAAAAAAAAAGAAAGGCGTCAAGAAAAAACTACAACGGATCCCCAGAATAATATTCATATAACCAGGAAAACGAAAGCAAAAAAGTACTTTGAAAGAGTATGATGGGGTTGCTGTTCGGTTTCATCTTTTCATTACAGTTTTCGTTTATTTTTTTTTTTTTTTTTGCTTAAAATAAATTTTAAATATTGTGTCTGTGCATGCATACACTTGATTTTTTATTTTAAAGCATTTTTACTACATTTTTAATGTTGCATATAGAGTCTGGTGTCACGTTGTAAGCGCCATTCAACTATTATTACACAGCAGTTCCTCGTTTGATACGTTTTCGTAGAAGTCTCATGTGATTTAAGGATTTTTCGGTTTGTGTGTATGTGTGTGTGAAGTGCAAAGGAACTCATTTAAAATTATTACACAATATACATACTAAACTACAGAGAAAACACTGTTCACTTTTTGTTGCACCAAGTTAAAGTACGGTATCATTAGAATAAACTCTAAGAAAAAGGACCGTTTTGATAGAAGTAACTTTTATAAAAAGACAAAAAAGTAGTTTTTACTTAGCTGCCTTTTGTTTAAGTGCACTTTCATCTTAACTGCACAAAATTAATCATTTTTGTTATTATTCATTAAAAACCCATAAAAATTTATTTTTTTAAGTGCACTTTCTTTACCGCCGCATTTGAGTTAAATGCCCAAAATTTTTGGTATTTTAAAATTATTTTCATACAAAAAATCAAAGTTAGCTGAACTTTGACATAACTGCCCAAAATACATATTTTTTTGTAATTATTCTTTAAAATCCTTGTTTAAGTACCTTTTGTATACCTGCCAATTTATCATATTTTTGGGCCGTTTTAAAATTTTTTCATATAAAACATCAAAGTTAGCTGCACACATGAAAAATATGGTGGCCATATAAATATCCAATGTTATAAAATATTAATAAAATATAAATTAATAAATAAAAATATTTTTTATTCTTCTTTTTAACACTTTACTTTAGCTGCACTTTTATGCAGGTTTCCACAATTATGTACCTGCACATTAAGGCAGATAGATAAATTTAAGATAATAGCACTTTTGATTGATCTCCGCATAAAAGTAGCATTGTTTAAAAAAAATAGCAACAATATTGGGGGAAAGTGTTTTACTTTTGAAATAAGGATCAAAGTACCATTTAGATAAAAAAGCTGCTTAGCCCTAACCGTACTGTCAACATTGGTACCCGGTACCCGTATATCAATTAAAGCATTTTGTATAGAAAAAGTAAAGATAAGTGTTGTTTTTGTTTTTTTTTCTTGTTAACAGTTAAAAATATTTTCATCTTATTTTGTACTGGTATCATTGCATAAAATAAATCTAAGGAAATTAGTATTTGGCGCAGCGTTGAGTAATTATTTTAATATGCGGGTTGCACAATGGCCGCCTAACGGATTACTTAGGAACGCCAAGAGATGGTTTCAGTAAGAGCGGCACTCTTTTTTCTGCTGTTACAAAGAAGTGCTTATTTTTTTCGATAATGCACTTAACTCGTGGGGAGTAAAAAATTTATTGACCATAAAACAAAAATCAGAGTAGATTTAATGGACCAAATGCTGTGTAATGAGACAATCTATCGGCGGGTTTGATTTCTGCCAGACACTCTGGTAATTAAAAAAAAAACAAAAAGCTACGCATTAGACCATTTTTAACATGGTTGATTTGACTGCTTTAGTTGTTTAATGTATATTCTCTTAACTAAATCCAAGTGATCAGCCCTCTAACTAATAATAAATGAAATCGCCCCTAAGGAAGTTTCTCAGGATGGTGATTTCAAAACAAACAAAATATATCGCAAAACAAATAATATATATGATGGCTGTAAGCGGCCAATATGCAAAACGTATAGCAAAATAATTGTTGCAAGCTGCAAAAGATGTTAATTTCCTTAGATTTATTTTATGCAATGATATTAGTACACACTTAGATATGCATACAAATTTATTAATTATAAATAAAATAAAAACTACTCTTAGCTTTACTTTTTCTATACAGAATGCTTTAACTTATAAAGTGGTACACAGGTACCCTTATCAGGAGGCGAAAGACTTTTTGACTTTCTGTAGCTCCACAGCCAAACTAAACAAATCAGAAATGCTAAAAATTATAAGACTCCTTAGAACATGATTAGATTAAGTAACATGCGGAGACTGAACTTTGTATCGTTTATTGTTTAAGAGATAATTGGCTTTTAAGTGCATTCCTGTACCGGTGTATCCATGTCAGGGGTGTAAGTGTTAAAGAACCTTAAAGAAAAATTATAATTTTAATGTAAAAAGTGAAATATTACATGATCAGACAACGAAGGGATGATTAAAGTGTGTCCGTACAAAGGGTATTTCAACGCTTTTGTTTTGGAATACTGCCCGTACCAGGCAGCAGTGTTAGTCCGCTTAATAGAAGTATCCGATAAGGCAACAGTGATCTTCGAAAAAACGTGTCCACTTAAAACAAGTGTCCGTTAAAGGATATAGGTAAAGATGTTAAAGAAGTAGTTTTTTTTTAGAAAAATATCCCTTTTAGTTTTTGTAGCACAGTGTAATTTTTTCCCTATTTTGCTTAGCAGGAATTTTATTTAAATTAAAGGGGAATTTACATTTTAAATGTGATAAACACTATAAATTATTTATATTTTTAGAACGAAATAAAATAAAATGTGTGATGGAAATATTCTTTTGAAAATTATTTTAATGAATCATGAGATTTTGATAAGAAATGTCAATCTAAAATTTAAATCGGCTTAATTATCTACTGTAAAATAAAATGGCAATTTTTTTTTAAACATGTAAACGATTTATTTTAAATTTTTTTTAAATTTTGTTCCTGAAAAAATTTGATCTACTAACAAATTTTTAATGCAAACCACTCTTAGCGGCTTTGAACACTCTGCCCCAAAATCAAGCAACAACAAAATTTTACAAAAAAAAAAAAAGAATACAAAACAATTTAAATGACGTATTTGTTCCCTTTTTTCTCCAGCACCCTTACCATAACCACTTCCAACCGTCGTAAAAGCAGCAATTTTCATTTCTGTCATTTGTGTCATGTATCATTGAGTATTTACTGCGTGCATTTTTGTGTCATGTGTATTTTTTTAATATTTGTTGCATGTTCTCTATAAGTAGTTTAAGTCTGTGTGTGTGTTTGTGTATTTTTTCCCTTGTATTTATCAGTCATTGTCAGTGATGCTGTTAAAATATATTTTGACATGTGCTTCCTTTCATTCCATTGCTTCTTCCTTGTTAATATGAAATTTTTGCATTCCTTTAATAAAAATCCAGAAAAAAAATAAAGAAAACATGAATGAAACAAACAAAAAATCGAAAACAACAACACAATTGTAACAACTATTCTTGTAAATATGATGGTGTGTATGTGTGTGTTTTATGGCGCTGTTACTGTTGCCACATCTGGTTGATTTGTTTCTGTGTGATTTTTCCCCAAAGTTCGTTTTATCTCTTCTCTCAGATGGTTTACCAACAGCATGTGTTAAAACTGTATCACATGTTGTTATACACTCATTTGTATATCTGTAGTATCTGGTGGACTGGATGTATATAAACAAATTTATGAATAAACGAAAGAAAGAGGGACTTTTATGCGTTCAAATGCACTCTGCATATTATGTGGAGTCGATGTGTGAATGTAATTTTTTATATTTATGCCCCACACACGTTATAACAGGGCATGATGTACTTTATGTTTCATGTGCAACAAACATATTTTGATGGTTTTGTAATGAAGTTTTGACATTTGTCTTGTACATTTATACATTTGCATTGAGAATCTACGATGTGATAGATACACTCTTTTGTACAATGCCATACAATTCGAACACATTATGATATTTTATTCCGTTTACAGTTGTTGCTATTGTATTTGTTGCTGTGGTTGTTTGCAGTGGCGGTGTAGTTGAAGTTTATTTCCATAATTTGTTTATTACCAGAAAAAAGACTGAGATGACTCGATTTTTTATTAAATTTATTTAGGTATTTTGCAGAAGAAGTCTCAGGCTTAATGTATCGAGTCCTTTTAACTTCCCCTTTTGCTTCTCTAGTTATGCTCGTAGTTCAGAAATAAACATGTTTTTCATAATTCGAATTTCACCTTTTTATATTATTTCTACACTCACAATATTATTACAGTAACGGACTGTAGTTTATTTAAGAAATATTCCGTTCAGTCATTTTTAAATAAATAAACATTTGAAATTCCAAGCAAATTTATTTTTAACTGATTCTAACAGTTATTCAAAAAACTAAGTGCATATTAATACGGATTTTCAGTTGCAGTTAATATTGTCCGTTGATTGAGTTAAATTCTTCTTTATGTTAAAGTAAATAAAAATGTAATTTAAAGCAACGAAAAGTTCATTTAATTTTTACTGTCAACAATTTAACACCATATTCCGTAAAATCAAATAAATATGCAGTTATTTTGTAAAATTTTACTGTCAAAAATTCAACACCATATTCAGTAAAAACGATTAAATATTCAGTTATTTATTAAAATTTTACTGTAAATTTTTTACTGTCAAATTGACCCCATATTCAGTAAAAACAACTAAATATTCAGTTATTTTATATAATTTTACTAATAAAAATTAATTTTTACTTATCTATAAAAAATGAATTGCTTGTTTTGTGTAAGCAATTCCCATTTTCTATTTGTTAAAATAATTTAGTTAAATACATCAAATTTTAAAAGTAAAATAATTGCGAAGCCATATCGGTCATGCTGCTGGTGTCTTATAATTGAGAGTTCTTCTGTAAACAACGTGGTCAGTACAACAAAAGTAAAACAAACGTGTGTAACTGGGTAAGTAAATAAAAATATTCTCCCTCTCTCGCTTATAAGAAAAACAAGCGTACAGCTGTATGTCTGGTATTTTTTAGAAATTCGGCTCTTTAGTGGAGTAAACGAAAATTTAATAAAATAACTGAATATTTAATTGTTTTTACTGAATATGGGGTCAATTTGACAGTAAAAAATTAACAGTAAAATTTTAATAAATAACTGAATATTTAATCGTTTTTACTGAATATGGTGTTGAATTTTTGACAGTAAAATTTTACAAAATAACTGAATATTTATTTGATTTTACGGAACATGGTGTTGAATTTGTGACAGTAAAAATTAAATGAACTTTTTGTTAAAAATAAATGAAAAGTAGGTAGACCGGTTTTTAATTGAACTTTCATTTATTTTATATTACAATTTCAGTTAATTTTACGTACAGAATATTGTGAGTGTATGAATATTTTCTGCTTCCATTATGATTATGACTCTATTTCAAGAATCATGTGTTATAATTGTATTTTACATTAGATAACAATGTAAGTAACACTGTGCTACACAAGAAATAGCAAGGGGTTCTAATTCACGGATTTCGGAAATATTAATATTTGTTTGCAATCACTACGTTTAGTTCTTTTTTATTTAAAATTAACGCTATGTAAAAACAAATTCCTTTTCTAGGGTATTCCAACCAAAATATACGATGATAATTGTAAATAAAACAAAAAGCTTTCAAAGAATTATCTAAATATTGTTTATTATTACAAAAAGGATCTATGACAATTATGTGTGAAACAAAGTATAGACCAAGCGTTCACCACGGCATCGCCGCATACCTCTCTCCAATAGCCATATTTTCAATGAATTTAAGACATAATTGAGGTTCAATGTTGTAAATGTAACGAATTATCTCATCTTGGCTTATTGACGAACACTTTTGGGAATACTTAACCCCAAAGAAAGAAGTCTAACGGTGTCAAATCACATTATAATGAAGGCCAATTAACATCGCCCCGACGTGAGATAACATGGTGATTGAATTGCTCGCGCAAAAGGGCCAATGTTTCATTGGCTGTGTGGCAAGTGGCATCATCCTGTGGGAACAACATATCGTCCAGGTCCATATCCTCAATGTCTGCCCACAAGAAGTCCGTTGTCATCGCGCGATAGCGAACACCATTCAAGGTTAAAGCTTGGCCGACATCATTTTCAAAGAAGTACGGCCCGACGACGCCGCCAGCCCAAAAACCGCACCAAAGAGTCACTCTTTTTGGATACATCGGCGTTTAAACGAAGACTAGGGGATTCTCATTTGCCCAATTGCCGCAACTTTGTTTGTTAACGAATCCACTGAGGTGAAAGTGTTTATTGAAGCTGAAGATTGTCTGTTCAACCAGCCACTGAATTTGTGTACCCCTCCATGGTTGAATTTGTCAAACACTTAAACAAAGAAATGTCAAATTAAGTTGGGCAAAAAACTTGAAGTTAAGGTGTGGCTCACAACTAACATCGTGCATTATGGTTGGACCACCGTTAAGATGTGAGTAGTACGTTTTTCAAAGTCTTAATCGTTAACGCCCAGTTTTTCTGTAATGAGCTCTATTCCGAGTGTTAGACCAATAGATTTTAAAAGGTGTTCACGTTGAAAGTTGCACTCTTTGGAAAAAGCAAAATTGCAAATTAGAGCAACAACCATATAAAAAACTATTTTCATTTATAACATACTTTGCCAGGACTTGCTCAGTCGATATCCAGGATAAATAAAGACGATGGGGGTCCTTATATTTTCTGCATTTTTTATGCTTTATTAAATTTAAAAATTAAAAACAAACGTTTGTATAACTTCTATAGATAACACTGCCCCGAAAGTTTGTAAAGCAAAGAATAAGAAAAAAACTCGATTTAATCCGCGAACGTGTCTTGCCTCTTTTCTCGTTGAACACCGACTATTTCGCACAAGAGATGCAAAATTTTCGGGTCAATTGCATTTTCACGTGTGTTTTTAAAAACTTATCAAAATAAACTTATAAAAGAAGCGCAACGGTAAACTTTTGGAGGCCTTTATTTATAAGACCTTCTGTATTACCTTCCTAGACTTTTTTGAAGATCCAATACTCATGCTTGCTTGCCTTCTCAGGAAGGTCTTATGGAAGGCCTACCTACTCCCTTCTACAAGAATAACCTACAACGAGATCTGCTGAAAAAAGCCTCTAATCAGGCCTGCTGAAGAAAGGAACTCGGCCTTGGCTGGTTAGGACATTGTGTGTAAAAAAGTATGAGGATGGAATGGGGTAGTAAGGCCTTGTGTCTGGGAAATAAGGCATTTCAGAAGGCCAGCTTACTACTTCTTTTACCGCTGGGAACATTTTAAGGCATTACCAAATTGTACAAAATCTTTAAAAACTTCTTATCAAAAAAACTCTACGCTAAACAACAACGCATAAAACGTAAATTTTTTATTTGAATATGAAGTCTGTAAAAAATAAAGCAATTAAAAAAAACGTCTTAAAATTGAAGGTTGCAGCTGGTAGGTGAATATTTAATGCGAATATGTATAATAATAAAAGCTCTCTATTACAAATGTTAAATATTGGTTAAATAGCTTTTGTCTTTAATATTAGGACTAAGCTTAAGTATATCCAAGTTAATCCATGTTTAAAGTTTTATTACTTAAAAATGTTTTCGTAAGTCCCGCATCGAATATCCTGAAAAGCGGGAATTGAAAAAATTCCTCAGAAAAAAAGTTCGGATTCTTTACGCTTAAGAATAATTTTCAACAAGTCAAATTTAATTATCTAAAATTGCTTATTCTTTCCTCGATTAAACTTCACTAATATTTATTCACTTAATTGATTGATAATAAAAAAAAATGTATTAGTAAATTTTTTTTTCTTTAACATTTAATGATTCATTAAGTTCGTTTGCGTGTCAGACGTCCTTCAATTTGCCAGCACACCCCTCTCAGTCTGTCGTTATTAGGAAAATGTTTAAAACTAATGCACTTCTCTTTTCTGAAAGCAAGTGGAGCAAAAAATCTAATATTTTTTAATTAATTTTTATATAAAAGAATTGTTTGAATCATTGATTTCGATTGCATGTTAGATGGTGCTAAGAAATTTTTTTATCGGAGTTTTCAACAAGAACTTTGTTTTATTAAACAAAATAAAACAAACAATTTTTGATATAGACGATTCAAATTTTTATTGTGTTACGAAGAGAAAAGTTCGGCAATTATGAATGAAGATAAAATTGAGTGGCGATAGCGTGATCCATTGGCCGTTACCGCATTTCCAGCCTCATCTTCAAAAATAGCTCACCATACAGTGACACGTTGAGCATGCAAAGGCTTCTCAAGAATCGCTCTAGGATTTTCAGTAGCCCAAATGCGGCAATTTTGCTTGTTGACACACCCTGACAAGTGAAAATTGGCTTCGTCTGAAAAATTGTCAGAAAATATCACGAATTTTTCGAAAAGTAACTTTAACAGAACCACCATTTTCAAAATGGATTTGAATTATTTTAATGCACTTTTCGATCAAAATTGAATTCATTGTCAACGTCAAAAAACTAAATGTCAAAACTATCATGTTGTTGGTGTTGCCGCAATTAAAAAACAAAGTTCTTGTTGAAAAACCCTTTAGTTTGTTTGCAAGGATTTCTATCCCATTCTCATAATTTTTTTTTTTTGCTATTCATTGAATATTTTTGTAGGGGAGCAGAATCGTGTGTTTGTAATCAAACACTTTATTTCCGTTTAACTAGAAAATGCAGTTTTAAAGTGTGTTTGACTTTGATGTTAAGCAAACTTTTATTTTAATGTCTTTGTGTTTTATTTCTACTAACTCTTTTTCTCTCTCTCTTTCTTTTTCATTATCTAATGTTTGTTTGTATGTCCTAAATGTTGTAGGGCCATTAAATAACCCTTGTTAACTTTCAGTGGCAGTTGTTCATTTAATTGTTTGTTTATTTGAAAAAAGGCATCATCATGCACCATCCTCCTTTCAATTTGATATTTGTGTTATTGTTTGTTTTTAGTGTCACGCCTTTTTGATTTTACGTTATTTGCTGCAACAAAATGTGTATTTGGCATGAACTCATTTAACATTTTTTTTTTATATTTTGTATTAATAATGTTTACTGGTAGTACTTGTGGCAAGTAGGCTTGTTAAACACGACACATGCTTCACACGTTTTTAAATCAGTGTCCATCAGTGGCTGAAGCAACATTAACTAACACAAGAGTCTGGCTGGCTGCTGACTACATCACCACCATCACTACCACGACTACTATCATGGCGATGATGTTAAAGTTCGCTGATTTAAGTTGTTGCTTAATGTTGATGTTCATGTTTGATGTTGATGAACAATTTGCGTGCGTTCAGTGTTGATTAAACATAAAATTGATTAATTTTTTTTTTTGTATTTATTATTTATTTGTAAATAATTTTTGTTAGGTCATAAATATTTGCTTGTTTGACATTGTACAGATACACATGCATACTCTATCATTTTCAAAAAAGTAGGTGTTGACTAATCTACTTGTTGTCTGGCTGACCTCTGACACGTAGTTGCCCCATTAGTCGCAGTGTTAAATGTTTATGATGTCTGTCTACATTGTGTCTGTTTTATTGTCAACAACATCATGTCCAAACCCCATTGTCTCGTGGGTAATGATAATCGTCATAATGATTTTACAATACATATTTGAAATCATGTGTTGCCCCGGGATTCAAATCTCTTATACACTGCTTATGTGTTTGTCATTTTATACAAATCAAATGTTTGTTAATTTTTAGAGCCATTAAAGCTAAAGATACTTTTATAAGTTTAGTGACAACAATTTTAACTTTAATAGTGAAACTGTTATAAAGTCCTCAAATTTAACAAATAATTGGGAAACATGTAAAAGAGAAGTACAACATTTAAAAGATTAAATGAACTTAAGAAATATAAATGAAATATCATTTACATAAATGCACTTGAACAGAAAGAGGGTATTAACTTCAAATTTTTAGTTCTAGCAAAACTATTTTTAATTTAATATTAAGGGTAAATGAAAAAGAATATTTAAACCAACCGTTTCATCACCAAAAACTACACCATGTTGCGATAATAAGAGAAAGTTATTTAAATATCGTTCTTAGATACTAATAAATATATTTTGAGCCTCGCCCATTTATCCACTCCCCTCCACATTTGGCGAATATTGTCTACAGAATACCAAGATGTTTGTACCTAATTTGGAAACTTCGGCTCTTGCCGCTCTCCAGATATACAGAAAAAATAAAAAAACAACAACAAAAAGGGATTTTTGGGTAAAATTAGAGGCAATCGTGAATTTTGCTCGTATACCAATTATTTGTGGACGAGCATATGTGACAGAAAACTCATTTGAACGGACTGGCGGAGAGATGGACAATTTAAGTTTGATTAATGTTTGCTCGTAATTGACAATAGTTTCGAGCTCTGAAATATTTTCTAAAATTTTTGACAATTAGCGATTTTTAATGGAACCAGAAGTTTTTTAGTGAATCCTATTTTGGTCGATTTAGGATTTCAATGCTTTTGTTAATAATTTTTCTGTTGGTGTCAGTAAAATTTAATTCAATATTCGTCTATGGCCATCTATATGACTTTTAGCGATTTGTTTGATTGACATGACTTTTGTTTCTGAGTTAAGAAATTTTTTGTAAATTTAGCGATTTTTAAATTATTTAATAGTGATACAAATTAGTACGTTTTTTATTTAGGAAGTAAAATATTTTTGTTAATGTTTTTTGTTTTATTTTAATAAGTGTTTGCCAATTGGTCGAAATTCGGCCATCCATTTTTTTCGTGCATACATTTTTACCGTCTAAAGGTAGAAATACATAACACGCTTTAATTCGTCGACGTTTGTCATAGGTTTAATAAATTAAGCGCATGAAAAATTGCAAGTTACACAACAGGCATTACAAAAGCCGTTCCTGTCAGCTGTTTTTGATTTGTGTACTTATTTGTGCATTGAAAACAGATTCGAAGGAATATCAAAATTTTTTTATTTTATTGAATTTATTCTTTTTATATAAATATTGTATGCTTTTAAAGCTCTTCCATAAGTTTTTCTTTCACGATTCGCAAATTTGTTAAATTTGTCATTTTATTGTCAACTGATTACTTGTTAAAAATATGCAACGTGTCAAAAAGTTCAAAGTTAACCAACTTTCTGGCGCTAACGCATCAAAATAATACACTAGTTTAACTTTTTTTTGACAGAAGTCTACAGAGCGCGCGCGCTCTAACGCGTGCTATGTACTTCTAAGAGAATCGATTTGGCGACGGATCAACCTCCGGTTTATATGTTATGTTCCACGTGAGTTGGTGACAAACAAAGAAAGATAACGTTCTTTACTGGTTTTACTGTGCCGATTTATATATAAGATTTATATAGTCAAAATATTCGAAAACCGGTTTTTTGAAAATGTCGAATAATCGACCACCCTATAATTTTTTAGTATTTGATAATTGGAAAAAATTAAATTTTTATTTGTGTTTTGCATATGTGTTAGATCGATCAAATTTGAACGCTTATAACTGTGAAATATTGAATAGGTTTTATTTAAAATATATATGGAGGGCTCAGAGCTGAAGCGAACCAAGTCAAAAAAGAAAATTCGAAAATATATTGAGTTTGACTAAGTAAATTTCCATTAATTACTGGAGCCACTGACTTGGGCTTATTACCGTTACCTTATGAACGAAACTGTTTTTGATTTACCCCATTACTGAACTGCATTGAGTTAAATTTTGCGGAGATTTTCGCACCAGATTTTAAATACATATACGTGATATATTTTATGACTTGGTTCGGTTCAGCTCTGAGCCCTCCATATATTGTGCACTTCTGCCAGTAAATACCTTTCAAAGAGGAGAAAAGTGTTCTTAACTATTTTGCCTTAGCCGAGTTATATATAGATATTTAAATTTTTGGTTTAAACAATTTCATTTCCATTTTTTTAAGAAAAGCTTCTTCCAAAATTTGCGATTTTTTCTGAAGTTGCCATTTTATTTTGAAGAGGATATAATTTTTTTAGAATAAGTCTTACATTCCAATTTTAAAGATATTAGTAGCATTAGCTTTTTTTGTTCCACTATATATTATAATTTTGGCGGTTTTTTTATCATGAGCACTTTTTAAGAAATTAGCGATTTTCTTCTGTTTCCTGTTTGTTAATATTTCATTTTAGTAACAGCACATATAAATATTTTTAAGATAATAGTATTTTCAAAGTTTAAGCGATTTTGATAAAACAAAAGCATTTTAAGAATTTAGGAATTTGCCTAAATTTAAGATTGATTCTAAATAAGCGTTTATGTTTTGCAAATAAGCGCCTGCTGTGCCTTAATTATTAAACATTTAGCCACAACTTTACATAGGCCTCCTTTAAATATTTAACCAAAAGATTAAACATCAAGGGCCAAATAAAGCACTCAACCGGTTAAATCATAAATACGAAAAGCGTATGAAAATCAAAGATTTTTTATACACACGCAAACATGTTGTTGTTGTCAAGAAGCTTGTATGTTTTATTATTGGCCGTTTAGTCTTCTAGCTTTATAGGAATTTAAATCCATTTTAGTCTTTAAACACTTTATTACAACTTGGCGTTATTTAAAGGTAGAATTTTATGGGACGAATAAAACCTTGTTTATTATTACGACTTTACTTTAACCTAAAATGGGCGATAAGTCAAATGTAAGCTCATTCTACCTGGAAGGATAAAGAAGCTTATTATACCTTCGGTAAGATTCTTACCTTAGCTAACGCCAAGTTGTAATAATGTGCCTAATACTAACAAATCTCTTAAAGATATTAGTATTCAAAGGGTGGTCCAACCATAACAAAAAATATTGTAATTAAAAATTAAATTTTATTTACATTGAAGAAATGTATGCCCTATTAGCTTGACAAAAATAACATTTATAATGCACGATGTTAAATGTGAGTTACACCTTAACGTCAAGTTTTTTGCGCAATTTAATTTGACATTTCTTTGTTTCAGTGTTTGACAAATTAAACCATGTAGAGGTACGAAAGCGGGCGTTCAAATCAAAATGCATTTCGTGTACTTCGTGTTTTTGTTTGGTCAGCATAATCGACCAAATGAGCCCACTATCGGGAAAATTGTATGCAAATTTTAGCAAATCGGGTCTGTAGAAACTGTCAAAAAACTGTTTGAAACTGGTACCGTGAATGGTATTCGCTAGTGCGAGTTGATAACGGACTTGTTGTGGCCAGAAATTGTGGATATGGACCTAGACGATATGTGGTTCCGCCAATATCATATGAATTGACACAGTTGGACATCTTTCTTTAGGGATATTTTAAAGAAAAAGTGTTTCTCAATAAGCCAAGAATAATTCAACAGCTAAAGGATGAGAAATTTCGTCACATTAACGATATTAGGCCTCGATTATGTTTCAGAGTCATTGAAAATATGGACCATCGCATAGCATTTATCCGATATTTTGTTTCACACATAATTGTCATAGATCCTTCTATTTTAAAAAAAATATTAACCCTTTACGGCGCAAGAACGCCAATTTCTTTAGTTTTTTGTTAAAAGGTGGTAAATAGGCTAATATTATTGGAAAAATTAATAAAAAATTTTTTTTTTATATTTAAGATATTATCTATTGAAAAAAATTACATGTTGCAGAAATGCAACATTGCAGCTTTATCTCTAAAAATTGAAATTGAAATTACAGAATATGAAAATTTTTAAAGCAGTTGTTTTGCTTATTGTAGCACAGACTAACCCCGCATTTCGATCAGCATCAATATGTTCATATGGTAGTATGTTGTCGTTGAAATGAAGTAATTGTCTTAGTAATTCAAATCGTTTCGAAGACATTGTCTCTCGTATTGGCGCAAAGCTTAGGTTTTCTGACCAAAACATTTTTATATTTGGCATATGTACTATCGACGTATAATATACGAGACCAATGAAATGACGTATCTCTTGACTTGTTGTATTTACGGGTTTCTTGGCATCTCTCTGAACAGAGTATAAATTAGTCTGGTCCCTTATGAGCAGTGTTGCCAATTTAGCCATTTAGTGGCTAGATTTAGCCATTTTTCACCCTGATTAGCCATTAAAAAATGCATTTAGCCATTACCCATTTTTTTAGCCATTTTTCAACTGGTTCAGCCATAAAATTTTTCTTGCCGTGTTTCTTTTAAAAGAATAATTGTTATTTTATTATAAAAATATATAAAAGCAAAATAAACATTTTAAATAATTAAAACGGCTACAATTTAAATCACAACTTTTACAAATGTTGAAAATCGCTATAAACGATGAGGATGAAACATCTTTCAAAATAACCCTTAACAACCCACAAGTGTCTCGCGGACACATTTTTGAATTCCACTGCTTATAAAAGCTGAAGTATATATTTTCGAGAAACGCTGTTTTACCTATTCTACCCCGATGGTCTTGAGAATAGAAATGCGCAATCAGAATATTTGTAGCATAAATAGTTTATTATTTATTATAAAAAAACTAAAAAAGTAGCGCATCAACCCACAAGTGTTCAATAGACACATTAATATCTTGTTTAGCATCATCGTTATCAGAAAAGTCAAGGCCGTCTTCACTATCTTCCCATTGTGCTAGAATCATTTCCAGGTCCTGAGGATTTATATTTCGCAATTTACGGCTCATTTTGATACTAAAGAAAAATCATTCACAATGTTGAAAAAATAGTAAAATAATACACCTCAATAGGCAATGTTGCATATATACAACAAACCAAAATCAGTATCAAACGTAAAAGAAATTGGTTTTGCGAAAAAAAAATGTAATTGATTATTGAAATATATCCTCTTACCTTTCACTCAAACAAATTTCAATAGTTAAATAACACTTTTACTTAAAAAAATAATTTTTTGAAAATGAATTCAAAGAGCGCACAACAGATTTCTACACACTTGTCACTTAAATGAAATAAATACAAACTTGTTGCTGTCTAGAAAGCTTACAGTTTTTAAACCGTTAGAATGCTATGTTGCCAAACTGCTACATCAACTTTAATTGCTATGCTGCTACATATAATATTTTTACACTTACTTTAAGGGTTAAGATAACTCTCTGAAAACTTTTTGTTTTCTTAACAATTATCATTGTGCGTTTTAGTTGGACCATACTTTAGTTGCCACAAATAACTCTTGTATAGTTCTTGACCGCAAAACAAAACTAAATGCTGGTAGGACTATTATATTGCCTATAGGTCACAAATAGAGTCCAGTCTTCGAATATATAATGACGACAATAATCGAAATTAATTTTATCAGGCTTGCCTGACTACAAATTCGTATGTTTTTCTTCTTCAGTATTTTTCGTTGTTTCCTAAATAAAAGGTTTTTTATTAATACTTTTAAATTTTCATAATTTTCCATATAAATTGCTCACTTTTCTAACCATTTATCTAAATTTGTTCCATTCATAACATTTAAGATATTAAATTTAATCCCCATTTCTAAATGATTATTTATTATCCACTCAAACACTTACACATTCTGTCAGTTTTATTGTTGCGTATATTATTTACACGGGTTTTTTATTACATTTGCACTGTTCTACGCTATAAATATGTAGGGTTTGTCATAAAGCAATTACCTTGCGTTTGAATATATAAATTACGAATGGATGGCGCATAAGTAACGATATAATTTGTTAAATAAAAGTGGCAGTGCAAAAAATTTAACTGGCAACAATGAAATAAAGTAATAAAGTTATTCATGATAATTGTTTACCCTTGCAACTGTGCAAAAAAGCATAGTTGCACTTATTTGACGTGAGCAACGCATTTTGCTTGCACCTCAGGATTTTTCAAATCATTTTTTAACAACGCACCTTCAATTTGACAATATTCAAAGATGCATGCACTTGCGATAATTATAAAACATTTTTTTAGTAAAATTCAATCGTAAGTTTCTTGAAGTTTACACAAATTAATAACTGATCTACGTAGAAAAAATTTCAGATTAGTATTCCATTTTTTGTATTATTTCTGATTCTTCCATTGTTTTTTTTTTAATAGTTTAATTTTTTACAAATTAAAAAAAATATTTACGTCAAAATGGTATTTTTGCGTTGTTGTTTACTGTAGAGTTTATTTCATGAGTACTTTTAAGGATTTTTTCAATATGGCAATGCCATAAAAAGTTATAAAAATGTTATGCTTTATGCTGGAGGTCCACATCACGCGTTACTCGCTTTTTCGCGTTACACGTAGTAAGTTACATGCACAAAGGCGTAGATGCCTTGAGGAGAAAAGTAGGTTTACTTTCTACTTTTGTAAGCGTCAAAAGCAGCGTTCGAACAAATCAGCTGATTTTGACAAATTAAATTTTAATTTTACTTGTGCTGCTGCTGCAAAAAAGGGTTGCATGTAGAGCGCAAGTAAGGCAAGAAAATCATGCACTGCGTGGAGGCGAAAACGCGTAATATGGACCTCCAGCTTTAATCTGATAATCTTGCACTTACTTAGACCCTGACAATTTTTCATCGTTTGTGCCAAATAAATGTCTTTGCTGTTGTTGTTATGTTTTTGCACTTTTGCTTTTCCGCAAAGGTGAAACTTTTGACGTGAATACCTTTAATTTGTTTATATTTTTGTTTTTTTTTCCTTAGAACTACAATTAGAGTTGACAAAAAATCAACCAATTGTAGTCGGAATTGTAAGAAAAGATAACTCACTGTTTGTTGTTGGAGTTTTGTTTAAACTTTGATATTATTTCGGGTAAGACTTTTGAGTATTTATAATTTTTATTCGCTTAACAGTTTTATTTGAATAATATCTTTAGCTTTTCTGAAATCTTTGGATGAAGTTTCCTGATGATCTGGCCTAAGCAATCAATGAAATGCGCATAGGAATAGCTTATCCTATCAACAATAAATTTCAGTTTATCAATAGAAAGAATTGGGAATTAAGCACATTAAAACTAAATCTTATTAATGAAAATTGTTTGACTCCCGAGAAAACCTTTGCTAAATAACTTTTTTGTTTCTGATTTTATCTAAAGTTGGCATTTATTTAAATTAAGATTATAGTCTGAAAATATGTTAACATTATGATTTAAAAACAATATATTTTAAAAGCTGCCCATTGTTTGCTTCGACCTGATGTGCTCCCAGCGCCCACACATCTCCTCAAATATTCACCTTAAGCTGTTAGATGGATCTTAGACCTTTATTCTTCCTGAGCCCTTAAGTCAAGCGAACTCGGTGGTCAGTCAAACTAAAAAACGCGGTATTATTCAATCGCCTAAATTTCGCACAGGAGGGCCATAGTTGGATGAGCTGTGACTGGCACCACAATTTTGGATTGTCCTCGACTTCGGTCTTTAAAAATATTTCAATTGAATGTCATTCTCATTATGGTAATATGGTAAAAAAATATCTGTGCATCTAAGGGGCTGCACTTATTGGTTGTCCTATTATCCACCATCTTCAACAAATATACTTTAATTTTTGTGCCCCATATTCTGCAATTTGGTTATTCCCGGGACCATTGAATTGAAAACGGTCGCTTATTTTTTATATGATTTTGTGTCTGAATAATCAAATGCTGACTTTCTAAACAAAACTGAACCGCTTTGCTTCTTTATTCTGTTCTTAGTCTTTCAATTTTTAATTCCAAAAAAAATAACAAAAAAAAATCATTTTTAAATTTGAATACGAAAATCGCATATTTGATTAAAAAAATGTTTGAATTTTCTGCGATGACGATTTTTGCGGTATTGAATAAAAAGTTTGTAGGTATATGTAGTTGCTTATTATGCTTATCGAATATTTATTTATTTATTCATTCGTTATGATGTTCTAAATTCTTAATTTTTATTCTTTGACATTTACACTAAAATTTATTATTAGGGAATAAGCTAATTCCTAGGCGTATTTCGCTGGTTGCTAAGGCCAGTTCGTTAGGTAACTTTTTTCCGAAGGCTTTGGAAAAACTAAAGATATTTAACAAATAAAACTGTAAAGGGAATGAGAATTACATACATTCAAGACATACTTTTAACGATATCAAATCTATTGAAAAGTGGACAAGAGTTGCAAAAATACTGTCTTTACTTTGATTCAAATATTTGTTTTCATTGAATATGAATAAATATTACATTTTAAAATAAGTTGTAAAGCGCAATTTGAATAAATTTTTTCAATGCATCAAATAAAATATTTGTTTTGCCTAAACTGTTATTTAAAAATTAGTTTTTAATCCAAGTTTTGATATTTTAATTAAGCTAAAGTTCATCTAATTTAATTTTCATTAAATTATTTTTATGAAGTTAGGAATTTTACAACATGAAATTAATTAAAATTTCACGGCTTTTTAACAAATTATGTTGTTAACAATTTTCTTGGTATATTTTTTTTGTGAATAAAAAAAAATAAACGTATGCAAAACAATTTATTAACTTGTTAAATAATAACTTTACTTATCCTCAACCCTGTACAAATAATTTTCGTGCCAAAATGGCGAACCTTACTGAATCTTTTTTTACACCGAAAAACTAAAAAAAATAACTTTCATCACAAACTCTGCCCTGTGCATTTTCCAACTGCTTCGATCGATGCAGAGCGCTTTCACAAGAATTCGTCATATTTAAAGTTGAAAAAAATATGCAGAATTGCTATTTCGAAACCCCTGCGTTGTGTTTCTTCTTTCTTTTTATTGTCCTGCATCCTGGTGTATGTTATTTACTTCATAAATAACATCCTAAATACACGTCATATAAAAGTGTCTGAAGAGAACAAAAAAGTAAATAAAATTTGTACAATTATTATTATTTTCCATTTGACGCCACAAACAGTTTCAGAAAAAACGGGTTAACTGTGTGTCAATAAACATAAATTACTGACACGGCATAAATAATATTAAAACCAAATGCATATTATTGTGCAAATAAGTATTAAGCTCAGATATTCTGCTGCTAATAATAATATTTTAATAACTTTTAAATAATTGCTTTTTCGCCTTGAAACAATTGTATTTGAAATAAACACAATATCTAAAGTTTATTAAGGAAAGCAAAATAAAAAAAAATTTAACTAAATAGAGATGCATTTGTAACTAATTTTGCAAAAATACAGTGGAATCAAAGTAAGAAAGAACATTAGAAAACATGCAATAAGTTTTCCTATAAAATCATAAGATTATGTTGTTCGGCTTAACATATATGATTCCCTTGCATCTGAACAATTGCTTAAGCTAACTTATGCATATTATAGGTGGTCCTTAATATAGAGTACGCTTAAAGAAAACCGTTTATTTAGCAACAAAGATAAAAACAAAAAACAACTCTGTTGAGGAGTTGTGCTACTAAGAAAAAATATAAAGTTTTTTCACTTTTATTTGTTAGTTTTGCTATTTTTTAGTTTGGGAATTTAAAAAAATAAGAAAGAATATGGCTCCAGATTATTCTGAAATTATCTGATTTAAGACCAAATACATATTTTCCTTTAACAACCCACTGTATCAAATATACTTGATCACATGTTTTATCCACTATTTATTTACTAAATAAAATAATTTTTTTATTTTATTTTTTCTATGTCACATTTTCACTTCAATTGTAATGAAAACACAAACACCAGTGACAATACAAACACCAAAAAAAAAAAACAATGGGTGGTGTCAAATGTCCAAATGCGCCGTTAATGATTATTTTGTCTGTGACATTCGATTAATGTCAGCAAACAGATTAAACAGAGTAAAAATGCCAAAATGTTCAGCCTTTTATTCTATAATGTTGGATAATTGCAAGGCGGGCGGGATGGGATGGTCATTTGAAATTTAATTTGTAATTTTTTGTAATTGGTGTTGTTGTTTTTGTTAGTTGAAACTTAATTAAATGCCATAAATTGTAGAGACTTAAGTAAACGATTAAATGACAAGAATGGAGGGTTTACCGGGGAAATAGTGATTTTTGAGAATATAGCTTTTTACATTTTTTAAAAGTACATTTGAGTTAAATTGCTTTCATAATTTTAGTAAATAATATTTTAGTTTTAAATTTGTACAAAATTCATAACATAATTTTTTCCATAGGGTCCCATAAGAGCAAACTGTTAATACTGTAATGTAATATAATTACATAAAAACATGACGATTAAAAATTATTTGAACTTTAACACAATGCAACAGGAAAAATATCTGAGTTGCGATACCCTTTTTCTAGTAGGTCTTGTCGACCACAACAAGACTCTGTCCTTAAAATTGGCGAAACACCTCCAAAATCTCGAGTTACGGGAAAAAACCGGGTTTTCGTACCTTTTGCAATTTTATGCCCAGTAACTTTGTTGAATGTCAACTGATCTTAAATTTCTCAGAAAAGAACAAACTTTCAGACCTTTCGAAGATATAAATAATATTGAGGGAACTATGCGTATTTCTCCAGCAAACTAAATTTTTTTAAAAAATGTTCTCTATTTTTTAACTTTGAAAGGTTTTTTTTTGGTTTAGGAGCCGTATTATTTACAAAGTTATATAAAAGATGGATCCGATTTTTTAACGTAATGACAAAGTTTAAAAAGTTACAATACCTAGCCCATAGTTTGATCTAGAATGGTTTTTCGGCTCTCCTGAAAAATTTGTTTTAAAACATACGCGGTTGGTTGCTCATGAAAATCACAGAAATATCGTTACACTTTTATAAAATATAACGAAATCTCTGTGTTTTGTTGTTGGATTTTACAAAATAAAAATACGATGGTTTGCATTTGCACTATTAAATCACTAATACTGAATGAACCCCGCTAATATATTAATTTTTTTTAATTTCTTTAAACTTGTTTTTTTAATGGGAATTTATCTTTAAATTGTTTAACCGCTCACATATAAAATAAGCGACACAACTGATCCAAACTTATTTAACAAATGGCTCTAACATAGTGTTTATAGAGTAAAAATAGTTTGATTGCTTCTTAAACATTATATGATAAATGTATAGAAAGTTATCATGTTATGGGTTTTGAAAGTTATCATAATTTAGTTTTTAGAAAAATAATTATTTTTCGGTTAACAATACTCTAACTTATAATTGCGATAAACATTAATAAGTTTACAGCAACTATAATATGGTTAATATTCAATAAAAATACCAATTATTTGTGTACGACAACAATATATTGTTGCATTAAACATTGCTGTAGTTGCCGTAACCATGCCCAACCATATTTTTTCTCTGCGTTATTTATCGCATACCTGTTTCATTCTTTTTGTAATATTGTGTTATTAGAGGTATAATTTTCACAAAACATCTTAAGTCGATGTAATATAGCAAGAGATTTAATTAACAAACTCGATGAAAAAATTATTTTTATCAAATAATACAATAAACCGAAAATAAAGAAAAATTTCGTTTTTAATGCAAAATTCCAAAAACGTAAACAAAAATGTTTTTCGAATAAAAATTCACATTTTTTTCAACTTTTTAAATTTGACTTAAGATGTTTTGTCAAAATGTCGAAGATATGTAATTTACAATTGAAAAATGAGACGGAAAATACATAATAATGATTATAAAAACTACCATTAAATTTCTCAAAACGGAATCATAAAATTGTATCACAAATGATTCTTTCAGGTGTTTTATTGGTAGGGTCCCATTTTCTCAAATTGAATTTTAAAATTGGAAAATGAGCTCACTCACATACGGTTATTTTACTCGTGAAGCTAATTCCTAAAAGGTTAGTCTATGATGGAAAATGTTAATTTCGTATATGTTTTTTTGTTTTTTGCATCTGTAAGGAGACTTTTTTTTAAATCTGTTTTCTTTAAAAAAATTTATATGTTAATCTATTTTTTTTAACAAAATTAACATATTAAAATATTTTGGATTTCCAAAAATTTATTTAAATATTTTTGTTAGAGTAGTGGAAAATAGGCATGGCTTTTTTAAATTTAAATTACTTTATCTGCAATTTTATATTTTTAACAGATAATTAGCAAATTCTAGCAAAATATTAACTTAAATAATATTATTATATTAACCCATACATTTAACAGTTAAAATATGTACACAAATTTTGTATGTATGTATGGATATTAAAATAATATACCTTATAATATTTAACTTTAAATCCAATAAATTTAAATACATATCATATATGTAAATTATTAAACAAATAAATGCATAATAAATAAATTTGAAATCCAATTTCCAAATGTATTTGTTCAGCTTTAAGTGTTTTGAGAGTTTGTCTAATATTATATTCACAGATTAAATACATAAATACCATTAAAAGCAATAATATTTTAAAACGTATATTGTGTTAAAAACAAAACAAAAAAATCAATTAAACCATTTTAAATTGATATAAATTTTAGCTAATATTTGTAACTTGTATAACAGATTTTTGCAAACACGTTGTGCAATAATTGTTAAAATTCTTTTAAACAAATTGGTAAATGGACCAAAAACTAGAGGTTTTAATAACAAAAAACATGGATAATTTAACCAAAAACCAATAAAAAAAATGGAAAATTGCATACAAAATATATCCCAACAAAAACTTTGGTTGCCATTTAAGCTAAAAAAAATTATATCTCCAATATTCAAAATGAAAAAACCATATATTTACATTCGTCCAAGTTCTAGATCTGTAAAAACACTTAAAGCAAATTTTAAATTCTATTGAGATTTTTCCATACAAAAAAAATATATATAAATTCAGAAAATAAAACAAAATCAATCGAACTAAACTTTTTTTAACGAAAATTTGTAAAAGTCAAGATAAGATAGCAAAAAAGTTTTTTAAAAAACTAGGTGAAAAAATCATTTCTATCAAATAATAAAATAAACCAAAATTGAATAAAAATTTCTTTTATAAAACACAATTTTAAAAACGTAAACAAAAAGTTTTTTTGTGTGAAAACTCGTATGATTGACAAAATTTTTTTTAACTTTTTAAATTTGACTTAAGATGTTTTGTCAAAATGTCAAAGATATGTATTTAAAACGCTTTTTCAATGTGAGAGTAAGAGTGAGATTAATAAATTGCAATTGACTACTAAGAGAAAATTGGGTGTGTATCAGAGAACTGCAAAAATCACAATTTTTCTTGATTTACTCATACGCTTAATTTAACATCAATTCTATGCCTACAAAACAAAGTTCAACGTTGGTAGTATTGAAATCGTTTCGTAAACATTTTATTTGTGTATGTGTGAGTTTGACGATTTCCTGCAAATAATATTGGACCACCTGATCCATTTTGATTAAATGGACTACTCCATGGCCTGGTCCGATATAATTCAAGCATGTTTTCGTTTTTATACAAAGTTAAAACTAAAACTACTCCTAACTACATACAGGTGATTTAATGATGAAAGGGGCACCTGTTTTATACCCAGAATGAGTTCAACAAATTACGTTTTTTCCGCGTATTTTGTTCAATTTATTTAAATTTCAAGTAATATTTTATGTTATGGTAGAAAACATAACATAAAACATTATGTAACAACCAGGGAAACCACAAATATGCAATTGCATATTTTTCCATGTGCGACCTGTGTAGGCAGAAATAATATATCTATACGTTTTAAAGCTTTTTATGAATTTTGGAATCGATTTGTTAGTGCATATTTTGGCATATTTTACCGTTTGGAGCATATTTTTGCATAATTTAGTTAAAAGAGACTTTTTGCAACATTTTTAAATTTTTTAAATGCCTCTTGTAAGCTTTAAAGTATTTTACCTATGCTTTTCCGTCCGGCTGGCTGCTTGTCTGTCTAAAGTACAAGTTACAATTATGCACATAATTGGATCAAATTTGGTAAATACATTTTAATTGTACCAAGTACGAAGCTATGTAAATGTTGAGAATTGGCCTTAAATTTAATATATTTTCCATAAAAACTTCTTTCAAAATTAGACTCTTTGTGTACGTAAGAGCCATCTAATTATGTATGTTGGCATTTAGATTAAATTCGCCCAAAAAATATGTTACAGCAAATTAAAATCTCTTCGAATTGGTCTGTAAATACAATGGGGTTTGGGCTTTACCGATTAGAATTTTTTTTTTAATGCAAATGTTGAATATTTTGTTTTTAAATGAGCAATTTTTTATTTTTTGGGGCATATTTTTAACAATTTTGAGGGCATATTTAGAGTTTTTGTAAACCAATATTTATTAAATTTATCATAACTTGTAGAAGCAACAACGGTAACGCTGTTTGTATATTGTTTTTGTATGTGTAACTATGTATATTTGCATTTCATTTCAATAGCCCTGAAAATATTATTGGACCACCTGATCCATTTTGATTAAATCGACAACTCCATGGACTGGTCCGATGTAATGCAAGCAATGACCATGTCATAGTTAAACGTTTTCTAACGACATGTTTTCTTTTTTTAACGAAGTTAAAACTAATGCTCTTGTGTAAACAATGGAGTAGTCTTAAAACTACTCCTATGGATTCCAAAGCTGGCTTATGGTCTTACCCTAGGACATCGTAATGTTAAATAGACCATGTTTTTTCCATACGTTTGGGTTACTTTTGGACTAGTCCTAGTCCCTTGTGGGACTACTTTTTACACGCGTGTTTGGACTACTTAGTCCAATTATTTGCAGGGAAGCATCGAGCATTGATTGCTTGCTTTTTTTTCTTTGTATATGTTTATTACCAAAGCAATCATTGACGAACGAAGCTAAAAATGGTATTAATGACAAAGTCAATACGCTGCGCATTACTTGAATGAACTTAAAGACAGCAGCGAATGTGTGGGGCTGAGAAAGTTGGATTGCATGAACGCAAATGAGTGTATTTGGTGGCGTTCATAAAATACTTTTTTTTTGCAATCACACAAAGCCGTTCTCTGTTGTGTATGCATATTATTGCATATGTATGTGTTGGCGTTTAAGCTGCTGTTAATAATTGTTGTACAATGTACATTTATATATAGCATACATTTAGGTTATATTGCCTGTTTTCCAGTTTCGATATTATTTTCAGGTAATTAAGTTTTGAGACAAAAGTTTAACCTATCTATGTACAACGTTGATATATCATTATAATGACCACAAAATGCGTTGCAAGTGGCACATGTTGTTTAGTGGTTAATAACAATGTTTAATCTAAAACTAAATGTGCCTATGAATAGCATAAGTACACAAAAATTCAAGCATTTACAAACAATTGTATTAAAGTATGTGTGTGTGTGCGAATGTATTAGGTTTTTTAGTTCATAAAAATATATGTGTGTATTTGTATGCATTTAGCAGCCTTGTGGTTTTTACGATTACATAGATAATTATACATACTACAAAACAAACAAAAAAAACAAATAACCAAAAGCCGACCTTTGCACAATGGTTGGTGGTAGTAAATTCACAATATGTTAAAGTCTTCTTTAATGTCACAATAGTTTAGCCGCTTTAGGATCGAAACTAAAAAAATTAAATTTTAGGTTAAGTGATGCAGAACTGTTTGCTATGTTTTTCTTTATATTGTGTATAAAATTCATCTTTATTTTTTTACGTTTCCTTTTTTAAAAAAATGTGTAGCTATTTTTTCTTAGTAGTGCGAAATGTATTTTTTGAGTTATTACGACGTTGCAGCAAGTAAGCGATATATTAATATATTAATTCATTAATATTAATTAATTAATACAACATCTGGCGTCAAACAGGGCTGATTATTATCACCGATCTTATTTGCTCTCTATATAAACGATTTGCATGAATACTTAGAAGGTAGACTTGAGATTGAAGGAATCAACATCAGAATGTTAAAAAACGCAGATGATATTGTCATCTTGGCCGATGATAAGAAAACGATGGAAAATATAATATGGAAGCTCGAAATATATTGTGATCTATGGAATTTAGAAGAGAACATACAAAAATCAAAGATGATGGTATTTAGGAATGGAGGAAGACTAAGTGCGCAGGAAAAGTGACTTTTCAAAGGAGAAGAAATAGATATTGTAGCAGAATACAACTATCTTGGAGTCATCCTAACTCCTTACATGTAATTTTCTAAACATTTGCAAAATAGAAACGCGGAGGCTAAGAGTGCAATAAATGTAACATGGCAAAACTTTTTGAAAAAGAATGGTACACTCACAATATTCTGTACGTAAAATTAACTGAAATTGTAATATAAAATAAATGAAAGTTCAATTAAAAACCGGTCTACCTATTTTTCATTTATTTTTAACAAAAAGTTCATTTAATTTTTACTGTCAAAAATTCAACACCATATTCCGTAAAATCAAATAAATATTCAGTTATGTATTTTGTAAAATTTTACTGTCAAAAATTCAACACCATATTCAGTAAAAACGATTAAATATTCAGTTATTTATTAAAATTTTACTGTAAATTTTTTACTGTCAAATTGACCCCATATTCAGTTAAAACAATTAAATATTCTGTTATATTATTAAACTTTCGTTTACTCCACAAAAGAGCCGAATTTCTAAAAAATACCAGACAGACACCTGTCCGCTTGTTTTTCTTATAAGCGAGAGAGGGAGAATATTTTTATTTACTTACCCAGTTTTTTTTACTTTTGTTGTACTCACCACGTTGTTTATAGAAGAACTCTCAATTATAAGACACCAGCAGCATGACCGATATGGCTTCGCAATTATTTTACTTTTAAAATTTGATGTATTTAACAAAATTATTTTAACAAATAGAAAATGGGTATTGCTTACACAAAACAAGCAATTCATTTTTTATAGATAAGTAAAAATTAATTTTTGGTAGTAAAATTATATAAAATAACTGAATATTTAATTGTTTTTACGGAATATGAACTTCATTTTTTGACGATTAATTTATAAAAGATAACTGAATATTGATTTGTTTTTACGGAATTCGCGGTTGAATTTTTGACAGTAAAAATTAAATGAACTTTTCGTTGCTTTAAATTACATTTTTATTTACTTTAACATAAAGAAGAATTTAACTCAATCAACGGACAATATTAACTGCAACTGAAAATCCGTATTAATATGCACTTAGTTTTTTGAATAACTGTTAGAATCAGTTAAAAATAAATATGCTTGGAATTTTAAATGTTTATTTATTTAAAAATGACTGAACGGAATATTTCTTAAATAAACTACAGTCCGTTACTGTAATAATATTGTGAGTGTATTACACTATAAATTAAATAAAAACTCTTTATGGCAGTATGCAGATCCGTTCAATCATATTTAGCACAGGTTTGGGGCTGTAGCCTTATCGAAGAAGTGGATAAGCTACATAGATTCTTTCTAAAAAGAGTGTTAAAACACCTTATAAACACACTAAATTATGCAGTAGAGCTTTAAATTGGTATTGAAGAAGGGCATATACATATATGGTTAATTCCAAAGTGTTGAACGTGACAGTCGTACGCATCAAAAATGCAATAACATTTTCAAATATTTTTGCGTTCTTTTAACCCTTAAATTATAGCTGTTAGAAAGCATTGTTATCTATGCTAACGTTTATGGAGGGCGCGATTCTAGGTCAAAGATAATGGCAAAAGAAGTAGCAGTTCGAACGTGAAAAAAATAGAAGTAGTATTTGTGGACATGTATAAAAAAGCTTAATTCAGCAAAACCTGTCACAATTTTACGTAGCAATGAACCATTAAAATGTCTTTGGTTTGATTTCAAAATCTTCTGAATTTTTTTTTTAGGCCAAAATCTGGGTCGATATGTGAGATTTCGAACGTGAAATTTTTTCCATAATAATTTAACTTAAAACAAAATAAAAATTGACCGTTAATTTGAATAAGATATTTCTCTTTGAACTCTTCCTAAGATTATATATATGTATAGATGTATGTATACGCAATGTATACCTTAATTTGTCATAATTTTTTGTTTTTAATAACCCAAATTGAAAAGTAATGAATATATGCCACTGAATTAACAAAACTATGAATTAATCACTGTTTTATAATGTTACAAATTGATATTTTTGAGATCAAATATTTTAATAAAAATACCGTAAAATTATTGAATAAAACAGCGTATACCATACAAAACAAAATAGTGTATCAGATTAATCATACGAATTCCTTAAAAAATAAAATAGCCTATACGGAGGTCATGTACTTTGAATGACATATGGATGGTCTTAAAGGACGCGCAGAATTAAAAAAAATTGGTTAATTTAAAGACAAGAAACGGTATTATGTATTCGTCAAAAAATCCAATATAAAGAATTTTTATTTACCGCGATATTGAGGTTTTAATAGACATCCGATTTGACAAAAATTTTAAACACGATTTTCTAAAAACCCCAAAAAAAATTATACGCTATTGTTATATTGAGGGGACGGTATATACACTTTTAGGTGTATAATGTCAAATTTGCAGGAATTACAAGCGGAATGCATACCCCTTCTTCTTTCGGTTAATGGTGTAAAAAAAAATATTGACATGTACTTTATACAAACAATTCAGGGAAAGGCAAAATTACGGCATTCGATATCAGTCCCCAGATGTATTATGGATAAATGTTATTTCTCCGAACATCGAGTAGACACAATTCGTAGTGTACACATCTACGCTTACGTGGTAAAATTTGTACAAGACTTCTTGGACAATGCAACTTGCTTTGTTCAAAGTGCTACATAATACTTTGTATTCTAAACTGCAAATCAACTGCTATTGTAAATCTGGTGTTCATTTAGACAGGTTTAAACCACATTCCTGGCGAGATCTCTAACCACTAGTGCTGGACCCATAAGAAAAAAATGGCAGTTTTAAAACAACTGCCAAAACAAACAGCAACCTTGACCCATAGTGCCTGGAATTATTTAATACCATCTAGGCGTATGTATGTCTCTCTTTCATATGTGTATTATTATAATCCGTTTGATAATGGCATTTATAAATGTTTTAATATTTTGTGATCCTGTTCTTGTCCTGTTGGTTTCAATGGTTAGTTGGCTGGTTATTTGGCTGGTCTATTTAAAATCTAGTTTTTATAAAATGTTATATAACAATTTTTTTCCAATTTAAAAGTTTACGACCAATACCAGCAGCAAAAATGCACATGTGTTTTCATGATTCCATTATTTTTTTCTCCCCCGTTAAATTTTGTGGTTATTTTTTCCACATATTTCAATTTAAATAGAACATAATAAATTAAATAAAAAAAAAATAAAAAATTAAATGTTTGTAAACCTCAATATAAAAAAAAAAATATGCACGAAACAAAAAAATGCTTTGAGGCTCAAATCATTTAGGCCAACTGAATCAACCAATTCAATATTTGTTAATAAAACTTAATGATGATGAATAATTTGCTGTATTCGATATTATTTTCCAGCTGGCTCTATATGCGGTTTTCAAATGAAAAAATATTTTTGGCTTTTAATATAAGCAAAACTACATTTGTACAGAAGCGTTAAGTCCTTATTGCTTAATCCTTTTTCCCCAGATGAATTTATATTTATTTATTGTTCATGTCCCTGAAATATTTTTTTTTAAATTTTTCTTTTTTTATTATTCATTCATTCATTTGTGAATTTATATTTAAGTTTCAAGGTTTTTGTTACAAGTAATTTAATTTTTTTTAACACTTTTTGCATTTAATTGGCCAAATATTGCCTTTCGGCAAAAATTTTACAAGTGTTATTTATGAAATTTTTTTGTTGTCACTTGTGCATTTAAATGTAATATTTTGTAAAACTTTACCCTGAAGACTCGTTAAATATACCAGAAATTTGTATATTTTTGCACGGCCAAAATTCATACATATTCATAAATATTTGTATATACAAAACAATTCACTGAACTGTCATAAAAAAAAGCCATAATCACTCTCTTAACTGCACTAATGCCAATTATTAGTTTGTTGGTATAAATGTTCACATCTAATTTTTTTTTAGACACGTGTGTGCTTATATGTGTTATGCAGTATAACAAACAAAAATTTAATAACTAAAAAGTTTGTTAATTACAATTTCCAAGTAAATTATTCCGCAACTGTTTGGTATTGTACAAATAAAGCAGACAACAATTGCTAAAGCAAAAGTTTTACATGAAAATGTAAATTAGTTCGTTTTTTTTTATCCTACACAGCCACGAATCGAGAATATCAACAATAAAAAATATTTATTAAAGACTCCATCAAGAATTTAAGTCGTTAGGAATAACCGTTAATGGCCTATTCCGCGCCATGGTGGCCTAACCCTACAGTCTCTTCCTACAGGTTGAGAATAGAAACCCCTGCTGTAAGGAAATCAGAATCTACTGAAACAGCAACTGCAACCAAGATACCGAATTTCCACTCAAGGTGGAAAATCAGCATTCAAATGCGATTTTTTTAATATCTCCCATCCATAGAATTTCGGTTAAAGCCACAACCACCACGTGATATCTGAAGGAGTGTAACCAACAGTCCGGCTACAAGTGGAGTTTCAGGGGCTCCTAATTTCCGTGGTACTATAAAAATCTCTTAGCAACCGCGATCTAAAGACATGTATCAAATGTTAAGTCTGGCGAAGTCCATCTTATTTCCCTGGTAGATGTAACAAAGTTAAAATATCAGTAAGATGTCACCATATGAAGTAGAGCTGTGGAAAATATTTTCATAGATACATGCTCTAGGGCCTACTCCATGGTCGATCTTAACCAATGGGCGACAAACAATGCGTTTACAAACTGGCACCGAGTGTGAGCGCAGCCAACACACACAGGTGTGTGTGCCTGCATAAGCCGGCAAGATAATACAGTCGCCCCTTGTAAAGGAACTGGAGCTATACTATCTTAGCTATCCCAAAAAAGGTGCAAGATCAGCCATTTAGTGGAATTTTAAGGGTATCCCTTCACACTATTTTTCAATGGAAAAGCAAAACTTTCAAAAAGAGGTACAATCTCCTTGAAAGACAGGCAGCATTTTCCGCAAAAAGCACACTTAAGGAGGCCTCCACCAAAAGACAGTCTATTATCGAGTCGCCGCACAGTGGAAGAAGTTGCCAATCTAGCTCCGATTAATTCAAATTTTAAAATATATCTTGCCTCTAAAATAGGTTTTCTATCGATTAATAATACAACCGATAGATCATCAACATTTTAAATTTTGTTTAGCTCTTAATATTCGAACAGCTGTAATACCGTATTTAGATATGCACCTTAATTGAGTTTTACGCAATAAATGCCATTATTGAACTCAATTAGTTATTGCTCAATTAATACGAAATCGTTATAAATATTGAGTAAAATTAAAATGCGACATTGTCACAAGTGTGTTTAGTGAGCAAAACACAACTTACTTAACAAAGTGTTTTGCTATTTGGCAAATGAAATAACAACAAAACAAGAGCCCATCCATTAGGTCGGCGCAAAAGACAGATGTTTATTCCTTAAATATGTGTATATTTGAACAGAAAGATAATTATGATAATAAACCGAATATTGACTCAATAAAAATGGTATATCCGAACACGGTATAAAGCTTTAAACACCAGCTAAGCCTAAAAGTTTCCCCGCCTTTTTTAACAACCATCAGCAAGCTTTAATAAAATTTGTTTGGGTGACAGTAAGATTCTATTTAGCCTTTATTATTAAAGTTAAAGGTATGTATTAACTAAAAAATATTCTTTGAACTGAGATTGTGTTTCTTGTTTGAGATTTGTTGTTGTTTATAGTTCTATTGACTGGATTCGGTCTACTATATATTTTTGAAATAGAGTCTTATGATGTAATATGCCCAAAATGGGATGAAACTTTTCGTAACTTTTTGATAAATTAATTGTTTAGGGTAGAATTTAAGTGTAGAAGCGAGCTTAATTTGCAGTTTGGTGTCAGGAAGATGACGCTTCTAACAAATTTTCTGCTGTGGAATCCTATGTTTATGATATTTTAGATAGAAGTAAATATTGTAATGGTCAACTCGTCGAAATGTCAAAGAGAGCTAAAAATATAACATCTAAAATAGGCATGAAATCGAGAGAAAGCCACCGAGTCCGAAAAAAAATTTTGGGTTTGGTTAGATGGTGAACTTAAATAAGCTTTACTGTCAGTCAGGAAAAAAAAAGAGTCTATGATGGAAAAGTCTATCGCCAAAGTGTGATGTACTCATGTCTGTGGCCAGCACTGTTTTATACTAGACTGGCTTGAGAAATGAAATATTTGCTGCGAATTGCCCAGATTTTCAAACTAGTAATAACACTCAAAAATAACCGCCTTTTATAAATGTGGTATTGATAGAAGTAGTAAGCAATTTATGTTTGCGGTGTGTTTGGTACCACTACAAATAGTCCTCGGATCAACCATGCTCTGGAAAAACATTAAACCTTCATCCAATCGTTATTGCAGACCTATAAAATTACTTTGTCAAAAGGAAATACAGTTATCGAAACAAGAAAATTTGAAGTTCATAATGAGTTCCATATGACATAATAGATGGGAAGGCATAAACTGTTGTGGCAGAATCATCATCCCAAAATGTGGAATTTCTGGTGTATCGCCAAAAAAACATGAAAGACCTAAAAATTATCGAAAATATTCCCTGAAAATAAAATTTATTTGAATGAGGATTATCCACTTTACATGCGTTTATTCGCTTCTTTTAATTTATTCTCCATATCACCTACAGAATTCCAATTTAAAAATGGCAGGTTCGAAGTTGTAATGAGGCGATTGCTAATAAAATCCATGGTTTTGTATTCATTTGCCTGTTTTATTAATTTTAATAGAGGGTGCAGATATCATAAAACACTTTCGCTTTCCATAGGTATGTTGTCCGAAAAAGCTCTCGAAGCCAGAAATAAAGCCCTGAGAAAACTTCGCCTACATAATACTCGGAAAAATTCACGGAAAGACACAACGGAAGACTTGGCACATACACCATTTTTTTCTTCAGATCCCCTTATAACTATGAAATTTGCGACTTCATACAGAATTCTTATTAATAATAAATTTCGTATTCCCGAAAATAACTTGCCCGTGCAAAAAACTGAACTAGCAAATTTGTTTTCTTGTTTTTTTCTTACGATGACAATAAAATGAAGTAATTTATTTTTTAATTTTGTTTTTTCTTTTACCCACTTACAACTACAAATCGAGTCGCAAAAAAGCCAACCAATTGTAGGAGAATGTTATAATAGATAAACTCACAGTTTATTGTTGGTGTTTTTGTTTAAGCTTTGATTTTGTTACAAGTAAAACTTGTGTTTATAATTCTTATTCGCTTAACAGTTTAACATGTACAATATCTTTAGTTTTTCTATGATCTTTGGATGAAGTTTCCTGACGATCTGGCCTAAGCAACCGTAGAAATGCGCATATTACACATTTAAACGAAACTTTGTTAAAAAATGATTTTTATAATTATATATTTCCATTGAAAAAAACTGTTGTTTTCCTTCCTTAAGTTTTCTTTAATTTCTCTGCGAGGGATTTTTATTAAGAAAAAAAAAAAAACAATACGTGGAAAAACATTCGATATCATCTGATTAACCCAAATACATATTAAATAATATTTACATTATAAAAGTAAAAAAAAAACACATCAGTATAAACGTATACACAAACTAACTCCCACACTCACTCATTGAATCCTTTTTAACCGCAGCGTCTTTTAAGTAAATAAACTAAAATAAATAAATAAGTTAAAGTGAGTGAGTGCGTGAGCGCGTGAACAAGGATACATGTACATGTATTTTCTCGTTCAATAATAGTCTTATTTGCACTTACTGTTCTTTTGAAAATCCTGGGATTCGTCGCAAACAACCAGACGACCACTTAATGCGATCAATAAAGAGCCAATCACAACCAAATGTTCCACAATTGATGAGATACTTCGAGGACGAGGTAACCAATTTTTTAAACCATCTACTGGTGATGATGATGTTGCTGTTGTTGTTGTTTGTGTACGTTCTTTGCGGTGTGGAGGCTGATGCTGTTGATGGTGATGATGCGAATGTGATGGCTTGAGCTGATAGAGGAGAAGTTGTTGAGTTGAAGAAGACGAGGACGCTGATGATGAGGTTTCTTGTTTTGAACACAGGCATATTGTATTTGTTACTGTAGTTGCTGGTGTTACTTTTTGCGTTGATTTTGATTTTAAAAGCTGTTGCTGCTGCTGATGTTGCTGCAGATTTGGTTTGCTCAAATGTAGTCTGCAGGCGGTTAAACAGTTCTGATTTGAATTTGTTATAAAACTTTGATTTTCTACATGCTCTGGACGTTGTTCTCCTTCTTCTCCTTCCCCTTCTCCTTGCTGTACCCCCTGTGGTGGAATATGTCTCTGGTAATTGCGCTGATTCTGTTGTTGCTGGCGGTGGTGGTGGTGGTGATGATGGTGTTGTATATGATATTGTTTTTGTAATATTCTTTGCTCTTGATATTGATTTTGGTCTGGCTTTAATTTGAATTTGTTTGTATTCGTTTTTGTACAAAATTGCCAAGTTTCCATTTTTAAACGTTTTTCTTGTTAATGTTGCTGTTGCCGCTGATGTTTCAGTTATCGTTATGTTTGTTTGAAATTTTACTTTAACTATTACTGTGGGAGTAATTTTTGTGGTCAAATGAATACCATGAGAGTACGTCATTTATACTTTCAAAATAAATAATAAAGTTTTAAACTTTGCACATGAGTTTGTTGATTATTTGCTACGTAGACTACATGAAGTTTTTCAGGATTTAAGACAATTTGATTAAATCTTTTTCAAGGGTATAAATTTTGTTATTAATGACTATCTTTTGGAGATAATAATTAAGCCTTTTTGACTGATGACGACGACGAGATAAGATGCTGCTGCCATTGATGATGAAGGGATATGTTGCCAAACAATCTGTGTAACAATTTCTTCAATTTGGCCACCTGTAAGAATGTTTTGTTAAAAAAAAGGAAAATCGTTAAAACAAATTAACACCTTTTAAGCTTAAGGTTCAAAATAATAATAGAATAAGTACTAAATAATCAAGATTCGTTTTTGGTTAAATTATTAGGCTTCCTCTTGCTGCTTTATTAGTCATTTGAAGAACAAAAATTTATTTATTTCCAACCCTAATATAAATGAAGCTACAAAAAAAGTTACAAAATATCGTATAATTAAATCTATTTAAAACATTAAGAATTAAGGGGTTTAGATATTTAAAATTTGTATGTTGTAGTTTTTAATCAGGCAAAACAAAAATAATTAAGCATTTATGGCGTGTAAACTTATCTTTGTGGTTCGAGGGACCATAAATAATGCTTAAAGAAATTTTATGGTTTAGAGTTTATATTTCACCAAGTGGCCCAAAAAATTACAACATTTACAAATAATGTGATACTTAATTAGCAAACATAACTTTCTAAATATGTAGATTAATATAAACAGCAGGTTTGTACAACAGAAAATTAATTTACATGTTTTACATGTTAGTTTTTACATGTTTTACATGTTAGTTAAGGGATCGAAGTCTTCGTTCGAAATCGTTAAACAGTTAATAAGAAATGTAGGAAAATGTCCAGCCTACATATTTCAGTTCTTAATATATTTAGTATTTCTTTTATTAAGATTTTTTCTTTTTTTTATATTTTTGTAAAAAGTAGATTAATCTTTTCTGAATTTAAGCGACGATATAAAATTTAAAACTTATATAATCCTTATCGAGTATACAACTGTATCTAAAGGAATACATCAATTACATACATTACTGAAACCAAGCACCAGAAAATGTGTTATCAACGAGAGTAACCGTTAAAGAAAATTTGCAAAAACATCAATTGAAGATTCCAGAAATGCATTTTTACTGTGGGCACCAACAATTATGGAACTGAATACAAAAATTAAATTAATAATTGACGACTTTTACATTAAAAAACAAACACTTCAACCGATAATTTGTGGTATTGGTAATGTTTTTTATAAGCTTTTAAACTTAATAACATGTGTTGATGTTGCATTTAAAATATTTTATGTGCTTAATTTAAAATATCCTGATGATTGCAAAAAAGGTTTGGTTGTTCTTTCAACAATATTTTTATAAAATAGAGGTAAAAAGTTCTGGAAAAAGCACAATTTTAGCTATTTTAGTGTACTTAATTAATATAAATTCATTAAGCTAAGTACGTATTTGAAAATGGATATTAGTTGTTTTTTTTTTTTGTAAAAAAAAATTTGAAAATTGCTCGAAACTTTTTTGTCATTTAAAATACCTACATCAATTGTCATCAATTAATGTATATGAGTGCTGTTTTCCAAAATGTTTCGAAAAATTTAGTTGCTTCAAAGCATTTTCAAAATATGAAAAATGAATTTATACTTAATTTCGTCGTAACAAATTTCATTCTAGGTCAGATACAGTACAATATAGAAAAGTCTCCGTTTTACAGAGAAATCCAAAAAAAATTTAAACGGGATTAATCTATGTGATTGTAACTGCTATAACAATTTTAGTCATTATGGCACACAACATAAAAAAAGATTTTAAAGTACATATTTTTTTATATTCCAACATTTCATGCATTCAAAATTCAAGAAATAATATTATTAGATGCAAGAATTTTCATTCTTTGTCAAAAACTTAATGTAATATCTGATGAAAAAAGTTTTTTATCGTACACAGTCGATGAGAACTCGGAAGACTTCCAAATTTTTCAGCTGATTCCATAAAATCTCTTCCAATACATTTATTCTTTTAAATAATAAATATTACTTGAGACCAAAATCACTTTTTTAATTAAACAAAATATAAACAATATTTAAAAATGTATAACTCGAAACCTATTGTTTATATTATTTCTAAGAAAATATATTTGTCTTTTATTTGTATGTATGTATGTATGTATGTATGTATGTATGTATGTATGTATGTATGTATGTATGTATGTATGTATGCATGTATGTATGTATATAAAAAATAAAATTTTGTATAAATTTATATTTTAAAATATTCTTGAAAATTAAATAAAAAAAAAATTAACAACAACATATGCATATATTCAAAAATGACTTTTTATTTCAAAATAAACTGTTTTGGTACTTAAATAAATTAAGTACAATTTTCTACTTCAAGTCAGTTTTCCTGCAACTCATTTCAAAAAATTTTGTAATTAAATATAGAAATTTTTAATTTGTTTTTTTAACTCTATATAACTTACTTTGAATTCAGATAGCTACTCAAATTTAAGTTAATGTTTTTGCATGAAGAAAAATTTATACTTAAATTCAGTATACTTTTTGTACTGAAATTTAGGATTTCGTCGTTTTTAAAAATATAAATTTCTTTATTTTAAGTATTGCCGCACACTCATGTAAAAGAAATTTTGAAATAAAAATAAGAAAAATTTAACTTTAAATTTAGTTTTTTATTCTTAAAAAACATTACAGGAATTGTGGAAACTAGGACAATTTACCTTACTATTAAAACATTTTTTATCTTGATTCTAGGCAACTTTACATAAATATAGAAACGGTTTACTTTATTTTAACTGCATTTTACTTGGTTTGAGTAAATATAGGTACCCAAATTCTTGTATGAAATACATAGAACTCTTAAATACAGTAAGAATTTCATAAGTGTGAGTTAAATCGTATACTTAAATTAAATAAAATTTTTGTAAAAGATTATCCTTTTTTACTGCAAATGTGTAAAAATAAACTTGAAACAAGTAAACATGTTTGCAAAACATCCAATTTCTAAGTTTTATTCTTAAAAATTAGGCCAATACATACTCGAAACTATGAGAAAATAACTTAATATTAAAAATAAATTTGCTTATTTTACGAAAGAAATACTTAATTGTAGTAGCGAGTTCACTTATGTGTACGAATAACTGATCAGTAAAGAGTCTAATGTAACGGGTTTCTAGTAAAGGTTTACTCGTTTTTCGTTTATAAATGAAAAATTTAATAACTTATTCTTAAGGAAAATTGCATACTTATTTCAAGTTATATTTTCCTTGGAGCCAAATCATTCCCAAATTTCTTTAAGTTAAGTTAATTTTACTTGAATTTAGTAAAAAAAATTTTTGAGTGTAAAGTAAACTTTTACTAATGCAGGATGAAGTCACAATTCTAAAAACTATAAATTTGCTACAACTCGAAATGGTTAACGATTAAAAAATTTCTAAATAGTTTCAATGATTTAAATTGGCACTTGCGTCCACCCGATTTAACGGTTTTATTTTTCAAATATATCAAGGGCGCTGGGAGCTGATATTCTTGCTAAAAGCTATTGTTAATACCCTGGAAAGAGCACATAAGTACTAACTATCGGTCACATTAGGGAGACGTTACAAAAATGGTCCGAACGTGAATTCGTTCACACATGGACGTCAACGTTTGGATTAAGACGGTTGAAAGACTTATGATACTGTCCATACTTTATTAAAAAAGTAACAACAATTCAACAAATAGTACTTTATGTAATAACAGAGGAAAACTTTTTTAAATAAAAATAGCATCAAAATGTAAACTAATCTTCTAAAATAATCTTTAAAATAAGAGTATACAGGTAAAATGTTTAAATGGTTTAAAAGATTATTTCACTTATTGTTGCCGTTGGAGAGATTGAAAGTATAGTGTTATAAAGCATACCCGATTTCTTTGTTGTTTTTCTCGTCTTTTCTAAAAATTGGTAGTCTTTAATTTTACCACTTGAATCTCTTATTGATTTTTTAAAAATTTAAATTATTTCACTAGTTTTGGTAAGGTCTGGTATAAGGTTGTTTACATTCGTCTCAAAAAATCATCTTCTTTATCTGAATCATTGTCGTAAACGTCCATGGTAACCATTATCGGAAATAAGTGATTTCTAAATTCTTTAGTTTGTTTCTGAGTTACGAGACAATAAACGGATATATAAAACGTACCCGGTTATTTTAAACATAAAAGAAAAAAACTAATACTGTAAAAAAACAAATTCTCGATTAATCGACAAAAATTATTCGAATTATTCGTTAATCGAAAGTAAGCAATTTTAAATTATTCGAACAGTTGATCGCCTAATTTTATTCGATCAATCGAATAATTCCAACGAAGGATGTTTGTAAGGGAGAAACATAAAAGTTTCAATTGCCCTTGCGCTTACGGAAGACATGAATTTTATATGGCGAGTTCCCACTTTGAAGCAATACATTTTTGACACATTGTTCAGCGAATAAAAATTGTTGGATGCAACGATCAGTTTTACACGCTGATGGCCGTTTTCTCATAACATGATTAACTTTTTTCCTAACGAAAAACTGCACATAAAAGAAATTTGGTTTTCTCAATGTCTCATTTGCTTCTATTCTATCGCAAAGCTAAGCAGCACTCATCTGCCAATTATTTATTTTCCTTCTATTTGCCGTCAGATATTATTTTTTTAAATGTACAATTAGTGCTTCGCAAATTGATAAAAATTTATAAATTTAATTAGGCATGCTCAGATACATAGGCTGCACAAAAGATCCTCTCCACATATCATAAATTAGTTTTCATTTAAATTTGTTCCCCTCCAAAAAAAATAATGGGAAAAGCAAAGCTTAATTTGCATATGTATGTAAACTTCACATATTATTTTAATTATCATGTTTTTAATACACTTAAAAGAATGGAAACAATCTTAACTGCTTTTTCAATATGAGATCACTGTCAAATTTAGCTTTCAACTCTGTTGATTCGAAGGACCATTAGCTCTGGTTTATTTCTTTAATAACCCATAACTCGTATAAATAATTACTCCGAAAACTTTTTTTCTTTTTCCAAATTCAATTACCTCTTAGTATATAAATGTACCATACGTGAATAATAAATATTAATGGCTTAAAAGAACAAAAACTTTTTAAGCGTTTGAAAACTGTATTGATTTCTGACATTCTACTCTAAAATTGACAGACATTTCCATGTTACATTTGCTCAAAAGCTAAAAATATTTGAAAAGTAATAACAAAAAAAGGAATAACAAAAAATATTTTTACAAACATTTGAAACTTTTATTGACATCTTGAGGTCATAAATAACGCAACATCACTCGTAAAAATCGTATGTAATCGCCTGTTATTTTCACATCAACCTAAAAATAAAAACAGTAGCTAAAGCAGCAGCAACATATTGTGAAATGGACATAATTCATTCATACTAAAATGTTTTTTTTTTATTTATTTTAATGGCATATTTCTTGTTGACATTGTTGGCGTTATTCACAAGAACAAATAAAACAAACATTTTTTAGCAAACAAATTTTTTTTTTGAAGTCATAAAAGTGTCAATTTCCAATGTTAGACAAACCCCAACTCTTGATTACTAACTGTAAGTAGTAACTAATACGGCCTGCCACAGGACACATTGAATTATTAAGGCTGAAAATAACTCTCACCATTTTGTGCTTTTTTTTTGGAAAACTGGATAAACTAAAATTTAATAAAGAAAATTGAACATTAGTTCAAAACTTTTGTTAACAACCATGATTTACGTCTATTTTATTTGCGATTTGTTAAAATAAAAACGGTTTTTTTTTCTTTTGGAAGGTAGAAATGAAAAGGAACCTAATTATGCATTTTTTGGAAAACTGTGTGGCTCGAAGGACCCATTTAGCTGAGATCGATACGTCCCAAAAATTCTTTATAAAATAAGAAGATGAATTATTTTAAGTTATTAGTTCTATTGAATTTATAAATATTTGTAATATATATTTGTTTTCAAGTCAAAAATTCAATTAAATTTGGCCAATTTGACAGAATATACTATCGAGGCCATTTCTGAACTGCTATTCTCCATTTTTTCCAACAAGAGGAATATTTTTCAGTATAAAAGTGTTTGGTTCATCTGAACGACAATCGAATCTTTTGAATGCATATGATATTTTGTGCTCACAAACTTTTCCACTTTGAGTTTTTAATAAAAAGTAATTTCGTTAAATGATTCTTTCCGGTTTTGAACTAATTTTTTTTTTAAAAACGTTTCATTTACTTTATTTCAAATTGAGTGGCGTTTAGATATTGTATCTTAATTTGCAATTGACGAATTTTTCTCTGAAGTGTCAGCTGATAGAAATTTACACTAACAAATTAGTCAAATTCATATGAGAACTTTTTTTTATCGAATGTGCGCCATTAAAGTAATCGAGTAATCTTTCAATTATGATCTAGCTTTTCAGTTGCGTTTAATTCCTAGAGACTCTAACCTATTTTTCAACGATGGGCTGAAGGTGGATTTTTCGATGACCCCAGAAATCAAAGGGACTAGCTATATACACGTATATTACGTCACATATTCTCCGCTATTGAAATTCAGCCAGATCGGTCCTCAAATGACTGCGATATCAGCAAAAAGCTACGACTGCCTGTAATTTTTCAAATAAAACTCTTGTTTTTCATATCTTGAGAAAGGCAAGAGTTAAAGTTTCTAAGACTGGTACTAGCATCTTGGTTATCCATATACCACCTCTCAAAAAAAAATAGGCGCGATTGAAGAAGTGGTCGTGGGAACACCCATACGAAAGCATTATAGATTTGTGTATATCTGTAGAACGGCAAGAGCTAAAGTTTGCAAATAAGCTACATATAAGCATCGTGGCAATCACAGGCAATTTCCGCAAAATGTAGCCGGGATGCAGAAGTAAGCGTGTCACAATATATTTTTTTATGTCTTAAGAACGGTTGGAGGAAAATTGCAAAAATTTGGTACACAACGATGGTTTATACATATACAACCTCTCTAAAAAAATGGGCCGGATTGGAGAAGTGGGCGTAGTACCTGCCATTCAAAGACATTTTAGATTTCTGTATATCTTGTGAAGGGCAAGAGCCAAAGATTGTAAATTAGGTAAAAGCCTTTCGGTTAACATCCGACAAAGTGTGGGCGGGATTGGGAATGTGCGCGTGCAACAAATTATATTTATTTATATCTAACGAATGCTGTTTATATAACCAGGGAAACCATAAATATGCAATTGCATGTTTTTCCTTGTGCGGCCAATAAAGGCAGAAACAAAATATTTATCAGTTTTAGAGCTTTTTGTGAACTTTGACATGGATTTGTTAGTGCATATTTTTGCATATTTTGCCGGTTGCAGAATTTTTTTTACATAATTGAGTTAAAACAGCTTTTTGCTGCATTTTTTAAAGTTTATAGCACATATTTTGCCTTTTAAAGGCATATTTTGAAACATTTTAGATTTTTTTTGGTGCCTACAACAGCTTTCGCAATAAATAAATAAATTTTTTTTTTTTCGAAATTCAGTTTTAAATATCTATCTGTAACCCAACGTGTTATGTACTTCAGTTTCTCCAACACTTTTTAAAGTGATCTAACGATGTCCATCCGACCGTCTGGCTGGTTATCTGTCTATGTTAACCTTGTAGATAGTTTGAGCAAATTTGGTAAATACATTTTAATTGAACTAAGGACGAAGGCTATGTAAATGGTGAGAGTCGGTCTTTAATTTCACATCTTCTCCATAAAAGCTTCTTTCTAAATAAGACTCTTTGTGTCTTTGTTTGTATTTATATTGAATTCGCCCCAAAAATCTCAAAAATTCTGCCCTAAATATATGGTGTTTGGGCCATACGGATTATAATTTTAGGGTTGTTTTTATAAAATGGAACTGTTAATAAATTGTTGAATATTTTGTTTTAAAATTAGCAATTTTTTAATTTTTTGGGGCATATTTTTAACAGTTTTCAGGGCATATTTTCAAGTTTTTACTGCATATTTAATGCGCATAAGAGGCGTATTTTAGAGCATATTTCTGGTTTCCCTATCTCTTCCTATCGCACTATGGTGAAGATCTATATATATAAAAATGAAAAATGTTTGTATGTTTGTTTGTATGTTGGCTTATAGACTCCTAAACTACTGAGCCAATTTTCCTAAAATTTTTACAGTAGCATCACGTGAGCCCTAAAAATAAAATAGGCTACTTATTTTTTCGATAGGGGCAGGGGAATTGGTACCCCCAATTGGATGCCAATATTAAATATCGCATATCTTAAGAGCCGCTTTATGCATTTTATTGAACTTTTGGTAGTAGGAACTTCTGAGCCCTAAAATTGAAATAAAATAGCAGCGGGGGAAGTGTTACCCTTCATAGGACGCCAATGTTTAATATCGCATATCTTAAGAACTGTTATAGTGAGAATGTTCAAAATTTGTAGTAGTCACTATTATGGTATACTTCACTTTGAAAATAAAAATAAAGCGGGTATGCGCAGGGGGGAACTACCTTCCCTAGGATGCATATATTAAATATCTCTGCGGTTAAAGCAGTGTAGCGAAGCGCACCGGTTAAGCTAGTATTATATAATATTCAAATACTTGTTTTTTACTTAGAATAGTAAATTTTGTTTTTGTTTTTTTACGCATAAAACTTATTTTCGCAAAATTTTGTTTTAAACGACTTCTCAAACTGCTGTCTTAACAACATGACATCATAAACAAGTTAACAAACAAATAACTAAAGTTTTGCTCTTTCATATTTTTTTGTTTTTGTTTTTATTTGCGCTCTTTATAAATTTTATGTATTCAAGAAGCAAAAACAGCAGCAGCTACAAAGAAAACAACAACATTATAAAATAATATCTATAAAAATATAACAACAAACAAACGCGATCCCTTTATTACAGAAAAAGGATATAAAATAAGACTCGTAAAGCGAATGCAAAACAAACTTCATAGGAGCAAGGAAAAGATAAACGCTTTATATTTTGATTGAAATGAAGATTTAAAAAGGATATTATATGTGTGTATAAAAGTTGGTGCGTAAATAAGAGAGAAGTTGCATATGTGTTAGTATGTTGATGACACTTTTGTATAAAACTCATAATTATTACAATGTAAAATACTTTGTTAAGCACTCGTTATTTCATTTAGATATAAATGTACTTTGTTCCTTAGCCTCTTCCTTGTTCTAAACAGACCAACCAGCAGATACTGTTTGATTAAAACTTTGTTTGGGCTAACGTTTGTATATGTTTTTTTATCTAGTATCCTTATAATTTCTCGTTCCCAGCTAGCATTTGGGTGATAATTTTTTGTAAAAATTCCCTAAACGAGTCTTTTTCGATCACTTTTGAGGATTGAAAGCTGATTTATCACTTAAACGATTGAAAAAGGATTTATATATGATTCATTCGTATGTCCCAGTAATGATATTTAAATGTTTCGAATTTAAAACTGATGCATCAGTAAAGCGAATCGTAAAATTTTATCACAAATGATTCTTGAAGGTTATTCAACGGTAGGATACCATTTCCTTGCAACGAAAGTATAATTTATGATCGACATATGAGCTTGTTTGCTCGTGAAGCTGATTCACAAAATATTCGATTTTGATACAAAATGCTAGCTGGGTTATATTGTTTAAAGTGTTTATGTTTGTTAAAATATATGATAGATAAATAGATAAATATGAATCCTTTTTTTTAGCATTTCTATTTAACTTTTTTTGTCACACTCTTTGACAATTACAAACAAACAAACATTAATTTAACATTTAACACACAAACGTATCCTGTTTTATTATCTCTTTTCATGTTGCTAACAAACACATACAAAATATATATGAATTAAACAGTTGGAAAAGGAACTAGTTTTTTTTTAAGTGACTGGCTGAGTAAGTTGACAATAATTACGATACTTTTTATGTGAGTGACACAAATATTCTCTTTTTAATTTTTTTGCTTTCTTTACACTCCCTTTTATACATGTTCATAAATGTATGTGTAAATATATGTACCCAGTAAGCAATTTTTGTCGGCATATCTAACGTCAGACAAAGTCGGAATCTTTACAGGAATGTAAACCGAAATGTCTGAAATTCTTTTAGTCATTTAAAAAAATGTCGTGATAGTTTTTGAGACGAGTGATCAGCCCGCATTAATGCACCAAGAAAAAATCGAACAAATTAGCTGTTTAAACTACGTTTTAAGCCGTGGGCGTCATTGGCTAAAAAAGGATTTTATGTGAACAACTCGCCAGAAAACTTCACAGGGCATTAATATTAAAATATTTTTGATACTTCTTAGACGCTTATAGTGATCAAAGGTTTTCTTGGAAGTCAAAAAATTTTATTAATAAGATTTAGTTTTAATGTGCTAATAATGATTCCACCAGAACATCACAATGTGTGATACAGCGTACGACGTAATAAATATTTTAAAGTTCAATGACGACATAGTGACATCAAATTTATTTTATTCAATTAAAAGCCTTTATTTAATGTTTTTTTCATGATTATTTACATTGTTTCTTATTTTTTGTTCCTGCGAAGCCATGTGGCTTATCTGCAGAGCAAATTAAGTGAGCAAATTTTGGTATCCAACGGAGCTTGCGAAGAACCACCTCGTTTTAATGATTAGACCCATAGACTTTTTCCATTCTGAGTTACATACATTAAATCGAAAGTCTATGCTAATAAGACAAGGAATTAAATAGAAACCAAGTAATTTCATCGTTATACTCCCCGCCTAGATTTTCAATATCAGAAAGGACCGTGTTTCCTGGCCGCTGGCGATTATAACGCTAAACATACCATCTCGGGGTCACGACTTATAACACCAAAAGGTCGTGTTTTATTTAATGGCGATTTCTTTTCTGAGAAATATGTTGCATTAATGTAACATGTTCTACATTTTTGTGTTCGTTTGTCCAAAAAATACAACTGTGGGAAAAATTTTGAAGTTCTTTTGTGAATATGTTGATGAAAAAAATGCAAAACATGTTGCATATTTTACCCTTACTTTTACTTAAGGTGTTCATACTGCCCTGTTTAACAACTTTGGTACTTACTACTTAGTTTTTTACAACCAATGTTTTATTTTGTTTGTCATAATTCATACCGCTCATAATTTTGTAAAAAAAAATTGTTTTAAAACAAAATATAAAAATATTTTGACATTAAAATCAAAAAAAGAATATTTATATTCTAATCTTCTAATTTTTCTAAGACATTAGTGATGCCAAAATTTGTTTCCAAACCGTAATAGCATGCAGAAACCGCTCAAATAGCTTTAAAAACCGCTCATGAAGTACATTAATGATGAAAGTGTAATAGTTGTAAATAAAAGCAGCTAATTGTGTTCTATTGAAATTACCCAGCATAAAACACTTTGAGTGATTATAGGTAACATTAGAAAGTGTTACATGTATATACTGTAACATATCTTTCTCAGAAAAGAAATCGCTATAACATGGATTTAAATGTGGTAGCGATTATTGGCCTTCTGATCATCAAAAAATTCCAGATGTCATCGATTTCGGCGCGGGTAAAAAATCCCCATAGAAACGATTCATGTTGAAGCTTCCTTATAATTATCTTCCGACCACACACCTACAATTGTTACTATAATTAACCCCAATAGAATTGTATCTCCGACTTAGGGACGACAGCTACGCAAATTAATTGGTTAAAATATAGAAAATATCTCAGTACCCATTGCACAGAAAATATTCCGCTCAGTACACCGCAGGTCGCTCTATTGACAATTTTGACAGTTTACTGAAACTAGCTGTTCAACATTCAAATATTGCTCGCAAAAAAACAAAAAAATATTAAAATATATTCCACAGATGTCGAGCGTCGCTTGTCTGAAAAAAGGAGGGCTCGAAGAGAGTGGCAATTGCACAGATCCCCTCAACTTAAGAACTTACTAAAAGAGTTTACAAAAAGACTAAGAAAGTTATTGCAGACTCAGAAAACGGCTTCTCTAGAAAAATATTTTAAGGAACTTCATGCAACTCCACAATCAGACTACTCATTATGGCGCGCAACTAAAAATCTCAAAAGGCCAGTTGTCTCTAAACCACCACTAAGAAACTTCAATGGAAGTTGGGCAATAAATGATGTTGAAAAAGGAAATATGTTTGTTAATCTTTTAAAAACGTATTTACCGCAAATATATCTGACGATATAGCGGTCGAGTTACCGCCTGTTAGTGTAAGAGCAGCTCTCCCACTAAGATTTGAGATAAGAGAAATCGAAAAGGCTATTAGTGATTTCAACCCCAAGAAGGCTCCTGGTTTTGATAAGATCAGATGGAGTGGCGATATTTATGAAAATGGTGTGGTCGATGGACTGATGGGGAAAAAAGAGAAAACTAAAACTGATGAGGAGTCGTTTTGTGATTCTGAAGGTTTTAGCGCTTTCATGAAGTTGTGAACACCAAGGGGCGTTTGCTAGTGGTAAATATTCACGGTGAGATTAGGCCAAATGGTGGTGGTCTGGTAAATCTGTTTACACAATATTCCGTAAATAAGAGGATAAACAAATCGTTTATATAATTCCCTTACAACCTGCTACTTAAAAAGCTCTATTTGTTATTAAGTCTGCGTTTACACTATGTAAGTCTGAGTTTATTGGTGAGATGGAAAGAGAATATGCTATTCATTTCTTTCCTTTCACCAATAAGCTAAGACTTTTTGAAAGAAATCTTTTATCTTTATAACCAGACTAAGATTACTCATATGTCTGGCAATTATTTTTTTTGGAGTTTTATCATATTTTTTTTTCGAAACTAACCCGACGTTACAAAAATTCCTTAAGAATTTCCATGGGATCTAAAAACCAGAAAACGTTTGTCGAAATGGTCCAAACAAAGATGTCTATTATTCTGCCAACCCCTAATAAAATTCTGGGTACGTTTTCCGTCAGATATGAAATGCGAAATCGACAACTTGTGCAGATTGTCGGTGTGAATTCTATTAAATTTCGAAATAAAAAATATTCACGGGGTATCATTATATGTTGAATTAAATAAAGTTGTCAAGTGAATAATGTTTGTGCTCTTGTTGTTTGTCATTGTTGCTGCTGCTGCTGTGTTAATGAGCATTTGACTTTTTCTGTGTTTTTGCCTTCGTAGGTGGGAGTTGTTAAAATGAAGTTGTGATTCAATCTTCGTTCAAAACTTTTTTGTTTTCTCTTCTTTATTCTCGTGTTTGTTAATTCCCGTTGTATTTAGTTGATTGCTGTGTTGGCAACATGGGGGGTTAAGATGATGATAGAGTGAGACAAAAGTTAAGAAGTTAAACAACAAGCCAGGCAGGCATAAGCTATAATTTCAGAGTTGTTGTTTTTAATTATTTTTTTTGCCTTAGTTTTTTGTTTAATTAATCCATAAGGACAAACATATAGAACATGAGTTTGTTTATTGGTTTTGTAACACATTTTTTCATTTCAGTACTTAGAAAAAAGAGCTCTTTTTAATAAATGTCGTCTGTTTGATTTGAGTTCCTATTAAGTGGAGAAAATGGGGTCATATATTTTGTAAAGGTAAAAATGAAAACAAAAGTGTTATTCATTAATATTTTATGTGTTATAACGAACATTAATTACATGTTAACTTAATTAATTCTTTTAATAAAATAATATCATGTCTCACAAAGATTTTTCTTTATTAGAATTTTTATTTAAGAAATAAGTTTAACGTTCCCTCAAAAAAGATGTTTTAGAAAAGCAATTTATCGCCCTTATTCCATTTAAAGTTAAATGTTGTGCTCTAAAAAAGGGAAGCTTGATTTATTCTAAAAAATTCACAATTACTAATGCCCCGTATAAATCGACAGTGTTGATTGTGCCCTGCAAAATACAGACTTCGGTTTATATAAGGGCCTATCTTTATAACGGCGACGATTGCCAAAAAGAGCAACAAAAAGTTACGTGAAAATTGCAAACATTCGGAAAATTTGCAGAAATAGCATATATTCGCGAAAATTTTCAATATTTCAAACAAAAGGAATGGCAAAAGTTCCATAAAAATGGCTAAATATTCTGAAATTCGCAAAAATTTCCTAATTGCGGTATACTAGCAAAATATATAAAAAAACGTTAAAGCTGTAAGGAATCACATGAAAAAATCACTTCAAGAAATTGAAAACATGAAAACAAACCCCAAACATTTATTTAAACTCGTTTAATCGGTTAAAAACATAATGTCGGAAAAATACAAAAAAATAAATAAAAATTTGCAAAAGTTTTCAATATTTCAAAAAAGCCATAAAATTGATAAAAATTCCTAAGACTATAAGAAATTTCAAATATTCGATAAAAATGCCAAAATTAGCGGAAATTCGCAAAAATAGCGGTATGATAGAAAAGTTTGATATCTATTCAAAATCGTTAAAGCTCTAAAGAATCAGAAAACTTAGACGAAAAGTTTCGTCTCTCAGACACATGGCTTAAATTCGCGAATTTCCGCTAATTTAGACATTTGTATGTAATATTTGCTATTCCTTATATTTTTAGGGACTTTAAATCAATTTTATGGCTTGTTTGAAATATTTTGCAAATTTTTGCAATTTTCGCGTAGCTTTGTTGCTCATTTTCCATTTTTTTAATTTAACATTCTTATTATTGTAAAGTTAAAAAGGAATAAAATGTTTTGACACCAATAAGACTGTCGACAAAATCAAAGTAAATTTATATCGATGCCATCGTTAAAGTTGCGTACGGCATACCAAAAATACATCAACGCTTATCAATAAAACTTGATATTGACAATGGGCATACCGATTTGCAAGAATCGACACAAAACGTTATCGTTTCGTATTGATGACGCTAAATGGAATAAGGGTGAATGGTTCGAAGGACCATTAAGAACATTTTGCTCTATAAATAATGATATCGTAAAGGTGACTTAATTTGTTTTTGTACTTATAAAAATTTTCAAAAAGTTCAAATAAATAAAACCAAAAGTACCACGTGTTTAAATATTTTAAATGTATTTCAATTTGAATACAAAAATTTTACTTTTTTACACTTAAATAAAAAACATGTTTCCTTTAGGATTATTAAGCAGTTATGAAATGAAACAATTTGTGGTTCGTAAGACTATTCGGTGCATTTTTCTTTACATCTATTAAAAACTTTTCAACATTAATTTAAAATTTTGTCTGCCTTGTAAATTATTCATATAACATCTACAGCGCCTGTGGGCTCAGCCAATTAGTGAGTAATAAACAAAAGGATTTCAATACTCAAACTATTCGCACCAATAAACTTTTCGAATAATTTTTTTTTAGAACTAACAAAGCAGTATGAAGGAAAATACCCCAACACATAACAATCCATCTAATTGAATGAATGAGTGGGGAGATTTATTTCTTAATAAGCCAAGAATACATTTGACAAATTCAAATTCCCCTAATGTTTGACACTAATAGTTTAATATAAACTACCTGACTCATTAATGTTGCTGCTAATACACACACACACACTTTTAAACATTTATATTCTATAGAGGACTTGAGTAAATTATGCGGAAGAAATTAAACTTTTAAATATATAAGAAGGCCTTTTAAAGAAAAAATTTATTTTCTTTTTGTCAAAATCATATGCTTCTTCAATTTATTTAGCAAAATTATAATCTCAAATTTTCCACTTTATTAAACTGAGCTGTTAGTCGTTAATAGTGGCTGCCAGAAAATCCTCTTCATTTCAAATTGTTTTCATTCCCCCCAATTTCTTTGCAATTCATTTCATGTTATTTATTTTTTTTTTTTTCGTTTTCTTTCACTGTTTCGTGCACAACAAATTCACATAAAAACCAACAACTGTCAAATGCACTACAAGTCAAAGTGATAAAAAGTTGTGCGGTGTAGGGAAGGCCATCATAACACATCCTTTTGTCTTGTTTAAGAATTACTCTCTTCTGTCGTCTTCTCCTCTCTGTTCTTAACTAAAGATTCACATTTGCCATTAACCCAGCAATTAATATAATGGAATTCTTTCTGGCAGAGAACAAAACCAAAAACAAAAAAGGAGTGTAGTGAAAAGTACTTGGAAAACTTAAATTATACTACAATTCAAGACGGGTAGAACTGCACAACAAAAAAAAAAGAAGAAAAAATTAAAATAAAATCCTGCAAAACTAAATTGAAGCTGAAAAGCTAAAGATGTGTTCTTTGTGTGTTTTTTTACACAAACTTTTTAACGTTTTTTTTTTATTACTTTACTCCTTCGTTGCCTTGGTGTGTGTGTTTAAAAATGTATATTTGTGTGTGTGCGTAGTTAAAATGAATCTGTGTTTCTTGAAAACAAGTTTGCTAAAAGCCACACAAGAGCATACTAACCCGTAACAAGAATAAAAGTTTACTCCAAAAGAAAACGACACCAGTAAATGGTTGGAGGTGTATCATCACATTATATTCGTTTTTTTTAGCCAAAATTTCGGATTTTTCTAGATTGGTGCAAACATTAAAATTAATTTATTATGAGTTTAGGAAAAAAAGAAAACAAAATTTAAAGGTTTGCTGTGACTTTTATTATACATTTTTTATAAGACTTTATTTCTTTTCTTGGCATCCAGAGCCAACAATTTTTACCAACACTTGTACAAAATTAGGCAAAACTTCTTTTAAGAAGTTTAAAACTTTTTCTTTTAACTGTGAATACAGATATTAGGAAAACAATGGAGTTAAGTTTGTAAATCAAATTATTGCTGAATTTGACAGATTTTAATAGCATTTCTGCAGAGGTTTTTATTCAGCAATTCTGTTTTTATGAAGTCCACAGATTTATATTTTTAATCACTTCTTTTAGTCCCTCTTTAGTGAACTACTCCAATTAAGTTTTTAAAATCAGCACATTATACGGTCTTTTCAAAATATCTCTTCCCGCGATTTTGGTTTAATACCACAACCACTAAGAGATTTACAAAGAAGACATTCCTTCGGAATCCAGTAGTTAAGGAAATACAGGTTTCCGCTGTACGTGACCTACACTCTATGTAGCCTCACGGTGGTTTTAGCACCGGATGGAAAACAAAGTGTTTATCCCTTAACACCCTGGACCGCAAAAACATTAAATGCGTATACAGTTCTCAGTATAATGGTACCAATTGAATTGAATGATTGATAAAGTGTGGAAGATGAATTTATTTCAGGTTTTTGAGGGTTAATAATTTGAGTATTTAATCCGGCAAAATACCACACTCGCCCCTTGCTTAGCAAGCAGAATCTGTTGTAAAGCAGCTGTACCTAGGGAGATCCGCAAGCATGGCGAAATTCCTCATAAGTGGTGAAAAATCAGCATCTAAAGCTGACTTACGAAGATCACTCTTACCATGATTTCGGGTATAAAAAGCAGATTTCCCGAAAGCGTCACCAACAATTAGACCAGGACGTAGGTCAGCCGGTACACTGTTCATTTTCTCAGAAAGAAGAAAGACCTAGCAATTTCGCTCTTGAAGAATAACGAGTATAAAGTGCATATTTTTCCCCGGGTGAGATAACATAGAACGGTGTTATATCTGTAGAATATACCCAACATATCCATACATACAACGCACAGTGGAAAATTTTGTTTGTTTTCGGATCAAAAATCTGTAATTTTTGAATTGATTAGTATTTTTGTAAGATTATTTTTTTGTTTAATAGGTGGGACTTTAAGCTTTAGTTTGTATTTCGAATATCGAATAATAGCAAAAAGGTGATGAACGGTGAAAAATAAATTTTTGTTTTTTTTTTGTGTTTTGTATAAAAGTTATATGTTAAGACAAGTAAAAGAGGTTTATTACTGTATTTTCTCATATCTTTTAATTGTATTGTATTAACAACTGTCATTTATTAATAGCTTTTTAGTTAAGATTTTCTAATAAATTGGCCACCTTCACCCGTATACTTTAAAGCCCCAATATTAACAAGGGCCAATTTTTTCATATTTTTTAAAATGCTTATGATGTTTAAATTTTTTATTTTGGTGATTATTGGAATAAGATTTTGGTACAAAATAGTTTGATAATTATACTTAACAATGAAATAATTTTTTATTCTGGAGTTTGCCAAACTGTATAGCCTGTTTCTTCACCTACAAGTATAATAGAAATAATATAAGATTCCTCAGCAAAAACTATCAGCCCCCATTTTCAGTACAGAGTTAATCTTTGAAGATGTTTAATTTCCACAGACTTTATCATAACAATCCTGGCTGTTGTGGGATAATGTTGATCTAGTTAAGATTTTTCTTTAGCATACATATTTGTAAATTCTATTGGAAATACAAAAAAAATTTCTTTACAAAAAAGATTTATTAAATACATGTATTGATCTCTTGTTAAATTGAGAGCAATTCACCAAATGCTTAAGTAATCAGATTTAGAACTTCCCTCTTTTTGGCTTTTGAAAAAGGCCTCAATAGTTCAATAATGTTTGTGTCATCTCCTTCACCAATTGATCGAAGTCTTTGGGTATACGCATTATGAAGATAATTTTTTTTTTTACTTTTTTTTGTTGATTTCGACGATGTCTGATAGTCTTTCTATATTTAAACAATCTTCATTTCTTTCAAGAACCACTTTAACAGTTTTATTTGTCTTCTGCAAACCAATTTTTAAACTTTGGTAAAACCGATTTATAAAATTTTTTTAATATTAGTTCTATACATTCTCCTGCAGTGCCAAGAACAAATGTGCTGTTTTCACAACACAAGTGACTGAACTTGTAGTATAATTAATATAAAAAGCACTCAGTTTATTGAGTGTTTTCCATATACATTTTACTACACGTTCAGTCATTTGTGTTGTGAAGACAGCAGATTTGTTCTTGGCACATTGTTTCATTGTTTAAATAATTTGTTTTTAACATTTTTATAAAATATACGAATGCCTTTATAGCTTGTTTGCAAATAACAAACATTAAAGTCGCACTTTACATTGTTTAATATAACCGACGGTTGTATTTCCGCCGTTTTCGTTGAAAGTTTTTCAATTTTAGTAAATTTATAGCGCGTAACGGCGGAATCTATTTTGATAGTTTTGATTTGAGTTACAGACACACTTTTTTCTCAGTAATCGAGAAACGATGGAATAGATTGTTTCACATCTTTTCGATGCGAGAAGTTCTCACTAAATTTACGGAACATGAGGTCCCAGCTTTGTGATGGTGCTAAACTTCCCATCCACTTATTTCCAAGAAGTTATTGACTGGCAGAGAACTTGAGAAGAGTGATCGATTGTTGGCAGTTAAGCTCTCGTGAAAAACCCTGACCAAGTTTATGCACCTGTCATAGAAAACACTCTTTTAAGCGGAGTTCAATGGACATTTTAGTTTGGTACTTATTTTGCTTTGGACTTTTAATTAAGAAAAACGTCCCACGTTTTGATCCAATTTCTTAACGCTCGTTTCTTAAGTGCTCGCGGATGCTATTTATGTAGCTCTTTGTTTTCCAAAATAATATTAATATTTTAAAAATTTAATATTTTGAATATTTTTTTTTAATAAATGATATTTTTAATTTTGATTTAAAAAATGATCAAAAAACTTTGCCGTTTCAAACAGTGTTTTAGTTGATTTTGACAATGCCCAACAACAATTTCACAAGCTTAAATTATTTGATTTTAAACGAAATAATTTAATTAAATCAAAATTATATTTTTTATTTTCTTTTAACAAGAAAAATAATTGATTCAATTACAACATTAATTAAATTTTTAATACTTTTTAAATAATTTTTTTAATAGATAAAAAACTACTAATAATTTTCTGCGTATAGCTACAATTTTTTATTAATTCAAATTTCAAATATTTCAATTTTAAAAACAATTAGTTTTAACGAACTAATAAGGTTTTGTTAGTTAAATATTTTTGACAAAAATGTGAATAGATTTTCCCATAACTCCCAGGAGAAACATAAAGCCTTAAATCAAACTTCCCAAAATTTACCCAAATGTGATTTTGTCATGGATTTACACATTTTCAAAGCTTACAAAAACTTTAACAAATTCGTCCCTTAAATTAAATGGCAACTAGCCCACAGTTTCCCAAATTCTAACAACTTCCTTACGAGCCATAAACAATTAAAGAAAGAAAAACTATTCAAATCAACTCAAATAAATTTAAAGGTATACATAAAGCCAGAGAGGGGGTTTTGGTAGCACTCAATTGTTTAAGCGTGTGTTAATCTCGTATATACCATATAATTAGACCAGTTTTTTAAGAACTTTTATGTTGGCAATTATATTGGGTGTTTTTTTTAGCTACTTGAAAACATAAAATGATAATGCAAGACAGAAATATTGTTGAAATTAAATTTGTATTTTTTTTTCAATATTTACATGGTTCATTTAATCAGTCCAATTTTTGGCTACTTTTTCCAATAAATCTGGCCGTATGGTGTTAGTGGTTGCTTGAATATTGGCTTATAATGCTTCAAGAGTTGCAGTGATAGACTTCTGGAAATAAAGTTGTCACCAACCTGATTTTGCAATTAATTGATTGTCAAGCGCGCTGTATAGCAAGTTTCGCCGTCTTGTTGGAACAAAATATTGTTGATGTTTCGCTTATTAATTCTTGGTGGCAAAGATTCAGTCAGCAAGACTCGATAGCGCACGCCATTCACTGTTAAGGCAGCTCCTTTTAATTTCGAAAGAACGTGTTGACCGTGTTGGTGACTCGTTAACAGCTTAAAGATCGTCTTCGCTCCAAATGCGGCAATTTGTCTTATTGATGCAACCATTTGACCAAATGTACGAAGTGCTTTATGAACTTCGTGAACAGACTTATTTAAGTCAACACAGTTTGACATTCTCAGCTGTCAAAATTTAGTAATAGATAACTTCGAAAGTTCTCATGCAGCATAAAAAAAAAACACCAGAAACAAAGAATCTTAAAATAAACATGAGTACACGTGTGTGTGTGTGTGTTGGAAGAAGAATGTTTCCTGTTACACCTTTTTTAGTACCCCAGGAACATTAAATATGAATTTATATACAAATTAGAGTGTATGTTTATTTTCTGCCATTTATTTTTATAAACTTTTATCATTAGTTATGCTAGAAACCAAAACTCTAAGCAACACAAATACATGTATCCAAGGGTAACAAAAACAACAAGAAAATAAATAAAAATCCACTCTGCTGAATGGTGATGATAAGACAAGTTCGTTACAGATACCACACACACATACAAATAAAACTGTGAAATACTTGTAACTAAGCTCATGTTAATTTAAAGATACAAGGTGGGTTAATTTGCGATTATACGATTCGATTCCCTTCATTCAATATACATATCTGTTTAGACTTATGGCACAGACTTACTCTGACTTATTTAAAGATCATCAGCCGCGTGATTATGAAAAATGGTGTTAAGGGGGTGTGCAGTGCTATAGTTACATAAAATAAAATTTTGTAGAAGAAGGAAAGACGCAAAAACTTTTTCTCCCAGTTCTATCCTAACTGAACAAAACGAAAACATATGAGAAAACTTTTGTATCTTTTTTTATTAACTTTTATTTCAAATTGTTTGCAGTTGCCGTATGTCATTGTGTAATAGAAACTAAAAGCATCATCAAAATACAAAAAAAAAAAAACAAAAAAGTTTGTTCATTAGAAAAATTGTGTGCGTTGTGTTAACTTTGTTGTTAATCAACAAATGAAGAAAAACTTATAACAATTTACTCATTACACAAAACCGAGCAACAATAAAAAATTTACTAAATACGAACAAAAGTTAGACACAGAAGACTCTTCTCCTGTTACAAATACAGTGGCAGGACGAAAACTTTACTAGCTGACAAAATGATTGACTAAGAAACAAAACTGTTGCAAAAAAACACAAAAAAAAAAATTATCACAAAAAGTTTGCCAGAATCAAAAATCATGCTGTTAATGTAGACAGAGCAAGTTTATTTACCTTTAGTTCTAGTTAAACTCTAAGGGTTTTTTTAAATTAAAAACAGAATTTGAATATCTGGTGAGTTGATAAAAAATTAATATTTTATATCCAAAAAAAATAAAGGAAAACTTTTTTTGCATTTCCCTGCGAGAACTTAAAAATTATTAAAGGACTGCATAGATATATTTGAAAATCAAACAAACAACAAAAATCAAATGTGTGTACAAAAAGTTTGTGTACAACCACAATGACAAATCGTCAGCTCATTATTAGTTTGACCCACCGACCATTTAAAAAAAATAAGTCAGGCATGGGGTATAAATATTTGTATTACCCTCTTTTTTTTAATCCAAAACCGGTTTCGCCAAATTTTCAATGGTTTCTGAGATAATAAGAATTTATTTTTCTTTATATCACTATTTTAAAGTTTATTAAGAATTGTTTTGATCCACACGCCAATGTTCGACGAATGCAGAAAATTCCTCATACAAAAACTTACAAAATAAATTTATCTCTTGCTTTGCTTCATTTCCGTAAGAAAAAATTAGTTACAGCGAAATTAAAACAAAATGACAACAAGAAAACAAATTTAACTCATGCTTTGCTTCATTGCCTTAAGAAAAAAAGGAGTTAAAGCAAAAGCAAAATAAAATGTCAACAAATCAATGCACAGCAGTAAGTATACGTATGCAGCACAAAAAGATACTTTTTAAAAATAAATTTAGAACATGGGTACATGCGGCACAAAACAATAATTTTCACTTTCAATTAAATACCACTCACTTCTATGTTCGTTAATGAACCTTCAAAAAAAGGTTAATTTGTCTTCTAAACATATGCCAGAAACAGTAGGGAAAATACAAAAAATTTTATATTTTCAGAAAACTTCTTGTAGATCTTCATTGTTGTTTATCTCCACTACAACTTATTGGCATATACGCCAAACCAATAATGTGCTGACTAAATGCTAAGTGGTACTTTTCGTCGCACAATTTAAGGATTTCAAAGAGTTACACTTTAGACAGAACCTGTTTCTTTCAAAACCTTTCAATGCAAATGTAAGAAATAATTACACTTGGCAAATATTTGACGAAAAAAAACGGGACCAACTGGCAAACTGAAATACAATTTCCTTTAGTTTCAATATTTATTTTGTTTATAATACCACATCTTACAAAAAAAAATTTATGATATTCTAGCAAAATAATTAGTTTTATTTTGTGATATTATGACCAGGTTAAATCTTACTAACTATTAACAGAAGTAGTGGCTAGGCTTATTTGGTAAAATATTTACTAAGTGTGACCGCAGCTTAAGTATATCAAAATTACATCGAGCAATCTGCGAGAATTTGTGATGTTTACTTGTCTGTCGTATTATATGTGGGATACGCATTCACAGAATTGTTTTGTTAAGAATTGTTGTTGCAATATTATCAAAGAAATAAACATGCAAAGTATTTCGTACATATATACTCTAAACTTACATAAAATAAATAAATTTAATAAATTTAATTGAATTAATTTTTAAACAAATTGTCTTACATTATAAAAATAAACCACTTTAAAAGAAATTTCCTAATGCAACTTAATTAAAAGATGTGAAAACAGCACGATTTAAAATCCTTTCACATTTAATGCGTTAAGTCACCTGAATCTGTCTGTAAAACCAAAAAATTTCTTCCGAGATTTAATATGTTTATTAACTCAATCTCAAGTTTTACTCCTTAACCTTAAGGAAAAAGGAAACCGAGCAACTGACATTTTCTTTAATGTACATTTTAAATTTGTTTAATTTTATATCAGCGGTAAGACAAGTGGAATTTATAAAGTTGTATAATTGTTTCATTAGAAATTTATGAATATACAACAGGGCGTTTTTTTTCGTTGCTTCTCACTCTTTTGGCAACACCAAAAAAAAAAAATAACGAAATATGTGTGTGGCTGCGTCTGTGTGTAAAATTTCTTTTGAGTTCTTAGGAAAATCATTTCATAAACTTCAGATGCAAAAGATTTCGATAACATTTTGTGGTTAACCCCTTTCTAACCATACCCAGCTAGCATTTTGTATCATAATCGGATCTTTTAGGAATAAGCTTCAAGAGCATAATAACATAATAACTTTTAAGCTCTTTTTCCGATCATAAATGATATTCTCGTTGTGAAAAAAATTGTACCCTACTGATAAATTACCTCAAAGAATAAGTTGTGCCACAACTTTCTGATTAATTTTTGATTATATGAATGAATCATATGTGAAACCTTTTTTAATCACTCAAGTGATAAATCAGGGGCCAAATTAGACACAGTTTTTTTTATTATCAAAAAAGTTCTGAAACGACTCATTTGGGTAATTTTTACAAAAAATTATCATCCAAATGCTATATGAGTCCGTATGAGTCTTTTTTGAGTATTTTTGGTGATTAAAAACTGACTAGTCACTTATACGCTTAAAACTGGACACCAAAATGATTTGAGCTTATGATTAAAAAGGGATTGATTTAAATCTGAACAAGAAATTCTATTAAAAAAAATGTCTCCAAACTAATGAAACAGAAAACGAATCATAAATGACTAATTAACGAGAGTCACTGGTACTATTTTTATGATCAGAAAATGAGCGTTTATTCTGGTTTTTTAATCGCGCTAAAGAGTCAAAAAATACTGGAAAATTATTGAAAATTTCAGAAAATGCTAGGTGGGAGTTAAAACACTTTTCTTTGTATTTAAAAAAATGTGTGTAATACTACACACGTACATCTGAACGAATATACCTTTAGTAACTCCGAGAAGGGTAGACGACTCATGCCTAAATACTTTTGCGGTTTTGTTTGTTTGAATGTGTGTCTGTGTGAAAGAGTGTGGTGATTGTGCTGCTGTTGGTTTTTGTTTGAATATGATATCATTTTGTATCACATTTGCTTAATTCTGCTTACTCAAGCTTATCACTTTATAAACACATGCGTTGTCACTCATGCTTATGATAATTTCGCTTATGTGAAGAGCTTTTTTTTATCAAAATTTTCCCTTTTTTTAAGCGAAATAAAAAAAATAATAACAAAAGCATACCAACGCGTGCTTAGATAGAAAAAAAAATCAGATTTCTGCTTCAGGTTGGTTGTCAGCTGGATGGCTGATAGAGATGGAAAAATAACAGTCACTTGATGATTTAATATGTTTAAACAATTGTGTGTACAATTTTCTCAGCCACATTAACACTACTACGACTACTACTACACTGTTACCATGTAGTGGTTGCACCTTTCACTTTCCTTTGACTCTCTTAAAGCTGAGTTTGTTTTTGATGTTGAAAAATTTATTGCCTATACATCAGGCCGTTTCTTGTTGGGTATTAACTTGGCAATGTTATTTTTTTTTGTTTTCCTTCACTTTCCTTCTCTTACTTTTTTCTTTTGTTTATCTTCTTAAGCATTGTAGATTTTTTTTACTTAAGAGTGGAAGGATAAGCAAAGAAAAAACAGAGGATAAAACAATCTCACTTTTTAAAATTTCCACAAAAAATCAGTTGTGTGAAGAGAGTTTAAAAGATGAGGTAAATATCAAGTTTAAGATGGATTCCAGCAGTCAAGAAACAGTGGGTATATTACAGTTTTCCGATCATAATAAACTTTCTGATAACCTTAAAAGATGTTGGAACGAAGCAAGAATGCAATAGTTAAAGTCAGAAATTGAAAAAACAAAACACAATTTCTTTGAGAAACATAAAATATTTTAAATAAACTTTGAAGCTAAGTTGAAAGTCCTAAAATCTGAAAAAAATAATATTAAGAAAACAGCTTAAACCCTTCACATAATAAAGTCTCGCCATTTTTTTCAATTAAAATATTAATCAAATATAAAATCTCTTTTCATTAAAAATAACATTTTAAGGAACAAAAAGATATATGTTTATGTTTAGAAAATGTTGTTAATATCAACAAATATTTAATTGATACTTTAAATTTGTACTTAATTTATTTTAAATTAATATCACCAATTTTTTAATTAAAATAAATTTTTATTTTTATCTGTGTAAGCAACCGCCAAAGTGGTCCCATACAAACGAGCTCAGGGACACATAAAACATAAAACAAGCGAACTCAATAGTCTGGATGGGACATTTGCAATTGTAAGGAGTTTTTTTAATTGATTTTATTTACGACACTCCATACACAGAAAGAAAAACACTCGGGATAAATAATTTTTTTTATACTTACTTTAAGTACGAGTCGTACTCAAAAATTTAAGTACGAATAAAACTAAAACATACTTATCGTGCAATCCTAAATGGGATTACTTTCGAAAATCAATTACGAAATTTCTTAAAAAAGATTAAACTTGTCGTTGGTAGTGCCACTCTGAGAGTAAAATTAAAAAATGAGAGTTTTAATCTCAATTTAACTTATCAAAGTGTGTTACAGACACTACAACAACACCACACATGTAGTTAAAAACGAAATAACAAAAACAACCGAACAAGACAAAAACACATTATTTTCATGTTTTAAAAGTATTATTGCAAGCTAGAGTTCTCATTTATTTTATATATTTGTTTGTATGTGAACTAAGGCTTTAAAGTTAAAACCATATCGGGAATGATGCTGGTGTTTTTAAATAAATTATGTAGGGTGTAAAACGGGTATGTAAATAAATCATAATAAAATACTTCTTCTAGTTTCACTTTTTTTTTTATTTCAAGTACGAATTCGAGATGGAATCAACCTATAATTCTTAAATCAAGAGCATTTTGAGATTGATTCAATAGTCTTACTTAAATCAATCTCATTTTCGGATTAGTTCAAATACGAATTCGGCATTGAATATGGGATAGGCTAGGTATTTCGCGATTTGAAATCCGTACTTGAATTAATCTTTCTGTACTTGATTCAGGAAAATCCGTACTCACCGTACTATCAATACCGCTTGGGATATGTTTAAGTCCGGATGGTTTGACTTTTCTTTTGAGTTAGTGGGTAAATACAAATTACTTAACAAAGATTGCCACCCCCTCAGATACAAAAAATTTGTTTATTTAAAATTTTCCACTCGAAACACCTTTATTGGGGAACTCAGAGAGTCTATCGATGCTTTCTAGGTAAAATATTAAGAGAAAGCTTTAAAATGCATAATAGTTTTCGCTTTCAGTTAGTTTGTGCTTTGTTGCGATACAGACGCGTATTCTTAACCCCGCATTAAAATTTTAATTATTAATAACATTTTAATATAACAATTTAGCGAATGGACGCATTTTTTTAAATAAATTTTTAAAATAAAAGTGAACTATTATCACAAACGAAAAATTTAATAAACAAAATTAAAAAAAATATATATGTATAAATGTATGTATACATATACTGAACAAAAACATTTAGTTTAAAATTCTTATTTTTGGTGGAATACAATAAATAATAAAAATAAAAAAGCACAGCAAAACGGTGAAAAAACAAAAACAACTTTTTGCATGAGCAGTCACAATGTAACAACAATAAAACTAGATGAAAGAAATGCATACGTAACAGTTAATGCTAAAGAGTGCAATCCTGAAACAAATAAAACAAAACAAAACAATATTAACTACCTAACGGCTAAACCAATTGTTCGTACACGTTCCCTTTCGCCCTCTGTTTTTACAAAGACGGTTGATGCTGAGACATTAAAAAATATTAATCTCTCGCTAGTGCCTGCAAGTGTTGCCGCTTCGGCAAAAAAAATTTTAGTAACAAATGTTACCATGAATTCAAACACAGAAGCAATGGAAAAATCACAAGTAAAAAGTTTTCAAAAGCCTCAAGTACAAGTTGGTATGGACAGGTACATTACAGTGCTTAAACGGGGTCGCAGCCCTACCTCTGCAGCAGTTGCTTCGGCCTCAAAAGTACCATCTTTTGATAAGATAAATTCTCAAAACCGTTTTGCAATTCTGGAGGATGAATCCTCTGAAGCACCAAATGTCATAAGATCGTCCAAGCCTCCCCCTATATATCTTAGGGAGCAAAACTCAAACGAGCTAATAAAGAGTTTAGTTTCGTTAATTGGTGAAAATTCGTTTTACGTAGCGGCAATCAAACGTGGTAGTATAAACGAGACAAAAATTCAAGTAAATCATGAGAATGACTTTCGCAAAATTACTAACCAATTTGAGACATTAAAAAAAAGTTTTTATACATACCAACTGAAGAGCAGCAAAGGTCTTCAAGTAGTGATTAAGGGAATTGACTCATATGTGGACCCTGAAGAAATAAAAACATTCCTTGAAGAGAAAGGCTTCAAAATAAAACATGTTGTAAATATCAAAAATAGGGAAAAAAATCCACAACCACTATTTCGAGTTGAGTTAGAGCCCGGCGATGTTAAGCTAAAAAAAAACGAAACTCATCCTATATACAGTTTGAGATATATCCTGTACAGGAAAATAACGATAGAGGAGCCGCACAAAAGAAATGGACCCGTTCAGTGTTTAAACTGCCAAGAATTTGGTCATACTAAGGCATACTGCTACTTACCCCCTGTTTGCGTAGTATGTGGTGAATTACATGGTACAGTTCTGTGCGATAAGTCTAAAACCGACCCCAACGTAAAGAAATGCAGCAACTGTGGCGGTAATCACACTGCCAATTATAGAGGATGCCCTGTATACACTATCGTCAAGCAGTCGTCTGGACCGAAACCTAATCCCCCTCAAACGCAGGTAACAAATCAAGTAAACACTAATGACACTCAGGCTCCGCAGCCTGGTAGTAACAGAACCTCTTACGCTAACGTCCTTAAATCAAACCATGTTTCAATGCAAGGTGCTGCGCCAAGTAACGAAGAAACTCCTAATTTAAGTCGTCTAGAAAAAACCATGGAAACATTAGTGCAAACAGTAAATAATTTTACTAACACAATGGGTAATATGATGCAGGAAATTCTCAGAATGCAATCGATGTTATTGCAAGCTGTACTCAACAAGCCATGAACTGTTTAAAAATTTGTTTTTGGAACGCAAACGGCATCCGCCAACATAAAAATGAATTAGAATATTTTCTTAAAAGTAAACAAATTGATGTCATGATGGTTTCTGAAACTCATTTGACTTCAAGAAATAGTTTTAAAATTAATGGTTATATACTGTATGATACCAAGGACCCTCGAGATAGAGCTTGTGGAGGTTCTGCCATTTTGATAAAAACTCGAGTCAAACACTACTTAATGTGTGATCATCGTGAGGACTATCTGCAAGCAACAAACGTTTGTGTTGAAGAGCTAAATCGAAACATAGTAATTTCATCTTTATACTCTCCACCTAGATTTTCAATATCAGAAAGCCAATATTGTGAATATTATAAATCACTAGGACCCTGTTTTCTGGCCGCTGGTGATTATAATGCTAAACATACCTTCTGGGGGTCACGACTTATAACACCAAAGGGTCGTGTTTTGTTTAATGCAATCTCTAAAATGGATTTAAATGTGGTCGCGAGCGGACAACCAACATATTGGCCTACTGATCAGCAAAAAATTCCAGATGTTATAGATTTTGGCGTGATTAAAAACATCCCCACAGAAACTATTCATGTTGAAGCTTCCTTAGAATTATCCTCCGACCACACACCTACAGTTATTACTATAATGAACCCCAATAGAATTGTATCTCCGACTGGTTATTTTGCGACGTCAGCCACACAAATTAATTGGTTAAAATTTAAAAAATATCTCAGTACCCATTGCACGGAAAATATTCCGCTTAGAACACCGGAGAATGTAGATCGCTCTATTGTGAATTTTGACAGTTATCTGAAACTAGCTGTTCAACATTCTAGTACTGCCCCCAAAAAAACAAAAAATATTAAAATATATTCCACAGATGTCGAGCGGCTCTTGACTGAAAAAAGGAGAGTTCGAAGAGAGTGGCAACTTTACAGATCACCGCAACTTAAGAATTTATTAAAAGAGTGCACAAAAAGGCTTAGAAACTTACTGCAGACCCAGAAAACGGCTTCTCTAGAAAAATATCTTAAGGAACTTGATGCAACTCCACAATCTGACTACTCATTATGGCGTGCAGCAAGAAATCTAAAAAGGCCAGTTATATCAAAGCCACCATTAAGAAACTTGAATGGTAGTTGGGCAAGAAACGATATTGAAAAAGGAAATCTGTTTGTGAGTCACTTGAAAAACGTATTTACACCAAATTTATCTAACGATATTGCGGCCGAGTTACCACCTATTGCTGCCAGAGCATCTATTCCCATAAGATTTGAAATAAGAGAAATCGAAAAGGCTATTTGTGACTTAAACACTAAGAAGGCACCTGGTATTGATAAGATCAGTAATAAAATGCTTTTAGAGCTACCTCGCATAGCAAAGAAAATTATACTTTTTATTTTTAATGCTATTTTACGGCTTGAATACTACCCGCAAGAATGGAAGGTTTCCTTAGTTACCATGATACCAAAGCCAGGGAAAGATCATACAAAAGTTGAGTCATATAGGCCTATTAGCTTATTATCAAATATGTCAAAGCTGTTTGAGAAATTATTAGTTTCAAAATTAACACCAATTTTAAATGACAATAGATGTATTCCAAACCATCAGTTTGGATTTAGAAGAAAACACAGCACAATTGAACAAACTCATCGAATAGTAAATGTTATAAGAAAAGCATTTGAAGAAAAAAAATATTGCTCAGCACTCTTCATCGATGTTTCGCAAGCTTTTGATAAAGTCTGGCATGAAGGCTTACTACATAAATTGAAGCAAAATTTACCAGCAAACACTCACAAACTGTTAGAAAGCTACTTAGTCGGCCGTCAATTTATTATTAAAGAAGGAGATTTCTTAAGTTCACCTCAGCCAATTGGCGCTGGAGTTCCACAAGGCAGCATCCTTGGCCCTCTTTTATATTTAATTTATACTTCGGACATGCCAACAAACAACTACACACAAACTTCAACATTTGCAGACGATACAGCTTTTCTAAGCGTACACGAAAACAGTTATGAAGCATCTCGTTATTTACAGGATCATATATTTCAACTAGAAATATGGCTAAGACAATGGAGGATAATGGTAAATGAGCAAAAATGCGTACATATAACATTCACCTTGCGCCGGGAATCTTGCCCCCCTATTACAATCAATAATCAAATAATTCCTCAACATTCGCATGTAAAATATCTCGGTTTACATCTGGATAGGCGATTAACGTGGAAATGCCATATAGAGGCAAAATTAACTCAAATGAAACTAAAAGCCATTCAAATTCATTGGCTTATTGGAAGAAATTCTGTCCTTAGTCTCGATTGCAAGCTTCTACTTTATAACTCTATCTTAAAGCCTATCTGGTGCTACGGTATTCAACTATGGGGCACCGCCTCGGCCTCTAATATCGAAAAAATTCAAAGGCGTCAAAATAAACTTCTTCGAATAATCACAGCAGCTCCCTGGTACGTTAAAAACTCAAACATTCATAAGGATCTCAATGTGCCATTAGTAAAAACTATGATTACAAAATATGCAGTAAAATATTTAAAAAGGCTTGAACAACACCCAAATCCACTAGCTCGAAATATTTTAAATCATGGCGGCCACACTCGATTAAGAAGAAGAGACACTGCAGCACTTACCCAACTGGAAGAGCGATAAGCACCTATATATGTGAACAGAACCCGTGAAGAAGAAAAAATTTTTGTCTGGCACTGGCAGGACATAAATAAAGAATTAGGATAAGATTTGATTAATTATTGTTAGTTCATATTTAATATATGAAGATTCAATAAATAAACAATGAACAGAAAAAAAAAAAAAGTTTTCGCTTTCACGCGCTCGTTTTTTGGTTTCATCTAACAGGATGAAAAACCATTGTTGCTTTTCATATACGACCAGAAATATCAGAGTTTGTCTGTTGCCAACCTCTGGTTTAAAATTTGTAATCGGTTTGAAATTCTCTAATATCTTTTTTATGATTTGCACAAAATGCAGTTTTTAAAAAATTGTAATGATCTTTTGGGACTTTGGAACAAAAATCAATAATAGACAAGATTTTTAATGCTGCATTTTGCGACATCTTCCCCTTAAACTCTTAAATCTTAACCGAATTTAGTTTTATTTAAAATCGCAAAAAAAAACGTTTAAGAAATTTTATGAATTCGTTTACAAAAAATTTAAGCAACTTTTGATTTATTCACCCTTTTTACGAAAATCTCCCACTGTGCACTAGTAGAGTAGCAGTAACAACATTGTGGCAGCAACATCGGTTTTAAGAAGAAGTACTTACAATAAACAAAACACGAGTATACAACAAGTCATCTTAACAACATGCCACTAGACATAATAACATCAAGTAGACAGGGTGTTGCAAATACAGAAATGTTTCACCGATATTCTTAATAAAAAGAGAACAGCACACTGTTAACATACTTTAAAAGAAAACGATTGCAAATTTCTTAAAAGCAAGTCAAAAGCTTGTAGAACTTTTATCGAAACCAAAGAATCCTCTAAAAAAAACTAAACAGATCTATTAAACTTACAACATATGTAGAATTCATACAACGCAATACAATCGCAAAATGTAATAGTATAGTTTTGCGATCGCAGCTTTAGACTAACCCAAGAATAGACCTTTTCAGTGATTTAAATTTATATTCACAACTTTTTTTTAAAGCTCAAATAAAAGCTCTTTTATCACCACCACTTAACACACCTGAATGCTGCCCTGTCTCAGTGGATGTAAAATTACTTGACATATGACATAATAAGGTTCAAATGGTATATAATTTTATTTTACATCATACATTCTTTACATTTTTAAATACGTTCTAAACCAATTTCTTAACGATAACAAAATGTTTTCCTTAAGCCACATTTAAACATTTTTGTTTAATCTTTAACAAAACAATTTTCCTTTTTTTTTATAGCCACACCACAATAGTGTAGAGGGTAAAATGCGTTCGGGATGATGTGTGTAACACACATAGTTTTGGTCCTAGACCAACCTTTTACTAAAGCGATAGACTCAGAATCACTTTCGATTTTAAAATGTCAAACTGGCCGGCTGGTTGTCTGTTTATGTTACCTAATGCGCAGATTACAGGTCGCAATTTGAAAGATATTTGAATAATTTTTTTATTATTATTAAAAAATAAAAAGAAAATAAACTGTTTCGGCACCAATAAGACTGACGACAAAATCAGAGTCAATTTATATCAATGCCAACGTTGACGTTGCGTACGGGATACCAAAAATTCATCGACACTTATCGATAGAACTTGATATTGACAATGGGCATACCGACTTGCAACAATCGACCCAAAACGATTTCGTTTCGTATTGATGACGCTTAATGGAATAAGAGTGATTGTGTGTATATACTGTGGTGTACGGACGGGCTTGGACGACTATCAATTCCTTCTTGTTTTACTTTCAAATTAAATATGTATATTTATGTATATAAACATGTGAACATGTCTTTCTTATAAAAACTCATGCTTACACAATATGAGCTTATTGTTTTTCACTTTTTTTTTGCATAAAAAAAACAAATCATCTCCTTTCACATCTTGTGGCATGCATCAACACTACAATAGCTGTAAAATGTAGCATACTTCTACTAGAGTAGAAGAGTATACCAAAACCAATACCGCAAAACAACATACAAACGTATTTCTAGAGAAAATTATATTATAGAAAATAAATTTAAAATAACAAATTCCACAAAATTGCATTAATGTAAATACATAGACAAACACTTTTCTATGCAAATCGACTTACAGCTACAAATATAATGTTCAAATAATTTCACATAAAACCTAAGGTGAACAAATATATTTATATTGTTTTTATCTGGTATCTACTACCATCTTTTTAATAGCAACATACATATGTAGTAAATATGTTATATACATATGCACATATATATATATATATATATATATATATATATATATATATATATATATATATATATATATTTTTTAAATTAGAATTTTATATTAAATTCACTCGAAAAATAATAATGGTAAAATGTAAAATTCTAATCGTGAGTACCGTTTTGTCACAGAAATCTTTCTATCATGGTTAAAGTCACAACTTAAGTCATGGAAATAGTCATAGGCAAGGTTATAGTTAAACTACACAGAGAAAACATATTCGTGGTCGCAACCGAATTTGTAGCCAATCAGTTATAACCACAGATATTATTAGTTGTTAGTATGGGTTTTAAAAACAAAACATGGTTATACCCGAATATATGATTGATGCAACTGAATTAACACATAATTGGTGTTCATAACAAAATATTTGATTTATTTAATCAATATATTTTTTCAACCGGTTGCATAAACCATTTTCCCGATTAGATTAGATAGAAAATCAAAATAATTCCAATAACAACGATTTTTGTTGGTATAGAACTTATTTCACCACAGCACAAATAGTGTGTATTATGTTTTTTGTTTGTGTAAATTTTTTGCTGGCTTTTTTTTGAATATGTTTTACCAGCCAAAAGGTCGCTTAGCACAACTCAAACGAACGAAAATCAATGAGCCGAACCGCGCACAAAATTAAGTTTGTGGTAAACAAAAAACCGATCGAAATTAAATGTTCTCATCTTTTTGTTGAGTTGGATAAGAACAGTATAATTATTGTGTTCGAAAGATGACAAACAGGGAAATGTTATTTTTTTTAAAGATTTTCTACACAAACACTATTTGCGTTTGTGTTTTCTAAAAATCTACCGAACCGAACACTAAGCAGCGATATTTGATGTTTATTTTCGAACAGTGGTTAAAAATGTATTGCTGCATAGTGGGAACCCGCTATAAAATATTCATGTCTTCTGTAAGTGAAACTTTTACAGATCTCCCTTAAAATCCTGCTACAATTGGAGCTTAACTTTTTGGGTTATTACTTTTCAAAATAATACTTTTTTATTGTTATAAGTTTCTACCTCCAGCTCATAAAGAGTTGGCAGCACTGAAGTCGTAGCTAATATTAAAGTTAAAGTTATAGTTTAAGTGATAATCAATGAAATATTCAATATCATCACATCTCACAGTGAAAGCATAAAAAAATCCTTGACATTGATGTCAATGATATTCCAATTATCATAAAAGTTGTCAAAATCACAGCCTTTGACATTGATGGCAACGATGTTCTCAAAATTACGGACGTAGTCAAAGCCACAATCCTTGTTACACTGCAGTCCGTAGAAGTGTAAATGTCGTTGTCATACACATAGTCAAAGTGGTAGCTAACTAAATTCATAAAGTCATGATTGAAATTGATTATTAAAGTCATAGTTAAATTCGTGGTCCCAGTCCTTATCTTTGTTGAACTTAATGTCGTTTTAAAACTCATACATATATTTGAAGTCTAATTCAGAATTTTTCATTTACATTTTATAAATTTGCTCATAAATGCTCATTGATAAATTTGCGCATAAAAGGAAACTCAATAATCAGCCTTATTGTGGTTGTCGTTTTCGTAAACAAACGTGTCGTTTTTTGTAGTAGATTAAAGAACACATGTTGTATATTACTTTAATCTATTACACAGTCGTATACGACAACGACAACCACAATAAGGCCGAATATTTTACTTTTTTACATTTTGGAAAAGAATGCTATTCATATATGAGTAAGAAAAATAACATATTTTTGGATGTGTTGATTCATGGGTGAGAAAACAATTCCTTTTAATATGTAAGCAGCTACGATTATTAATTTTTTGAATTGTTAAATATGTATCTTGATATTTCTTCATAGCAAAAACCTTGCAAAACCCTTTTGCATTTTCACGATGCCTTTCCTAATATACAATTATATACGCATTAGAAGACATGAAAACTTATATTAACAAATATGAAACTCATTTCGTGTCTGATTGACAACATCCCTTTTTTCTCCAACACGATTGCCTAAAAACAAAACAAACGGGTTTATTAGACATGTCTGAGAAGACATCGTGTAAATTTGGCCATTCTCAAGAATGAAAATAAGCAGTAAAATTTTAAATAGTTGACACGATAATTGAAGGTTTTAGTAGTCTGATCCGACTAACAAACGTTCATATACATATTTAAAGTCAAAGCCAAATTCATGGTCAGTAACCACAATGAAAAAAATGATTTGTTAAATAAATATACTTCACAGAAAAAATGTTCTCTAATTTTTTTTTTTTTTTAATTAAACCATTAATCAAAAATAAAATCAATTTTAATTAAAAATGTAATCAAGTGAATTACTTATATCAACAACATTTCTGCAAAAAATGTTAAATATTTAATTGATAATTTGCTTACTGAAGCAAATACATTTTTTAATTAATATCACAAATTTTATAATTGAAATAAATTTTTATTTTTTTTTTCATGTATCTTTACATGACTGTTAATCTCAAAAACACGCACTTTGTTAAGACTTTGTTTCTATTAAATAAATATATAATCGTAAATAAGTAATCGTCTTATTTATTTATTTATTAGAACGTGAAAGTATGCAAAAATTAAATTTTTTGGCATTTTGTGCAAACTGTCAAATTGACGTGAGCTTCAGGTTTTCAGCATTTTGTTACAATTTTCTTTCGCATGCTTTTCCTCTTCAACTTCTTGGCAAAAAAGGAGAAAGCGACAAACTGTTACCCAAACAAAAACACACACACACACAAACAAGCACAACAATTAAATGAGTTTAGTGGTGCCTTTCATAAGAAAAGATTAATGATATTTTATTTAACTTCAAACATTTTTTTTACTGCTGGGTTTTAGATAGACAAGTATTTTCCTGACAATATATTTAAAAGCCAAAAAGTCTGTTTACATTGCAGAGGCCTCCTCTTAATTTATTATGTCTTACATTTTCTTAAAGTTTCTCCTGTTTTCTTTTTAATGCCTGGTATTGTTTCCATATTGTTGTTTCTTTCAATTTTTTTTTTTGTTCTAGTTATGTGCTTTAATTAAGAGTATAAATTCCGCAATTTATAAGAAGTTGAGTGTAGCGAAAAACAAAAACAAAAAAGGAATTACCAGGATATAGAAATAGCAGGCCCAAAGAACCTTTTGTTCTTTGAGATTAGTTAGGCAAGGACTAAGAAAAATAAGAGGAATATATGCAAAATAAACAAAACAAAGTTGTGTTAAAGTTAAAATATTAAATTAAACAATGCGCAAAATAGGGCTTTGGAAAAACCAGCAGAGACTGCGAGAAGAAAACTACAGTGGGTCAAGGAATTGCCTTAATTAAACACCATCTTTTTCGAAGTCATTTTTATAATTTTGACAATTGTAAAGGGTTTTGTTTTTGCCTGATTTAAATTTTGTAAATAATAATAGCAGACGGCATTTGTTTTTCAAATATGATGTCTGGAATATATCTGCCGCGGCTTATTCGGTTATTCGAATGTGTTACTACTTTTTCCACCAAAAAATTGGCAGTATGGCAACAATGGTGGCTTAAAAATTGGCTTTCAAAGTTGCTGCTTTTTCGGCATAAGCCAATGATTTAACATAGGCCCACAAAAAGTAATAAAACAGTGTTAATTCGCACAAAAGAGGGGGCCAGTAAACAGAACCACTTCTGGAAAAAAGTTGTCACCAAATGTATGTATGGCTAGTTGCGACGTCGGGTTGTAACCAAATGTCGTTCATGTGTAGCTGAGGCAAACTTACGGCAGTCGATATCGATTGAAATTGCAATACAATTAAAATGAAAATTTCAATCCATAACGAATTCCCTAATTTTGCCCCTGATAAATTTTTTGGAAACAAAAATACAGTCAGCATTGCTCGATAACGCTCGCAATACACCGAAACAGCAACCGATTGCTCATATCGAAAAAGCCGCACTAAGCAGTAAATTTTAATGGATCCAATGGTGAATTGTTACAGGCTTCAGAATTTGCTTCGCTCCAAATACGATAATTCTGCTTATAGACGTAGCCGTTAGCCCAGGAATCAGCTGCGTAAAATGGACGAACTTCTCTATGCACTTCGCGAATAGATTTATTTCTTTTTTTTTTCAAAGTAAATTTTCACAATTTTGAAGGCTTGCCAAACCTTACTGAACAGAAATGTCAACACAGTTTGACATTCTTCGCTGTCAAACCATAATCATCGATATCAAAAATTCTTATGCAGCTAAAAAAAGTCAACCTGTATTTAAAGACACACAGAAAAAAATAAAAATTTAATTCAATTAAAAAATGTGTGATATAAATTAAAAAATTAATTAAATTTGCACTAGTAATCAAATTAATAGTATCAATTAAACGTTTAGTTAACTTAATAAAACGTTTCAATCGCTTTATTAAACGTTTAAATCACTTGATTAAATTTTTAATTGAAACTGATTTTATTTTTGATTAATGTTTTAATTGGTAAAAAAATTAGGAAATTTTTTCCTGTCTACTGTCGAACACACATCCATGGTTTTTTAGTCGTAGTCAAAGTCAATCAAAGTCAATCAAAGTCAATTAAAGTCAGAGTTTAAACCCGGGGTTTAAATGATACAAAGCACATAGCAATAGTTATAACAAAGTATTTAATATCGTAGTTTCACTGTAAAACCATTTGTTCATTAACCCGTTTTTGCAAATGTGATTATATATATTTTTTTTCTAAGGGGTATAAGCTAATTTTTTCCTGAAATTTTATTAAGCGAATCTGTATGTAAACATTGAGAGCAGATTTCCTTTTATCCTTTTCTTCTACTTCATTTAATTTTTCTTTTTCTTGAACTTTCTTTTGGCTTCTTTTTTGAACTCGTGCTAAAGTTTAAGGTTTCTTTAATTAATAAACTGTAATTACAAGAAATTTTTATTTTTTGTGTTATTTTTCTTGTTGAAAGGACATTTGGCTAAAAATATTGAAGAGTTGAGAAAAAGGCTTCGTTGTAAAGAAGTCCTAAAAATAAACTGTAGAGTAAATAAAAATTAAAATTTTGTCTTTATAGCATTTAAAGGTTCTTTTTAGAGATTTATAAAGGTAGTTTAAGTGTTTGTATGTTTATTTCAACTTAACTTTAATTGTTATAAACGGGTAAGGAAAAATTTTCAAACCACCTGTTTATTTTTTAAAACAAAAGTATATTTATAATTTAATATCTTTTATATGATTTCTTTTAAACAGTGGTCGCTAGAAAAACAATCAAATCTAAAATGGAGGCACAAACCAAGATTGGCAATATTTGGTACAATTGTACTTTTTGGTACTCTTTAAGATTGAAAAGTACAATGGTTTATTAATGGATAATATAATACAATTAAGAAATCTTATCCGTTTTAGTAATTTCATGTTGCAACTCATCATTTCGGTCATCTTACTGCAAATGCTTGCATTACTACATGTGTAAATATGTATGATTGTATACACATATGGGGGATTTCATGTCAAGTGACCCAATTTTTAAACCGATGTCTTCCGATTTGGATGAAATTTGCTTAGATACAAATTTTCAACAAGATCGGCCAAAAGTTTTTTTGAAAAATGTTTGGTTTGGTTTTGGGACAGTTTTTAGCAAAGTTTAAACAACCAAATTCGACTTTCAAAATTAATCTTTAAATTGGTTTAGTAAATTGACTCGAGGAAATGTAATCAATGGCATTCGTACAAATCTTTCCAAAAGATTGCTAACATTCAAATTTCATGAAATCGCAATTTAGAGCTCTTTTAGACATTGAAATATTAAAATATAACAAAGATTTAAGTATCGCTGAATTTTGGGCAACGCAACAGTTTTGAAAATACAAAATGTTTCAAATGAATAAATGTCTCAAGAACTCTCAAAAGCGTTCTGTTTTTTTTTACTACAACGTTGTGTTCGGTTCAGCACATTAATGTTCGTTCGTTTCAGTTATGCTAAGCGCATTTTTGGCTTGTAAAGAAAACCAAAAATTTTTCGGGGCTGGCTGTGCACTGAATCATGTTCTTATGTTATGTTCGAACACTAGAATTAAAGATACCAAAAATGTTCTCTCTTTCTGTAATTCTCATCTCGAAATCTAATTGAAAACCAGTACAGTACGTACCTTTTTAAACTTTTAGCTTATATACCAAACTGAATCGTTTTTTGTTATATTATAGTATATGAGAACAAATAATATTTATAATAAAAGTTCTGGTGTCATTTTAGTAGAATTTAGCTCAAAAAACACAATTTTTAAAGTTGTTGGTACAATTTTAAAATTACCAATGCCATCCTGGAAACTCTCTCAAAAGAAAACCAAAATTTCTTTCTCAAAATTCTGCACGTGTAGAAAGCAATAACAAAGTAAAGACATTTTTACTCACACAATCGTAAAGTTATGTTAACGTTCACTCACATTCGTTCCATTTCTAGAGAGAAAAATTGCATGCGCTTCCGCTTTTAGGCTGTGTTTGAAAAACAACACTTAATAGCATTCGGTTAACTTAACAAATTTGACTCAAGCACATTCGAAAAAATGGTTAGTATTATCTAAAATTGTGGGATCAATATAAAACTAACGTTTTGCTTAAATGTTGTCAACATAATAACCTTGCAATCTCAACATAAAACCGATGTGTTCTAAAAATTTTAACACTACACATCGTCTATAGACGATTTAAGCAATTTTTTTGGTATTTTCTACTTGTTTTATTCCTTTGTATATTTGCTCAAGTTTTTAAAAACGATGCTACTACAGTGTTAAGAATTCAATAGCATAAGTAATTAACGTTTCGATAGAAAATGCTTTTAGGAATTATATAAAACTAATATAAATCTCACATACATACATAATTAAATTCCGTACTGATTTTCCGCCAGCAAACAAATTGATTATATCAATTAACATATTTGAAAGTTTGAGCTTTTCTTGCTTTTCAGTTTCAATCAATAGGTTTAATTGAAATGAGACATCCAGCAAAAGGGGCTACATAAAATGTAAACACAAATCAAAATATTTTTTTCAATCAACACATTTAATTGAAACAATTAAAAAATTGTTTGGAACTTTAATATATTTTGAAGTTTGTGTGTATGTTTTCGTATTTGCAAACATTATAATTTTATAATTTAATATAATTTGCCAACATTATAATTTTTATTTTCAATTAAGGCAAATTAATTGTAACATTTAAAAAAATTGTTTGAAACAGCATTATTGAATTAATTGAAACAATTTTGGTATACATTTTTTCTGTGTACTTTTATATGTATTTTGAAATTAATGTGAAAATATTCCTGCTAGGACCGTTAAAAAATTAATCCTTTTCTGTTGTGGTTTTAACAAATAAAGTTGAAACTTGTTTATCCTCTTTTTTATAGTTTTTTTTTTTAAAGCATAACAGTTGCCATTTCATTAGAAATTTATACAAAAATCTAGGTAAGTTAAATTGTAGCTGTCCAAAAATATTAAATATTGCAAAAAAAGAGGTGCTTAAAAAAATATTGTACAAATAACAAGAAAGATTTTTATGAGTTTTGTTTAATATAAGATTCATTGAAGCTGTCATTTGTTGTTATTGGCTTGAAAAAATGCAAATAAACCCTAGATTTTATGTAAGCACACAGGTATGCTTTCAAAAGAGAAGCAGCAGAGGGGTAACGTGTTTATATATTCATATTATTTAAAATAGAGTACCCCATATTACATACCATATTCACTGGTATCTGGGGTATCAGTGTTTATGTTGCTGTTTATTTATTCATTTTTATTTTGTTTTCTTTTTTTCTTATTTTGTTCATAGTGAAGTTTAATGGAATAGTGACAGCAGCAGGATATTATTAAAGGGATACCGACATTTTCATTGTCAAAATGTCGATCTAGCCTTAAAATAAAACAAATCATTGTATGTTTTTTTAAAAAGTTTCTTATATTTTTTTTTTTTTTTTTTAATTAAGAAATGTACTATCAAAGTAATTTTTTGGAATACAAAGTTCATTATTAATATGATTTCTCTATAACATGCTAAATTTAGAATTTTTATTTTTGATAAATACACTGAAATCAATTGTTGAAAGAAAGTTAGTTTATCTTTTCTTACATTTCCAAACAATTGATTAGCATTTTGCCGACTCAAAGTATAAAAATTATGTAAAAAATTCTTTAAAACAAATAAAAACAGATTCAGCGCAATTCAAACCCTTAGAAAAGTCTACTATGGGCTTAAAATATTTTTGCTGTTGGTTTGTATAGTTTAAATGTTCCCTCTTCTAAGAGCAACACGTTGTGTTTAAATAACAACATGTTTAAAGGCAACTTTTTAATGATTATGAATTCTTAAAGGAGGATCTTTTCGAACGTTATATGGATTCGGGTGACAAATATATGGTTAAATTAACCATTATATGTTTGTCTTCAAATTTTACGCTTAAAAATAGTTTTGTTGGAGGTAGCCATATCGAAAAATGTGTTTCCTTTACGTCTAGTTATAATCATATTAATATAAGTAATTTAAAAAAGTCATACTCAAATTCGTATTTTAAGTCATTGTTATAGATACAGGAGAAGTAATAAAAAAGAATATCAAATAAAATTCGAATAGTCACTATTTAAGATATTTTCATTTGTTGAAGCAACGTCAAATAAAATTAATAAAGTTCTTAAATGTGCAGTGCCTAGGATGCCTTAGATGGGTTAAATGTAAATCCAACCCCCATATTTCATCCCAATCATTTATATCTACCACATTTACCCGCTATCTTCATTCAATAAGGAGGCTCCTGTACAAAATGTTCAAAACAGACTTGAAATATATTAAAAGAAAAGTCCCATAACCGCCCAGGATTAGCCCCTAGGGGGATATAATGTATGACAGATCTCAATTAGTTTTTGTCCGTAACATTTTATCGCGACATTCATGCTATCTATCTCCATTTGTTAGGGGCTCCCATTCAAATATTGGGTTTTATGAAAGTTTAAAGATACTAAAATTCGTTCGTCTTTTGTAAATAATATTAAAAGCAGTTAACAGATTTGTATCATTTATGGCTTGTTTTGTTTGCAACTTCGTATATTAAATGTCGAAGAAGCATTGCTGCATTTTCCAATTTTTTCTGAATTTTTAACAAACAAAAATTTCGAAATGTTGCTAAAAAAATTCGGTTAGCACCATTGAATTAAGCGTTCCCGAATTAGGTTAAAACTCTAGGTGCCCTTCTTTTCTCAAAAAAAGTGTTAAATTTTAGCACAGTATAACTGTCATATCCATACCTAAAGCAAAAATCAAATTCATATACACAATTAATGTCACAGTGTTAGTCAGAGTTCAAATCAAAGACAAAGGTAATATCCTAATTCACAGCCATAGACAAGCTAAAGGCTAATTTACACTATTATACTTTGTATTAATACATGTCAAAAACTCAAATAATATTTAAAAGTCTGTGTTTTCGATGTTGTTAACTGTTGTAGTATCGCCACCACCCTACGCATGAATTCGCCTTGGTACTATAGCACGTATCTTCAAATTGTCAAAATAAAATAATCTCCTTGTTATTGCATAAAACTGTTCAATATATAGAAAAAAATATTTCAACATAGCAAGATGTAACTAAAGCATATATGAACGCTATAGTTCAGATGGAGAAAGGTTGTCAAAAAATCGGTCTCACTTTCATTTAATTAAGTGTGTAGTCCACTTGCAAACACCGCTAAATTAAAAAATAAAATTCTGAGAACTCGATTAAAATAGTTTTTAAAAATTAAAATGCGAAGCCATATATTTCAAATTGTAGGAATATTGACTAATTAACCTCAAATTGCGTTTAACTTCCCTAAGTTTTGTACGAGATTGACAATGGCTTAGGGAGACATTTTAAAAAACATGGCGGCTTTAACAGAATATTTATTTTTTTAACTTAGCGGCGTTTGCAAGTGGACTACTCACATATAAATAGTCTTGTAAACCGTTATTACGATCGAAAACTTTTTTTAATTTTTTAACAAAATCTTTTTTACTGACATCTTTAATATTTTCCTTAGCACTGTCAATTAAGTCTAAGCTTTCATTTATGGAAAAAACCATTTCTTTTAGGTTGCAAAGAAAGCTGAACCAAAAATGGCTTTCACACGAATAATTTATGAAATGGCAAAATTTGCAAAAAAAAAAAATCCATTGTGTTATGGTAACCTAAGTTTGTGTAGCAAATTTTAACGATTTTTCTTATAACGTTCTTTACATACAAATAAAAATAGTTTGTGCCACGCCCACTTCTTTAACATTTTGTCGCATGTTGTCTATTGATGGACTAGTATGGACCTTATTTGGAATCTTTGGCTCTTGCCGTTCTCCAGATATACAGAAATCTTAAATGTCTTTGTAGGGGAGGTGCCACGAAAACTTCTCCAATAAGGCCCATATTTTTATGTACCAAATTTGGACAATTTTTCTATTCCCAATCTTAAGATAAACATAAATATATTTTGTGCATCGCGCACTTATCTACTCCCGCCAACATTTTATTTGATATTGTCTATTATTAAGCAAGAGGCTTGTACTTTAGTTAGAAACTTTGTCTCTTGCCATTTTCAAGGTATACATAAAACAGAAATTTATGGGTAAAATAAGAGGCAATCGTGGTTTTTTGCTGATAACTTAACCGTTTGTAGACCGATCAGACGGAATTTATAAAGCAAACGTTTCCGAACTTAGTCAGATCTGAGGTGTTCGGAAAACCCATTTCAACAGACAAACATCGCTAAAAATATTAAATTTCGCTTATAATAAGGACCCTGAATGTATATAGATTTTATAGATATTGTGGAAATAATAAACGGAATGTTAAACTTATGCATGAAGGGTATATGAAAAAATAAATAGAGAATCTGTATCATACATCAGTGTAAATAAAATTGAACTGGCAAAATAAAATAAAGGAATTTGTTTTATAAATGTAATATGTATTTTCTTCGACCTTTATTATTTTAATATATAAATTAAATATTCAAGTTTAAGGTCTTATTTGTTTTATATAAAAAAAACTTTTTTAAATTTATTAAAACCAATATTTCCGCACTTCTTTGAGTGCCTTCTTCAGGGTTTTTTTTCTTTCTTTTTAACAAAACTGAACCATTTTTTAAAACAAATTTAACAAAAAAAAATTTTTGATTTTTAGTAACCCTGCAGATAACGAGACTAGTCCATGCATGCATGTAAAGAGTAGTCCATAAAGGAGTAGGAGTACTCCAAAAATACTCCAAATATATGGTTAAAAGGTGGTCTATTTAACATTACGATGTCCTAAGAGTGGACCATATAACCCAGTTTTGCATTACAACGGAGTAGTCTTAAAACTACTCCGTGTTCATACATACTCTAGTGGAGTAGTTTTTAAACTACTCCATGGTATACTCCAGAGGATTAGTTTGAACTTCGTTTAGAAACGAAAACATTTCGTTTAATAGCTTATCCCATCAACAATTAATTTCAGTTTATCAATTATTTATATTAAATGTGAATTTACCACATATAAACGAAACCTTGTTAATTAATTTTTTCTGTATTTTTCTTCGAAAGCTGTTCTTTTTGAATTGTTTATTTTAATTACGCAATTTGTGTTGATAGTAGCGGCCTGTTTTATCACATTGCCACTTCACTTACAAAAAACGTTTTCTTTCTCTTTCTTTGAAATCTGCCCTCGCAAATGATTTAGGCATTTTTCATACGTTACTTTTTTCATCTTTGTATGCTTTGTGGATGCATACAAATATGGCATCTGCATGTACAGTGGAATGTGTATGTTAGTGTTTACAAACATTTCATGATATTTAAAATTAATTTAATATTTAAATAAAAATATATATGATTCGAGGAAACGAGTATTGTTGTCACAAGATCTGACTATGTGATACACAATTTCATACGATATTTCTATTGAAGTGGTTTTATGAGAAACAATTTGAAAGATTCAGTTTAAGAAATGTTATTAATTAGAAAAGTTCAAAAAATATGTTTAACAATCTTTCTGAAAGGAAAATATTATTAAATCTTAAACAAAAATACCTAAAGAGTTTAGTTTGAAGTTGGCCTTTTTTCTTTGTAAGGAAAATATTTTTAAATCTTATCAAAAATATCTCTATCCTACAACTAACTAAACTTTCCATTCCACTTACAGAGTAGTATAGTGGACCAAAAAATATGGCAAAATATATCTATCTCCCTGGGATTACAATAATTGAACATGAAGCCAACTCAAAAAAAAAAAACACGTACTCATACCACTTGCCCATCCAATACTCGTTTGATACACATGTAAATATTTATGAGAAAGTATAACCAGTCAACTGGTACATGAATATTTAGTTCATACAAAATTCACAAAACAAAACAAAAAATCGCGATTTTTCACAAATACCGGGTACTTTGGCTAGTGGTGTTATTATATTATGGTCCTTGCCATGATAGTATTAATGGATGCGTGTGACAAGTGTAAAAGAACATGTTTTTATTTCAATTTTTCTACAAAAAAAAAAAAAGTATTTTCCATTTATTTAAAAATTTACTAAAGCCCCTGATGCAGGAAAATAAAAAATCCTTTTAAATAAGAAAAATCCTAAAGGAACTTTTAATATATTTTTTGTGTTTATTTGACAAAGAAAAGTTTTTTCACAAAGCACCTTTTAGACCTTTTTTTATAAATTTGTTAATAAACTGTTAAATACTCGTAATTCTTATTATTATTTTAACTATTGATAGCAATAAATAAATATAAAGAAATTAAAAAAAAAGCAAATCTATTTATCATAATTAAAACTTAAAGTTAGGAAAACAATAACTAAATAATAAACAAGACTTTAATTGCTTTTTTAAACATGTGTTTGTGTGTGTATAAACCTTGAGCTGTTGTTGCTTCTTCAAACTTTCTCTTTAATTAATTTAAAATTAACTTTGTTTGTTAAGTACTTTGGGTCGCTTTTTTCCTCTCGTCTTTTTTTGCACTTTTTCAATTAAATTTTCTTACAACACCTGTTAGTGCGGTTAATAAACACCAACACATTAAACACATTGCCGCATACAAGTTCTTGTGGCATAAGAAAACATTTCAAAGCCAGAATGTTTAAAGGATCAAATCATAAAAGAAGCCAACAATGAAGTACTATTTTATTAAGAAAAAAGTTACTTGTTAAGAATTTTTTTTTCAAAAATTTACATTATTATAAAAGTACTTTTATACTTTACACTAATTTATTTTTTGTTTTCGTTTTAAATGTAAGTTAAGCAATCAAAGACTTTGATTGCATCGGTAAGCTAGCTGGTAGTGAGCTAGTCTATTAGTGCCGGGGTTGCGGGTCCGATTTCCGCCAGAGACTCTTGTCTCCTGCAAAAAAGCGTATAGCTTCTCGGGATTAGTTAAGGTTAAAGAAAAAAAATAGGTACCGATCGACTCAGAATCACTTGTAAAATCGAGCTGAGGATACTCGTCCGTCCAGATGAGAGGTCCATTCTTGCTCCTGGGTCCTAAATTGAAATAACTCTCTTAAGATTGCCTAAGGTTAAGGATGTCATATCTTTGAGCTTAACCTAGCTTACTTGTTTTATATGATAATATTCACTATGATTCTGAGGATGACTTTGATTATAAATAGGGTTTACAGTACAACTTGGAATATGGCATTAATTAAGTTCGATTTTGACTATAACTGTAGCTGTAACTTTTACTATAAATATGATTTTAACTATGTCTTTGATATGGTTTTTGGCTATAACATTGACTTAGGATTCGACTTTAACAACGACTTTGATCATGAACAGCGTTGCCAGAAGATTTGGAAGGAAAATCTGCAAATTGTTTATAACAAGGGCAAAAAAGTAACAAATTTTAATTTTTTTAAACAACATAATTCTTATTATCGAAACTATTTAATTCGAAATACATAATTGCGGTATTTATACAAAATAAGATTGTAGGTTTAAATTGCGTTTAAGCTATACTTTTTCATAAAATTCTTTCTAAAATTAATTTGTAATCCATTTAATTTTTAATAAATATGAAATTAAAAAAGTCCATCTAAATAAAGAAGTTTCATTCAATATACTTAAACTCTAAAATAAGAGATACATAAATATAAATTTTGAGCAAGAAAATTTTAGTTTGGGAGCTCATACTTCATATGAAATTTTAAGGGTTCTTATTTTAATATTATGTTTGTTGACACCGGTCTTATATCGAATGCATTTCGAGGAAATTGCATTTAAAAAGAGCTCATTGAAAATATATGGATTTTCTTAAATATATTCCTTATGGAATTGATATTAAAATAATGTTGGTACACCTTTTAAAAAGATATTCTTAAGCACTTATGTTTATATACTTTGTTTAAAAATTATCATAAACATGGAATGTGGAATTTTTAATTATTTAGTACCAAAAGGTAAAACTAATGGAACTTAAGAAGTTTTACCTTTTGGTACTAAATACCTGGGGCCGAATTACGGCATTCGATATCGAATGCACTGCAATTTCGATCTATATCGAGTGCCGTTATTTGCCACCTGAACATTTTTGTTCTTTTATTTATGAAAATTTAGAAAAATGCGTTTTTTCTTTTCACAAATAATTTTTTTCATCAGTATTCCCAAAATGAACAACTGCTAATTTAAGATGCTTTTTTAATATTTTGTATGCCCAGAAATAATGATGTATTTTTGTGTATGCCAGACAATGGGTTCAAACGTGTGCAAAACCCATAGTTAGACAACAAATATGATACAAAATCTCATTGTTTTAAAAATTTGCTGCTCAAAAAACTGTAAAAAAATTATGTATTTTGTACAAACTTAAAGTAAATAATCTTTATTTTTAAAAATAAAAAAAATATTAATTTGAGAAAAAAATCTTCAAATCTTATTTTGGTCAAAAAATCTTTCAAAATAAGATAAAATCTTAATTCTGGCAACGCTGATCATGAATTTGACTAAGTTCCCATTTACATTATACGATTTTTGTCGTTGCGATTCTTACCTTAGCGAGTGTACTCTTCGATTCATTTTGTTGGCTCATTCATTCTCTCATTGTTCTCTAATTTAACGAAAAATGTATTGAAGTTCGGTTGCAAAAGAAAAAGTCGTAACGACAAAAATCGTACAATGTAAACATCAGACCGACTTCAAAGAGGAAACGACAATAATCGGAACGGCAAAAATCGTATAATGTGAATTGGGACTTAGACTTTAACTTTGACCAAAACTTTGATTTTCACTACGACTGCGACCATTACTTTGATTGTAAATATGATTTAGAGTATTACTTAGACTATAATTTTGCTATGTTATTGACTTTGTTGTTGACCTTTTCTATAATTGTAGCTATGATGACTATAATTTTGATTATGTCTTTACATTGACTTTGATATTGGTTATCGCTATAACATTAACTGTGGGTACACTCAAAAGAAAAATCAATCCATTGCTATTAATAGTACGGTGAGTAGGGATTTTCCAGAATCAAGTACAGACCACGAAATACTTAACTGATCCATATTGAATTCCTAGTTCGTACTTGAAAATTCCGAAAATGAGATTGATTTAAGTTAAACTATGATTGAATCAATCTCAAAATTCGCTTTGAGATAAAATAGAATAAACAGTGCGTTTTATGAGAGATCATTTTTAATCAAAACTGCTCGAGTATGGAATGCTTTACCAAATTACTTGAAAACCTTTTCTTTGTCATCAATGGTTTACAGGAAAAAGCTTTTTGAATATTTTAGTCGATGATTAAATTGAAGGGAAGGAAAAATGTGGTAGAATATTAAATATAGCGGAATATGGGGGTAGTTCGTAGGGAATACTTTCTGATTGAACTTAATTGAACGATTTGTCACAGAGAATTTGTAAAACTTTTGGAGACCTGAAATGCTTTTTTATGAATAGGGTATTAAGAATAAACTATCAAGAAATTAAAGTATATATGTATAAAAATGTGTATTTTGGACATCAATAGGTCGGTTAATATTACGCTATTTTGTAATTTCTAATTCTGTTGTTAAAAATTGTCGCCGTATATAATAAAATATTATAACTAGTTTTAAAATTTTGTTAATTTATATGTAAATATATAAATATATGTTTTATATAGTTACTGTTATAAGCAAAATGAATTACATACTCCACTGTAATATCTACTGGCCACATAAAGGCTTTTTTATTAATTAATAAAATTTAATAAAGAGAAAAGAGAGAGAAATACAAAGTTGATTCAATCCTCGAATTCGTACTTAAAATGAACCAAAAGTAAAATTAGAAGGAGAGTTTTATTATGATTGACGCCTTACAGGATTTTAATTATAAAACACCAGCATTCTTCCCGATATGGTTTAAACTTTACAAACTAAATGTACATACTATATAACTGAAAATATAAACTAAATGAGAAGCAAGGGTTCCCAATTTAACTTTTTAAACATGAAAATAATGGGTTTTTGTTTTGTTGTTTCCACTCAAAAAAAGCAAATCGTTTTAAAACTACTTGTGCGGTGTTGTTGAACAAGTCGACAACAAACTTTGATAAGTTAAATAAGATTTAAACGCACAATTTGTAACTTACTCTCAGAGTGGCACTTAGGATTGTTTTAAGGACGTTTTAGTGTTATTCTTACTTGAATTTTTAAGATCGATTGGTACTTAAAGCAAGTATAAAAAACTAAATGTATCCCGACTGTTTTTCTTTCTGTGCATGACTATGACTTTGACAACGATTTTGAATATGACATTGACTAAGACTTTAAATGTAATTTTTAATGTGACAGTAACTATGGTTCGCTATGACTGTGACGTTGACTTTGACCACGTCTTTGACTATGACTTTGGCTTTAGCTTAGATTTTGACTTTCACTTTTACTATGTTTTTGGCTATGATATGGACGGAGGCTTTGATTAGGACTTTAAACATGACTTTGAATCTGATTCCGACAACTACATGAACATGGCTCTCACAACAACTTTGACTTTGTAGTAAACACTTTTGATTTTTACTATTTGAGTTAACTGTGACAATATTTATGATTTTGACGATAGGAATATGTGACCAACACATTTATATTCGCGGACTTATTTTTCTGTTAGTTGCTGCTGACCAAAAAAAAGCTAAACAATTTTGAAACTGTGGACGGAAAATATATACGGACTTAAAGAGGCGCTGTGAAATCTGGCCCCAGGAAATATAACCCTAAGGTAATAAATTAGGACTGTCCTTATAATTTTATATGAAGCACAACAACATGCAATTTTTTTTTTGTTTTTTGCATTTTTTGCATTTTTTCGTGATTCCAATATGTACCAAGGAATTAAAAAGATCCCCAAACAAATATGCAAATTTCACTTTGGGACTACTTTTCATTTCATAATGTTAAAGGCTTTAGTTTGCGAAGCCGGTCTTTATAATACCATTGCAATGAAAATCCGTGCGCAAGGCCGAAGGCCAAAACATGCTACCTACCACGCGATTTTTAAAAGCAAAACTGTACAATTATTCGGGCTATTAAAATTCAGGATTTTGAAAAAGCCTCGTAATAAATTAAAGTGTTTTCTTCTTACTTTTAGTAGGAGTCGTATTTTAAAGTTTAAGCACGAATAACACTAAAAATAGTTAAGACAATACAAAATGGGAACTTTCGAAAACCAATTTTCGAACACCATTCACAGTAACTGCCTGGCCGTCCTCATTTTGGAAAAAATACGTACCGATGATGCTGCCAGACCATGAACCGCACCAAACAGTCGCTCTAGTTTCTGTACTTTTTTTTAAGAATGTAGCATTAAATGGAAATATATTGCATACAAAAATATTTTTTAAGCACATACATACCTTTTAATTATAAGACGAAACAAATAATTTAAAACTAAAAAAATATGTTAAAATACCACAAAAAATTAAAAGTTTTGTTACATCGGTTAATCGATTAATAGACTGCAATTAACCGGTTTAATCGTTAATCGAAAATAGCCAATTTTGAATTAACCGATTTGCAAAATCGGGTAGTAATTAATGGGTTAACCGAATGAATACCCACCCTAGTACTTACTTTTGTAAAAACATTTTTTAAGTGATAGAAAAAAGTTGTTTTAAAAGTAAAACCCAATAGTATTCTTTTATTTTGATATTTTTTTTGTATTTTCTTAGGAATGCATTATTTTCTATTTTTGTAAAACATACTCTTTAACACAAACTCGCACTCTCTTAACTTCAGTGAGTGCGTTAGTGTGTCTCTTTTTAAGAAAAACCAACTTAAACAATTTTATTTCGCACCGATAATGTTGGTCAAAGTTTTCATCTTTGTTTTCTGTTCTTGTGCTTTCTTTTTACTTTTGCAGCTAAAATGTAAACCATGTTGAATAAATGTTTGTTGCACCAGTTTCTATGTTTTTGTTGTTTGCTGTTCTTGTCCTGAATTTTTGTATTTAAAATTTTTTTTTTTCAATTCAGAGCAAAACTTTCAACAGTTTCTTTTAAGCCCATTTTACGAGTTTTATGATGATTCATATGCATTGCAATTGATCTTAAACGTTTTTTTTTTTTTTTTTTTTTTTGTTAATTTTCTGGGTGAAACAATTAAATTTAGTTTATAGTTAAAACAATTGAGTATTAAATGGAACATGTGTTAACAATTATTTATATTTTGCCTTAATTTAGCTCATGGGTCAAGGCAACTTGTTTTATAAAATACTTTTTGCTATTGTGGTTTATTAGTTTAAGAATTATTGTTAATGGCTAAAAGCACAAACAAGTTGCTTTTGTTGTTAACAACTTTAAGCGGTAAATTAAATTCTTTTGTAAAGTAGTACAATAACAATTTTATGGAAAACGCAAGCGTTTGAACACGCAATTAAATATTTCCATAAATGTGGAGCAAATAAAAATTAAATTTTTCTATTACTTAACGGACATTTGATGTTACTAAGTAATAATATATAATAAAAATATCTTACAGGTTAACATACAAGTTATTGATAAAGCTTGAGAACTTTTTTCCTTAACTTTAGAATATTCTCATTAATCGTCCTTATCTAATAAAAACCATTCGATGAAATAATCAATTTATATTGTAATTCCTAGAAAAGAAGCTTCTTTTTGTTTTTGTCATGCGTCACAAACAATTGTTGTGAAGAGACAAAACTTTTTGAAAAAGTTTTTTCTTACTTAAGGAAAAAATTTACTATATAACTTATCCCCAACTAGATTATTCTATTATATTTGTATTTTTTTTTTTTTTTCTAACTGACATTAACTTCACTATAAACAACACCCCCATCCCTGGATACACAATCCTTCCTTATAACACTTGTATTAATTATTTTTAGAAAGACAGCAAATCTGATAAAGAGGATTAAAAGCAGAAAAACGACATAAAAAAATTCATTCATATTTGATTTACGTCACTATCACTAAAATAATGTTCCAAAAAAACCAACATTTTCGTCAAAAGAATAGAGAGTGAGTGAGAGGGGTTTTTGTGTGTGTTCAAACATAAAAGCAAATGAGCGAATGTACATGACACTAACATAACACTAGTTTAATTAATGAATACAAATTGTCAATTAATCAATCAACATGAAATCTGTCGTTAGGACTTCTATTCCACTTAATCTTACGCAATTTTTCTCCCCCAACCACACACGTAGATACAAACACCCTGTACTAAGTCTCAGCCCAGCAAACAAAATAGTTTGACTTTAAATAATACATGAGTTGAAGTCGAATTCATTTTTAAATTTAAGAACCTTTTAATTTTTTTTTAAGAGTAAATTTTTTTCCTTATTTTAAAGTGACCTTTTTCTTATAAACACACATTCAAATCATTGGAAAAAATATATACCGTTGTAGTGTCGCATTCACAAACATGAAGAGAGGTGTAAATTATTATTTACTTAAGTGTGTGAATTCATAGAAGTAAAAAAGAACCCAGCGGGAAAAAGAAGAAGAACGGAGGCCCTCTAGAAGGCCTCTTTCTATTCTCCAGAAATGCGGAATATGTACATCATCTTTAATACGGGAGGGAATAAAAAATACACACAGGACTGAGTTTGGGAACAAGCAATTTACAAAGTCTTACCAGTTTGAAATATGCATGTCCGAAATATTTTGTATATTATTTTGGTATTATTGCAAGAATTATTCTCTGCAAAAACAATTCTTTCGCAAAAGTAAATATCGTACGACCCACAAACAAACATCAGAAATTCTCGAAGACTGTACGAGGTAATTACCCAATAAGAAATTGAGCTTTAAGCGAAGCAGGTTTGTTAGGAAGAAAAGTTAGTGTTTTGCCTACCATACCGCTTACGGAAGACATGAATTTTATACGGCGAGTTCCCACTTTGAAGCAATACAATTTGACACAAAAAGCTATTTATTCAACAGATATACATAAAAACTGGTGAATGTAGCGTTTAGCTTTACACACTGAATATTTATTTAAAGTTTTTTTTAGTATTTTCCCTTACAAACCCGCTTCGTAGTAAGGGAATGCCGTGGCACTTGAAATATTATATTGTTTTCTTATAAAACTTGTTAAGAGTTCCTTCACACCACCTTACTGCATCTGTGTATGTCTTATTGCATAGCGCATAATTGTGCGCTTAAATTTTTAAATGTACCATACGTGCTTCGCAAAATGCTAAAATTTTTTATTGGGTAACAAATACTAGGAGTACAGATCAACACTTTTTATTGTATTGAAATGGTTTGAAAGAAAAACCTACTGTTTAGAGTGTATTTCTTTGGATTCTTGTATCTACCCTCACAACACCATTTAAATTGTGTCTCGGACAGTATCGAATAGCATTTGTTATTGTGGTTGCACACAAATGTTTTGTGCACACATTTCATGTTTGTTGTGTGCTTGATTTTCACTAAAATCAATGCAGGCCTTTAATAAACACAAATCCATACATATCTTAAATAAAATATGAACACGTTATTTAGTAAATTTAAATTGATTTAAGATGTATTTAAATAAATTTTAGTGCAGTTTTTAAATCTCTTCAATTAAAATCAGTAAAAAAAAATAGTCACCAAGCTATAGTGCACACTTTAAGTTAATTATTTTAAAAAGCTTTAAAAATCCCAACAATTTTTGTTCAGAAAACTCAATTTTTATTTAAAATAATAATAAATAGACAAATTTTTCCGTTTTTTTTTTGCTATAATCTTTTTGGATATGGGTGTTTCCACAGAAAATAACCCCTTATAGCTCAAAAATTAAATTATTATTTTGAATTTTTTTTTCCGCTTATATTATTCAAAATAAATGTATTTGTAATTTTCCAAAAGATTAACTTTAATTTCCGTTATGCGAACAAAAATATGCTACTTTGAGTTACCCATAATAAATGAATTCAAACACAAGAAACTCTTAACTTTTAAAAATGTAAGGACCGTTGCTTTAAAAAAAATTTGTTCTTTGGTTTGAAAATGAATCCATTCCTTAAACAAAAGGATCTAATCAGATATTTAACTTGACATATTCTACGCAAAATTTAACAATATATGATGTTTGTTTCCGATATTTGAAAACAGCACATTTAAAACGTAATGGCCGTTACTTTTTTAATGGTCAAAAAAAGTATTGAAATTACATTTTTTATGAATTCTTTCGGTTGCTGCCGTTGCATGAACTTTCGTAAGTCCAAAATGGAGCAATTTTCGTGGCATATTTGGGTAGGTTGGAGTTTTATTAAAAAAATCTCCGAAAATCGGTAACGACCGTTACTTTGGAAACACCCATATTTATTTCGAATAAAATAAAAACTAAAAATTAAAGCAATTTAATATTTTTATTTTTTCATATTTAACTGAAAACATTTTTATTTAAAATTAATTAAAATAGATGTGTGAACATTTTTATTTGTTAATAATATTTCAATTTCAAATGGAACAAAAATATAAAATTAATTGATTGAATAAATATTTCTCTGGCATAAAGTTAAAAGTGCTAAAATTGTTTGAAGCTTAGTTTGACTTAAACACAACTTTTAGATTCTTACGTTCAAATATACATAACGGGCCCTAACCGCGAAAATATAATAAATGACTTTATTGGCAACAATTGCATCATCCTCTAAGATGCCATGGTCACATAAGGTACCGTTACGGTTTTATAGCAAGAACAATTTTATCGTTAGCGACAAAATTCATACAAAATTTAAAAAAACTCTGTCCTTTAAAATTTGATTTTTGGCGTTTACGTTATTTTCGCAATATTTCAGGAATTTATATCACAAAATGTATGCAACTAATGCACTTGCCTACTATTCACATTAACAAAAACCACATCGTATTTATATTAACGAACGTTCTCTAAATGATTTATAAGTAGCAATGCGTTTATTTTTTTTTATTTATTTAATCATCTTGAAGCCACTTAAGGCCAATTGATTACAGATAAATATGATGACAGTAATTGTTATGTATATACATTTACTAACTTTATACCCATCACCATCAGTTTAAAAACGTCGGTTTGTAATTTCTCCCGTATTGTTCTTAGACCCTATAAAGTAGACATATTCTGGACCTTTATGAGAAGAAAGATTCAAATCACGATATCAATTTGTCAGTTCTTGCGTCCGTAAAAATGGGTTTTCCGAAGACCCCAGAAATGATGGAGTCCAGATATTTATGAGTTTATTAATGTCACATGTAGTCCGGAACTGTTTGCTATTGTAATTAAGTCTAATCGGTCAACAAAAGCCTGAGACATGATCAAAAAACAACGACTACCTTTAATTTTACCCATATATGTCTTGTTGTTATTGGATAAGTAGGCGTGGCACAGAATAGATTAATTTATTTCTAAAGAACGGTATTTGTATATCAAGTCATATTTTCATAATATCCATAAATTTTACCATAGTTAAAAAAAATTATTGTTGTGTAAAAAAAAAGTCCTAAAATATAAAGACTTTTTATATTTATATTTACAGTACGGTATTAATATAATATTCTGTTTTTATCGCACCGTGCTAAAAGATATATGAGATGTGGCATTTCCGAATATAGCATTCTTAGTGCTATATGTACGGCATGCGAGCAAGTTCTCTCAAGCGAATAGTCGCCTCGTTTTTGCGAGTTATCTTGGTACACGTTTGAGCTTTCTATACCAATACTTTAAACAATAGGCGAAACTTGGTGCGAAAACACAAACATTTTATGTACAATGTAAGAAAAATGAAAATAAGTGCTCAATGCTCAAGAGACCAGTGTTGGAAAATAAACACTTAATATCGCTCCTTAGTGTTCGGTTTGGTAGATTTGTGGAAAACATTGTGCATTAAAGATATAAAAAAATAACGTTTCCCTGCATTCGAACGCAAAAATAATACTGTTCTTATCCAACTCAACGGTTTTTTTTAACCACAAACTTCATTGTGTTCGGTACTGCTCATCAATGTCCTTTTGTTTCTGTTGTACGTAGCGCCCTTTTGACGATAAAAAAACAAAAAGAAAGACACAAGCTGTTCGTGCTGTGATCGTTGCTAAAGTTTTTTGTTTTTTCATTTCTTCATAAATATTAAAAAAGAAACATTATAGAGCATTAAAATACAACGTTTGTCTACAGTATTAATGCAATGATTTCTTAAATTTTAGCATACCTTAATTAAAAAAATGTGTATAAATGTTAAAATAAATTTATAAAAATAAAAATCATACACATAGTTTTTTTGTGCAAAATTCTGTTTCTGATTAAAATAAAAATAAATTATTTATTTATTATTTATACTTTTACGTAAGTTTTTTTTATTGAAATATCAAATTTTTTTTTCATAACAATAAAAAATTTATTTAAAAAAAGCAAGGATTAATATTTGTTCAAAGGAACTAAAACAATTGAAAATAGGAAAATGACAGTCATTTTTTTGCATGTTTTGACAGATAAATTACTTTAAAAAAACGTATGTAAATTTTTTTATAAAGTGGACATTTTTTTAAAAGTTCAATGATAAACGTTTAATTTTAGTGAAAGTTTTTTAAAATATTGTTTATAATAATTAGCATATTTCAGTAGATTTTAATTACACATAAAAGCTTTTAATCAATAAAAAAAATATATCCAGTTTATGAAAGGAATTTTTTGTTAAAACCTGCTTAATTAAAAACTGTTTGCAAGCAGTAGAATTCAGCTAAAAGTAAGGAAATTGGGCGGCATCATACGAGTTAAAACCGGGAGACGTTTAACAAAAAATTTGCATGTCTGAAATGCAGACTAAACGGCATAAAAAGAAGATATTTTTGCTTAGAATTAAAAAGAATTTAAAATTTAGGAATCATGTATAAAGCCCGGCAAGCCAGCTGAATGACGCTGAAGCCGAATCTGAATTAAGTTAGACTTTAAGAGTTATATTTATTACTGACTTACTGAAGTCTGGCAATGTGATGACAAGGAACGGGCAGCGGATACAATTGAATATTTTGAAATCACAATTGTGGGAAAAACCTGACACGACATAAAACTGTATAATTTTATCATAACAACTTCCGGCCTTATATTCGACTACCATTCGTAAAATAACTTCGCTTAAAAAAGGACAAAAATTACCCCTTAAAATGAGTGTTAGAGGGTAAATAAATTCTAAGAACAGAATGGTCATACAATTCTACCGAAGACATCTGAAATAGTATTTTAGCTCAGAAGTACATTTAGTATATTTTTTTTCACTTATTCCAAACGCCTATTCAAAAATTCTAGGGGCCGATATTTTGGGAACCCGAGCTAACTTTTCAAAACCCTTTGACAGATTTGCTCTATCAATAGTCTGGTTTCATTTTGCGTTGTAAGTATTGGACTGGTTATTTTGTTGCACAGTGTATTAGACTTTTTAGGCGGTGTTTATTGTTTTGTCATAACTACTCAGTAGAAATCTAAATTATGAGGGTTGCTTACAGCACTCATATTTTGTTATATTAAAAAATATGAGTTTATGACTACCCTTTGAATGACCCTATTTTCTATTTTATTAGAAATTTTTCATATAAATAAAATTTTCTAAAATGGTACTTTTTGTTTTAATACTTTCGAAAAAAAATAATTTTACGACAAATTTTTTTGTAACGAAGTACATAAAAAAAAAATGCTCTTTTGTAAAAGGAAACTGTTTAAAAAAAACTCGTATTCGTAAAAAAATTTGTTTAAGTAGGATTTTTGCTAAAAATTACATGTTGTGTAATAAAGTATTTTATATTGCCAGAAGTAACAACAAACTTCTTTAGATGAAGTTTTTTCCTTCTCTGAAGTAGTAGTTCAAGGAAAATGCTTCATATTCTTTTAATTATGCTACCTCTTATACCCAACGACTGAGAATCACTTTCTGAATCGATCTAACGATGTACGTCCTTCCGTCCAGCTAGCTAGCTGTCCATTGTTAACTCGTGCGTAGAGTACTGATCTTCATGTTGATGAAATTTTGTTTATACATTTTTTTATTGTCGAAAAGACCAAGTCTGTTGAAAATGTTTAGAACCGAACCATAACTTTACAAAGTCCCCATACAAACTTCTTGGTATTTAGTTATGTATCCAATTATTTGACTTTTTGTTTGGTTCAAGTAAGGAATTAATGATGTTTTAAATTTTAAGATTGCTTGATTAGATGAATAAGAGATTTAATTTATTGGAATAATTCAAATAATTTAATGCAATGGGAAAAACAAAGATCATAACATGGTAGAATAAGCACAAGGTATAGTCATTAGAATTTTTGTTCTCAATTTTTAAACCCATATAACGTCAAACAAACGAAAATTGGGAAAAATTAATAAATTAATATGACATAGCATGTGTAAATACCCTAGAGGGAAGCGAACTGACACCAAAGTAGTCCCGTGATAGGTCTTTGGTGGTAGGGACCGGTTCCAATTCTAACACTTTCTATGAATAAGACCTATCACTTTTACATGGGGTTGTCATTGGTGGGGGTTCGTTGACACCATATGACCAGTCACAGATCTAATCTCAATGAACGTACTTAGTGTCAGTTACTACAATGTAGTATTATTTCAATACAATGTAGTAGTTTTTCAATAAAACAAGTCCTAGAATTATATTCAAGAACCAAATTTTAAAAAGTACCAACAAATGTGTCACAGCACCGCTGAAGACTGTACTGTAATTCATTACATTTTCTACCTTTTCGTTCTTCATAAACCAGTTAAGGGATTGGTTCTTCTTTCACTGGTCATGAGTCCTTTCTTTTTGTACTTGTTCTATTTTCACAAATCCCAGGACCAGTCTGTTGGACCAATTGACACAAATTTCCCGCAGGGTAATGACAACTCTCCCTAATGAACATACCTGGTACTTATTATAAAGGGTGTCCCAACTAGAACGCAATTTTTAAATTTTAAATAAAACACAGATATTTAAAAAAAAAATCGTGAAACTTTATTATATCGTTAAGTAGACAGAATGAGGTTATGTATGGAACAAGATATCGTGCAGATGGCCGCCGCGGCTTTGCTGGCACACACGCGATCTTTTAATAAAATTTTCAATGACCTTTTTGCATAAATGCAGCGGTATTTCATTAATGCAGCGTCCAATTCCCTCTTTTAAGGCTTGAGTCGTCGTCGGATTATTCGCGTAAACCATCGACTTCAAAAAACCCCAAAGAAAAAAATCTAAAGGTGTAAAATCGCACGATCTAGGCGGCCAATTCTGGTCTCCAAAACGTTAAATAACACGACCGGAAAATGACTGATGCAGCAATTGAATTGTTTCTCTGGCTGTATGACATGTGTCGCCATCTTGTTGAAACCACATGCCCTCCACATTCATTTCTTCAATTATAGGCAAGAAAAAACTGGTTATCATTTCTCGATACCGAACACTATTGACCAATTTGCTGAGCTCGGAATCGAATTGAGGTGGATGGAGTTTGAGCGACATCATCACGTACAGCTGCGACATTTTCGGTCGATCGACCTGGTCGAAGGCGCGTTGTTGTCTTTACATCACTAACAGACCCAGTTTCGGCAAATTTATCCATTAATCTCTTTACAGTTGACTCTTTTGGAGCATTATTGTGACCCCAAACTGATCGCAATTTGCGAACTGTAGCCGCAAAACTTTCACCATTTTGGTAAAACAATTTCACAATGAGAATGCGTTGTTCATTCGTGTAGCACTCCATTTTTACTAACCTCGTACCTTCTACTAGCAAACAATAACAATTGCGCAAATGTCAAACAATGACACTTCGAATGGCGCCAAATTTAAAAATTGCGTTCTAGTTGGGACACCCTTTACTATGCATCACATATTTATTATATTGTAGTGTTGGAGGTTTTCGTTTTTTTCTTTTGAAAAGATAATTTTGAGGATCACGTGGTGGTTGAGGCTTACTGCTCAAAGTCGCGGGAAGGGGCATCTTGAAAATACCACTAAAGGGCGCATTTTTCATTGTTTCTGGTAAATTGCAGCCTGAGGTAGGATCTTCCATAGGTGCTGTTGCTAACCAACAGAAGTTGCTGACATATTTCCAAAAGCAGCGGTGGTTAGATAGCTCCAGATCTTAAACAAGGGGCGTTTGTATAATTGCTCCTTATAATTGATATGTATATTTTTTTGTTGTCCCCATTTAATTTATTAAAAATTATGGGAAATGAACATAAATACAGAAGTAACAATATCTGTGGCATTTTAACAAAACATCTTAAGTCAAAATCAAAAAGTTGAAAAAAATTTTGTTTTGTTATTTGTATTATAAACGAAATTTTTCTGTAATTTTGGTATTTTTATTATTTGATAAAAATGATTTTTTCAGCGAGTTTTTTTTAAAAGCTTTTTTGCTTTCTTATCTCGACTTAAGATATTTTGTTAAAATGCCACAGATAAGTTATTGAGTTTGAAAGTATTTTTAATCAGCTATAAGCTTAATAAAAAAATATTTTTATCTAATCTAATCTAATCCATTCCTGAAAATGGCATTGGCTGCCATTACTTCTTTATTATTAGTCAAGCTACGGTCAACAAACGGGACCAAAAAGCAAACTAAATAATCATTTCCTTTAATTCCAATATTTATTTAGACTATAATACCACATCTTTCAAAAAACAGTTTTTTGATATGTTTAGTAGTATTAAACATTTATTTTTTGACATTAAGACATTGTTAAATCTCACTTACTATTAACAAAAGTAGGGGTTACGCTTATTTGGTCAAATATTTAATAAGTGTGACCGTAGCTTATGGGATACGGGAATTTAAAATTTGCGATTTTGGAATTCAGGCATATGACGCCCATATAAAAAAGTTTGGGACTTAATTCATTTACAAAATTTCAAATGCAACAATCCCTTATTACAAAATTAAAAATTATTTTGAAAAAATTAACTAACTCCCTAAATGTCGTGTTTGCTATTTTCTGTGTAAAAAATTGAGAAACTTTGCTTTCTGATTGGAGGACTTTTATAAATAAATCAATAAACAAAGATTCGATAAACATTTTGTTTGATTTATTCAAAATTTCCAGCAATTTATTTAAACAAATCACATGAACATTTTGTTGAAACAAATTATTTTGGGCAACAACTTTTTTATTGACTCAATAAACTTGGTTGTTGACAAAAAATTCAATAACTAAACCTGCAAACTTTTTTTTATCAATGCCGCAAAAATCGTCATCGCAGAAAATTCGATGTTTTTTAAATCAAATATGCGATTTTTTTGGTTAAATATCGAAATTATTTTTATGTGTGTATAACCTGATAGGTGCTAATACTTCCCAGCCAACCGGTTGATTCAATGAAGGAGTGGATCCAATTCAAATATGTGTAGTAGAGACTAGTTTTGTCGCTAAAACTTTCAGTTTTGTGTCTGTGACAAAATTTCCTTGTAATAAACCAAGTTTTTAAATTCTGCTAAACGAGCTTTGGACGAGAATAGTAAGTAGATTTGTCATTTTAATTGTTTGAAATAACCAGTAGATAGTACAAAAGAATTTCGGAAAAGTTAACTCGCTAAAACGCTAAACTTGTGGTTAAGTAAATCGAGTTTTTTGAGATATGACTATGTTGCAATAAAGGAGCGATATGTATAAAGAAAACTATTTGCGTTGGACTACAAATGAAGTACACTCGACTATGGCGAGCACTTATTAAAAAGCCAGTTTGTATAAGTATTTCTTAAAGCTAGAAAAGCGAAATTTTCCAATGACTGGTCCGAATTTAATATCAAGAGTTAGCGAAACTGCAACCTTAAACAACATTAATCTTAGGAATAGATGTCTACCAAATTTTAAGTAAAGATTAAGTAAGAAAGTAATTTGTGCAGAAGACCTTTCATGACACGTTAGATATAACGCCTTATTTTAATACACGAGTGGTTCTTATTAATTCCATAAAATAAATTGGTGCCATCATTATTTCCATATATCTGAAGAACTTAAAATGCATTGATTTAAAAAAGATAGTGCATTTACGTAAAACTTAGTTTCCTGGGATGAAAATTTATGACAATTGTAAAGCACTCAAGTTCATTTCCCTTTGGCCCTTAACTCAATATAGAACATAAACTAATTAGAGAGACATAAAAATATCTTAAAGACTAGACTATTCAAATAAATCTTAAATTAGAAAAAGTGTTACTAAAAATAATACTTGACTGTGAAGTTTTCCATTTAAATTAAATACTTTTTTCAATGATTACACTAGAGTCTTGTTATGGACTCTAAAGCTAAAGACAGAAAAGCAATCAAAATATAGTTACAGAAGAGTTCAGCTATTGCGAACGAACAAAAAAAATGGAAAGAAATCAAAAACAAAGAGATTTGTTCTTAGACTAAGATTTCTGCTTTAACCGAGGTCTACTGTACATTTGTAGCAATGAATATCTATCTTTATATATTTGTATAGCTTTATGGAAATCTCTTCCTTTTTCCTCTTTTCCACTTCATTGTTGCAAACGCTGACAAATTGCCAACAGCTGGTGTTGTATAAATGTCTGTGTAAATGTCCGTTGATGATGTTTTGTTGGTGTTATTGTTGTTGTTGTTCCACATTCCTGTCATTGCAAAAAGTGTGTAAAATTCTTAGTACGTATTCAATTTTTGTTTTCTCCCATTTTACCCCTTTAGGCTGTGTAACAACTTTTACTCGCTCGTCAATTGTGGCGATGGCGATGATGATGATGATGAAAACAAACTCAATCTCTCACACAGCTAAAGTGAATGGATTTTAAGTGCAATTACATCAAATTGTTTGAAAATAAATTCTGGCCGTTTTTATTTTTAAAGGAAAAATCTTCTTTATTTTAAAGACAGACAGGCTGACTGGCTGGCTTATTTTATGAAGCTTAAAGTTAAATGGGGAAAAAATAAAAATTTTAAAAATAAACTGCAACAGGACTTTTACTGAAAATATATTTTTACACTTGCAATAAATTTTTGTGTTTTCTATTTTATAACTTGCCACCAGAAGTGGCATCAGTTGTTGTTAAGTTTTTTGCTCAATATATGTGTTTCCCCGTTTTATTTACAGAAAAAAAATTTCAAGCAGACGCATTGCGATTTGAAGCATGTCGTCATGTGCAAGCTGAAATATGTACAATATGTTTGGGCTGCAGTAACAATTCGCCGTTTAAATGTTTAAAAGATTGGGCAGGAAACATTTTTGTTAAAGTTTTTTCCGCTAAGTGACTCCTGTAGTTTCCTTTGGTGGAATTAAACATGTACTTTTTTTTTTTTTTTTTTAATTTTCAACGCGTAATATTCAAACTATTCTGCCTAGTAAGTGTAGAAATTGTTTCTATTTCGGTGTTGATAAAACATGCCACACATAGTTGCAAGTTTGTCTATTTTCTCGTGTGTTTGCGCCTGTGACAGTGAATATAATACTTGGGGTTGTTGTTGTTTATTGAATGCAAATCGTTGGGGGACATGTGTTTGTTCTTTTCATTTCCATTAAACAAATGTAACCAATGCCATTGTAAAAGGTCTCTTTGGTGCAGAAAACAACTCAGGATAAAAAGCGTAACGGAAATTTAAATATTGTTTTGCAACTATATTTTATACAAAGTTTAAAGCCCAAATGGTTGTTACTAAGAAAAGCTATTTTTTTTGGAATATTGGCGATTTAGAAAATGAAAAAGAGAAATGTATTATTTATAAACTATTCGACATTGAATTGTGCAAATTGTTTTTTTTTAATGTACTTTTGCATAAAAAGGTAATTTTTCTTAAAACGTAACTTTTCCTATTAAGGCACTTTAAATAGAAATAATATACACAGAAAGAAAAACACTCGGAATAAATCAAGTTTTTTATGATTACTTTAAGGACGAGTCGTACTCAAAAATTCAAGTACGAAAAACACTAAAACGTACTCAAAACAATCCTAAATGAGATTACTTTCGAAAATCAATCCCGCAATTTCTGGAAATAAGTATAAAATTCTTGAAGCAAGTAAAAAAAGGTTAAACTTTTCGTTGGTGTGTCACTCTGAGAGTAAAATTACAAAATGAGGGATTTAATCCCATAAAACTATTAGGTGCATCTCTCAGCATTGCATTCTATTATGCGTGCATACGTGTGTTTTTCAAAGTTTTTTGTACATTTACAACACAACAGAAGTTTGAAAAAACGATTTGCTTATTGTGTGTAGAAAAAACAGAACAAGGAGATATACATATATATATATTATTTTCATGTTTAACCCTCCGGCTTGCGCATGTTTTGATTTTCTTTGCACATTGAAATAGGTCTGGCCAGACTCATGTGAACAACAAAGGGTTTAAAGGTAAATTTTAACTCTTGCTTCTCATTTAGTTTATATTTTTATCATTCTTAAAGGTGTAATAATTTTTTTCCCTTCTAATTTCTTTTTTTGTTTTTTCAAGCATGAATTCGGGATAAAATCAACTTTATTACTGAAATCAAGCGCATTTTGTTTTATTTAAATCAATCTCATTTTCGGGTTATTTTAAGTACGAAATTGGGATTGAATGTGGATAATTTAAGTATTTTTGGATTAAAAACCGTACTTGAATCAATCTTTCTGTACTTGATTCAAGAAAATCTGTACTTAGCGTTCAATGAATACCGCTTCGGATTGATTTGAATACGGATGGATTGATTTTTCTTTTGAGTGTACTTATATACATATATCTGTGGCATTTTGACAAAACATCTTAAGTCGATTTTAAATAGTTTAAAAACATGTTGTTAATTATACGAAACGTTTTTAAAATTTTGTATTACATACGAAATTTTTCTTTAATTTGGTTTATATTATTTTTTTAATAAAAATGATTTTTTCACAGAGTTTTGGCTAAAAACTTTTTTGTCATCTTATCTCGACTTAAGATGTTTTGTCAAAATACCACAGATATCAATATATTAATATATTATGGGTCCATATGAGAAGCGCGGTTGATTTATATATGTCCGTTTGTATGTCTATCCATGTGGCCGTTTAAATGGGTTTTTTGAAGACCGCAGATACGATGGGCGGTTGTTATAAATTTTTGTCACATATAGTCCCGAAAAGTTTGCTATCGAAATCAGCCAGATCGGCCCGCAAATGGCTGAGATATGAACAAAAATTTAGTGTTATAACAAAATTACCAATTCTCTCCAATAAGTTAAAAAAAAATATTATCCCAGTTCCTTTTTACGATTACATCACACGAAAACAAAAAGTATTTTGCTACACAAAATTCCACTTATTGTTTAAATCTGATTTATATTTATGACACTTTTTTATTTTTATAGTTTACTGACCTCATAACTATAATTTGATTTAATTTGAGAAATTATTTTAATAGGTTTCACTTTTGTAAGTTCTTGTTTTATATCCCAGATAGATTCAATACAAATTTGTACACCCATAGAATATTTTTTATCAAAGCCAACCAAACACTTTAACAATTCAAAGTTTTTTTGTTAAGAATTCTAAAATAAAAAAAAAACAAAAAATATCTTATAAATTTGTATTCCTAAGTTTTAGAAGTTTTATGTTATTCTTCTGCTAAGTTTTGTTTGTATTTTATCTTTTCAGGAAATAAGTTTGTTACTGGGAAAATAAATTATGTTAATAAAAATAAAATATAATATTAAGGAAAATAAATATTTAGTTATTAAAAAGTAAATAGTAGAGAAAAAAAAAATTCAAGTTAAGGACGAATTTTTGATGGCGTTAAAAGAAATTGTATAAAAAAAAGTTTTCGAAATTTTTTAATTCGAGCACGGTTTAACTTAAAAATGGCAGAAAATTTAAACTGAAAGTAATTTCGCCAACACTCCTTATAGAAATGAAACATTTCGGTTTTAAATAAAACAAAGTTATTTTTTTCGGCTTTCCAATTTTTAATGGCCTAATACAGACATTTGCTTTAACTTTTAATTCTTAATATACAAACAGTCGCAGTAAAGAAAAACGGAAAATCCAAAACGCTTTACACAATGAAGTTTTTCGGCAGCCGATATGTTCGGAAGTGTTGACTGATTGACCCCTTTAATAAATTCTGAAGTTGACAAAAAAGAGATCTCGTATGTTTTTTTCTTTGATTTTGCAGTTTGAACTGTTAACGGTTCGTCCGATTGGAATAAAACTTTAGGTGGTAATTTAGGACTTGTCTAAGCCATTTCATTGCAAAACCGATTTTTGACAAAAACTCGACTTGAGCAACCTATAAACATCTTCCGCAAAATCTCAAAAATACTTTACCCTGTAAGCTTTTTTATTATGCTTGAGCACTGGACCAGACTTAAATTTTTTTTTTTTTTTGCAAAAACACCACCTAAGCGAGTCTTACTCAGTACATCGAACAAAGTTCCCCCATTCTTACTTACTCAGTAAACAAATATTTGATTGCTTAATAAAATGTTGGCAACAACAGAGTAAAGTCAACAACGTGGCAATTAAAAGTGTGTAGAAAGTGTAGGTATTTTGAGCTTTGAATCATAGAAACATTATTGCTATAAAGAAAATTTATATTGATGGTATTTGCAAAATGGACACAATAGTTAGTGGAAAAATTTATTTATTAGGATATGAAGAAAGCCAAATTGTGTGATCTAAGCTGCCTTCCAATGGACGAGTTTTGAAAGTTTTGTTTTATAACATACGCAAAGTGAAATTGGTCGAAATTTGTTGGAATAAAGCCTGTATTGCATTTCGTCAAATTGATAGCGAAGAGAAAATATTATTATTAAATTCAATGAATTGAATGAAATAATAAGCAATTGAGTAACGAGCAAGTTTTCGAATCTCTTGTGGTACCTGACACCAGAAGCAGCAGGCCTTTATTTTTTTGATAATGCTGTAGATGTTGGAGAAAAGAGAAAAATGGTTGAAAATCTCAAAGAAGAACAAAATAATAAGAATAAAAGAATAGCAACCAACATGAATGAATTAAACCAAAAAAAAAAAATTCAAATTTTGTTAATAAAAAACATTGAGCTTTTCCGAAGGATTTAATATTGAAACTAACTTTCTAAATCTTGTCCCTTCAAAGCGGCACAATGAATCCGAATTTCAAAAGGGAATGAATATTGTACAAAACTTACATGTTGTTAATGATACTGCAGAGCGTTTTGTGAAACTAATGGAAAAATATAATGCAGCTTTAACAAAATACGAAGAAGAGAAACAATATATCTTGCAAACAGTAACTGATTATAGGAAAAAAAACGGTAGCATTAATAAATCAGACCTTTTCGATTAAGTTAACATGTTTATCAAGAATAGTAATCATTAAACGTAAGTTAATTTCAATAAAATAATATATTACAAACATATATGAAACATTTTACTTATATTTTTGTGCCTTGTCTCTTGAAAAGCCCATACAAACCAGTTTTAGCCACTTTAGTGGTCATGTGCCGCGCCTTAACCTAGGGCAATCAGTCTAAGATTTTGGAATTTCACTACTGGCGTAAAAAGGAACAATTTGAGGGGGCGGTACATTTTTTTTCAAATTTTTCCATGCAAAAAAGTTCGGTGTATTGAGCACCCATGAAAATAAAAAAAAAATGTTTTGCGGACACACTTATGTACAAGTACAAAGAAATAGCGCTGTAAAGTACAGTTGATCTACAAATACATTTTAATGATGTAGGTTAGGTGGCCAGTCATAAAGAGAGAGAGAGTTGATCCCTACCGTTACCACATTATACAATAACCTCTACTTGAAACGGTTAGTTCGATGTGATGATACCTAGAGTACTACACACTCTCTTGGCAAATGCTAAGAGTCTCAATAGTCCAATTATAGAGATTTCCCATTAGATCTTAGAAGTAATGATCTCCCAGACAGTTCGATCTGGAGCGTATGTGCTCCACCGTCTCTCTTAACCTCTTAGTCTCTGTTAACCCTGGTACCCCACCAAATCTACAATTGTCACTAGTCAATTGGCCCGTCCTTTTAGCGTACACTGCCGTCCAACAGTGACCCGTTATAAAGCCTACTAGCAGCCTACAGTCCCCTCTCGGTGGGGATAGTCGAATTTTAGTAGATTTTGGAACACATAATCCCCACATAACCCTGAAATACCTGCACATTTCAGGGCTTCCCAAACCACCTCAAACACACCCTCTTAATCGGGTGTGTTCTAGAATCCGAATTCACTTGAAAGTGGATTACTTAAGCAAGATTGGTGTTCTGCATTTCACATCCACATGTTTTTATTAGTTTTCAATTAGAGTAGATATGGGTTGGTGAAAGTAAACCGAATCGAATTTTATTGTTGTATGTGATAACATTTTTAACAAAAAAAATAATTTTGCTTTTAGCTCAAAATCTTCCTAATCCAATTTAATAAAAAATATATCGTTATCTAAAACGCAATAATTTCATGTCGACTTTTTCATTGATATTGATGTAATTATAGCTAATTTTTTTTTAACGATTTGTTTTTTAATCGATTTAGCGATCTCTTAGTTTTTGGGTTTGTTTAAAATTTTTAAATTTTTCGTGAAGTTTAGCCATGTTCGCGATATAAGCGATTTGTTCGTGTAAGTTTTCTGATTCTTTACAGCTTTACAGCTTTAACGATTCACAATAAATAGTAGACTTTGCTAGCAAATTTTTGCGAATTTCCGTGAATTTAGCAATTTTTACCGAATTTTTGCCATTCCTTATAGTTTTAGGGACTTTCAATCAATTTTATTGCTGGTTTGAAATATTAAACATTTTCGCGAAATTTCGCTATTTTTGCAATTTCTTTTGTTATTTTCCGATTCTTTACAGCTTTAACGATAATAATGGTTAATAATTATTAAAAAATATTGCTATCATGCTGTGGTTAGCTAATTAGCGATCTTTAGTTCAACAAAAGTTTTTTCGAGCAAAAACTTCGAATACACAAAAACATGCGGATTTGAGAACACCAATTTATGACTTATGCGGATTCAAAAAATTTTTCGTTTGAATTCGAGTCTAAGCCTAGAACATACCTGAATATTACGAATTGGAACTGGAATGTCAATCACTCTGCCGTACGGCACTTGAAACCCTTGTCTGGCCAATTTTGTTGATGTTCAATTACATTGAATTCCTGAGGATAATATCACATGCATACAAATGTTCGTTATTTTTATGTAACCATTTGCAGATTATGCAGCTGAATTTTAACTTAAATTCTTAAAAAATCGGTCAAAGATTGTCCAAAGCAATATTTTTATTTAAATTTCAATATAAATCAGCAATTTATTTCCCCTTTTTCTTAATGTTTGTCGAAACGAAATAAAAATACACATTTTATCCCCCAACATTTTTTTAAGTTACATTTATAATAAAATTGCTAAAATTTTTATTTCGGAAAAAAAACATACAACATAAATGTAATTTTATGTTTGTTTTATTTTAACATTTAAGTATGTCTGCTTGTATTTTTAAAGGTACTTTAACACGACATGTATTTAGCAGAGTACTTGTTACATGTTAAAAGCAAAAAAAAAAATAATGCCAGATCGATTTAGCAGTGTAAAATATTTCAATAAGAAGCGTGTTGTTTTTTGAACTGACAAGCTATCTGACATCAGCTTTTTTTTTTTTTGCAAGTAATTTGCTTGTGGCGGCAAACAAACATTTAAGTCTATCCTCCGTATTCATAAACGATTTGTTAATTTAACATACGTTTATTAAGGGAAATGTTTATAGAACATTTTTTTTGTAAAGCTTTATTAAAGTTAAAAAATTTTTATGAATACATTTTCTTTTAAAAGACAAGGATTTAAGTTAAATGAAATACAATGAAATGTTAATAGAAATATAAATATAAATTCGCATATGATTTGCTATTGTGAATGTTTTTAGGTTATGTCATATGAAACCAAAAACAAACGTGTGGAAGCAAAATTTAAAAACCTTCTGTATTTGACGCGTGCAATTACATACAGATTTTACATTTTACAAAACCACTATAAAATACATGTCGTGTAAAAACACCTTAAAGACTTTCAAAATACAAACAAAAAAATGTATATGTATACATAGTTACATATTTTAGCAAAGAACGAACAAAACTGTAACAAACTGAAATTTGAGGGTCATTTTGGGATCAATTTGAAAGATGAATGTTTTGTGTTCCTTTAGTGTGCGAGTATCTTGTATTCTAGTCCACAAGAAGAAAAAAGCAATACACAAGCCAAAAACATTAAACATAAAAAAATAATCATATAAAAGTTTCTAAGAAGTCTTAGATGAGTCTTTATTATAGTTCTAAATTTAATGGTATCACTGTCTATGTCTTCCGTGTCCTGGGTACTGATTAGATGATGGTAACAACAACAACAACAATAACTATACTAACAATTATTCTCAATAATAATAAACATAACAAAAATGACTTAACCAAATAAGATGTGTGTGGACAAAGATAAAGATGAACGAATTTGAATATGCGGCAGAGTGTAGGAAGGTAGCGTTGCCACATTGTTTATAGTAGTACAAAAACTTTACTATAACAAAATGTTTGTTAAATTTTTGTAACATAACACTTTGTACTTCTTTTGCAATATTTAACTATTTGCTGAAAACAAAAACCAACAATTTTAAAAAGCAAATTTAATGAACTTTTGATTGAAAAAAACGCCCTAAGCGAAAAGCTTTTGTAAATGTCTATCTGCATAAAAATTTTAAACATATTCAGCTGTATGTATAATGAAAACTTTGCAACAGTTTATACAATATGTTCAACGAGTTGTCAACTAGAATGTAGATTATGCTTGGCAGCTTGTTAGTAAAATATTCATGTATAATAAACTTCTATACTGGTGCAAATTTTTAATAAATCCACTCTGTAAATTAACAATGCTTTACTGTATCCCTACACCCAGAGAAAACATGTTTAAATATGGTCACCTCCAACAAAACTCGGATTAAAGAAAATTTTAACCATGTTATGTTTTATTTAATTTAATAAAGAAGCCTCAACTATAATATGGTTGCCTCCGAACATATTATGATTATATATATATTTATTCCTAGGAGGAACACAGGGCCATAATTATGATTAATAATAACTAAAATATGTTTAACACTTATAATAGCATGGTTAGCTTTCAACCATAGCATGTTGCTCTTGAAAAAGAGAAAAAAACTACTGTGAATTTAAAAACAAATTATTGTCATATTTAACCATAACGTACCATAATGTGGATACTTGATAGGGGACTAAATTTACCATAATGTGGCTGTCGGTGGCAAAAAAATGGTTGCATTAAACATGATATGTTTAAAATTTTCTGTAAACATAGTATTGTTGGAGGTGACCATATTTAAACATGTTTTTTCTCTGCGTGTATAAAACTAAGCCCCGCCTGCGCAACGAATTTTGTTTAAGTATTTAGCTGCGATCGAGCGCAAGTAACAACACTAGCTTTCGAACAATAGCAGTAGTCTTCTGTGTGAGCTTGTGAGCAAACGTTCGTTGCACAAAGTTTTTTTTGGTACGGAGATATAATACGTCGTGTTGCCTAAGAGGCGAGGTTTATTGTTAAAGGTATATTTCTGACTACACGGTCTTATTAAATTTTTACTTTTTGTTGCGACATTATCTAGAATTTTGAAAGTTTTTTTATTAAGAGAGGTGCACTTCTGATGCCCAAATAGCAAATTGGCTGGAAGAGCTGTCGTTAAATCGAAGCGAAGTAGAGGAAAATTTAGAAAATGATTTCGATTCAGACGACAGTCTAACGTACCCAAATTTTGAAGTTGATTCTGAGGACGAAGTCGAAAATATAATTGACTTTGAGTTCTCCCGTTGCAGTTTCAACAATAAATGTTTAACAAATAAATGAACAACCTATTGAAAATTGGGAATTTAGCGCGTTATAGAGAAATCTTAATAACAATCAAGCCTTTAAACGCTATTGTAAGAGGAAAGAACAATTTAATTTGGTCGGCTGAGCCATCTTCTGCGAAAAGAAGCTCAAACAGAACTCCAGCGAGAATCATTGTACCAGGATCAAAAAGAGAATTAAGAGATATAACAACGCCATTGGAGTGTTTCGAAAAATTTTTCACAGCAGGTATGCTTGAAGAAATTCCGCTCTGCACTAACGAAGACATTAATGTTAAAGCAAAAACCTACAAAAAACAAACCTCCACCACATCATTAACCATAATAGAAGAACTTCATGCTCTTCTAGTAATTTTAGTTTTAGCTGGCGCGCTAAAGAACAACTATTTGTCAACTAAAGAACTTTTTGATCCTCTACTTTGCGAATCGCAAAACAACGCTACAATGAGTATGGAACATTTCGGATTTCTTATAAATTGCTTTCATTTTGACGATCGGAGTACGCCAAAAAAATAGAAGGCAGACCGATAAATTTGCTCCGATTAGAGATGTAAGTGAGGTTTTTATTGAAACCGGGCTCATATGTAACAATAGACGAACAGTTACTAGCATTTAGAGGTCGATGTCGATTTCGCATGTATATACCACACAAGGCAGCTAAATACGGGATCAAACGCGCTCAATTATGCGCTACGCAATAAGACATACAGAAATGCAGTAAAGTAAGTGAAAGAACTCTCAACAGCTTTTATAAAAAAAAATAACATTTCAAGTGCTACGGCATTCCCTTACTACGAAGCAGGTTCTTAAGGGAGAATACTAAAATATAACTGTATCAAAACATTCAGTGTGTAAGGCCGATCGTTACAGCGCTGAATAATGCGCTTTTTGTATCACAAATGTATTGCTTCAAAGTGGGAACTCGCCATATAAAATTCATTTCTTCCGTCAGCGCAATGGTAAGAGGAACGTTTATGTTTCTCGTTTACAAACCTGCTTCGTTGGAAGCTCCATTTTTTATTAGGTAAATATTCATTACTCACATAATTTATTTATTCCATATTATGTAACTTAAATAATAAAATTATATGTTTTATTGTTTTACTTTCATAAAATGAAAAGGTTATTTGGTTTTGTACTAATTTTGCCAAAATTCTGTATAATTTGTTTGTTTCACTGGTGGCAACGCTGGAAGAAAGTTTTTTTTGCAGATGTATTTGTGCGAAGGAAAAAAACATAAAATGTGTCATATTGTCCTTTTGAAATACACATGTGTGTATGTGGTTTTCTTTGTTTGTGTGTGTAAGTAATTTACAATGCTCACACGGGATTTTCCATTTGATATTAAATAAATTGTCCGTATTTATAAATTTAATGATTCTTGGTAGATTGTTATTTATGAGTTTTGCTTACTTTAAATTCCTCTCTAATAGAAAAAATGAGCCTTAATAAATTATGGTTGTCCTTTAATTTAAGTGAAACTTATAATACAAATATTTATGCAAATTATTAAGTCATTAGTTAAAAAGGCTTCCTCACAAGGTACTAGGAAAATATTTTTGTAGAAATGCAAATGTTTTTGTAAAAAAAATTTTATTTCAAAAAAAATTATTTTATGTAAAAAGGTAAGGTTTTTGTACAGATTTAATGCTTTCTTCATTTTTTTAAAAGATAATTTTTGCGAAAAAAATACATATTTTAAGCCATGTTCTGGAAATCGAAATCAAAAGAAAGAGAAATTAATGAAGAATTTTTTTTTATTTAAAGTTAAATGATGCCAAAGATATGAAGTAAAGGGTGGTCCAACCAACGCACGAAGTTAATTGTAAAAATTCTATTTAATAGAGAAATATTTGTTTAATATTTGTTAAAATTATTAAGTTAAATACATAAAATTTACATAAGGCACTATCCAGTTATAAGATACAAGGAATGCTAACGAAGACCGTAGCTGGCCAGAAAATGCATTACATTCTGCTTTTATCTAATAGTTGTATACATTTTCTTTACAATTTACTGCATTGCTAGCCAAAGGATATCCAAAGTAAGCCTCGTAACAGAAATATGCAAACGAAAATTCGGAAAGTGCATAGACAAAATTCCTGGAAAATATTGAAGGAATAATGGCCGTTTTCTCATTACACGATTATCTTTTTCCCCAGCGAATAACTGCACATTAGTGAAATTTGGTTTTCTCATTGTCTCATTTGCTTTTTTTCTGTAGCAAAGCTAACCAGGACTCATCTGCCAATTAATTACTTTCCTTTTATTTGCCGAACAGATAAATTCAATCAGTTGACTCCCAATTTGTATATGTATTTTGAGTGGTGTTGCCAACTAAAAACAATGTTTTTTGTCGGTATATTGAGAAACCCAAAATCGTTAACGGACAGTTTATCGGTCTAATAAATTCATGTTGACATTAAGTAACAGACAGTTTGTCGATACATTGAGAAAATGGCCATAAGACTATTAAAGTATTAAAGCTTTTAAAAAAATTTATTTTGACTTAGAATACACATTCGAATTAATAAGAAAATGTATATAATATTTTTCATAAAATTCTTATATTACAGAAATCTTATTAAAAACGAATTTAAAAATGCTTGCGTTTTGCGCACACCCCTGTAAATATTTTTTATTATGATAGAAGGATCCAAATGCAGTTTCTTTCACATACTTCTATCCGATGGACCATATTTCCATACCTGAGGTTCACTATCGTTAATGTGCGGAATTATCTCGTACTTTAGTACATACTGAGATACATGATCGCCACGACGTGAATTTCTCGTGCAAAAGAGCTGTTGTTTCGTTGGCAAGTGAAACCATCTTGTTGGAACTAAATATAGTCTAGGTCCATATCCTCAGCTTCTGGCCACAAGAAGTTCGTTATCATATTCACGGTTACTGCTTGGTCGACCTAATTTTCGAAGGTGTAATGCCCGATTATGCCGCCGGCTCATAAACCGCACCAAACAGTCACACTTTGTGGATGCATCGGCTTCTTAAAAATCACCCGTGGATTCTCATTTGCTCAAATGTGACAATTATGCTTGTTAACGAATTCACTAAGGTGAAAGTGTGTGACCAAAAAAATCAATGCATTTTGATTTGACATCTTCAACAATCTTAACGTGCTGCTCAATTGCGTATCTCTCCATGGTTGAATTTGTCAAAAACTGAAACAAAAATTTAGTTGGGCAAAAACTTGACGTTAATGTGTGACTTACGCTTAACAAAGTTCATTATGGTATGACCACCCTTTATAAAAATCACAATACATTTGCGTGAACTTCTTCAAAATGGATTGCTTTAAAAAGAATTTGCACGATTTCAATTTCATTTAAATTCGGTTTATAGAACATGGCCTTATATTTGTATAAAATTTTGGGGTTATTATCTGATGAAGTCCTTTGCAAATATTTTCTTTAAAAGATGAATAAACAAACCTCTACCCGCACTTCTGCAACTCTTTTCAAGCAAACTACGTATTATTTTATTACCCTTTTTTCATAATTTCTCGAAAAACTTCCCCGCTTTCAAAAAATGCATTTACATTTTCAAGTTATTTCCTTTAAAATTTATTTAACATATTTTTCAAGAATAATTGAATTTTTATTAAATATTTCCCTCTTTTAATTTCAATTCATTTTTCCTTCATTTTGTATTTTTTCGTTTTTTAATCCTTTTCATTAAAACATGAGTTCCCAGGACGGTAATGTAGCGACTTCCGATGCAATGAACTGATAAGCAGATCAATAAAAATGAAACTGTTTAATTATATGCGATTTAATGCAATACAAAACTAACGAAATGAGAAAGACTTTTGTTTATAAGCTGAAATATTTAAATATTTAAAAAAAAAAACAAGTGAAAACAAGAAAATTTAATAAAAATATAGCGAAAAGTTCACAAGAGTTTATACGTTTTCGTCTCAAATACATTTTTTAAATAATTATTTAATTATTTACATTTAAAGTATTCATCAATTTAACAACATAGTTGTATCAAAATTAAGGTGTCGTCCAAAGTAAATCAATTACTGAAATAAATAATTGAAAGTTGTTGTATGACTGCAGGTGTTTTCGGAAAATTTTAAACATTTTTTTTACATTTAAACAAAGTGCTTTAATTTGTTTAGCATTGTATGTGATTTTTAAAATTTTAAATTTGTTTTTATTGTTATTTGACATTGTGTTGTGCTTTTTGGTTAAATAATTTTTTTTATACATCTTTTTTTTTTTGGTCTTTTACCACATTGAAAAGTTTGCAGTCATGTTTTGTCGAACATGTATTTTTATTTTTTTTGGTTAAAAGTACAACAAACATCTCATGTCATTTAATAAGTTTGTAGACAATGTTTTATTTTTTGTTTTGTGGTTAAAGAAAGGTTTTGAAATTTGATTTTAAGCAAGAGATATTTTCATTTACATTAATTTTGTTTAAATTGGTATTGGCTTGTTCTTCGTAACACTTTAAAGAGAAATTAGTTAGCCGAAAAATGTTCATATTAGGCTAACGCCTAATGAGCCTCCACCACTAGCTTTGAACGGCCCAAAGCAAGCTCAGTTTCCAGCTGGGCTCCTAATTTTTCTGACCTAGAGAGAGAGAGAGAGAAAGGAATTTCAAAAATTTCCAAGATGAAAACTTAAATTGTTCCTGGTTTCAGCAACATCATATTTCCTTGAATAAAAGTTTTAAGATTTTTATCTCGACTTAAATTATTTTTGACATGGAAAGGGTTAAGTCTCATGAGAATGACCAAAACGCAGTGACTCCCTTTAAAATTAAAAAAAGAGTTTTAGTTAGATCACCAGCACGATGCAATAAGTTTGATAAAATGCTTTATGGACGAACAGCGAAACCCCCTCAAGCCTAGTGCTCTGTTCAAATTTATGGGAAATTTTGAGCAAAATTTTCTTTTTCATACGCAAAATTTGACATGCATAAGTGTCACCATCTTGCGAGTTTGCACAATTTGTGGTTTATTCTATCTAAGTGTTCGACATTGTTTTGCGAATGTAAACAAAATCCACATCTATTTTACTAAAAATAATTTTTTTGCACTAAGAAATAAAATAAAAAAGAAAGTAAATATGAACGAAAAATTGTTACCAGCTGTGTTATTGAAATTTTTCATTTCTCATTTATAATTGACTAAATGCTTTTTTCCATTCGCTTACAATTTTCAAGCTTATATTATTTTGCAGTTGTAAAAATACTGCGTCCAGAAGTACAGGGTGGCCCAAAATTAACGAAATGGTTTTAATTGGTTATAACTTTTTTATTATAATTTTTTTTTTTTCTTTGCTTTTTAGTATTTTGTGAAGGAGAGTCGGGGAATTAATTATGAATAACTAAAAAATCGAACAAAGAACAAAAATAATTGAACCCGATTAATTATTTTTAAAATGACTCGTCTTGGGTGTGTGAAATTTAGGGTGGCACAAAATTAACGAAGGGGTTTGAATTGCTTATAATTTTTTTATTATTATTTTTTTTTTCTTTTCTTTTCTTTTCTTTTCTTTTCTTTTCACCATTTTGTGAAAAAAATTTGGGGAATTAATTATGAATAACTCTTCAATCTACAAAAATAATAACATCCACAATTTGGCGAAAACTTATCGACAATATGCTAAAAAGAGCACGAATTTGCGAGGCAGAAAATGACCACCACTTGCGAGATAAAATATTCCCCATTTATATACTGTATTAAAAAAAAAAATTATAATTATTTCTCAAATAAAAAGTTGTAACGAATTCAAGCCCCTTCGTTAATTTTGGGCCACCCTGTATAAAAGCTTAAACTAATAAATTATATAATTTTGTAAAATTTTCGATTTGGTTTTGACACATTTTAAAACGTTAACGTATACTTAGTAACTACCAACCTTAAAGTCGACCGCAAAGGTTACGTGTCCTACATATTTACGTATAAGTAACGAGAAATTTACACAGAAGAATGCGTATACGTATCAAATTAATGAAGTAGGTTTTCTTTCTACGTCTGTATGACAAAATCGGCTGTTTTTGATAACCAAAGATGACAGATATGGGGTTCATGTATGTGGGCTTTCATGTCAACTATTGAAATCGATGTCTTTTGAGTTATACCTATTTCATAGTAGATCAGGCACACATTTTCAGCAAGATCGGTCAAAACAGGTGTTCTTTCTCGTCTATGTAACTTTTTACCTAAGTTAGTTTTATTTTTAAGGCTTAAGAAACATTTAAACACAAATATGAACAAATTCAAAATAGTGCATATGCCAAAAATTCTAGAATAAAAATAAGAATAGAGTGTCTAGAATAAGTGACTAAAACTATCTTAAAGGAGAAGACAAAAGCTTTCTTTTGAGCAAAAAAAAAAAACGCTTAAAATAAATAAAAAAAAGTTTTAAATTGAAAAAAAAAACTTTAATTTTTTTAAAAAAGCCACAAATTTTCGAAATATTGTTAAAATAGCTATACGAACTACTTGGGACACATATTGCTAACTCCTATAGCTAATAAGGGAGACATCGATTTCAAAAGTTGGGTCACTTGACATGAAATCCCCTATACACATATTTGTTTTTGTGATGGATTTCGTTTTGCAAAAAATTCTTTTTATTTTATTTAATAAAACAATTGATCAAAACAACAAACTTGAACACTTTAAACGCGTTGCATGAAACATAAATTTCAAAATGGGAAGAATGCCTAAAAGGCGAAGATTTCCAGCTTAAAAAAATGACAGCAACACCCGTGCTGATTTCCTACACTGAGTAGTTAGACGAATATTTGTCTTAATTATGGTAATTTTTTCTTTTCAAAAAGTACTTTTTTTAATATAAAAACTTTTTAAAAAATAGTTACAAATAATAGTAGAAATTTACAAAATTTATTTGAATATTCGCAAATAATTTTTAACAAAATAAATCATTTTTTTTTAAATTAATTAGATATAAATAAAAACATAATTATAGTTTTTGCTCAATTAAATTTTAATTTAAAAATTGTTTGCTTTAAGACAAATTCTCTTATTCTAAATTCGGCATATTTGTGAATTTGCTAATTAATAAATTATTAAAATGGATTAATAAAAAATAAAAATTTTGTGAAAAATAACTATTTGTTTAAAAAAATTTTTGGCATTTTATAAAATTAATTTATTGCATCATACATACATGCCTTAATAAACAATCGAATTCGATACAATTAACTGGCATTTTTCATTCGTTCATCCCACTTGACTTTTAAAAATTTTTAATTTTCACAACAAGCGACACCTCAGGCTACCTACAGTTTTAGTAAATTATTGAATCCATATTTACCTAAAAAGAAAAAAAAAGAAATGAATATATAATTAATAATTATTTGTGGTTAAAATTGTTAATATTAAATGATTTTCAAAATAAGTTTAATTAAATATAGATTTATAAAAGACTCAATATTTATAAAAAGAAAAAAAAGAGGTTACAGGTTTAATTAAATTATTTAAGAATCTAACCTATGTTCACATGGACAGCAATATTCGTGTTGCGTTCGCCGATTGATGGTTTGCACCCCAAACAACCTTGTCGCTATACTTTTTCGTCGGTTCGAAATTATATCACATTTACAAAACAAAAAGAAATATCTAAATTAGACAAGAATGAATCGTGTAAACAGCATGTTTGGCAATATAGTTTCAGAGAGCGAAACAATTAAAACATTGATGTCTAAACTAAACTTCTTGGCGAGCGTCACTGTCTAGACTTTACACGATAACACATGCCGCACAGAATTATTTCATGTAGCAGAAGTTTGTTGACGGAGGGTATAGAAAAGCATGCAGGATAAAAAATAAAGCACGAAATGTTAATACAAGAAACAACTATATCTTCTTCTTCAAAATAATTCGCTTAATTATTTCAAATTTAAATTTAATTTTAATAGTAAATTTTCAAATTATGTCTCTTAGCAACAAAAAAAAAATACGTCTAAACGTGGACGAACTTTCAAAGGAACACTAGGAGAACATTAGAATATTTTTACAGGGTACAATAGCAAGGTGAACAAACATAAGAAACTAAGTTACTTTAATTGTAAAAATTTCATTTAAAAAAAATTTGCAACAGCACCAGCTCTCTGGGATGCATATAAAAAGTGTTTTTTATAGAGTGACACAATTTCAAATCATAATAAAACAAGGAAATATATTTTGAATGCACTTTTTATAGTGTCATTTATTGTATTATATAATATTAATAAAAATAAAATAACAAGTATTTTTAATATCAATTAAACGGGCTTTATTGAAAAGAAAATTTTATGAAATTAATATTTAAATATGATTTCTGCCATGTGGACGCCACGGCTGGCGCATAGAAGGCACAACTTTTCGCATTCTGATCATCATCGTTTTTGAAGACATATGGGCCAATGACGCCCAAAATAAATATAAAATAAATATAAATTTGCGCCTCAGCCCATTCGCCGAATTGTTTTGATTATAAATTTCAACAATTTGCACGCTTTGCTCTGCTGTAAGACGATTAATAATGAAATCTCAAAGAAAACTTAACAAAAAGCAACTATGCGCTATTAAATGGGTGCTCAACTAAAACAGTGCTTCCAACTCAATGTTCCCTAGAGGAAAGCAAGCTGACACCAAAGTAGTATCGTAATAGGTCTTTGGTGCTAGAGAACGGTTCTAGTTCTCACACTTTATATGAATAAGACCTATCACTTTTACATGGGGTTTTCATTAGAGGGGGTCAATTGACATCATTTGACCAGCCAAAGATCTAGTCTCAATGAACGTTCTTAGTGTCAGTTACTTAAATGTAGTATTATTTCAATACAATGTAGTATTATTTAAATTAAACAAGTCCTATAATTAAATTCAGGAACCAAATTTTAAAAAGTACCAAAAAATTTGTAAGACTGTACTGTAATTCATTACTTTTTCCACCTTTTTGTTCTTCAGAAACCAGCTAAGGAATTGGTTCTTCTTTCACTGGCCATGAGTCCTTTCTTTTTGTACTCGTTCTATTTTAATAAATCCCAGGACCAGTCTGTTGGACCAATTGACACAAATTTCCCGCACGGTTGTGACACTAAAAAAATGCACCTTGTTTTTTAAATTCTCGTTTGAAACCGACGCAATAAGATTTTTGTTTGTTTCGCGGGATTGGATACGTCACATTTTAAGAAGACCAAATGATGACATAGCAAAGATGGCTAGTGAAACGAGCGCCCAAACACTCGGGGAAGACAATAGGTATCCGGAAAAAAATTGAGCTGCATCGAAATAAAGTCGATTTTAGGCCGAAAACTACTGCGGAAAATATTTGCTATAGCCCTTCGCTTCACCCAGTACAGGAATCAATATATAAATAAGTATGTATATATATATATATATATATATATATATATGTGTGTATATATATATCACTTCTGTTGAGCTTCAATTTTTAAAAGAGATCTCAAATAATCCTCTAATCATCATCTAATATTATTTATATCTTTGAACTCTTCCCAATTACTTCCTTAAATGCCACAAATTCTTAATGGAAACCCTGGCAAAAAAAGTTTCCTTATTACTTTTAGCCCTTTACAATTAAGCCACATTCATTTAGATCTACCACATCATTAATTTTATTGAAATTTCTCCCATAACTATCAGTCTCTTGCCCCTCTGACCACATCATCCAAATCAAAATCAAACCACATTTAAGGTTTAAATATCGCTCAAAATTATTATTACTGTATGTTTTAATATTTTCTTCAATTCAAACATACATTGAATGAAAATCACACATAAAATCGAGTATAACAATTGTCGTTATTGTTATATAAAATAAACACATACAAGTGTTTATAAAAAATTAAGGCTGGGTTCATTTATTTTAACACTTTTTAGGATATACCCATAAATTCATACAGAAACACAGACAGATACAAATACTTTGAAACTAGCACACCCAGATGGCCATGCCTTAAAGACATCTTTAACGACGGGTAAGTCATAAAAGACAGCCCAATACAAATCATTCATACAAATGGCGCCGACGTCACACAAGCCGAGATGAGCGACAATGTTTTTATTAGTTTTGTCGACGACTTTATAAAAGGCAATATCTTGTAACGTGGGTTTCTCTGCGGCTGAGGTAGTTTAGTCGTTGCCAGGGTAAACTTACGTATCTACGAACCTTAAGTTTGCTGACACCCTTTTTGGGGGTTAATAATAAGGAGAACCAATTAAAAGTAACTAAGATACGACAGCTACGATAACTAAAATAAGCGTGGGTAAGATATAGGAGCATTCGGCTGGTACACGAGTTCAACCGGTCGGAAGTTTGGCTGTTCGGCTTTAGTTTACCTTCGAGAGTGGGCGCATGCGAAATGTCTTGATTTTCTTAAAAAATTCTGAAATTACTTCTGATCGGCTCGGGCGTTTGATCGGCTTTACGAACTCAAATGCGTTGTTGCTGGTTCGGACTAGTTCCCACGAAAGTACAGAAATTGTTCTCATCTACTGGAACAGATTATTACGTGGTTATTTATTTTAGAAAATTTGACCATGTAATTCTCCAGGGTTCCCTGCAAATAATATTAGACCACCTGATCAATTTTGATTAAATGGACTACTCCATGGACTGGTCCGATGTAATGCAAGCATGGACCATGCCATTGTTAAAAAGTTTTAAAACTACTCCTTTGTAGTCCAAAGCTGGGGTATATGGTCCTGCCCTAGGACATCCTAATGTTTAATAGACCATGTTTTTTCCATACGTTTGGGTTACATTTGGACTAGTCCTAGTCCCTTGTGGGCTACTCTTTACACGCGTGTTTGGACTGGTCCTATTATTTGCAGGGTTAACTTTCACACACACAAACGCACACAAGCAAAAATACACAAAAAACAAGTAAAGGAATACAGTCGGTCTAGTTTGAACATATGATTCGAGAGTGTAACATATCTCGGATCACCGGGCAAATACGTACGACGGCAAAGCAAAATAATGTTATGGGGCTAAAATTCAAATAGGAGTAATTTGTGCCCAATAATATTTAGATATCAACATCTATATGAGATTGTTCGTCTTTAGGTCATATGGTACCTATGATCCAACACAAAATTTTGCCATTACATAATAGCTGTTATTGCAGTTGCTGTTTCCAAATTCTGACATTTATAAGGAAGGAAAAGCTGTTTTCCGGAGTTGTATTGTATTGTATGGAGGAATTAAATAAAAATTGGTAGCACGATTTATGTTGCAATAAGATTTTTTGAAAAAAATTTCATTTAAATACTAACATAATAAGACGCTATAAGCAAACAGCCTCCATTCCGGCAAGAAATTTGTATTTCAAAATTCATTAAATTACACTGTGTGTAGTTTTTTAAGTCATGAAAAATAACCATGCCCAAAGTCATGCACTTTTTAAAGATTTGGAGCTACAACTTTGTCTCAAAGTGTAAATCAAAATTCCGAACGGCTTGCAAGATATGAGCCTGAGAAAATTATCACTTTTTTTACAAAAATGACACCGAGACCCTAAATTTTTAAGGGCCCATAAAAAAGAGTGCATGACTTTGGGCAAGACTGGGAGACACGAGTCTATTGTTTTTGGTATTTTATGGTTATTTATTGTCCGTATTTGTTTATTTTTTTCGTGTTGCACTGTGTTATATCTATTTCTTTACTATACTTTGGGATCCCTCGGTATCCCAATTTGCACGAAAAGCGTTCCCGTACTTTTAATTTGTGTAAATAGGAGCGAGTTAGAGAGAATAAAATTCTTCTTCTTCTTGCACGTAACAGCCCAACCTTTTTCTTCGAGCAAATTGTGTAAATTGTCAAACAGCTGTAAAACATAAGCAAAACAAAAAAAGCAAAGAAAAAAATTTCACGATTTAAATTCTGGAAAAAGTGTTGTGGAATAAAATAATGTACTTAAATAGATAGTTTTGCACTGAACTATTAGGGATACAAAATGTAAGTTATTGTAAAAGTGTTTGTTTTGTTTTATTTTTGGTAAAAATAGTTAATTTCTGCAGCATTCAAAATTGCATGAAATATAAATTGCGAAATTTGGCCTTTATAAATGTTGCCAGAAAGGTAAATAAAAATATGTTGCCAGTTGATTAAAAAAATATAAAAAACAGTGTGGACTATAAGCGAAAATTTTTGCATAAAGAATTATATACGAATGCTAACAAATTTGGGACCTTAGAACAAATAATTCGTATGAAATTCGAAAAATTCTGCATGTGAAACGAGATGAAACATGGCTTAATTGGCAACAATGAATGCGAACGAGAGCCAGCCAGCCGAACGGTTATTTTTAGACCGATTCAAAAATAAATTTTGAGTTTTTCACTAAACAGCTCACCAATGTATTCACAGCCGAACTACAGACGGAAGGACAGACATGCTCTTACCACACATGAACAAAATATGTATGTTGTATGTGCACATGTTTCAATACATCTGTCTGCATAAGTTTGTCCAGTGTGTTAAACATCTGAAATAATGTTCATCTATGGAATATTGGTGTCAATGTAAATGCCGGTGTTGTGGCTTTAGTTGTTATTATTACTGCTTGTACTACTGCTGCTGCCACAACCTCATTTGGCCGACTTTTTTGATTTTAACTCTGTTTTTGCTTCATTTAATGAGTATTTACTTTGTTTTAATGGCTGCCTAAGTTTGGTTTCGATGTGTTAAGATGTCTTAAGCCGCATTCAACAATTATAGTAATATACTAACTTGGTTATACTGCACACATACTTACATATTTAGAGTTATTTTTATACAGCAAATACTGGTCAATTTAATTTCTTAAAGACTTAGCAGACTTTTCGATATCAACGAAATTAATCATATTTCTAAAATTTATCGATTAATTATGGTCAAACCTTTAAAAGAACAAAATCTAAATTAATCTTCAACATTTAATTCTATTTTGTTAAGAGATTTATATTTCTTATAAGGAATTGATTAAATTAAGCTTGCAACTAAAATTCGGTAAGGTAATCCAGACAAACAAGCAAAACTGACAATATGATACCCTACACTACTAACTATACATAAATGCAAAAACTAAGGGCTTAAGAGTTTTCTGATATATAGAGAAAAAGCATGACATTGTCCCTGCAATGGCAACAAATAAACATTTGTTGTTTTTAAGAAAACTTTTTTCACGATTGGTAATATTTTGTTTCTTTTTAACAATAAAGTGTTTGTCTCCCTTGAAACTTCAAATATGGTTGAATTAAACAATAAAATGTTTTAATTAAATAAAGCTACAACTATACATATTATGGTTACCTTAACCATATTATTATCACGGCAACCATTTTATGGTTAAATTCATCCATCCAAAAGCTATAACCAAATTATGGTTTCCTCCAAACATGTTACAGTTAATATTTGATAACAATAATATGTTCGAAATTATAATATTTTAAAACATTGTATGTTAAATTTTCAATTTAAAATAATATGTTTAAAAAGCAACAACATTATGCTCGTTTTCATTTTGCTATAGTTTGCTTAAAATTCTCTTTGATTTTATTTTAATTACTGATTGAAAAACATAAATGTACGTAGAATAAACTTGTTGAACAGAAGAAATGCTAATGAAGGTCGTCACAGGCTGGATTATGAATCAAAGGGGATTTTTTATAAAAGTGGAACATAACACTTATCAGTACCCATGTTCTGTAACAATAGTGAGAACTTCCCTCATCGAAAAGATGTGAAACAAAATATTCCATCGTTTCTCGAAAAGTGAAAAAAGTGTGTCTGTAACTCATGTCGAAAACTATCAAAAGAGATTACGTCATTACGTTATAAATGTCATAACATTGCACTCGAAGCCGATATGACATTGCAGACGGTGAGAACGCCAGTAACACATATCGTTACCGGCGACTAAAATTTACTAAAGTTAAAAGTTTTTCAACGACGGCGGTGAAAATGCAACCGTCGGCTATACCAAATAATATAAAGTGCGATTTGAATGTGTGTTGCTTGCAAACGAGCTTTGAAAATATTCGTATATTTTATAAAAATGTTAAAAGTAAAAGAACTAAACAATGAAAAATGTGCCAAGAACAAAATATTATTATTATTATTCTTTGTGTTTTGCATTTTTAATTGTTTTTTAGTGTTGAATTTTTTTCTCGCCCCATTTTTATTCGTGAGTTTGTTTGACAGTTCAAAGCGGGAACTTTTCTCACAAAAATATTACACACACTTTTTCTGTAAATTGGCGAGTAATTTCCTTACGTGACAGCTAGAACTCGCCAATAAAATATCAGACACAGTTTAGTGAGAAAAACAGCTGTTTGTTTCAATATATGGCATTTTTGTTTCATTTCACACATTTCAATCGAAAACTTTCTCGACCCGAGAGTTACAGAACAGGGGCACAGGAATAAAAAATTAAATTAAATTATAATTTGACACTTACCAAACAAATTAAAAAAATGGATGAAATAAAAACCCATAATATGGTTAACATTGACCATATTATTGTTAAGTTTGACTATAATATGGTTGATTTTGTCATAGTTTGGGAAATGTTTACCATACTATGGTTAATTATGAACAAAATATGGTTAGTTTTGGTTAATATTGACCAAAATAAGGTTAATTTTGACCATATTATGGTAGATTTCGGGAAAATTTTTGTTGATTTTAACCATACTGCGTTCATATTCAAACATAATATGGTAATCTGCAAATATAAACATTGTTTGAATCCAACCATAGCATGTTGCTCTTAGAATATGATAACCTCCAACCATATTGTTTTCTACGTCTGGGACATATTTAAAAAATAACTATAGGAATGGACAAAAATATTTTTTGATTTAGTTTTGAGAATTGGTTAGTTATTTTTAAACTAAAACAAAATACGTTTACAATTGTTTTTTTTTTAATTCCTTAAGCTAACGAAATATTTTCTCTGAGCGCAGTCTTTATAATTAGATATATACACTTCTATATATCAAGAATATTGTTTGTATTTTTGAAGTTGACAATTTGGAAACACTAAGTTTCAGTTAACAGGCAATTTATTTAATAAATGATAAATTTAATAAATGATAAATTTTAGAAATCAAACAGATCGTTTCACAATCCTAAACTTTTTATATTTAATGAGAAAATTTCCCTAGTTATTTTTTAGTCTTAAATGCCTTTAAAACGGCTGTCTTTTTTTATTTATAACAAAATCCGTTTATAATTATGTAGGCGGCAGTTAAGATTAAAATAACTCACACACTTGTCGTGTGAACATAAACACTTTTGCCTTCTTTACATCAAAAATTTCCCAAAAGAAAATGAATAATGCAAAACAAAAATAAATATTTAAGATTTTCTCACACCCATCACCAGGCCAACTTTTCAGATACATTTCAAACACAGATAAATAAAAACGACAACAATCCCTAAAAACTGGAAAGAAACAATACATAGAAACATTTTAGTACCCCAAGCGTCCCCTTCTCTTCCACAAACCAAGCCGATAAGTTATTTCTATTTCATAAATAATAAAATATAAAATATGTTTTGTAGTTTAAAAAATGTGATAATTTATGTTCAACTTTGGTGTATTAAAAATTAATAAGAAAAAAACGAAAGGAGAAACAAAAGAAACAAATAATGGGTCAAGCTCGACTATATGATACCTTACACCATAGTTTTTACAAGCAGCTTTTTGACCTGGGGCAACAAAGGCCTCACCAAAAAAACTATGTTATTAAGTTAAGATTCCTATAATCGTTTTCATGCCGAATATTATCTAGATATTATCTAGAGTTTTTCATCTTAAAGTGATTTCCGGAAAAGGGTTTATAAAGAACATGTAGTCGATTCTGGACCTACCAGCACAAAATTGCCTTGATGAAATAGCTGTCACCAAATATTGTATCAATACCAACATTTATAAAGGGTTTATGGGAACAAAAGATTTTTCGGGAGTGGTATTTGTATGGGAGCTTTGGTAAAATATGAAACTATTTAAATAAGGTTTATATATGTAGTTGCATAAGTATTTAATGAAATACTTGTAGGCCAAATTTAATCGCAATACTAACAGTGTAAGTTTATCAAGCGCCCCTGACTATGAGAACAACAAAAATACATACAGGTAGCAATTTGAGTATATAATCCGGCAGAATAATACCCTCGCCCCTTCTGAAGGAGCTGAATCTATCTAACCTCCGCTACATAAGAATAGCAGCACACAAAAGTGAAACGGCCTCATAATTCGAACCTTCTACAAGTGGAAAGCGCTCTTGGAATTCATTAAAGCTCTTTCCACGATTTATGTTTCAACCAGAGCCACCACCTGAACCCCTAAAACAAATTCCCTTGGGAAAAGCACTCATTTTCAATAAGCATTATTCGGTGAGGAATACATATGTTAGAAGTTCTAAATCCCAGGCTCTTGACTTTCAGTTCAACCAAACTTAGATCATACCACCAACGCAACTCCACACCCAGCACACCGGTCTCTCAATTATTCGCAATTCGTTATTCGTCTTCCCTGTCTTTTTCACCAGTCCATTAACTCAATCAACACACAACTTCAATTCACTTTTTCATTATCTTCTCAACTACCTCAGCCCTTCAACCGGTTTCGATATTTAGGTCCTAGCTAGTCTTACCTCGCCTCTGCGACCGTACAATTTACTAACTAACTCAGATCTTCACCACACATCATCACCAATTTTACTACCACACCGAATGTGTTTATTACAGAGTTTATCTAAAAAATACTCTCCCAGTAAAAGCAATATTTTTATATCTCAACACATTCCTAAAAGAGTATGCTCTTGAAGGCCTCAACCAATAGTACGTTTTTTACCGAAGTACAAGGTGCTTCTGACTACTGTGGTATCAGATAGGATCTCTGGTTAGCCACGTTATCAAGAAATCGTATGATCTCAAGGCATCGGTCAATTTTGAACAACTGCCAAGTCCCAGGTATTGACTGCGAGCGATTTCAAGACTTGAGAATCCTCCTGATGATTCATTACACACCCCCGGGGGATGTCTTTATGATAAGCATGAGCCATATTTCCTAGTCCCATTGTGGATATTAACCAAGCGAAAGAATTGGAAACAAAAAAAAAACCTAGCATTTGGATGATTGGCGCATCCCAGGTTGCATGCACCTGGGATGGATGACACATCAAGGGGTTAATATCCTCAAGCTACTTTACTACGCTCTCTGAAAGGTGCAGCACATCCTCCAGGCGGAGGGGTCCTTGTGGCAATTACAACTTTATCAAAGGGTCTCTAAGACCGCGCCCTTTACTTAGCGCACTATGGGCTTATATGAACAGACAGACAAAAAGTGATTATAATATTTTTATGTGTTGAACACATCAGTACAAACACATAATGCATACCCTTTTCACTATGGTGGTGTGGGTATATATTTTGTCTAAAGTGATATTATGCTTGTCCCTTCATCGGACTTTTATTCTTTTATTTTAACTACTTTTTCTCGTATCTTGCCTTAGATTTTGTAGAGAAATTTATTAAGTTGAATGTGTGTGGATATTTGCAGCCGTGTGGTGTGCATTTGACAAGTAAGTTTTAACAAAAGCCTTTTTTTGGAAAATGTTTTATTTATTTGATAAGTGTCTTTGTATATTTCTTTAAAAAGTTTATGTTTTTTTCTTTCAAAATGATTTCAGTTTAGATTTCGATTGCTTAAGACATTTTTAAGCTTCTTAGGGATTGTTTGTTAGTATAATCCTTCTTTCTGTAGTTTGTTTTGCTACGTTTTGTGTGGCTCCTTTTCTTTTTTTTCATGCTCTTTTTTTTTTTTTTTTTGTTATGCCAAATGTCAAAAAGATGGTAGTATCAACGTCAAAAAGTAGTCATAACCATAGAATTGTGTTATTTTTCATTTAAATTGGGTGCAACATTTGTTTATTTGCTTATTTTGTGTTTTCGGTTTGAAAATAAACAAGAAGCTTGTTGTTGTCCTTTTAGGTAATAAAAAATAAAACATAAATATTGTAATAAATTAACTACTTGGGGTCAATATGTTGTGTAACCGTTTTGAAACAAAATTTTTAACAAAAAATTTTGTCCAAAAAAAGAGAAATAGAGCAAAATAAAAAAATGACTAATAATCAAATTAAAAAATAATATAAACTTTAAAAAAACCCTCAGCAAAAAATGGATAAGAAAACAAAAGAAACTATTAAAGAAATCAAAATATATTATGTAAAATATTTAATTTGTTTTTTTAACCCTGCAGTTAAACAGACTTGCGTAGCTGGTAAAAATCGAACCTACAACCCTCACACTGATAGAATATCGAGGCATCTTAATGAAAAATATAATTTCGATTTTTCTCAAATCTTAAGGTTTTCCCAAAAATATCGCAACAATGAATATACACAACACCGTTAAGGCGAATTAGCCTTAAAAGCCATTTATGGTTATGGAAAATGGTTTCTTTGGAAATTGATTTTAATTGCTGCTTTCCCGCGAATTTAAGCCCCTATGAAAAATTTTAATAAATTACAAATTTTACTCAAAAGAACTACACTGTTCCCAAATTTATTGCAAGTTCTTAGAAGTTCATTCGATATCTATCGTCGTTAAACTCTTCACCAAAGGTAAAATGGTGTATCGAATATAAGATTGTCATTCCGTTTACAATATCTACAATTTTAATCTAAGACCCTATAAAGTATATAAATTCTGCGTCCTTTTGAGGAACAAAGATGATTTAACGATGCCCGTGTGTCCGTTGAAATGGGTTCTCCAAAGATCCCATATTCGATGGGCACTTGGTGCACGCAGAGAAAAAATATGTGTGGGCATTGTTACGGCAACTACACTATGCTTATTGTTACAACATATTGATGTCGTACACATAAAATTGTTATTTTTTATTAAATATAAGCAATATTATAGTTACTCTTAACATTTCAATGTTTATCGCAATTTAACAACTAAATAAGGATAACTTTTTGAACATATTATATTACTCACAACTATTTCATGATATGAAATAGTCATAACATGATATCTTTCTATAGGTGCACTCATAATATGTTTAAGATGCAATCAAAATATCTTTACTCTAATAATATTTTGCTATCGCCATTTCTAAAATAATTTGGCATCAGTTGTGTTGTTTGTTTTAAATATGGCTATGGAATTATTTGGAACTGTGTGGTTAAACAATTAAAAAATGCCCACTAAAAAAACAAGTTTAAAGAAATTAAAAAAATAAAGAAATGTACATTAAAAAAAAAATTGTAGAGTGCAACAAAATAAAAATCGATGCCAAAAAATTTTAATATTTTTTATTGTTGTGAAACTGGTGCTGTATCATAATATGATTACTTGTAAACTTATTGTGATTAACATGATAATACCATAATTGCTTCTTAACTTATTATAATTAAAATGAGAAGGATATAATTAAGGGATAAATAATATGATGTAATATTACGAATATATTTGGTCATAAAAACCATGTTTTTTCTTTGACTGTTGGTATATATTTGTATCACATATATTTCGCAAGTATATATCTTCAGAACGGCAGGAAACAAAATTTCCAAATTAGGTAAAAGCATTAGAGTATCCAATTATTTGATTTTTGGTTTTGTTTGATTAAGGAATTAATCGATTAATCGAATGTAATGCAAAACTGAGTTATATGGTCCACTCCTAGGACATCGTAATGTTAAATAGACTACCTTTTTACCATATATTTTGGAGAACTTCCCTTTTATGGACCACTCTTTACATGCATGTATGAATTACACTCGTGATCTACAGGGTTCTTATTAAACCCTACGGTAGTATTGGTGAAAATACGTTTGTAATTGTCACACCGACGATGCTGGATGGGAAATCAAAAAATTTAGATAAGACAGCGAATATTACGTCCAGCAAACGTAAACGAGTGAATTTGCCTGCTGGACAAGCATTTGAAATGTGTATTTGGCCCTTAACAGAATATAAAATGATCTGAAAGCCAAATGTTAGTACAATTATGTTTATCAGCTGGCGGGATCCAATAATTTTTGTCGGTTTATAACTTGCAATTGTGATATTTTTTAAGACAATTTTTTATTTACTTCTTTTATTTTTGTCTTTAGTTCCTGCACATTTTGTGAGAGGTGCTAGTTATGTTAAACTTTTAAGCCAATTTGTTATTCCTATTTTTATAATTGTGCTTTATACTCTTAAGTTTTTAAAATTACTTTAATTTCAATTTCACTGACAACTTATTGAATTTTGGCAATCTCCTTTAATTTACACACTTTTTTACGATAAATGTTAAACTTTATGTGAAAAATGTGCAATTAAAGTTCCAAATTGCTAACGTATGGAATTTGACTATATACATAATTTGTCTCCTACACATAACATCTAAAAAGGGTCTAAAATATGCTCAAAACTTTGTGTTATAAAAATAAATGTAGAAGTTAAGAACATGCAATTTTGGTCCGTTTTCACAACTTACCGATAGCTAAAGGTAGGATTTGATCTGCCGTATAAAAGGTGTTCCATTAGTACAATATTACGTTAAGCTTAATTTACTTTATCGCTCACTTTAGGTTAATGTTAAATTTTAATAATGGAAAACTTTTTATAAGGCCGGTTAAAGTATACTTTTAGCTATCGGTAAGTTGTGAAAACGGGCCTAAGTTTAAAATAATACTTAACAGTAAGAAATCTAACAAACAAATATTTTTATATTAAAAAGTAGATCGTTGTTCGGATAACCGAGTAGATACTTTAATAATATTGGTTATTAAAACACAACATCCGACAAAATGTGGGCGGTAATAGACAAGAGGGCAAATTTTGTTAATTTGCAATACAAACATCTTGGCTATCAAATAACAATATCCGACAGAATGTATTTATATTACCTCTCTTACTTGTATTTATTTAAATTGTCTTTTAATCAAATGCAGTCAAATACCATTGATTTTTGATTTCAACGATAATGATTTTATCGAAAGTTTTTGTAAAGCAATGTAATGTAAAATAAACCCTTTAGACAGTTTTGCATCACGTCAACAGTTTCCTATTTCCCCTTTTTCATCCAATTGAATATAAATTGAATTCCTATGTAAAACTTAATAAATCTTGAGATTTAAATTAATTAAAAGTTCTATCAAATCTAGCAATTTGTTTACAATCATTTTAATTAGTTTTAAATTCTCAAATAACAATAATCTCCTAGAAAAAAGATAACAACTCTTTAATTGTAAAATAAACTGGAAGAGCACTATAAACATCATCGTTTAATTCAAAAGCAGGTTTATTTAAGTTAATCAAACTAAAATATTGCCGAGACATGGGGAATGTAGAATTAAACAATAAAGTATTTTAAAATAGAAGTTCAGGATCTGTTACGGTTAAAAACAGAAAAACACATATAGAAATACATTTGTAAAACTTAAAGGGATTAAACTGAAAGGATTAAAGTTGTAAATAAAGTCAAAACTTGTTACAGTGGCACCTAGAAAAGCAGAAACTTAAAGTTCAAGGGAAATTTAAAAATACTATAAAATTATCTTTTTTTTCTAAAATTTTGTTTGAATTATAAAATTATTAACAATTTTTCTTTCTTATTTGTGTTAATTATTCTTACAAGGATTCACTGTTTTTTTTAAGGAAAAACAACTAAAAATCTATTTAAATATCTTACACACACGTTTAAATATCTTAAGTTTTAATTGCAAAAAAGTTTTAAGTAATTTAGAAAAATGAAAAACATGAAGAGAGTTGTGCATTTTTATGGATTCCACAAGAACAAGACAGAAAGACAATAACAAAGGCAACATAATGAAAGCATAAATTTCAAAATAAAGAAAAAATGTTCTTTAGGTATTTAACGCCTCAAGCCGTAGCAATTTTAACATTATTGTCAAAATAACAAAAAAAAAAAGGAAAAGGAATTAAAGCAGAACCAAAATTTAAAATGACATCAATTAAAATTAGTCTTGTACGAAGCACCACAACTATTTTAATAAAAAATAGTTTAAAGCCAGCAGTCTAACCCCAAAAAGATCTAACTTTATCAATAAAAAAAATATTTAAACTCTTTAAAGCAAACGTTTAAATTAATTTAAAAAAAAAACCCCGAAGTTTAATGAACTTTTTTGTATTCATGATTTTTTAATTTAAAATTTAAAAGGCAACCAATTCATCGAGATAAAAAACATAGACTCTCTTTCACACACATACATACATACACGAAAATGTTATTGTAAGCTTTAGTTATTGTTGTACTTAGTTCCTGTATGTGCGTTTGTTGTTATTTTTCAGGATTTAATTTTTATTCATTTTTGGCATAATGGCTTCAAGGAAAAACAATGGCAGCAGTAAAAAATAAGAACAATAAACTACTATTGATTTTACATGTTTATTCATAGGCACGTTTTAAAAATTGTGATGAAATGTTGGTGAGTGCACAAAAAAAAACGATGTTGCCAATAATGAGAATCTTGATAATGGAAACTGCATAATTATTAATATTCATATGAACTTATAGGAACAACAACAGCAAAAATAACACTTGCTATTAGTATCAGTACATGACAAACAATCTTGCGTGTATACTTACAACCTCATACGCTTATTGATAGACTGACACATATGTCTCCCCTGCTCTTCCAGCAAATAACTATAAGAGAAGCCTAAATACAAACATCAACTCAAACAATATATAGATAAGTTTGTAGAAGAACATGCATATACGAATATGAGATGGGTGTGTATGAGTGCAAAAAAATGTCCTTGCATCTAGGACAATAAACAGGAATCAATGAAAAGATAAACGAGTCAGTAAAGAAACATCCAAATGAATGTGCCCGCAAATGCAAACGTTCGATTTTTTTTAAGCAAATATAGACCCAAGTGAAATTGATCCACAGCTACACAAAAATACATGCAAACTACTAATAATATAGTACAGCACAATGGGGTTTTACTCACAAAATTATACACGGAACAAAAATCTGTCAGGAAAGGTAAAAGAACATTTTAGTTTATTTTCGCTGGTTGTTGAAACAAAAAGGAAATTCTGTGGAGAGGAAACGATTTTTAATTGTAAAATACTTTCTTTTTTTTTTTTGTTGTAATATAGGACTTTTATTGAAAAACATACTTTTATTAAAAAACCTACTTTTTTGAAAAACAGTACTTTTTTGAAAAACAGTACTTTTTTGAAAAACAATACTTTTTTTTAGAAAATATAACTGTTTGTGGTAAGCAGGGCTTTGGAGTCAAAGGCGCGGTGCTTTTAGCAGTGTCGGAGTCGGAGTACCTACAAAAACTCACGACTTTGACTCCATTTTTTGACGAAACTGACTACGTAATATTTTACAGTTGTGTTTGAATAGCTTGATTTTATTTTTATATATTACAGCAGTGTTCGAAAATAAACAGTACAATATTTAGCTTTCGGCTCACACACCCAGGAACGATATCTATTTTGTTAGTGTTTGTGTAGACGAACACAGCCTTAAATACCGTTCATAAATATTTTCAAGAAAAGCCGAACATGATACAATGTTCTATTCTTCGTTATAAAAACAGAACAATTGTGGTGAAACTGTAGACAAACATTATATTTTAATGTTCTATAGTGTTTCTTTTTTTTACATTGATAAAGAAATGAACAAACAAAAAATTTTAGCAACGACCGCAACACGAACAGCTTGTGTGTGTATTGTTTATTTGTTTTGTTTGTGTACAATCTTTTTGTTGGCTTTATGTTTTCTTTATCGCATATGGATTTTTTTTTGGTAAAAAATGTTTGGTTTTTTTACAAGCCAGCAGGGACGAGCATTAATGAGCAGAACCCAGTTGAAAAAAAATCAACCAATTGTAGTCGGGACTGTAAGAAAAGATAAACTCACTGTTTATTGTTGTTGTTTTTGTTTAAGCTTTGATATTGTTACAAGTAAAGCTGTTGCTTATAATTCTTATTCGCTTAACAGTTTTATTTGTATAATATCTTTTGTTTTACTAAAAGCTTTGGATGTAGTTTCCTGACGATCTGGCCTAGGCAACCAATGAAATGCGCATCAACAATAAATTTTAGTTTATCGTTAGCATGAAATGGGAATTTTGCACATTTAAACGAAACCTCGTTAATTAATTTTTTGAATCCCAAGAAAAACTTTGCGAACACAATGAAGTTTGTGGTTTAAACAAAAAAGCCGAACGGAATTAAATGTTCTCATCTTTTGTTGAGTTGGATAAAAACAGTATTATTTTTGTGTTCGAAAGAAAATAAATAGAGAAACGTTATTTTTTAATGATTTACTACACAAACACTATTAAAGTATTAAATAATTAAAATTATCTTAGTATTTATTAGTGCGGCCAGTAGTAGTAGTAGTAGTAGTAGTAGTAGTAGGTAGTAATTGCATAAGCAGAACTTATACTCAGTTTGAAAAAGGAGGTTTGTGGTTTTTTGAGGTCTGAGTGTAATTTATCACGCTCGGCTGAAGTGCGAGAATTGCAGTGATTCACTTAGGCTTAAAAAAGTTAATAATAGGCATGTCTATTAATTTTAATATAACACTTTTCAACCAACAAAACTAAAATATGTTCAACATTGTATAGAACAAGTGTTCCTTTGGTGCTAAAATAAACTGTTCTTCCAATTTAACAATGAAAGTTGCAATTCCAAATTCCAAGGTATCTGCTTTGATCGCCACGGCATTGTCTTCGAACTATTTATTATCTTTTACACACAGAATCATTAGATGAAATTTTACCTCATTAATGAAGCGATTTATAAATGAGGCATTCCCAATTCTAAAGCAATTAAAAGATTTCCAAATTTATTTGTAGTTTTGTTATTTAAAGTGTCCCACATTATATAACATATTTTATTTATTACATTTTACAACACTTTTAAAGGCAGCGAGTGCAAACCCTGATTTGGGTTTGCTTTTTGTTTTAAATGTAGTTGTGTAAGAAAAAGAGTTCTTTTCGCATATGGTGAAATACACAGTAAATTAATTTTCACTTTTCTCTTCCCACTGTTTCGTTTGGGTTCATTGACAACAAAACTGTCTTTAAACAGAATTTTTTTAAGCATCTAAAGACCAGTCGTTAGCAGAGAGCGATTTATTTTGCAGTTGTTTTGTCGAATTTATGAGAGGAATGAGCACACATTTCATGTTGCTTGAAACATCAATCAAAATCAAAAGCATTTTTGACATTAATTTATTCAAAAGGACTTTAAGTACTAATACTCTTTCAAACACGAACTATACCACATACAAAATCTCAAGCAGATTCACTCTCTTTACCAATACAGACTAAATAAGCACATAAACAAACGTTTGCATGAATCTCCATGGTACATAAATACACATACCATACATAAATCCAAATAAACATTTAAGGATACTGCAAAAATAAAATCACAAATGAATTTTTAAAGCAAAAAGGACATACAACAACCTTGCCCTAGTCCATACAAAATTTAAAGAAGGGGGAAAGCAGGAATCGGAAATAATCATCAGTTGGATCGGACATTTAGAGTTGTGTTGTTCGAGTGAAAACAATAATAATAACCGCAAAAGCAGCAGCAACAACAACAACAACAACACAGTACATAAGAAACTAAAACCAACATCAACAGTAAAACTTCACATCAAATTTGAATATTTCCCATTTGCATACAAATTAATGAGTTCGAGTGGTAGACAAACATGCTCATCTCTAGGCACTACATGTAACCTTACGTACTTTGTTGTTCACAAAATTCTGGCAAAAGTTTTGACTTTTTTTGTAGATATTATAGTGTATGTGTGTGTGTATTTTGCTTTTGCTGGAGGGAGACTTTTGGTCTTAAGGGTCCCCTATATTTGCTGAAAGTTGGGAAAATTGATTCCCTTTTTATTGGCTAGCCAAAAACAAAACAGTATTCTATAAATATGACAAATGCAATATTTACTATTATTATTTATAGATATAGACATACATATTTAATTATCGAATGAATTTTGCACAGTGGATCTTAGGAAGTGAAAGTGGCACGTTTTTACTGCTTTTTGTATTACATAAACAAAAAAAGTTATTTAAAAAAAAAACCCTTTAAAATGCACTTATCTTATAAACAGTGTTGCCAAAACTTGGAGACCAAAAATGGCTAAATTTACGGGGAAAAATGTCTAAAATATGGCTAAAAATGGGCTAAAAAATGGCTAAATTTACGGGAAAAAATGGTTAAAATATGGCTAAAAATGGGCTTAAAAATGGCTAAAAGCTTTTTTAAATAAAAACACATTAAAATTCAATAACACAACAGAAATAATTCATTTAAAGTTGCTTACGATGAAATTGTTAGTTAAGATCAATTTCTTAAATAAGAATAACTGTTATTTAATATTCTGAAAGATATTTAAAAATAAAATCATCGATAAATGTTATGTCGTTATTGTTCATCTCATAGGAATCACTCGTGCCTATTAGTTTTAAAAAATTTGAAGGTAAATAGTAATCACGACAACATTTACCCAACCTTTTGATTCCAGATCTACAATAAAAAACAAGTAAGAAAGTATAGTCGGTCAACCCCGTCTATATGATACCCTACACCTCATTAGAACCTGTGTACCAAATTTTATTTAATGATCTGCAAATTTGCGATATGTACTTTACGCACAAGGTTTACATGGACGTCCAGCCAGCCGGACAAACATCGTTAATTCGACTCAGAAAGTGGTTCTGATTCAATCGGTTTACGAAAAGGTGGGCTTAGGACCAATATTTTAAGGTGTTACAAACATCAGCACAAACGCATAGTACCCTCTCCACTATTGTGGTGTTGGTATAAATATTTCATTGATAAAATCGAATTAACGGTTGCTAAATGTAACCTATTTCTGAAATTACTTTTAACGATGTTTACTTCAGCATTAGACCATGGAAGTGAGAGCAACTTTATAGTAAATTCTGAAATTTCTAAAAAAAAATTGTTGCCGCCAGCATCTCTTTATTGAAATACTTGCAACCAGAAAGAAACACCGATGTGTGTTGTGTGTTGATCCGTTTTATAAATTTAATATTGAAATACTGTTCCTTTATTTTGAAAGATGTTTCATCATCATCGTTTATAGCGATTTTCAACATTTGTAAAAGTTGTGATTTAAGTTAAAGCCGTTTTAATTATTTAAATGTTTATTTTGCTTTTATATATTTTTATAATAAAATAAAAATTATTCTTTTAAAAGAAAACGGCAAGAAAAATTGTATGGCTAAACCAGTTGAAAAATGGCTAAAAAAATGGCTAATGGCTAAATGCATTTTTTAATGGCTAAACAGGGTGAAAAATGGCTAAATCTAGCCACTAAATGGCTAAATTGGCAACACTGCTTATAAAAGAGACCTTTAACATTTATTTAAAGGAATTACATGTTTTGAAGGAAGTGATAAGAAAGCTGAAAGTGTCTAGCGATTATATAACCTATGGTTTACACTTGTAACCGCAAGTTCAAAAAACTCAATACACTCACACTTTTTCACTAACACCATCAAATTTTTCGTACTTGCAGCTCAAATTGCAAGAATTTGCTTGCAAGTAAAATGACAAATGAAGAAACAGTGTTACCGTGGATGACTTTTGTATCAATTTACTAGTACTTAGTTATATAAAGTTATGTTTATAGCGGATTTTAATGTGTATGTATTTATAAAAAATAACAAATAAAAAAAGCACAACTATGCAACAACGCATCTTAATGGTTTTATTAATCATAAATTTTAAGCATTTTGAAAAAAAAATTGTTAATCAAAATATATTCTCAATAATATTATGATATCGCCACTACGGCAATACTGGAGTCACATATTTTATAAAATAAACATAATTGTTTCATCAAGATGGACCGAAAATTAAATAAAGAAGAAATTATTAAATTTATTTTGCTATAACATGGTTATGTTTTTAACATGGCAATGTTTTTAAACCGAAAAAAAGACCTTTTTAATAAGTTGTTTTCGCTTCGAGATCATTTGAAAAGTGATCTTACAACTGACTGTGAAAACACTCAATCGACTTGCACGACTTTCGGCTTTTTCTTCGACATTTTCGTTGATAATACGTATGCACTACTTGCAAGTAATTACTTGCATGTGTTATGGCAGGGTAATGTTCCTTTGACTATAAAGGCAAACATCCGTAGAAAGGAAAAGTGTTTTATTATTTAAATTTTCATGATAAAAATTAGAAATAGGCTTTCAAACGATTCTTTAAATTCTATTTTAAAATAAATATTTTGTAATAAATTGCTCAAATAATTTAACTTTTTTGGTTGTATATTAATGCTGTTGGCTTTTAATTAACTCTGTGACAGTAAGTGCTTAAGTCTTTTTGCTTAATTTTAAAGGAGATCAATTTAAAACTTTAAAGGTGTCTTTTGGAAATTTACTCCTAATTTAATATAATCATCAGTTTTCTGCGGTTATAGTTTTTTAAGTTTTATTCCTAGACACTGCTAATGTCACAGATCGGATGTTTTTATTATTCCAAATATTGAAAAATGGTAACCAAAAAGTCATTTTGCTATAACTTTCTCAAAAATCCTAAATAATGGAAATATTGCAGATGTGTACTTTTTAACATGAAGTCCTTAAGATGCCGTTAAACACTTTTTCCTTTTTTCCACAGAAATAAAAAAGTTGAATGCATTTATAAACTTATTTTATTGATCTCAGGAAATATTATTCGTTTAAATGGATTAAATGAAATAACATTTAGCATCGATTTGTATTGAGCGGGAATTCCCTGAATCCCGGGATCCCGGGAAATTGAAATTAAAGCCCGCTTTCCCGGGAAATGAAAAAGTCCGGGAAAAGAAAAACTCTATGCTACACGGAAAGAAAAACAATCGGGATAAATTAAGTTTTTTACAATTACTTTAAGTACGAGTCGTTCTTAAAAATTCAAGTACGAATAACACTAAAACGTACTTAAAACAATCCTAAATAGGATTATTTTCGAAAATCAATTCTGAAATTTCTTAAAATAAATACAAAATTCGTAAACAAAATAAAAAAAAGATTAAGGCCCTAATTCTGTAAAACGCAACCGCAACGCAAAAAAATTACATTGAAAGCAAAAACAAAATAAAAAATATTTCATTATTTTGTGTCTGCATATCTTGTGGCGTTGAAAATTTTAAAACGCAGTATGAATTTCTATAGAAAGAAACAACAAAATTATGAAAAATTTTTTAAATTGTTTTTGCTTTTAATATTATTTTTGGCATTGCTGTTAAGTTTTACAGAATTAGGGCCTAAGCTTGTCGTTGATTCTGCCACTCTGGGAGTAAAAAAACAAAGTGAGCGTTTTAATCTCAAAGTTTGTGGCAAACACTAAAACAACACCACACAAGTAGCTAAAAATCGATATGCTCGTTGTGTGTAAACAACAGACCAAGATGAAAACACATTATTTTCATGTTTATTAGGTAAAATTGAGAACTCTTGCTTCTCATTTAGTTTATACTTTCAGTTATACATGTACATTCAGTTTTGAAAGTAAAAACCATATCGGGAATGGTGCTGGTGTTTTATAATTGAGATTCTGTAAGGTGTAAAATATTTTTTTGAGATTGATTCAATCTTAGTTTTACTTAAATCAATCTTATTTTCGGCTCATTTCAAGTACGAAATCAGGATTGAATAATTATAATATAAATATTTTGTGATTGAAAATTCGGGCCTGTATCAACCATTCTGTACTGAATTCAAGAAAATCCGTACTCAACGTACAATTATTACCGCTTCGAATTGATTTCAGTACGGCTGGATTGATTTTATTTTTTAGTGTATTCGAAAGATAGAACTTGCAAAATTATTCACTTTCAAAACAAAGTTATTTCAACGAAAGCTTTTTTAAAATAAGATGCTTAGAATTTATCAGCAGTTTTCAACAAGTAAGCAAGTATAGTCGGTCAATCCTGAGCATTTAATACCATGTATCAAAGTATATTAAGACACATTAACGGGATTGACTTTAAACCCATTGCCAATCATTAATTTTGGCAAAACAAAGTTACGTTTTTTAAAGTAAAGATTCATCTTAGGGTTCTTTGTTGCGAATACTATCGAGATATCGATATCTACATACATATATCAGATTTATTCACTTTAAAGCGATTTTGGGGTAGGGACTTATATATGACATACGGTTAATTATGAGCTTACAAATTCTCAATCATGTTTTAAAAAAAACTTTAGTCAATGCTTGATATCTGTTTGATAATGATAATGATTACTGCCGTACACTTTCGATTTCAAAAAATCCCACAAAAAATTGTATAAAGGTGTAATGTCGCACGATCTTGGTGGCCAACTGTAAATCATCAAAATCGCTACGGATCATTTCGCTGTAGCGATTTGCGTTGATTGATTATACCTCAAATTTAGACAACTTGTAGAAGGATCGACTTAAAAAGTCGAATCTGGGTCGATCGGTATACAAAATGGTGGGTCTAGGACGGATACCAGCAGGAACGCATAATTCCCCCTAAACCACTGTGGTTTGAGCATGAAAAGGTATTTTCTTGCTCCAAGTAACATTTTTGGAAAAAAGCTAAAGTTTAAGGGAAAACGTACATTTTAATTTAAATTAGTGAAGTTAAAATAATGAAACACTTTTTATACGACCAAGTAAATCCTACCCCTTGTTATGTCGATATTGTGAAATCCGGGATGTCTATAACATTGGGCCAAATTATCTGTATCTGATTTAAAGTTAATTCGCAACCTTAAATTTTTGTAATAACTCTTTTAAGAAAACCCCAATTTTCGGTTTAATTTTTTAGGTTTAATTTTTTAACTTCCGTTTTGCATTTCAAAAAAAGCAACGACCACCTCAAATAAATTATTTGACAAATATAAATTCCTTTTAAGTTGCCCTTGTACCGTAATGCTCATTTTTTAAGCCCCTGTCGATTAATAATTCCTCATAAAGATTCTAAATTGTATTTTGTTAACAAAATACGAATAGATATTTTTTATTATGGTTTTCAAAAAGATTATTTGCTTATTAAGTGTTTTAAGACAATGAAGACATTGGAGTTATCCGTGTCCTTTAACTTCTAGCTTAATTTCAAACTCAATTTTTAATATACAAAAATCATACTTAATTTACTCTTGTATACAAACAGTGCCAAATATTTACTTTTCTCGATAATTCCAAAACTGATATGGATAGATTTGCAAAACTAAAAACCATTAGAAATCATCCTAGATATTTGATTTCATATTTCCCATACGCCTTTTGCCAGGCATGCAGGCAAGGGATACTTTAAAGTTTTTTCTATAGAAAATCTCAAACAACAACAAAAATGTTTTGGGTAAAAAGCAGCAGAGAAAAAAAGGTCTAAATTGGTTTTTGAGAAAACAAAACTTCAGCACTTGAATAACAAAAAAAAAAATGCTTACAAAAAAACAAACAACATCCTTGATAAAAACAACAACTATAACTGTTAAAAGAAAAACAAAAATCCAAATAAAGATAAAATTTGATTTGATTTCCTGGGATTTAAATTGAAAATATGAAACCCAAACGTTTCATATTGATACTTTTTTGAGCTCTGACTTTGATATTGGTCGTATTGTATCATACAATAATCCGTTTTTATTCTTAAAAAAAAGGATTTTAATATGAGTATTGGTATGAGTGTGTTTTTTGAGAGTAAAAGTAATTTTTTAAAAGTTTTTTTTTTGCATGAGTGTGTTGCGTATTTATGAGTGTGGAAAATACAATTTGAAAAAAGACATAAGCTCATAATATGCGCACATTAAAAGCTTTAAATAAACTTTCAACTAATAACTTAACCTTAATAAGATACACAGTTACCACACAAACTCATAAACTGGCATAAATTAAGCACTTAAAGATCCATCATATACACTGCCAGAGATTAAAACATATCTACAAATAAGAAGAGAATCTGAAAAGAATGGTATATCCCAGAAATAGATGTGATTTCATTACTGTACCAAAATAAGGACCTTTAATGTATGCCTTCATATAACTAAGCCCATCTAGTACATAACTTACGCTTTTAGCCTTCAGCATTTCCTTTGCAAAACGGTGGCCAGTATTCGGCTTGTGCGCTTTGCATTTAAAGTCGGCTTGTTTTATTCTTAATAATGCACAATATTCATTTGAAAGACTGTTATAACTATTTGCTACCGTCTCCTAAAGCCACTCTCAAAATTACTTACTTTACTAGCTGAAAGTACTTAAAATTGTAAATTGACTGTCAGTTAAGACGGCATAATGAAACGCTTCAAGTGATTTCGTTGAATAATTGTTGCCATGTGTAAGTAAATTTCGTAAAATTAATTAGTAATTCATTAGTTGCAAAAGGACTAGTAATCCTTATGTAAGCTAACTTCCCATTTGATTGGAAGGACCCTCGACTATTGTTGCGTTAGAGAATATTTGAAAATTGAATAAATACATTTGCAATGGAACGATTAGAGGTTTCAGTATTCGAAATTGTATGTCTGTGAAGTACAAAATCAATAAAACAGATTTTTAAGTATTGCAAAGGACCATATTGTTGTTACATACCAAAACTTCTGATGATTTAAGAGCTTAAATAAACTGCACATATGCCCTGACAAGGTTTAACGTTATAACAGGAATAAAGAATTCTTCGTCAAGCCGATTGTGTTGTTTTGTTTGTTCTTAAGTTCAAAAGATGTTTTGCTTGTTTGACAAAAAGTTTGAAGCCAATTTGTACGAAAATCAAAAAGTTTTAAGTTTTAGCAGACAACTTAACAGTTTTTCAGTCAGTCTGTGCTGTTAAATATGAGCTTGTCAAGCCGTTTGTGTAGTTTATTTCGCTTATTAGTATTAAGATTTTATATTTTAAAAACTTTTTGCTTAAATTTTTCATAAAAATCATTTTTTTTTATAACTGCCTTTTTTTTAATCTAAAAATGTTCACTGGTCTTTTCATAATAATGTGTGGGGTAAGAATGGCAATGACAGAAATACATATACAATATTTAAATACAGTTCTAAGTGGCATTAAAAAAACAGTTTCTATATTAATCTTTCATTCGGTTAAGTAAAAGTATGTTAGTTTATGCTGTTTGTTTGTGTGTGTACGTAATGGAGAGTGTTTTTAGGCATTTAAATAATTCAAATGTGTATAAGTTTATATCCATGAACTAGGCATATTTATCTTAAATATTAGGTAAAGTTTAAATACACACACAGGCACTTGCACACGCAGTAATATAAGCAAAGTCTTAGTAGAGCAACTAAAACACTGGAAGAAATGCATAGTAAGAATAATATTTCTTTATTCAGCTTATAAAATTCATATTCAGCTGTAGAGATTTCTATTTAGATAATGAACTTTAAGAATGAATGTGCTCGAATTTGTTCACAAAGTCTAAAGAAGAAAAAAATATATATATAAATTCAAAAATTTTTATTATTTGAAAACAAAATATTCAACAATTATATAACAGTTCCATTGAATAAAAACAATCCTTAAATTGTAATCGGAAAAACCCAAACAACATAATAATTAATGGCGAATTATCGAGACCTCTTAATATAAGAGTTAATTGTGCCAAATATTATCTAGATATTAACATCCATATGAGATTTTGGTCTTAAAGGGATTTTAGGGACGGTGGCTAATTTTTCTTTTTAATGTATACATTTGAAAGGAAGCTAAAGCTATTTATAGATGGAACCTTTGGGCAAATGTGAACTGATTCGAAAAGAATTTAATTTGCAGGAAAATATTTTTGGGAGCGAATTTAATCTTAATACCAACTTAATTAGATGGTAATATGTAAAATTATAGACAGATTCTCACCATTTACATAGAATTCGTCCGTAGTACAATTAAAACGTATTTTCCAAAATTTATCAAATTATCTACAAGATTTCTGTTTGCTCTTTGGGCACAAAATTAACATGGACAGGCATCGGGCCAGACGGACGGATGGTTATCGTAAGATCGCTTAAAAAAAGTGACTCTAAACCGATCGGAATACCAAAATATTGGTCCAGATTTCTATGTATTAAACACATCGCCAACCACTTAAATAGTTACTTTTTCTTTAACTTTTGCCTATTCATATATAAAATTTTAAAGTTTAAAATAAGATTAATCTTTTATGACAACCGGCTTTGTCTTACAATTTTCGAGTAAAAATTAAATGTTGGTGGCGAAACTGAAGCAACACGTTGGGTATACAGATAAATATTTAAAAAAGAAAAGCCAAAATTTCATAAAAAAAATTTTTTTCATGCATCTAAAAAATTTCAAGTGTATCAAAATATGCCTCAAAAAGCCAAAATATGCACTAAAAACTTAAAAGACGCTGCAAAAAGGCTCTTTTTACTGACTTATGCAAAAAAAAATATACAAACGGTAAAATATGCAAAAATATGCACTGACAAATCAATGCCAAAATTCATAAAAAGCTCTAACACGGATAAATATATTATTTCTGCCTTCATTGGTCGCACAAGGAAAAACATGCAATTTCATATTTATGGTTTCCCTGTTTATAACATTTCAAATTATTTAAGAGATCCTTTTCAACCCACCATGTGCTTAAATCTGGAAGACAGATCCTCTCTAGCTAAATAATTCGCGTGTTTGTTGCCAGAGTATCACTGCGTTTTGAAATCCATAACGTCTGCCTGATGGCCAATGCCATTAGTCCGATCAAATATTTATTTTTTTTTCATCTCGGTTAAACTAGGTTTAGTTAATCTAAAAACAGATTTGTAAACCAAGTTTGTAAACAAGATTTTGACGAAACAGCTTAGTTTTGATTAAAATGTTGGTATTAGATGAAATAATAAAAATAATCAAATTTCGCTTAAAAAATCCGAGTTTTAGACTACGTTAAACTAAGTTTAAACCTTATCCACATCTCAAAAACCCGGCCTAAATGTATCTTCGTCATGTACACGAAGAGAAAGCGTGGCAGCAACCACATAGACCGGTACTAGGAAAAGTATCCAAATTAAGTACAAATAGCTTGATACACATAGTGGGGTTATCAATATAAAACATCTGTCATAGTAGGGTGGATTAGATAAATCAGCGTGCCACCTTCAATACAAAGTCAATATTGATCCAATATTTCTTTATCTCAATACTCAAACAAATTTACTAAAAACTCATGTCACTTATGCCACTTTTTCGTACTCATAAATGGGACACCAATTTTACTAAAAACTCATTTCACTTATATGTGACTTTCTGTTAAGAATTTTTTTGCAAAGCTCATGTCACATATGTGTGTCATAATTTTTGTTCCCGAGTTTGGAGAGAAAACGCAAAAAACTGCGGAGTGACAAACGTTTAAACACGAAATGTGAAAACCAAACGAAGAAAAAGAAGCAATCAGCAGACTTCGAGAACGGGAATCGCTGATAAAGTTCTCCATCGTCATTTAAATGAAAATAATTAAGACAAGGTTTTGTTTGAAAACACCTTCAAATCCACCAAATCGCTTACACTGAACCAAAAAGTGTTCATAATATTAACGCACAACGATTATTAAAATAGTTATCGTTACCTCGTTAATATAATGAAAAATAAAATTTTCCAGGTACTGAAAATTAAGTACTGCTCATTGATACAATAAATAATTAATTATTAATAAATTCATGTTTTATTAATTATTTCATATAAAATGTACGTTAAAGAAATTTAAATGTTCTTTGAGGTAACGAAACACTTATTAAGCCTTGTTAGCATAAATGCCCATTAATTTAATAAACTCGAACGTTAACATTAATGAAGTGTTCGATGGCCTGTTATACCGAACTCTTACGTTCAAATGTATATAGTGTTCGTTCAGTTTACGAAACCTTAATAAAATGTTATCCCCACGCAAACAATTTGCCATTGATTTGTCGAAGAACTCGTACGTTGAAGTCAAAAAGTTTCATGGGGGTAACGTAACGTTTGTAAATTTGTTTTTAAAACAGTGTTAGTTTAGAATTTTTGGCATTTCTCATTATTATTCTATTCGAACTGGTTCTTCTTTAAATATTATTTAAGCAAATACAAAAATGCAGTGTAAAAATAAAAATATTGTCGTGTTTGTACAAAACACTATTTCAATATAAATTAAAGTGAAAAAGGGCATTTGTGAGTTTAATTCGATTCTGAAAAACGATTTGCTTTATGTGTAAAATAAAATTAAGTGCGGTGGATTTGTTGATGGTTAATTTAGATCAACTTTAAGTTGTTCATTGGCGTCCAAATTAACAAAGGAAGCACCAAGTTCTATTAAAAGCTGAACGAGTTTACTATAAAATTAAATTTTTAAAGAACTTTGAAAAAATTATAAACAACGTATAAATAAAATATGAATATGGTCGAATAAAAACAAATTGAATTGATTATAAATAAACTATATGTATGTATATATCATCATATGTATATACAATGTATAGGTATATTATAAATACATAAATAAATGTACTACAATAAATTCCAAACATTTTTGTTAAATAGAAAAAAATATAAAACAAAATAATAATAAACACATTTGAATGATGAGTCTTTTTAACTTTATAGGGGGTTACAGTAGTAAATTATGAGGGGCCGGACAGGTGGTACAAATTAAGAAGGGAAATTTAAAAAAAATAGTTCATTTAGACAATATTCTGTGTACTTTGAGGCAACAAATTTGTAAAACAATATTGTGCGTTGAATTAACGTAAAGGTTCACTTAGTTAACGAAATAGATTATTGAATTGAAAAATTGTATCATTAAATTGTAATGATATATTTATTGTAATTTTTCGTTGTATCAACGAACAGTTCATTAAATTAATAAAATGAAATCTTTTAAAGATCGGTCATTCATTGTTACAACGAACAAATTTATAGGACGAAAATTAATAAATTTTTCGTTTGCTTAACGTACATTTTCATTGTCTCTACTTACGTTTTTGGTTCAGTGTAATCTTTGTCTTCCAAAAAAATATGGTTTTACTTGTGTATAAATTTCTTGAAAGCTATTCTGTTTTAAGAACTTCAACTCGAATTTACACAGCCAATATTGCTTGCCTAAAATATATTTCAACCAAATTAAGCTTAATATCAAAGCAACCCGTTCAAGTTCCAACACGCTAAAACTATAAACATGTTTGAACTTCACTTCAAAAACTGACCCAAGAGTCTAATATAGCACTGTTACATAAAGTTACAATGAGCTGTTATGCTTTTTGTTTAGTCTTAAAAAATTGCATATTTAGAATCTCCATCATTGATTCTATGTCTGGTCAAAATTTCGTCAAATTCTACTTCCAAAAAGTGGGTCAAAATGTCGTTGGAAAAAATAGTGTATAATTTCTTGTTCAAAATTTTCCTTCAATAAGTGGGTAAGCTCATATGCGCTATTTTACTTGAAATTGCCACCCCAAAATTGCTAAAAGAATAATAGTGTATACGCATTATACTCCATTTTAGTCTGTAGAAAAAAAATACAATTTATGAAAACTTTAACTCATAAAATAGCTTATAATAATATACACTCTTGTTTGAGAAATAGTTTCATTCCGAAAATTTGTGCAAGAAGAATGTAATTCGTCGTGGCTCGCAGTCATTTTTTTATAACTTACAAGGGGGAAAGAAGTGAAATTGTTTTGATGAGCCAGATGAAGCAGAGGAAGAGAAAGAAGACGAATGAACTTCTAGTTATTTTTGATTTACGCAATGTATACCTTAATTTGTCATAATTTTTTGTTTTTAATAACCCAAATTGAAAATTAATGAATATATGCCACTGAATTAACAAAACTATGAATTAATCACTGTTTTAAAATGTTACAAATTGATATTTTCGTGATCAAATATTTTAATAAAAATACGGTAAAATTATTGAATAAAACAGCGTATACCATACAAAATAAAATAGTGTATCAGGTTTATCTTACGAATTCCTTAAAAAAGCCTATATGGAGGACTTGCACTTTGAATGGCATATGGATGGTCTTAAAGGATACGTATAATAAAAAAAATTGGTCAATTTAAAGACAAGAAACGGTATTATGTATTCGTCGAAAAATGCGATAAGAAGAATTTTTATTTACTGCGATATTGAGGTTTTAATAGACATCCGATTTGACAAAAACTTTAAACACGATTTTCTCAAAACCCCAAAAAAATTATACGCTATTGTTATATTGAGGGGACGAAATGTAAAAATACTTGCTTAAGTCAAAGTTGTACAGTAAAATAAAATGTGTAGAGAAAAAACTACATATTTAAAGTGTCCATTGAAATTGTTTTTTCGTTTTATCTAGGCATTTTCTTTAAGTGTAAAAATGTAAAAGCGTTACACTTGATTCTTTCTCATACGTATTATAGCAGCTTTCATGGGGATAAATGTGTTCGCATAACGAAAAATGTAACACAAAATTAATGTTGTAGGACTGTATGCGTTTGTTTGATTCAACATTTAATTTGAAAATTTTGCATATAATAATAGAAATGTTTATCTTAATAACAAAGAGCAAGTAAAGGATAAACAAAGAGAGAAAAGCAAGAGAGAATATATTCTAAATAAGTATTGTATAATTGTTTTCTCGTTTATAAAATTAACAGACACAGCCTTAGACAAACAGTTAAAGTGTTGCTCTTTGCAAATACTTAAGCACTTCCTTAAATACGTTTATATATACATATATACATACATAGTTTTAGAATACTCATTTCGATTTACATATGTGTTTACATAGAACCATAAATGTAATTTCCGAAATTAAATATAGTTTAGATTTGCGGTTTTAAAATAAATGTTTAATTTATTTGATTTTCCAATGACTTGTTTTACATTTTATTAATATTCATTTTAAGGAAATTTAATTCATTACAATTTGCTTTATTTATACGACCAAGGACTGTGACCAAGACCAAGACTATGAATGTATTATGTCAGTAATAATGAAAATGTATAATTAAATCCTGCATCCACTGTTACTACTTCTAGTTCCATTTTACAGGTCCTTGTTCTTGTTTTTTACCAACAAAAAAAAACATGTTTTTTTTTGTTTTGCTTTCTCATGTTTTGTTACTGGGTCATTTGTGGTCTTACATTCCAATTCTTAAGTATACCAGTTTAGCAAATAGAAGTTGTTGCTCTCTAGAATTGTCACAAATACGTTTGTTTGTAAAATTTTTTAACACAGAAAAGGAGGTTTATAAACATATATATTTTTTTTCTCTAACTTAACAACAAACTAATGCATACTTTATCAAATGTCTAGAGTTATTTTTTTCCTAAAATGTGTTCTTATAGTTTGCACAGTAAGTTTTCTTAGTAAAAGTGTATGAAAGTAAATTGAGACATCTTAAATATGCACTGACATGGTTTTTCTATAGATTTTTTTTATTTCTCCATAGTTTCTGAAAACTTTTTCTAGTTGAATCTTTTTGGGCACAAATCTAGAGGCTCTTAAAATGTGTCCTAAAAAAGGGTTGAAATTGTGTAAAAAAAATTAATTTAAATGAGAACTATTTCCAACAGCTTAAAAATAAGTATAAATAAATAAATTCACCAAAGTAATTTAAATTAAAAATTTTTTTTTATTTGTGCTACAAATAACTTTATAAAAGGAACTTTAAAGCAAGACTAATTCATGCTTAAAGAAAATAATTTCTTAAAAACTTCAACTTAACAAAATAAGCTGTCTTCATGACTGTAAATTGAAAAATAAATGATAACTGTTCTTTCCTGCGCTGCGAAAAAATACACACTATTTTAAAAGTAAAAGATTTGCGATTTGTTTTTGTTTTCTATGTAATTCTTTGGCGTTGCGTTGCGATTTACATAATTAGGGCCTTAGTGTACGTCTCACACACCCAGAAAAGTTATCTATTTTGTTAGTGTTTGTGTATACGAAACAATGTTAATACCATTCGTTACTATTTTCAAGAAAGTAACGAACATTATATAGTGTTCTGCTCTTTGTTATAAAATAGTACCACTGTAGTGGTGCTGTAAACATATATTATATTTCAATGCTCTATAGTGTTTTATTTTTACATTGATAAAGAAATGAGCAACCAAAACATTGTAGTAACGTCGATGTTTTGCACGTCATATGTGTGTGTGAAATTTTTTCGCTGGCTTTTTGTTTTTTTCGTATATGTGTTTTGTTTCTGCCAAAAGGCTGGTAAGTAAAACTGCGAAACAACGAAGTTTGTGGTTTAAAAAAATAGCAGATCGCAATTAAATGTTCTCATTTTTTGGTTGAGTTGTATAAGTATGTACCAGTATTATTTTTGTGTTCGAAGATCACAAACAGAGAAAAGTAATTTTTTTAATGATTTACTACAAAAACACTATTAGCGTTTGTGTTTTTTACAAATATACCGAACCGAACACTAAGGAACGATATTAAAGGTTTATTTTCAAACACTGCTTTTAATGTAGTAACTTAATAAAAAGAAAGTAAGAAAAAATAGTCAGTCAATCCCGACGACATAATGCCCTATACCACATTATATAAAAACTATTTTTGCTAGAGTACCATATTTGGGACCCATGGGCAATCATGGACCCGCCTAAACAAAATTATGTTATGTCAAAGTTAAGATTCATGTAAAAATTCGTTGTACCGAATATTATTTAGATATTTTCATCGATATGAGATTTTGAGGTTGGAAGTTAACATTGGTCCTATGGTTAATTTATCAGACAAATTCCAAAATTTTTAAGAAATTACTGGAATAAAATGGTATTTTCGGAAGTAGTATTTGCATGGGAACTATGTCCAAATGTGAACCGATTCCAATAAAAATTATGAAGATGTTTTTGACAATAAAATAAGTTTGGACCAATTTCATTCTAAATACCATTGTAAAAAAGATGGTTTATGGACACAAAGACCCAATTCCGGAAAGAAGCTTGTATAGGGGCTAGGTGAAATATATATTTTTCAAAAGTCTTGGTCCTTATGTCCACAAGGATTACATGGGCAGCCAGCCAGGTAGCAGGACGGACGTCGTTAGATCGAGACAGTGATTCTGGATCGATTAGTATTCGTAAAAGTGGGGGGCTTTATTTATTATTATTAAAGGGCCTACCTTTAATTTATTAAAATGTAAAATGTACAAATGAGTGTGTATTCCTTTCTTTTTTTATTGGTTTTACTTTCGCTATAATTTTAATTTCCAAATCGAATTACAATTGTGAGACAATCGAAAGAAAACCAAGGAAATCCCACAATTCAACACAAAAAGATCCACACTTATGCAAAATATCCCTGCAAACAAATTCGATCGACATATTATCTAAATAGATTCCCCATTTAGCAAAAATCTATCGCTTTTGCTATTCAATTCTTATTTATGTAGTAACATCGTTCGGGAATATGTGTCCCACTATGGTAATATTTACTTAAGAATCTACTTGTGTCTATATTTTATGGCGAATTAGAGTGTTTTGGTAGTTGAATATGAATTGAATTTAGTTGTTTCGATTTTAATTGTATAAAGAACACTTTTTAAGTTATTGTTCTTTATAATAAAAAGTGGGCCATTTTACGGTTTATCTTCGTTTGGGTAAAATAAAAAATAATGCAAGTTTTACAAATAATCAAGTATCTACAGTATATTAAATCAAAAATATTGATAATGTTTTAAAGTTAAAAACCTAATATGAACATAGTTTTTTACAGAAATTTACAGAAAGTTGCAAATTTCTTAAAACACTAACCTTTCAAATTATATTAAATTATAACTAGCATATTTTGTTAATGCTTTAAAAAACTTATTTTTTAAATTTTGTTCACTGGTAACGTTGATTTTCACTAGAAAGAAAAAATAAAAACACTAATTTTCAACAAAAATTATTAAAGTCATTGAATAAACAAACAGTTCAAAAAATCACTAAAATCCATTAAAAAATACATTTTTTTAGTTCACTTTTGTTGGCTCTAAAAAAATAAATGTATAAGAAATAAAATATTTCCAATCTACTAGAAGAATGAGTTTGGGCTGTTTTGTGCACTCATTTTTAAAACGTTCGTGTACTAGAACGCTTTTCGGTAACTATTGGTTCCAGTGGGGTCTTAACTTTGAATACAATAAGGGTTTTCACAACATTATGACAATATAACATAATAACACACCTTGTGAATACCCCAAATTATAACTATTTGATTTTTAAATATTTATTTTATTATTTTACATTGCAATTTTAATAAAAACTGGCATAACTTAGGCAAATTGCTTTTGTACTTGGTATTCACTTTTCAACTGAAAATCGTTGCAAAGAAGTCAATAATATATGGGAAATGCTCATTTGTGCTATTGTTGTATACGCCGTTAACTGTTACAATTATCTGAACAACTCTATAAAGTAACGAAAAAGCATAATTTTAGAACTCATTATTCGATTCTAACGTATTTTGTTGTTGTTAAATTCCGCCAAATCTACTGTTAAACGAGCAAATGAGACGAAGTAGTTAAAATTTCGTAGACTATCGAAAAGAACTCCACCAATTGCATGGAGGGATATTACAAAAAACTTCCAAATGAAATGTAAAATAATTCAGTAGCAGTAGCATTGTTTTCATTAAGCACAAAATTAAATTTTTCTTCTCCTTTCCCATTTTTGCTTACTACATTCTTTACAAGTTTTTATTTTCAAGAAAAAAAAATCACCAAAAATACAGTAAAAGACAAAATTTGCATCATTGAAAACGTACAAAACTTGAATTGTAATTGTGATGGGTTGTGCGTACTTGTAAGTTTGTATGTGAATAATCCTTTACATGCTGTTTTGTGTAGATTTTTGCATTTTGGCTGTTGTTTCTTTTATTTTTTTTTTTTGTAGTTGTTGAGTAATTTTTCCTTCTTCCTTTTTTAAGTTCTTGTAGCGAAATAAGTTCTTTTCTTTCTACTGGTTGGATGTTCATTAAACCAAAAAAAAAAAAAAAATAAATTGCATACGACAATTGTAACCACCGGGATCGTTTGGTTGCGTGTGTGTTTGTATGAATGCAAGTGTGCTTTTGTTTGCCTTTTTGTTGTGTATTTGTGTTGGTGACAGTCTATATAATCTGTAAGTAGTAGTTAAAGATGAAGTACTGAATATTAATGTTGATTTGTTGGTGTATGTAAATATTTTATTTTTTTGGGGGTTGGAGTACAACCAACACAACTGCTTTATGAATATATTCATACAACAGTGGGTTAAGTAAAGGATAATTTTAAAAATTTTATTAACTATTACATTTACTAAATAAAAATGTGGAAAGGAAGTTATATATTTGCAAAAAGGCACTTCAAAATAAAAATTTTAAAGAAATTATGAAGTTTTTTTTTAATCTTACATTTGTTCTAAAGTTCTTTTTTGCTCTAAACGTACTTTTTGTGAAAATATACCTTTTGTAACAAGGTATTTTTTTTTTATTAATAATAAAATTTTTTTTTTGTAATATGGAATTTTGATGTAATATATAGAAAGATTTTTTAGCAATAGTTATTGTAATTTTTATTTTGTAAATGGTAATTTGGTCAAAAGATGCACCTTTTTAAAGGACAAACGGTACGTTATTGTAAAAAGATACTTTTAAAAAAACCTTTAACAAACAGGTCATATTTTCTCAAAAGCACATTGTTATTTTTTTTGTCATAAAAAGGTGCTTTTTACCAAAATGGTACTTTATTGGTTAAAGGTAGTTTTAGTTAATAAGTACTCTATAAAAAAACTTCAAACTAAAGTCTTTGGTGTCAACGAAATTATTTTTTATGAAAATAAAGGAAAAGAAATGATTTTGGATTCCTTCTCCAATTCAGTGCTTTTATAACATCATTCATAGGAAAAGTAAGTTTATTTGTAAAAAAAAGTACTTCAACAGCCAGGCCTGGCATTGTCGAACTATATGCAATGCCATCGTGGGACAGTTTGATAGTCACGAAAGTACTTTTCATTTAAAAATAGTACAACTTTTTTAATAATAATTTTATTTTTTTTTAATAAAATTCTTTTTAAAAAAAATTATTTCCGAAAACGTATTTCCAGTGATACAGACAGAACTTTTCGGATATAAGAACTTATTGAAAATAAAAACGATTTTGTACTTTAATTTTCGTAAAAAAAAGTAGTTTTTGTAAAATAAATACGATTTTTTTATAAAAATCCAGGTTGGCAAACGAAACGAATTTCGGTATCGGTTGTTTGTAATTTCAATATCATTATTGTAATAAATTAACAAAAAGAAAGGGACCTTTTTTACATGGTGGCAATTATCAAAGGGAATTTTGTCTAAAATATTGTAAAAATTGTATTATCTTTGCAATATGTATTTTTTTAACATAAATTTAGTAGAGTAGAAACACATTGAAATTTTCAAAAATTGTGCTAATGGAAAATGTGTTTGTTGGTATCCGAAAGAAATTTCGGTATCAAACTATTTGAACTATTTATTATTTAAGTGGTATCGGTAGTGCCAACCCTGAAAAATACATTTTTTTAACAAAAGTTTTTATTTTTATTTTTTTCATGTTAAAATTGTGTTCTAGGGTTAAAAATACTATTTAAACTCATTTTTTTAAAGAAGTTGTGTGTGAGAAACGAGCTGTTTTTTTTGTTAAATAAAGTAAATCTTCTATTGGAACATGATATTTGTGTAAAAGATTAAATATTGTTAAAAAAAAACATTGGAAGCAATTGGTTTAATCTAAATTTGCCTTTTACATTGTAAGAAATTGTTCTAATCCTTATTTCTCTCGAATTTTCATGAAGAGTTTCAGCATTTTTGACTTCCTTGGGCCCACTGTACACAGCCAAGCGTTTCTTAACTACAACGAAACTTTTTAACTACGTTACGTACATAAAGCACACAAAAATAAGTCTCATTTAATAATTTGTTTTCTTACTTTTCTGTCAGTGTTTTGCTTTCTTTAGGTTTGTGTTACACTTTATGCACGAGAGCAATTTTTTTTTGTATCTGGAGCAATGAAGAACATTTTGTGCATAGCAACTTGTTGTAGATAAATTAAAAATAAAGGGCATGTAAATTTTAAACAATGACACATATGGATACAGGAAAAAATTTTTAAAAGCAATTTTCTTTAAAAAAATCAAGAAGTAAAGCAAATATAAAAACAAGTAAGAAAGTATAGTCGGTCAAGTCTGAATGTATGCCACAGTATTTAATAACAAATCTTCGAGAGTGTACCCTATTTGGGACTCAGGGGATATTATGGACCCATCTATATGAAATTTGTTTACCTTCAAGTGATTTTAAGAATGGGCTTATATTGGACCTACGGGCAGTGTTGCCAGCAGTAGTGGAAAATCCTTGCATGTTGGTAATAGAAACGTTGGGAAAATCGGACAGATTTTTATAATCTCCAAAGTTTAGGGATTTTTCGTCATATCACATTATATATGAAATAAAAGCAGAAAAAACGTTGTTTTTTTCTTGTCAAAAACGGTTGAAAAATTTGATTCCCTAAAATCGCTTAAAAATATATTTCCAGAGTTGTTTGTGGTTTCAAAAGTTTGCAACACTAACATGCATGTATATGTTTTTTCTAAGATATTATTTAATTTTGAGAGATTTAATTGAATTTAATGAAAAACATACAAAACGAACTTAACCAACAAGAGGGTATGAACTCAAAATTTTTATTATTTCACTTTTTCGACAAAATCGTGCTATGTTGTCTTCTTTATGATAATGAAACGATTGGTTTTAAATTTATTTTTCATTTGCCTTCAATGTTAAATTAAAAATTGTTTTGTTTCTACTGAAAATTTTTAAATTTTGAGTTAATACCCTCTTGTTGAGTAAGTGCGATATGTATCATTTTTTAAGTTTTGTAAATTTTTTTGTCAAAGCTTTAATATACATATTTGAATAAAATTTATTTGGTATAACTAATGTTTTTTCTTCTATTTTAATGGCAATGCGTAGGGATTTTTGTTGGGAAAATTTGGTCAACGTGTAGGGTCAGATTTTTTATCATGTGTATTTATTTTTTCGAAAAATTTATTGGCAAGACTGCCTTCGGTTTACTTTTGGACCTATCAGCTCAATATTTTGTCATGACATACAAGCTATCGTAAAATTTATTGTCGTCAAGTTTTATATCAGTACCAATATATATCGAGTCATTCCCGCAACAAGAAAAACAAAATATTACAGGAGAATGTTTTTTTAATTTTATTTCATAAAAATTTTCTACAAAAGTTGTCACTTAAGATAAAATAGTTTTTGCTATAAAATCGTAACGGTGCTTTATGTGACCATGACATTTTAGAAGATGATGCAAGTGCTGACATCAAAGTTATTTATTAAAGAAAACGTGGGAAAAATATTTGTACAAGAGCTATGGTTGAATATGTACCGATGATTAACCGTACGATGCATACCCAACTTTTTCTACGAGAACACACACCCGGGATACGTTTGTACCTACTAGTTTATTTTGGCTTTTTCTTATGTTTAAATGGTCCAATTTCATTTTTATTTTTTTTAAAGCGTAAATAAATATTTTAAAAATGTTTTAGTTCTATTTCTTGCAAATATTCTACATGGTTCAAAAGATATAAGCAAAAGAGTGCATGCAGGAAACTCTTATTCAAGTTATGATCAAGATTTGTTCACTCTCTAGTCGGAACTATTGAGAGATCACTCGAATTCAAGGTGTACACACTCGTGGCCTTTCTCGATATTGAGGGGGCCTTCAACAATGTCAGCCCGGAATCTATTGTGGCGTCCATGAGGAGTCTGGGGATCGACGATGACATATGTAGATTTGTGGACAATCTACTCAGGCATAGGGTAATTTTCTCTACGATAGGTGAGACGAGTGTTCAGAGGCTGGTGAACAGGGAAACTTCCCAAGGGGGAGTTCTATCCCACTATTATGGAACTTGACTATGAACACCATGTTGATGAGGATGGACGACATGAGGATTAAAGCAGTGGCGTATGCAGATGATGTTGCGGTGGCCATTACAGGGAGACATTTGAACGTAATGTCTCAGAGTATTGAGGCTGCTTTGGGGGAACTTAGCACCTAAAGCGCATCATGCGGGCTGGTGTCAATCCGTCAAAGATGGAATTGGTACTCTTTACAAGGAAGTACAAGACCGAAGAATTTAGTCAGCTTCAGATTTCTCACAGTGCCAAGTATCTGGGTGTGGTTCTGGAGAGCAAGCTGTCATGGGGACTTAATTTCGGATGAGAGTGGAAAGGGCAATAGTTGCCATATATGCGTGTAGGGGTGCAATCGGTAGAAACTGGGGCATGGGCCCGAGGTGTGCAAATTGGATCTTTGAGGCTGTAGTAAAGCCGACTCTGTATTACGTGGTCGTTGTATGGTGGACTGCATTGGATAAGACTAGGAACCGCACGATGCTTGAGAAAGTACATATACTTGTCGCGTTGATGATCACGGGATCAATGCGATCTACTCCCACGAGGGCACTGTTTATGATATTAAACTGGCTCCCGGTGGACATCATGGCCAAACAGATGGCTCTTTGATCAGCGACACGGCTGCACGCAGATGAGCTGGCAAACAAAGTGGTCGAATGGATGACGTATTCATTGACCAATTCATTGGACTTCCAATGGCTCACTGTAAGTCAATTATCGGGCGCGATTCCAGGATCCTATGGCCTGGATATGATGAATGGAGAACTAACACTCTACAAAAGTTCAGCAGGGATCAGATTAGGACAATGATATCGGTTGTGACTGGACACTGGCCGGTGGGGACTCATGCTGGAAGAATGGGTCTGGAATTTAACGACAAATGTAGAAGTTCTTCTCTTCACTAGGAAGACGAATTGGTTGAACTTTGCAGTGACGCCATCTGAGTAACTGCTCTATAGGATGGGCATTGGCGCTGGATATCACAAAGGGACCAATAAGGGACCCAAGTGAGCTGTATCTCGATGGTTGCCCATGGAACCTATCCTATGCTCAAGAAACAAAATGACGTAGAAAACCCAAACAGGTGTGTGGCAAATGTAAGAAGCCAATGTGTCTTGAACATTCGATCACCAATATCGAGTGCACAATATGTAACAATAATGCATTATTTTAATTTTTCAAATAAAATAATGTACTTTAAACACACAATAAAATGGTTTGTTGCCTTTTATTTTGATATTAGCTGGTGTGGTACAAACGTATCCCGGGTGTGTGTTTACGTAGGTGTCGACTTTGGAAGCGCGTAGCTTCTGAACCACTGATCCGAATTGCATAAAAAAAAGCTTTCAACAATTAGAAATTACTTATGTTTCCTAGATCCGAAATCTATATTCCTTAAGTTAAGCCGTTCCTGAGTTACAGCACTGCAAAGTTGAAAGTGGATACATTTGTACCCGGGTGTGTGTTCTAAAACTAAATTTCATCTAAATACCAACATAATAACATCACCTTTGTCAATAGGCTAAAGAAAATTACAATCCCCATTACAATCTAATTGTGAACCGTGCTTTGCGCATAAGGTTTACATGGTCAGCCAGCCAACCAGAAGGATATCGATTGAGTCCATTGAGGTGTAACAAAAAGTGGATTAGGACCCATATATAAAGCCGTTACAATTATCAAAACAAACGCAAAGTACCCCTTAGGCCGAGACCACGCAATGAGCGACTAAGCGTCAAGCGGCTGAGCGAAAAGCGTCAATATATTAAAACATTTGAAATACTACTTAAGTGGCCACGCAAAGAGCGGCATGTGAGCGAAATTTCTGAGCGGCTAAGCGGCGTCGCTCAGGAATAAAACTTGTTCTATTTTTTAGTTGTTTTCTGAGCATCAAAGAATAAACATGGCAAAAGTGAATGTGGAGCTTATTATTTCAGCTGTACAGAGGCGACCGCTATTATAGCAAGACAGATTAACAAATTTTAAAAATAAAGCAAACGCCAAATCGGGAAAGGAATGTCCTGTAGCTACACGCAGAGAAAAAATATGGTTGGACATGGTTACGGCAACCATACTGTGTTTATTGTAACAATATATTGTTGTTGTACACAAATAATTGTTATTTTTGTTAAATATCAGATATATTATAGTTACTGTCAACATATTAATGTTTATCGCAATTATAAATTTGAGTATTGTTGACCGAAAAATAATTATTTTTCTAACAACTAAATTATGATAACTTTCAAAACATATTATATTACTCACAGCCATAACATGATATTTAATAGCCATAACATGATAACTTTATATACATTTATCATAATAAGTTTAAGATGCAATCAAAATATCGTTACTCTAATAATAATTTGGTATCGCCATTTGTAAAATAATTTTGTATCAGTTGTGTCGTGTTTTACATAAAAATATCGAATTATTTGTTAGTGAGTGGCTAAATAACAAAAAAATAACCATTATAATAAACAAGAAATTAAAAAAAAATAAAGAAAAATATTAAAAAAGAAATAACAAAATAACCATTAAAATAAACAAGATATTAAAAAAAAATAAAAAAAAAAACATTAAAAATGGGTTGTAGTGTCACAAAATAAAATATCTTTGCTTAAAAATTTTAATAATCTTAAAGTGGTGGAAAAATTTGTGAAATATTGGTGCAAAATATTGACCATTACTGGTAAGTTTTGTGTTATTTTAAGAGAAAAATAATGAAAACTCCATAAAATAATTTATAAATAATTGCGACCTACGACAAAAAGATTACAGTAACTATATTATGTTTTTTATTTTATCATAAGTATTTTTTTCCAATAAAAATATTATGTTTAAAGTTGTATCATATTATGATGTAAAAAATTTATGTATAACAGTTCATATCACTTTGCATCATAATATGATTACTTCTAAACTTATTATGATTGCCATGACAATAATATGATTACTCTTAAACTTATTATGATTGTCATGACAATAATATGATTACTTCTAAACTTATTATGATTGCCATGACAGTAATATGATTACTTATTAACTTATTATGGTTACCATGACAACAATATGATTACTTCTTATCTTATTATGATTACCATGACAGTAATATTATAACTTCTTAACGTTTTATGATTAACAGGATAACAATATGATTAAGGGAAAAATATTATGATGTAATATTACGAACATATTTGGTCATAATATGATTTAATAACAATCGTAATATGGTGACTACAATCATGAATCTTATCATAATATGTTGCTCTTAGAATATGTTTACCACAACCATGTTTTTTCTTTGCGTGTAGAAATCTGCAAATAATACATATACACAATCCAAAGCAATAAAAAATATATATAAATATAAATAAAAAACATAAAAAATAAACTTACCTCAAAGTTAAAACAAGCCTTTGATCTGCAGAAATAGCTTTTCTTTGTTTTTTCAATTTGGTGTTAACTTTTTGCATCAGCAAATCAATGGAGTTCACAGACATACGACAGTATTGCCAAAATCTGTCTAAAAATTTGCGTAGATTTCTATATAAATGGTTAAATTCGCCGTAATGTCCCCTTGCTTGATTTATAGAATAACCACCAAATCTTCTTTTTTTTCTTAAACGCATTAAATTCTTATAAATATCAATACGATTTTCGCGTAATAACATTAAACAAACCTCTCGTTACAAAGGCATTTCAACAACTAACCGCTCAGTAATAAGCCACTTGCCGCTTTAACTTGACGCTTAGCCGCTCATTGCGTGGCCTCGGCCTTACACTACTGTGACGTTGTTATAAAAAATATATATTTTATAGTCTTTTGCAAATAATCTTGAACAAAAATAGTTTTTTGTAAAAAAAAACATTTTTTTTGTAAAAAAAAAAACATTTTTTTAATTTTTTACAACTTGCGAGTACATTCTAAAGTATTATTTTCCTAATTGATTTACTCCTCAGGAAGACAAAACAGTAATGCTGGCATTTAACAGTTTCATTTATTAGACAACAACAAACATTGCCACTCTAATTGTGTTGAAGTTGTTGTTTGCCTTTACGTTATTTATGTTTTATTGAATTTCATATTTATTTAATAACCACTTGTCTAATTTAATCTTATAAGTTGTTTGCTACGAGTATAACAACAAAAAATATTGTAACGACAACAATATCTCCATGGAAAATACAATTTTTTAAAAACAAGAGAAAGGCCGGAATTTATTGTAATTTGAAACATTTTAAGTAAGTTGTAAAGAAAAGTGTGTTTGTCTAAGTGTAAACAGTATAAAGATATCAAGGAAGAATTGTAAATTATAGACTTTTTGTGGAAATTTTTGATTCTATACAGTACATTATTAACATTTTATGGAGGCTGTTGACCATAACTCAGCAAAGTGGAAAATACACAGAAGCAAAATCTAAACTCTTATAATACAGTAGACCGAAGGAAGAAATAAATAGCAACGCAAACAGATTGTCAATAACATGGACGACTAATTGAAACAATTAGGCTTAAATGATAATCACTGTTTGTCACATTTTGTTGGTTTTTTTTTCATAAGTTAAGTATTATCAGTTTTTTTGTTGCTGTTGATGCTGCCGCTGTTATTGCCATTAAAGCTGCTGAAGATGTGTTGTTGTCATAAATGTACATACAAAGCTCCATAGATATCTTTTTCATTTGGCATAGCTGCTAATGACCATCAATTAATTACAGCATCATAGCTAAGCAAACACACATACGAACATGAGTAAAAAAAATTATTTATGAATTTGATATACGTAAATACTCTGTTTAATTAATGTAAAAACACTTCCACTTTTTTGTATCTACGTACTTTAAAAAAAAAAAGTAAATATTTGTAAAATATCCTTTTTATTAAATGGTCCAATTATAAAAATTTTCCTTTTTTAAAAAGCTCGTTTTTATATGAATATATACATATGTGACGCGCAAAATGGAAAGGGTAAAAACCGGTTTTGTTCAGGAGAGCCATTTTAAAGATTTAAATACGTGTATCTTTGGTGTACCATCACTTCATAAAACGCGCATATCTCTGGGAGGGAACACTTTTGGGGCATGAGATCGGTCTCATTCGATGCTCAGATGTTGTCCACATCAAAAAAAAAAAAGTGAAAATTGATTTTTTTTTACCCTTAGGTCCCTTTCTCTATGCGCTGTCACATATGTATATAGCATATAAATAAGATTTTTTGTCTTCAACAGACTTCCCCGCTAAATTTTATAATAACATTAACATTTAAAAGAAAGTTAAAGTTAAATATATATAAACCGATTACGATGCTTACAGTTAAATATTTTTGGGGCGAATTTAATAAGATAGTTTGTGGAAATAAGGAGTCTAATTAGGAAAGATGTTTGTATGGAAACTACGTAAAAGTATAGACCGATTCTCACCATTAACATAGTCATCGTCCGTAATACAATCAAAACGCACTTACCAGACTTTAACAAATTATTTACAAAATTGCAACTTCTACTACTTTTCACGCAAGGTTTACATGAATGGACATCGTTAGATCGATATAAATTTTGTCGGTCGGCATACTAAAAGATGGATTTTTTGCTTATGTATAAAATTGTACAGTTTACAATAACATTTTTCTTTAATGGTAACCAGAAAATTAAATGTAAATAGCGATGTCAAAGCAACACGTTTTGTAAATAAGTATATAATTAACACCGAAAAGTCATTAGAATTAAAAAAAATGTTATTCCATCGCTGCAAAAGCAATTGAGGCGGCTAAAAAAATTTTTATCATGTATTAATATATGATTAAAAAAGGTTAAATATTCGCTATAATTTTTTAAAATGCTCTTTAACTAATTTATGCAAAAAATGCTGCAAGGGGTAAAATATGCACTAACATATCGATGCCAAAATACATATAAAGCTCTTAAAGGGGTAAATATATTGTTTCTGCCTTGTTCGCACAAGTAAAAACATAATTACGTTTTCTCTGGTCATATTAATTTAAATTTATTGTTATCGACGTAAACGGAAGATTTTTTCAATTAGGTACATTGTTCTTAAAAATTTACTTTTTGTTAAAAGGTACTTTTTGTTAAAAGGTACTTTTTGTTAAAATGTACTTTTTGTTAAAAGGTACTTTTTGTTAAAGGGTACTTTTTGTTAAAAGGTACTTTTTGTTAAAAGGTACTTTTTGTTAAAAGGTACTTTTTGTTAAAAGGTACTTTTTGTTAAAAGGTACTTTTTGTTAAAAGGTACTTTTTGTTAAAAGGTACTTTTTGTTAAAAGGTACTTTTTGTTAAAAGGTACTTTTTGTTAAAAGGTACTTTTTGTTAAAAGGTACTTTTTGTTAAAAGGTACTTTTTGTTAAAAGGTACATTTTGTTAAAAGATTCTTCTTTTTAAAAGGTACTTTTTGTTAAAATGTACTTTTGGTTAAACTTTTTTAAAAAGGTACTATATTTGAAAACCCGTGTTTCTTCTAAAAAGGTATTTTTTTATCAAAAAGGCACAATTTGTAAATGAAAAATTTTGTGAAAAGGAACGGTTTTAATAAAACCCTTTACCCTTTGTAAAAATTGAATTTTTAACATTTTGTAAAAAGGTACATTACTATAAAAGTACTATGTACTTAATTGCAAAACTTTTCTTTTTTTACCAAAAAAGCATTGAAAAATTATTTTTTTTAATGTTTGTAAGGAGTACATTATTACAAAAACGCAACTTTTAGAACTTTCTATAAAAAAATAATTTCTAATTATGCACTGTTTGGCAAAATCGTATACTTTCCTTAATATATTAATTGTCCATAAAAGTAAATTTCTTTTTAGACCCAAAGTTTCCGTTTTTCCCCCTAAGCTAATACCGCTAAGCTCTACGCTTGTCTTCAGGACACCTAAGTCTCTAGCGGGAATCAAACCCGCAACACCCGCAACACCTATCCTACTTATAAGCTGTAGTACTAGATTATGTTAAGTACATTACACCCGAAATTTCTGAAAATAGCTGCCAGAGAAATTTTATTTCTCAAACTTCTATCATTAAATCAAGAACTTACATACTTATCTAATATTTATAGCATTTGATAGTAAATGTTTGTTGCTTAGCCCCTGCAAATCTCTATATGTGACCTTCTCTTAGAAAAGGGACCTTGTGTGTCAAAAAACCGGTTTGGACTTAAGAGTGGATTCTGGTACCTAAAAGGGTACCTTTTCTCGGAGAAGGTCACATATGGCACAAAAATCGTCTAACAAGAAAAAGCTTCTTTAAATATTTTTTTAAGCTTAAGTCAATAGAAATTGGCAATAAAGCCGACTCCAAATTCTACTTAATAAGCCAAAACTAACTTATCTATCGAAACGTTAAACTCCTTATATAAACAGCACTTTCTAGAAACGCATTCATAGAAAATACCCACCACTGCCAATAGTTAAAAGTCAGATTTTGTCGGACCGATAAATAGCTTTGCATTATAAAACCTTAATTTATTATGTTTTCATCTATTAAATATTAATATTATTGAAAATAACAGCAACAAAAAATGGAAGTTGTAATAATGCACAGCTATTTATCGGTCCAACAAAATCCGACTTTTAACTATTGGCAAGTTGTAATAATGGCCCTAAAAGTCATGTACAATTTGTAGAATATATTAAGAACGCACTTTAGGAAATATTATCAAGAATTGTATATATAAAGTTTAAAACTTGTACCTATAACTGCAATCCTGACTGTTCTAAACTGAAAACAAAAATTGAATAATGTACATTAGAACACAACATGGTACTTAACATGTTATGTGGGAGTATTATCTAATCTAGCCGTCCAATTTTCATCATATTTCAGCATGCAAAAGGCATAGGAAGGAGTATCTGTAGTACTGGTTATAATTATGATCAGAGGAAAATATATTTTTGTGTGTGTTTGTATAATTTATACCCGATAAGAGTACGAAAATTTAGTTTTGAAAACTAATTTGATTTAATTGCTAGTTGGTTGTCTAGTTTGTTCTTGATGCATATGCAACATTCGTACACAACATACATATGTATTTCTGCTCATCTTGGAGCATCAGAGTTAAGGGTAATAAAATCTATAAAAATAGGCAACCTAAATGTAAAGAAAATACAAAAAAAAAAAATATTTGCAAAATCTAATGGGAATTATGGCTTGAGTTGTTTGCTGATGTTGGTGTTGCTTTTGAAATATTGTTGTTTAAGGCACCACAAGACAATAATGACTACAATTTTAATTATGCATACGAAAACGAAGAAAAGAAAATGAAAGAAAAGAAAAAATAGAAAGATACATGATAAATGATTTTGCATACTAACAGATAGATACTCATTTGTTTTGTGAATTTAAGAAAACAGTTTCAATCTACACGCAGAGAAAACACATTTTTCTATATAGTCACATCCTAGAATCCTATTTTTGACGATAAAATATTTAACATATTATGGTTACTTAAACCATGTTATTATCACGCGCAACTATGTTATGGTGAAATTAGATCTTAATCAAGACGCCACAACCATATTATAGTTGCCTCCAAACATGTTATGATAACAAGTAGCAGTAATATGTTTTCCAATAACAATAGTAGGGCTGTGTTTTTAGCTGCAACATCTTAGGTTAGGTTAGGTTCCATGGGCAGCCACTTTGGTCCTATAACATCTTGCTCTTGGAGGAACATTACATTGGTAAGGGGTTAACATATTATTGTTATTAATAACCATAAGATGCTTGGAACCAACCATTATGGATTGTGGATTCATCATGCAGGCCCCAAAATTCACAAATGTTCAAATCAAATTGAGTTCCACACTAATCGTATTTTTCCAGATAAGGAAGACAGCGAAGCAAACGAAATTTTCATAGACGTTAGAGGTTTTGTAAAATGGATTATTATAAAAAAAACTATTTGGATAAATTTTGAGTTGAGACTGTTTATGGTTTAGAGTGCGATATGGTTTCTGGTGACAATAAAATGTTAATTATAACCATCACCTATTTTAAAATGTTTCATTAAAAATAGTTTCGATGAAGGCGACAATACCGCAAAATGTATGTTCTATACGTTTAAAGAAAGATGATGGATTCACGAAACATAAATAATGAGTAAAATTTTTTTTTATGCCTGTACACCCAGATAAAAAACATGTTTTAATATGGTCACCTTCAACACAACTAATTTTATGAAAATTTTTAACAAATTATGTTTAATTTAACCATATTATTATCACCGATAACCATATTATGATTAAATTATTACTCCATTAAGAAGCCGCAACCACATTATGGTTGCCTCCAAACATGTTATGGTAAATAACATCTAAAATATTCTGTATGTGCAAGAGAGTCGGCCATACAGTTTCCATGTTTGCCACTGTGTCCAGGGACCGATTTAAGGGTGACCATTGAGTGTCCCGCAATAAGACTTAAAATAAGTATTTGGGAGAAATTTTTTTCAAAATTTTTTTTGCGCTTAACAAAAGCGTTATTTTGTTCAGTTTCTTTTTAATATATATGATTTTAGAAGACATGTTTTAGCTATCGATAACGACAATATGTTAGGGTGAGTTCCAAAACGTCAGTTGCAAGGCAACTCGCTTTTTTAACCCTAACCATACTAAAACGGGTACCCCGATACCCGAACGTACTTTGAAGTCATATTTTTCTTAAACTAAATAAAATACAAATTCGAGGCTCCACAAGTTCCTTCAGATAACCATTTTTTAAAGTTTTTTTCCATCTAAAGCACTCTTGATTCTTTTGGATTGACTCTGGAGCCACCCAAAGTCGAATAGTCCTTTCCCTCCTGATAAAGGTACCCGGGTACCCTTATATAACTTTTTACATTTTGTATGAAAAAAAAAATTATAGTATTTTTTAGTTTATTGGTTATTTAATTCAAAAAATATTTTACATCAAACTTTGTACATGTATAAAAAATAAATAAAACTGTTTACTAATATTGTTGCATAAAAGAAAAAAAAAATAACATCTTGTGCAGCGTAGAGCAATAGGTTTGCTATGCGTATTGCACATTGGTCGTTTACAGCATATTTTGCGTGTTTTTCCATCAGATTTTTGATCAGTTTTCACGCAAAGGTAGCAGCGACCCTTTATTGGCAACCGTCCAGTTTTATCTCGTTTGGTTGTATCTGATGGGACTGCAGCATCCTGGAAAACTTTTTTAGGGATGGTTTTATTTGTCATAAGCTCTAGAGCTGCCCGGACGTTATAGTGTCGTATTATTTGATTATCATTAGCTCTTTTGTTCATTTTTTTAGTTGCCAACTCCACGCCAAGTGATGTTAAAAATCCCCGACGAGAGCTTCGTTTTACTTTTGCGCTTGGATCGAGGCTGGAGTATACACCACGCCAATCATATTGAAAAAACTGCCACTGGCCATCTATTTGTTTTGCGTTTTGTGGTATATTTAGACACCATCTGGTCCATAACATCTACTCCGCCTTTTGTTTTGTTATAGAAGTCATTAATCTCCTCTTTTCCATTAATAGTTGGCTCCCCTCGAGTATAATGCATTGTTGACAGAAGGAAAACACACTTCTTCTTGGTGACAACAGACAAAAGTGTTTTTGTTGAAACCATATCGGGGTGTACCTATATCGTCCGTTAGTTTTTGGACGTAGCTCTTTTGGTATATAGGCTTATTTTTGTCGATGGGTACCGGCGAGACTTATTCCTCAAACTTGTAGCCGATTGGCCAAAGGAAGTGAAGTAAAAATATTGTCGGTTGTTACATTTATTCCAGATTGTTTGTAGAAATCCACCAGATCAAGAACGATGTTTTCTCCTACATTAACCTGTCGTTGACCACCAGGTGGCTTGCCTGTGTAAATGATTCCTTTCAAAGGATAGCTATTGGCTGTGTTACACAACCACAATATTTTTATACGGATAGCTGGCTTTGAGGGAATATATTGAGTGAAACTGGTTCTACCTCTAAATGGAAATGATCTAAAGACTTCGATGATGATATATTTGCCCTTATTTTGGGGGCTTGCCTAGCAGCACTTGGTGTAACTTAAGATGATGGTCCCCCATCAGAAGATATTGGTTCAGACACATTAATTTCCATAACAAGTGCATTACGTTTACGCGACATCGAAAAAATTTATAAAACAAAAAAAGCAAAGACACACAACCGTACGCATCAACACCAAGCAAAACTGAGAATGCAAAAATATAATCGAAACGATGCATACCCACAGTACAATTGTATATAACATATAAATACAAACAGGGGATTCCCCGTTTTAAAATGCATAGCATAAATAATAATGGACAAATAAACACACACGGGTACCCGGGTACCTTTGTCAGGAGTCTACGTGTGTAAATGTTGTCAGTACGGTTAGGGTTAAACGCATTCTACAATGCAACCGTGTAAAATTTTAGAATGTTATCTGTCCCAAAGTGCATCAAAACAGTTACCGATGCGTTCACAATGACCAAACTGTGCATCGTTAAACTTGATGGTACATTTTTGACTTCGACTGCAAAGTATTATGATGTTTTGGAACTCAGCCTTACTCTGAACATTGTTAAGCTTCCAGTATTCATACAATTTCGCTTAGTGTAAATTGTTTATTCAAATAAGAGAACAAAAAATATGCCAATCAAATCAAATCTGCATCTACATAAAACCGTACAGTGGTATTAAAATGCAAATTGCAGTTTTCCGTTATGGCTTAAGGTATCGATGAAATTGCTCAATAAAATTATTTACTTAACATAAAAAAAACTAATCTGTACCTAAAAATGTTAACCGAAATAAGGCAATCTATAAGTTGACTTCCTTGAAGCTGTTTAATTTAATTAACACCTTTTCATGAAATGTTTCATTGTCAACACCTCCTGATAAATTTATCTTCAATTTGGTAACAGTGTAGTTTTTTTTATCTCCAACTTTATTTATAAAGTTGCCCAGAGAAACCAGACACAAATATATAATTTAAGATAGAGAGTTTTTTCTTATAATAATTTTGCATAAATTGAAGCTTAAGACAACGAAAAAATCAAAAAAAAAAACATTTTTAGAATTACAAATAGTACAAAAATAAAAATCATCGCCAGTGCGACGAGAGTTCTAAAGTACTCAGTCACTCACTGGCGCTCGTTGCAAACACTTTTTGAATTTCATTTCCAAAACAGACACGAATTGAACATTCAAACTACTAGAACATATAAAATGTATATTTCTTTAAGCTAAAAATAAAAGACTTCTAGTATAAAAACCAAATAAAATTCATAAAATAAAAGAAAAATATATAAAAATATTTTTCTAAAGAAAAAGAACAGAGAGTTCATTAAAAAATCATGTTGTGTATGATTTGAGCATAAATTTACTATTTTCCATTTTATTTTGTTCCGCATTGAAACAAATTTTTTTTTTTTTATAAAAACATGGCATAGAACTAAAAGCAAAACCAGAATAGAAAGAAATTTTAAATACATTCATACATACAAACAAACTTACATGGCAAAAAACAAAAAAAGAAATTGAAATATAAAAATTTTCAATAATATGTTTAAAATCTCCAATAAAAATCCTCCATCATTAGCTTAAAGATTGATGTTGATGATGATGATTATGAGGAGATGACGAGGATGATGGCAATAAACATTATTATTTTTATTGGTTTATTCGTTCTTGCTATTTTTCCTATGCTCCAAAATGTTATCCATACCCATCACCAGTTTAAAGTCTATGGCTCAAGTGATTGTATTAGGGTGGGTCCTTGTTATCTCTTACACTGTGCTATATAAGAAATATTATATCGAAATATTCCTTTGCTGGGTATCACAGTTAAGGCAAATCACAATGACTTTCTTGTTAGTCCATTTTTTCTGGTAAAATATTCAAAAACTTCAAAAATCAGAAAAGAACTGCTTGTGTTTTAAGCGTTACTGTTTTTAAAAAATCGCTTTATTCAGAAAATTTTCATTTCCGTTAAGTTCTAATTTGATTGTTAAGCAACAAAACATATTGTTCTCATTTTATTAAAAAAAAAACTGCTTTCAAAGCGCAATCTTCGAAATCACATAAGAATTTTATGACAAATATTTAACAAATTTTTTCCTATTAAACAGGATTTTAAACCAAATATTATAAGAATTAGGTTTAAAGTTTATTAAAAATAACTTCCAAATTCTTGCGTTTTGCGTTTGCGATTTATTCTTATTACTAATGGTCCCAATACTACAATGTTGCTTTAGGCTAAACTATGTAACTACTGATTTAACAAGAAGATGATCGCAGTCTCCGTATCGAACAGACAGGACAGACAGCCGAAGTCAATGTATCGAAACTGATGACCGAAGTCACATTAGTGAAACTGGTACCCAAAGACGCAGTACCAAACTGACACACGAAGGTGCCGTACCCTAATCGACGACCGAAGCCGCTGTATCAAAACTTTTGACCAAAGTCGCAGTATTAAAACTGGCATCCGAGGGCGCAGTACCAAACTGACACCTGAAGGTGTCGTTCGAACGTGGCGAACGAAGTAACAATAGTAAAACTGGCACCCGAAGGCCCAGTGCCAAACTGAAAATATAAAAATTGATTTCAATTTAAAAAAAATTAATTAAATTTGCACCGGTAAACAAAAATATTAATTAAACGTTTAACTCACTTGATTAATTTGTTAAAACTGATTTTGTTTTTGATTGCTGCTTTAATTGGTTTTGGAGAATTTCTTCCGTGTGAGAAACAAACGATTAATTTTGTCAAGATCGATTAAAAATTTACCATACGCCTCATAAAGCCAATTCCCGAGAGCGTACTTTTCGATTAGGACTAAAACCACAACGAATTTTAATACTGTGAGATCAGGTTTTTTTATGAGATGAGTTCATAAAAACACCAATTCTGAAATAATCTTTCTTTCAGTGGAGGGTATCAACTTATTTTTGTATTTATTAAATGATCTAGCGCAACAAGATAAAATCTTATGAATTACAGCGCTAGTGATATTATCAATATAATTTCAAAAATAAAAATGTAAAATATCAAAGTACATAGATAAAAACATTAATAAACAATACAAAAAAGTAAAGATTATGAGGGAGTTTACACGGTGTCTATTCAGACATCTCTGACAAACACGTCTGTTTTGTTTGTAGGCGATCGGGGTAGAGAAGAAAGAGGGGTTGCCAAACAAACACGAAATGAGTTTTCATGTTTGTCAAAATGAATTTTCATGTTTTTAATTTGTATGTATATGTGTATTAGACTATTATACATGAAAACAGACATGTTTGGAAAGACATCGTGAAAAGAAAAGATGTTTTGGGTAGCATGTTCAAAAGAGAATGTCAAAAACAGACATGTCTAAAAAGACACCGTGTAAACTCCCTCTATTACAAAAATTAAGGTATTAACAAAGTATTTCTAATAACCCCTTTTTAAACGTGTTTGCGTTGCTTAAGAGTTGAAAGTGGGTTGGAAGGGCGTTCCAAAGACGGATTGTAAAAACAAAAAACTGTCGTTTCGACATAAGGCTGACAAATCTGTACTGAATTAATTTGTTTCCAAGATTTGATCTGGCAAATTGCAATTTATTATATAAAAAGCTAGGTTCTTTGGATGTAATAATTTTAGGGAAAAAATAAAAGGCATCTAAATTGCAAAAGATTTTTAAAATTCATTCCATAAATTTGATATGAAAACATTGATATACTTTCACGGCTATTTTTTGTGGAATACATATCTTGCAATATTATTGTAGGTAACATTTAATTTTTGAAAGTCGACACTGTCACAATTTGCAAAAATTTCACATCCGTATAGCAGAACAGGAATCAAATACGTTTTGGCTAACAGCATTCGTATTTTAAAAGGTGTTAAACTTTTTACAGCCCATAAATTTCTCAGAATTCCGTATACTTTTCCAACGACCGAGTTTATATGATTTGACCAAGTTAGTTGACTGTTAAAGGTAACGCCGAGGTTTTTGATGTACTAACTAGGGCTATAGCATTGTTATTTATTTTTATTTCAATATTATCGTGAAGATCTCTAGAATTTTTTTAAGATTTATACAGAAAAATACATTTCGACTTTAGGGGGTTAAGGATTAATACATTTTCCACGGCCCAATTATAAATTCTATTTAAATCATTATTTATATTGCAAATACGTGATTGCACATCAGCTAAACTAGCACTACTATATAGCTGAACATCATTAGCATACATATACCTCGCTACTTTTCAGAACGTCTGGAGATCATTGATGTACAAACAAAACAGAAGAGGTCAAAGGATTGATCCCTGTGGAACACCTCTGAAGAATGTGAGAGGATTCGAAAATATAGTGTACAATTTGGGATTTGTTATCGAGATACGATGATATAAGCTTGCAAGCAGAACTAGAAAAGTTGAATAGTTTTTCAAGTTTTTTCGCAAGAATACCGTGATCGACAGTGTCAAAAGCTTTACTCTGATCCAATAAAATTAAACATGATACATTATTACGATCAAGTTTCATCCGGAGAGATTCAACTACATCTGCCAATGCTGTTTTACAACTTTTCCATTCCTAAAGCCAGATTGTTTTTCCGATAAAAGGTTATTGATGTCCAAGTAATCATTTATTTGCTTGGACATTAGTTTTTCCATTATCTTTGATAGAAAAGGAAGAATAGCGATCGGTCGAAAATCGTTGTTGGATTTGGGAATGGGAATAATTTTAGAAAGTTTCCATCCTTGAGGAAATACTGATTTTGCCAGAGCCGTATTGAATAAATGCGTCAAAAAAGGTAGACTTTTGAGAATAATTGCTTTCAGAAAGATGGGATTTATATTGTCCATACCAGTGGCATTTGATTTAACAGCCAACATACTTTCTAAAACCTCGAGCTGGTCTACGCAACGGAAAGAAAAGCAATTTTCTACTGGTACATAACAGAGATTATTGTACACGTTTCCGGAGGGTGGTTGAATATCTATATTAACAAATTTACTATTTAGGGTGCCGACAACAATATCCACATTGCAAACTGTGGTGCATTCATGGCCTATAACTTTGCTTCGAATTTCCTTCCATTTAGATTTACTATCAACAGCAGACGAGAATTTTCTCTGGTAATAAGAAGATTTTGCTATTTGTATATTCTTAACAACATTTTTTCTTGCACATTTGAAAATATTTTGAAGTACAGGGGTTTTAAACCTTTTCCATCTGTAGTAAGCATCATTACTTTTTTTAATAAAAAGTTTGATTTCAAGTTGTTGAACCAAGGATGCTTATCAGTTTTTATAGATTTAGTCTTCAAAGGAACACACAGGTTGAACCTTTTTATGTATATGGTTGTAAATTCTGTTCCCTGTTATAATCCCTGCAGGAAATTTGTGTCAACTGGTCCAACAGACTGGTCCGTGGATTTGTGAAAATAGAACAAGTACAAAAAGAATGGATACATGACCAGTGAAAGAAGAACCAATCCCTTAACTGGTTTATGAAGAACAAAAAGGTAGAAAAAGTAATGAATTACAGTACAGTTTTCACAGGTGCTGTGACACATTTGTTGGTACTTTCTAAAATTCGCTTCTTGAATTTAATTCTAGGACTTGTTTTATTGAAATAATACTACATTTTAGTAACTGACACAAAGCACGTTCATTGAGAATAGATCTGTGGCCAGTCAAATGGTGTAAATTGACCCCCTCTAATGACAACCCCATGAAAAAGTGATCGGTATCGTTCAATTGTTTCAACCTTTTAGTGATAACAATATCGGAATAAAAGGTTAACGCTGAAGACCAAAGTCCTCCGTGCTTATTCAGATAATGTCAAGGTAGTAGTAGAATTTACCTACCTTAAAAATTACATCGGCCTTAAAATATAACGAAGGAGATTGCTTGCAAATAGGCGATATTATGGCCCAAGTAGAAGTAAAACTATCTCCAGAAACACAAAAACCGTTTCTGTTATGCAAAACAAAATTGCAAAAATCGATTAATATCGATATAATAGACATTTGTGAGACAAAAAATAAATCGTAACATTTATCGCCCTTATGCGTTGGCTAAGAGTATAGACGACGAAAGAATTATTATCTGTATGAGATTAGTATTCGAGAACGTATATGAACGAAGGTGTAAACGGGAAAGAAAAATCCCGGTGAATCAAACTTAAGACAACGTACAGAAGATTGACGCGCATGGAGGACATTTTTTAAGCAGACCGGGACCATTAACACACCCAGAGAAATAAAACTGTTTAAATATGATCAGCTCCAACCAAATTATTTTCAAAGAAAATTTTAAATATTATATGTTTAATATAACCATATTTTTGTCAGCGGTAACCATGTTTTGGTTAAATTTGGCCTTCATCAAGAAGCTCCAACCATTGTATTGTTGCCTCCAAACATGTTATTATCAATAATAACCAAAATTTGCTAAGCACTTACAATAGCATGGTAGGTTTTCAACCATAGTACGTTGCTGTTGAAAAAGAGCAAATTCCTATGGTAAATTTAAAAACAAATTATTATCATGATGGAGGAGGATTAATTTAACCATAATATGATTGTCGCTGACAATTTGATGGTTGTATTAACCATAATATGTTTACATTATTCCTTAAAATTAGTTTGGTTGGAGGTGACCATATCTTAGCATGTTTTTTCTCTACGTGCAAGTTAAAGTCCATCTAAGGATGTAATAAGGTCTCTTTTGCCAAGCCCATTAATATTTTATGGCATTCGAACTAGTGCGAGATGCTTGTTTTCTACGTATCTTCCTTACAGGTAATCGAGTACCTTGCCGCGCAAAAAAACGTGTTGTTTGCCACGCACAAAACGGTTACAAGATAAACTGTTTGTTTTTGAGATCTGACATTTTGAGACTACCATTATTTCTAATGTCCTGCCTTACACACTGTTTGTAGTAAGATTGATGGGTTTGGATAGATATACTAAAAATATACGTTACTTTTGCTCGGTTAATTAAGTTGGAATATAATTTGTTTTATTATTTGCATCATAAAATAAATGAAAAATAATTATTTTCCTTAACGCTTGTGGTACCGTTTTAATTGAGATTTCATGCAGACGCAGTCCCGAACTCTGTGTCTTTTACGGGTGCAATGTAAACGAAGGACTCGTTAAAAAATCCGCATTTCTTTGCGTTAACACAATGTCGTTTATATAACTTGTTTGCAACTCCACTTTAAAATAAAAAAATCTAACAGAAGTTTGTTCCTTAAACAAAGTTACCACCCTATTGTACAAACTTGTAAGCACATTCCTATGCAATCATACAAAAACGTATACACACGCATTCACATTCAACTGGATGCATGGACGTGCTGTGAATTGGTGTGTTTGCATATTAATGCATTAATGAATACAGCGAGAAAATTGATGAGAAAGCATTACGGACATACATACAAACTCACTCACACTAACAGACATCATCTATACGTAAAACAAATATCCCTACGATATCTTACATACGTATGAAAATGTGTACAGTCAAATACACACATACACATATGTATCTATACAAATGCATACAAAATCTATATTAATGGTTTCGTTGAGAAATGTAAGCGCAAACTAATAAAATCTATACCATAAGAGTGGAAAAATTGAACAGATAGTCGGCAAATAATCATTCACAAATACTCGTGCGCTAACAGTTACACTTACACACTGATATTCATACTAATACTGGAGGATATATGTGGGAAAATATGAAGCAGTTTATATAGGCATATCTATCCATCAGATATGTGAGTATATGTATGTATTTGAGTTCCTGTTGGTATGTTTGTATGTACATGTTTAACGCCAATGCTTAATAGGTTTTATATTGCCATCTTTTCCACTAACGTGGCAAAATAAAATTTAAAAAATAAAAATTAAAACATACACATATATATATATATATAAAGCCCGGCATTTAAAATATGCATGTTTGTGTGCATATCAAAGATGAGGACGAAGAACATCTTGCATCTCTTGCATACACGACACACATAAAGATAACTTAATATATCCCAGTAGACAAAATATTTAATGTCGGAAAAATTAAAAATTAATTTTTAAGACTTTTCCACAGCAACAATTCAACAAATATTGCCTTTTTGGTGAAAATGTTTAAGTCCTCAAAAGTTCATTCAAATATTTTAACACTGAAATGAAATCTAATTGAAAATCATTTTAAATTTAAGATAAAGTTCACATGTTCCCTGAGTTTAAAATATGTATGCATTCTTATTGTTCAAAGGTAAAGATTAATTTCAGAGGAAACGTTTGAAAAAGTGCAAATTCTCGATTTGAATATAAATATCAATTAAAAAAACGTTTTTTTACAAAAAAAAATGTTCGTTTTCCAAGAGATAAATTTACGAATTTTCCCAATTTAAGAAAGTGAAACATACCATCTTTTCATCGACTTTAATGACACATTCGACAAGCCGCGCCGATAAGAGAAAATTTGCTTGAAACCATATCTGTGTGTGAAATTCCATTTAAACTTTTGAGCAATTGTAGAATGAAAAGTGACCTCTCCTAACAAGAGGTCCTCGGCAGAGTGTCTGATAACTTTTTCAATATTCTGATTGACAAAATATTGGAATGGTCGAAGTTTAATAAACTGGCACAGTAAACACAAAATCCAACATCATCCTCAGATTGTCGGAAAATAAAGCGAAATTTAACAGCTGTACCTAAACAAAAGGAGCACGAGATCTCAAGTTGTCAAACATTTTCATGCACATACAATTTGTATGAAGAATACCTAATCGAAAAATCGAACTGACAATAATAATGACAGTTTAGCGATTTCAATCTAGCGGTTTTATCTTCATTTTTTATTGATATTATGTGCGTTTAAAAAAATTTTTCGTAATTTATTTTCGTATGTCTTTCAAAGGAAAAGGGCTTAATTAAATTCGTTTGTTTGCTGGGTCATTAGCTAACTGGCTGCTTGGATGCCTGGCTAGCTGCTTCGTTGGCTAACCACACATACATAGTCTCCGAAGTATAGACAAATACATGAAATGTATACATATAAAGTTTAGTTTCATTCTCTGTGGGAAATACACTTGTATTTCGATAAAGTTGCATATTCAGCAACTAATGGATGTTAAATTTATACCGACCAGGAAAAAAAAACAGCAATATTATTTTTATTTTGTTGTTGTTTGCACTGCCTTCTCAAGCTTTGATACATCTACTGCTACTATTTTCTTCACACATAAGCATTACTTAGCAAACAGTTGGAAGTTCTGCTACTAAATTTATTTGTCCTGAAAAATTGGTTTTATTCTTCTTACCGTGAATTTTTTAAATAAAAAAATAATTAAGGCAATTTTCTGTCGAAGCGAGTATATGTTTAAGTATTTCCACAATTTTAAATTTTTGTGCTTACTGGGTTAACCTAAGAGGTAGCAATTTTACGAGTAGTAGTGCATATTGCATTCTGATGCAACTGACTGTTTTTTTTTCGAAGTCTCTGTGAGTTGCAGTAGTCTGTATGTTGCATAGTGTTTGTGTTTAAATGTTTGTAAGCTTGTTTTTCCGTTCCAAGTATCTCTCATTCATAGAACGGTGCTGCTATATTTAGTTCATTCGCTTGTTCTGCAAGAAATCCATTCATTTATTTGGTTATTTGTTTAGGGGAGCGTAAAGAGTAATCGCGCTTATTATTAAATTGAAATTTGCATCAATAATTGGTAATTTGCAACAAACTATTTACAGTCTTACATATACATGTTTGTATAAAAGTTTTTAATGGGGTTACCAACGCGGAATTTCCAGGAAAATTAAACTTTTTTGAACATATTGCTTTTCCGGGAATTTAAGATAAGGGAATTTTTTTAAATTAAAACAAGTAAGAAAGTATAGGCCCTCAAGCCCGACCATATAATACCCAACAGTACCGTAACAAAAAACTAATTTTCGAGAGTGTGCCCAATTTGGGCCTACGGGCAATCCCCCACCCGCCAGAACAGAAATATTTTATGAGGTTAAAATTCACTTAAAAGTTCTTTGTGCCGGATATACTCTAGATATTTTCATCAATATGAGATTTGTTGTAAGTGCTTTTAGAGAGGGAGTTTGTATGGGACCTATGACTACTTCTGGCATTGTAGCTACACAGAAAGAAAAACACTCGGGATAAATCAAGTTTTTTGGGATTACTTTAAGTACGAGCCGTACTCAAAAATTCAAGTACGAATAACACTTTAACTTACTCAAAGCATTCCTAAATGGGATTACTTTCGAAAATCAATCAATTTTCAAATTTTTTTTTTTAAATTTGAACTCATGCTACTCATTTAGTTTATATTTTTTTTAAATATGTACATAAGATTTCTAAAATAAAAACCATATCGGGCATGATGTTGGTGTTTTATCATTCTGTAATGTGTAATACGGGTAAGTAAATCAATCATTATCATTTTTTCTTTGTAATTTTTTTTTTTTTTTGATTTTTCAATCATGAATTCGAGATAAAATCAAATTTATATTACTTGAATCAAGCTCATTTTGAGATTGATTCAATCTTAGTTTTACTTAAATCAATCTCATTTTCGGGTTATTTTAAGTACGAAATTGGGATTGAATGTGGATAATTTAAGTATTTTTGGATTAAAAATCGGAACTTGAATCAATCTTTCTGTACTTGATTCAAGAAAATCCGTACTCACCGTACTATTAATACCGCTTAGCATGGATTGATTTTTCTTTTGAGTGTATTATATAAGTTGTTGTCGCAATATTGTATAACAACAGAAACATTTATAAGAAAGTTTTGGCATTAAAAGCTGTTTCGGAAGTAGTATTTGGATGAAACCTGTGATCAAATATGGACCGATTCCCATCAAATTTTGTAGGATGATTTAAATTCCAATAAAAAAGGTAGTAAATAAATAAAAAATAGTAAATTTAATTTAAATACCAACATAACAAGATGGTTTATAAGCGCAAAGACTTTATTCCGGAAAAAGCTTGTGTAAGTACTATATGAAATTAAGCACCGATTATCAACATTTTCAATAGGCTTAGGACACTGATAAATATAAATGCGATACGTTGAGATCGAACTTTAAATCACAGATAACTAAACAGATATGTAAAAAGTGACGTGTGAAAATAGCCAAAATCAGTTGCGAAGACAGCCTTCGAAGAAAGAGACAGAAAGCTTTTTTTAGTAGTGAAGTGGAAAAAACAAACCACGTTAAACAAATGCATTAGTTCAACAAACGTTGTGTTCTGTGCAAAAAAATTTAAAAAAGTAATATTGTTTTGTTTTATAATGCTATTTTCTTACTTAAATGTTATTTACTCGTGCTGTGGTAAAAACTAAATTTTTACAACAGTCTTGCAAATAAATTTCAATTATATACATTTGTATTCATTGTATTGCGGCAATAAAGCTGATGCAAAGAGAAATGCAAAAAGGGCAGCAAAAGACAGCAAAAAATGCAAAATCTTCCTTCCCGTGAAAAAATGAGTGGCACAATTGCTTTAATGACACCTAGCCGGACGGACGGACAGAGTAAAATAGATTCAGAAAGGTATTCTAAGTCAATCGGTATAGTAAAAAGTTGATCTAATACCAAATTTTTTAAGATGTTACAAACATTCTTAATTTCTTAAAGCGAAAATAAGCGAAACCTCAAGAAATTCAAAAATACTTTCTATTTTCCCCGGCGCAAACAAAAACCCTAATTGGTATATGCATATGGAAGTGCTATAAAAACAAGTGTAAAAAAGTTATTTCTAAAAATTTTTCTACCAACAGCAGCAGCATTGGGTATTTTAAGTATTTGCAGTAGAAAATGTATTTATTCTTGCCAATTCCTATTAACACTGTGTTGTTGTTACAGTCGGTTGTGTGGCATATACATGATGCAGGCAAATTTTATATTGGATAAATGAAAATTTTCTAACATATTTATAGATACGATTTGTCGATTCAATTTTCAATAATGCACAAGTTTTTGAATCAATACAAAAAAAAAAAGTTTGCCAAGAAGAAAAGTTAATTCTCAGGGAGAAAAGAATGGACATTCTTGGGAAGAAATAAATAAAAAGGCAGTGAATTTTAATGCTTTGATAATTTAAGCTCAACATCTTTTCTTGATTAAAAAAAATGCAAGATATTTGTTAACGAGAAAAATTTTTCCTATTTAAGAAATAAAACTAAAAATTATATTTGCAGCTTAAAGAAATATTAACTACAATGCATTCGCGATAATATGAACACCCCGAAATATGAATACTTTTTTCTTCCATTTACTAGATACTCTATAATATGAACTTAGTTCAACAGCTTTAAAATAAGAACAGCTTGCCATTCGAGAAAGCCTCTGTACCCCTTCCTTTAGATGTAAAAGGCCTGCTCGCTCCATTCCATACTCACACGTTGTTATTCTGAAGTAGAACTTTCTCGCTTCTTTAGGAGGTTTATAAGAATGGTAAAATAAAAATAAATTTTTTGCTTTTGCTAACTGTTTTCTTTTAAAAAATAATTTCAATCCAAATTTCTCACAAACACGTTTAAGTTAGGTGTAATTTCATATTCATTTCGTAAATATAAATTTAACGAGAAATTTTCTTAAATAAGTTTGCATACAAAAACAGAAGTTTTTATGTTTAAAAGAAAAATTCTTTTAGAACATTTTGGAAAGGAAGCAAGCGTTACTACTTTAGCGAATAAATTTGGGGTGAAAAAATCTACAATATGTGGAATAAAAATACAGCGTTTCTTCTACAAAATTGCATAATCCAGATAATACATGATTGCCAGAAAACGAGTTTCAAGTTTTTGATTAACTATAACATTTAAGAATATATTTTGTAAAAAGTGCCTTCCAAGAAAACAATTAACAAGACATTTCTTACAATTTTGTTTTCTCAAATATGCGTCATTAGCTCCAAAATTATATTTTTTTAATTATGACGCCGATACAACAAATGCGCGTGTATAATTACTTTTTAGTATAATGTTTTTATACCATTTATAAAATATTATTTTAAATTTTAAATAAATTAAACATAATATGTGCAAAAAACAAAATTTGGCGCACTTAGTTTGATTTTAATAGGGATGCCCCTTTAAAAAAAAATTTTTTTGTAGATCTCCTCTTTTTTGTACTTTTTAAAAATATTCAACGGTAACGCTGCTTCCAAATACCCAACAATGGAATACAAATTATACCGCTGGTTTTTGAATACGAGAGACAAAAGAGCTCTGCTAGGGGACTTATGTTAAAAGAAAAGGCCAAAGACTTTCATAATAAAATTTAAGAAAATTTTTTGAAATTAATTGATATTGATCAATGGCTTTAAAACTACAAAAAAAAAACAAGAAGTTCACTTTGCTTCAAATATCTAAAAGGTAGTGAAGAGAGCGGGCCGTTTAAATGCAGTTTGTTCAAAAAATTTTATTTATTTATTTATTTATTTATGACGGGTTTTTTCGCACAAGAACTTTATATAATACAAAATTTAACATAAAGGCCCAAATACACTGATCAAAGTACTCATCAAGCATTGTGGTAGTATTAGTGAAAATGTGTTTGTAGGTGTGACACCGACAACGCTTAATGAAAAATCAAAAAATTTAGACATGACGGCGAATATTACGTCCAGCACACGTACACGCTAAATTCGCCGGCTGGACAAGAATTTGACAAGTGTATTTGGCCCTTAAGTAATTTTTATGGGAAAAAGTTTTCTTAAGGGAAATTGTATACAGTTCGCAAAAATTAACAATCTTGCAACAGTGGCCTATGGTCATGTTCTTTAACTCACGCGTTAAGAAACATTTCGATTGAAAAATGAGAAATGAAACAAAAATATCAACAAACAACAGTTTTTCTTACTTAACAGCGTCTGTAACATTTTTGGAGAGTATTAGCTGTCACTCAAGAAATTACTCGCCAATTTACAGAAAACGTGGGTCTGTAAAATTTCTGTGAAAAAGTTCTGATCTGTCAAATAAACTAACGAATAAAAACGGGTCGAGAAGAAATATGAAATGCAAAGAATAATATTTTTTTGTTCATGACACATTTTTCCATAGTTTAATTATTTAGTTTTTAACATTTTTATAAAATATACGAATGTTTTCGTTTGCAAGCAAACATTAAAGTCGCACTTACCTTATTTGGTATGGCCGACGGTTGTATGTTCGCAGCCGTCATTGAAAATTTCTAAATTTTTATAAATTTTGGTCGCCGTCAATGATGTGTGACTGGCGTTCTCAACATCTGGAATATCACATCGGCTTCGAGTAAATATTTATGAAATTTATAACGAAACACCGTAATCTCTTTTAATAGTTTTCGACATGAGCTACCCCCCGTTTCCACATGCAAGTGCAGGTTCGAAAAACTCAATACACAAACACTTTTTCACTACCATTCACAAAATGTTTGTACATTCAGCCATTCGGCTGTTTCCTCGATTTTTCGTTGATAATACGTATACACTACTTGCAGTTAATAACTTGCATGTGGAACGTGAGGTTACAGACACAATTTATTCTCACTTTTCGAGAGAATCGAACATGGAATTTTGGCCCGTAAATATCCTAAATTTATTCTCAATTATGGCCTATTTCACCAATTTTAATAAATATAAATTCATATTTCAATATATGGGTTGTTCACGGAAAGCGGATTATCAGGTTATATGATTATTTAGTTATATTAACAGCAACAAAATAAAAATATTTTTATAAATATATTTTGTTGTTGTTAATATAATTTAAAAACCATAAAACCTGATAACCAGTCTTTCATTTAATTTTATTTCTATTTTACATGAAAAACGAATTTTAAACATAAATTGATATTTAAATAAAATTGGTGAATTAAGCCATTAATCATTCAAGTAAAACGTGTTGCCGAATTTTGTTCAAACATAAAACATTTGGTAAACTGCTTAAATATTAAGAAAGTGCAGTTGAAGCAAAACGATTGCTAACTGAAACTCAGCGTTGACAAGCTCAAAATAAAATTGCAAATCAATGGGAGCAACTAAATTAGCAATTTCAATATATTTAGAAGAAGAAGGGCTCATCTAAAAACAGAAGAATGAAACCAAAACATGTTCGTTTCAAGTTTAATCTGACATAACCTTAATCGTTCATGACAGAAAATTATATTCTGGTTTCAATTTCTATTAACTTTAAATTGTACTTTAATTAATTAAAAACGTTGTTTTTTTAAGAATAAATATTTATTAATAAATTTTAATGTTTTTTGCCGCCACAAATAAATGAATTGTAAAACAGCTGATGCCTTGTCAGTTCAAAATCGAACACGATCCATTTGAAAATTGTTACACTGTTATTGGGCTGACATTAACAGAAGTAATTTTTTTTTTTTTTTTGTTTTTGGGCAACATGTGTGCATTTTGCTGTGGAAAATTTGACCATCACACTTGTAACTGCATGTCGTCTAAAACCACCTTAAGAGAGACTTTTTGCTTTTCAGTTACCGGTGTTAACAACTGGTGCTGAAAAAGCTTTGCTAGATTTGAAACTGCCAACGTCTTTAAGTACTAACAGCAGGTCTGGTCTGGAATTTGCACGCAGTTGTCAAGAAATAGATCCAACAATGACAGTGATACTAAGAACCAGTAAATCCGATCAACTCGCAACGAAATAAATGAAGAAGATTATATTCAGCAAGAACCCAAAATACTTATTAATATTAAAAAAAAATGTTATGAAATCTATGGAAAGAGACTTGGAATATAAGAATTTTAAATAAAAAATGTCGAGTGAAATCAAGTAAATTGTTTGCCGCTATTAGGTTCTCAAAAATCACCTTTTTATTTATTATTATAACTCAGTCCGAATCCTTCTTATTAACTTCATCCTAAATGTTTACTTTTTTTGGCCTTTGGCAATCCTTTATCATTTTAGTTTGCTGTACAAAAAATAAAACAAAAAAAAAGTAATGGAAAATATTTTGCGCACATTTAATTAGTTTTCGTGAAACAATTAACAAGTTGTAGCACGATTTTCACACGGGACTTGTGTTGCAGTTTTATATGCAGTAAATGCTGCTCAATGTTCCACCTTCCGTCTCTTTTTCATTTTAATTTTTGTTTTGCTTTCTTCTTAATTGTTGTACATTCACAAAAATTTTTTTTTAACAGCACTTTACAAGCTTACATACAAACATATTTAAAAATATAATAAAATTATAAGTTTACGTATGTATAACGTATAAAACTATTGTTTTAAAAAATTATTTTTAAAGTTGTAGAAATAAAAAGAAGAGCAATAAAAATATTAAAAAAAGTATCAAAAAAAAAGGAAAAAGGGGAATTATAAAAATTTTAATATTTTTCACAAGAAAGCTAAACATACAATTAAATAGGAAATTTCGTTTTTACATGATTATATAAATAGTGGCTCAAAGTATGAATTTTAGAAACATTAAAATTCTAAATTCAAGTGTTGCCAATTAAGCCATTTAGTGGCCGGGCTTAGTCATTTTTCATCTCGTTAAGCCAAGAAAAAATCAATTAAGTCATTAGCTATTTTCTAGCCAATTTTATTCAGCCAAACTTTCTTTTTGTTTTGAAAAATAATTAGTATTGTGGTTATTTCGTCGAATTATTTATGATTTCTTATGCAAACTTCGATATTTTAATTAGGCTTAAGTTCATCAAATTTAATTTTCATTAAATAATTCTTATGAAGAAAGGAATTTTACAACATGAAATTAATAAAAATTGATTGATAATTTTTAATTCTTGACTGAGATGGAAACCGAACCCAGGTTTTCACGGAGAGCTTACCCTTTTACATGTTAAAAATGTTAAAACAAAAAATGTTATGAAAGTTCGAACAAATTATATATTTACAGCAAAAAAAATAAATAATATCAATACATAGTTCGAATTTTTCGTTATTCAAAAATGTTTCTTATTTTTATTTTTTTAACTATAATAATGCAAACTATCTCTGTGGCATATTGGCAAAACATCTTCATTCGAGATAAAAAAGGAAAAAGTTTTTAAAAAAAAACTCGGTGAAAAAATCATTACTATCAGATAATCAAAAAAAAACCAAAATTAAAGATAAATTTTATTTATAATACATACAAAATTTTAAAAACGAAAGAAAAATTCTTTTTACCCACCTACAACTACAATTCGAGTCGGAAAGAACCCAACCAATTGTAGGGGAATGTAAGAAAAGATTAACTCACTGTTTATTGTTGGTGTTTTGTTTTGGCTTTGATATTGTTACAAGTAAGACTTTGAGTGTTTATAATTCTTATTCGCTTTAGGGTTTTATTTGTATAATATTTTTGGCCTTTCTAAAATCTTTGGAAAAGGTTTCCTGATGAGCTGGCCTAAGCAACCAGTGAAATGCGCATAGAAGCTAGCTTTCCCTCAACAATAAATTTCAGTGTATTTATCAAATATGAAAAACTGGGAATTTAGCACATCATACGGAAATCGTATTAATGAAAAATTTTTGTTGTGTGAAAATTTGTATGGTTTACAACATTTGTTTCCAACTTTTTAAATTTGACTTAAGATGTTTTGTCAAAATGCCACAAAAATAATCTCTAATGTGGAATATCAGTTTAATAAATAAATTTTGACATGTCGGAGCTATAAAATCTTGATTATCCATTTTTAGCCATTTTTAATGATAACGAATTGGCAACACTGCTATTTACCCATCCCTTATACATATGTACATACATATACGCTATAAAATTGCTTTTTCAAACCTCTTAGCAATAGGCTACATAAGACACCCTATTATGTGATATTTCTGTACAGAGATGGCAAACTTGATGTGTTACCTTATACTTTGTTCCAGCACCCCTAAACTAGGCAACAAATTTTATATTCAAATGAAAATTATGCTAAAATGGCGGAAGGAAATTAAAATAAAAGAACACATCCTTAATAACATAAAATTCCATTAAAAACTAAAACACTGACCTATTTTTTTTAGGAATTTCAATGTCTTTTTGTTTACCATAATTATAAAAATATTTGTAAATAATCGTACCCAAAAACAAAAAGTAGTTTGTTGTCTTTATTTTCCAAAACAATTTAAGCATTTTTCTGTAAACATTTTATCCAATTCTGTGCAGTTTTGTTTTCTGCATGTGTTCGTCAGAGTTTAAAGGAGGGGAAAATGGCAAACATTTAAACAACAATTTTTTATTGTCTCAATGAAAAACAGTTTACGCTAAAAAATGCTAAAAATGTATTGCGAGTCCATGTTCTTCTTCATGCCGGATTGTTATTTAACCGTTTTTTCTCGCATTTTTTTTTTTGTTATTTATATTTGGTGCATGCAGCATGTTGTAGCATCAGCACCAACAGCAGCAGGAGCGATCGCACTGCTAGATTCGAAAGTTGGGTATTGTAGACAAAAGTTGTTTTAAAATAGATAATATGTTTGTGTAGTAGTTTTATCAATTTATATGTATGTGTGTGTGTGTGTGTTTTTTTTTTTGGTGTTGCATAGAATCATGCCTGTGGTTTTATTTATTTATTTAAATAAAGTTAGTCTCTGATGTTTTGCGTTTGTATTTATGTTTATAGTTCACATAAGTGTTATATCCTTGAATATGCATGTTTTTACAGTGTATACGTGTGTGTATGTGTTACAAATTAAATGCGTTTGTGTATGTTTTTGATGTTATCCTTTTGACAACGCCATTTTTTCTAATATACTAAAACATGTATGTGCTTAAATGTTAAAGAATAATTTAAGCAATTTTATCAAGGGTATACAAATATATTTATAATTCAAAATACAGATATAAGAGGTCGTGTCAAATTATAGCACAGTGGTTACAAATTTATTTTGTACAGCAATTTTTGGTTATGTGGCCAGTGTTTCCAAAAAACTTTTTATAACTATTTCTTGTCACAAAATTATTAGAAAAATTATATTTAACTATTTAGTCGGGAGCCCCCGGCAGGCTAGTTAAAAGTCTACCAGTGCAAAGGTTACCGGTTCGATTTCCGCCAGAGACTCTGGTATGCTTCATTACGACAGGCTAAACGTCCAAGTTTCTATTGCTCGGTTAATTAAGTTCAAAGATAATTTCAAATTATATTTGTAACTCTTTATTAAAAAAAAACTAATTTAAAAGTAATTGCATTTTTAATGAAATTTATTTGACACAATTTTTAAATGAGCTGCAAACATTAAGCTCGTTTAATCAAAATCAGTTCTCGTAATCGAGCGTGATTTAAAATTGTTTTTCACTTTTATTTTATAAAGTCTTAAGCAATTATCAACCATGTAACACCCTGCACCACCGTATAGAAGGGCACTTTCTCGAGATTGTACCAAAATTAAGGCCAATGGCCAGTCAGGGGCCCAGCAAAAAAATTATATTGTAAATATTCATAAAGAGCACTATGTCCGGAAATTATTTAAATATCAACATCCTCATACAGATGTTGACTTTCGTCTTAAATTGATTTTAGAGAGGGTGTTAATATGGGACGAAAGGTCAACTTAGGTCCAAATTTTGTATCAATTTATAAGGAAATTATGGCACTTGGAGCTATTTGCGCGAACAATTCCAACCAGATTTAGTAATTTGATTTAGGCTGCAATAAAATATTTGTAATCCAAATTTAATCTTAATACAAACATAAAAAGAGAGGCTACAGCCACAAAGGCTTTAGCCAATAAAGAAACTTGTATGGACCGATTCCTTTCCAAATGTCTTTTCAAAATTGCGTCCTGTACCCATGTTCTGTAACTTGAGTGAGAACTACTCGCATCGAAAAGATGTGAAACAATCTCTTTTCAATTAATCTCATCATCTGTAACTCATGTCAAAAAATATCAAAAGAGATTACGTCGTTACGTTATAAATGTCATGATATTTCTTTCGAAGCCGATGTGTAGTTGCCGGCTTTGAGAACGCCCGTCACATATTGTTTACAGACCAAAATTTAAAAATTTTCAACGACGGCGGCAAAAATATACATACATACATCGGCTATATCAAATAATGTTAAGTGCAACTTTAATGTTGGTTGCATACAAAATGGTTTGAAAGACAATCGTATATTTTATAAAAATGTTAAAAGCAAAATAATTAAACAATTTAAAACTGTGCCAAGAACAAAATAATTTTATTATTATTCTCTGCATTTTGCAGATTTAATGGTTTTTTTTTTTTTGTTTTAAAATGATTTCTCGCCTCAGTTTTATTCGCGAGCTAATTTGACAGTTCAAAGCGTGTACTTTTCTCACAAAAATGTTACTGACACACTTTTTCTGGAAATTGGCGAGTAATTTTCTTACTTGACATCAAGTTCTCGCCAAAAAAAAGTTACAGACACAATTAACAATAAAACAATTTTTGTTTTATTTCACACTTTTTAATCGAAAAGTTTCTCGACGCTAGAGTTACAGAACATGATAACCAGACAGCCAAACAGCCAGACTGACGGATGGAAATCGTTAGATCGACTCAGAAAGTAATCTGAGTCAATCGGTATAGTAAATCAGCACAAACGCATAATACTCTCTGCACTACAGTGGTGTGGGCAAAATAATTGATAAAAAGGTAATTTGTATGACATCTAAAAACTAGTATCAATTATAAAACAACAAAACTGATTTTTAAACACACCGAGTAAATAAGCGATTGTTATCTGTCAAAAAGTCACATGCTTATCCGTAATTTATTATGGCGCGTCGTGTATGCTTGGCTTGGCATTTGGAAAATCTGAATTGGACTGCGATTTTATTATTGAAGTTGGCTATTTTTAGGTCATCCAGTTCATCTCCAATTTTTATGGGGTTTTTAATAATCTAAGTTAAAGCTTCGGTTTTAGGTTGTTCTAATATATATAACAATTCAAAATCGTTATCAATTCTGAAATTTATATAAAATTTTTTTTTAACATTACAAAATTTTAATTTTTGAAAATATTTTATAAATAAATAAAATGGAGTACGAGTATCTAGTAGCAGCACACGCATTACGAATGTCAAAAGCATAAAAAGTATTTCAAAATGTATTAACAAAGTGACCTCAGTACTACAGCCATGAAACAATAGAAAAAACAACAGGCATTTTGTTGCTAGAATTGAGACAGCAAATGTCAAAATGCCTTTATAAAAAATGTAAATAAACAAAAAAATGACGCCAAACGTCACATACGAAGAAAATCACTGCAAACAGCTGCGCTTGTGAGGTCACTTTATTAGTACATTCTGAAGTATTTTATAGAATTTTCTATGCCCGCTTGCTTTCTAAATAATTAGGTTTTCTTAAAACTTAACTTTCCAAGTAGAAACTAGAGTTTTTTATTTATTACTTTTTAGTTGCCGTTTGAAGCTAAAAAATACTTCTTTTATTCCCTGGAACAAAAAAAATATATTGTGGATAAAAATCTTTTTCTTCGGTATCTATTCTATTGTTTAAATCTATTCCGATATTAAACTGCAAAGAAACTTGTAACTTTCTTCTTTATTTTACAAAACTAGAAAATGTTGACAAACGTCATCACATAATTAAAAGTAAATACAGATAAAACGACCTACGTCATTACAAGAGCTTTCTGATGAATAAATAGATTGTAAATTTAATTATGAAAATTTAAAAAAAGCACTCAAGTATAGTTAAAAGAATTTATTAAACAAGAAAAATTATTAAAAAGCATTTTTAAATAGAAATAATTACGTATGTGTTTTTATATAAAATCATGATTTGTTCGCATAACATCTAATTCCTTCATGCATGTTCGTCCGCTTCTGCATTGTAACACTGTCCCGGCGCAGGACACCTGCCTGCCCTGCTGCTTGAGAAAGCGAAACTTTGACTGCTTTTTGGCCTATTTACGGGGCACTGTGGTTTTAGATATCACCAGTTTAAGTTGGGTAATACATCTACCAAAATATGCAGATTCTGTGAGATGAATGACGAAACATTGGAATATATGCTCTGCTTATGTCCCGCCTAGGGGACTTCTAGACGGAAATTTTTCGTTGGGCAAATAGTGGGCCCAACTGATATTTATTATCTTTACCCGGTAGGGTAATGGGCTTTATACGCAGCCTAAGCCTGACATGGTGAGACACATGGTCTGCACAAAAGATCCTCTGGGTCGTGGTGCTCATGGCCTTCACTTATATATACTATACATCTAATTATAAAATTAAATTGAATTGTTTTTTGATGCCTTAATAACCTTTAGACCTATATTTACTATGCCCAAAACAATGCAATTTGTCATCATTAAAATTATTTTACCAAAAAAGACATACGCTGTTATTAAAGGAAACCACAGATTTTTAACTTTAATTGAAAAACTTGATTAGAAATTTAAAGCAAAATTTATAGATCTAAATATTTTTTTGAAGGTGGTTCTTAAGGCAAATTTCCATTAACAAAGCTTTTTTATAAAAGTCCTATTCCCTTAATACAGTACGCCCTCGGTTAACGCAACCAGAAGAAATTTTGGCAATTTCAGTGTTTTTAAGGTGAAATGAGTTAAATCAATGTTATGTTTTTACTTTAAATTTTTGTATCTATTTTTTGTTATTTTATTTTACCGTTTACCCTAATTTAAATAATTACAATACAACAGGCTGGTTACGACAATAATTAGTATTGTGGTTATTTTGTTGAACTATTTATGGTTTTTAATCTAAATTTTGATATTTTAACCAGACTAAAGTTCATCAAATTTAATTTTCATTAAATTATTTTTATGAAGAAGGAGTTTTACAACATGAAAATTAATTAAAATTGATTGATAATTTTTCACTCTTAACTGCCGCTGGGCTCGAACCCAAGCTTTTACCAAGCTTTTACCTACCCTTACATGTTTCGATTGCAACCACTCAATCTCATCAGAGCGGTTTGCTGTTTAACACTCGCAGCCATCGACGACTGCTGGCAGTCAATAGTCAAACATCAATTTTTAAACCAAATTGTATTTAGCCTTTGGTAGATCGAAATTCGCTTTAAATGATTATCTTTTTTAATTGATTTTAAATGTTCTTCCTTACTTCTGTTTTTTCGTAGTTTGTGTCAAGAATTCTTCTTGATGTCCAAAGTAAATTTTGCTTTTTAGCCTAAAATAGTACTTTAGAACACTAAGTGAATTGACTAATTATAATAAACAACTTGTAGTTTTTTTAGTGAAGACGGTATAAGGCGTTTGTGCTGATGTGTGTAACACTTAAAATATCGGTCATTGGCCCACTATTTAGTATACCAATCGACTCAGTTTTACTTTCTGAATCGATCTTACAAAGTACAGGTCGCAATATTGAATATAAGGTGATGCAATTTGGCAAATACGTCTTATTTGCCATAAGCCTATTGAACATGGCCCATCATTTTGCATGGCGCTTTTACAAACTTTATTCCGGAATAGTCCTTGTGCCCATAAACTATCTTATTATGGTGATATTTAGAAAATGGCTTATTATGCCATAAATCCTTATGAATGTGCATACGATAGCTTTTATAGTAGCTACTTTCATGGCACTAACATGACAAAATTTTGTAGTAGTTGATTCAAAATTTACCGTAGGACCCAAAATCACTTTAAGATAAACAAAACTCATATTGATGTTGATCTTTAAAAAATAGTAGCCACAAAGAATTCTTATGGGAATCTTAACGCCATGACATGACGGCTCCATAATTACCCATCGCTCCCAAATAGTGTCTACTTTCGAAAATGTATATTTAAGGATTGAGGTGTAGGGTATCAAATCGTTGAGCTGGACCGACGTACTTGTTTTTTTAAATTTAAAAAAAATTTTAATGGAAAACTTATGACCTAATAAATATTTTTTAATAATCCTCCCAATTTTTAATAAAATTTCATACGGTTAAAGATTTATTGCCGGGCACACTGTTCGTGGTAACAAAAAAAAAAACACCATCCAATTTTGTAAAGGCCTTAAGCACAAAATGTTAGTATTGACAAAATTCCTGCTCAAAAGTAAAAAAAAAAAAACAGTATATGGCACTCTGATGTGTGTTAAATGTATCGAAATAGTTATTTAAAATAAAAAAAATTTATAGCTAAAAAATATTTGTCAACAAATTTAGCACTGAAGTAGAACTGCCGCTCTGTTTTATCATTGACAAAAAGCAGCACAAACATTAACATTAAGCGTAAAAAAGGCACACATGGCTGCATTCTTTTTTCAAATGCTTTCACATACAAATGCATGCATACTTAAACGCTCAATCACAAAGGACATAAATTTGTTTATAGAAAAAGAGAGAACAATTTTATTTTTAACATAAACTTGCAACAAATTGTACATTAAAAAATAGACTTTTTTCCAAGACAAACATTCCTTTTAAATAAACAAGAGTGTATTTGAGAGAGTGAATGCAGAAAAGAGAAACTTTGTCAATTTTATTTTTGGAAGTTTTGATAGTTTTTTTTTCTTGCAGCTATTTTCATATATTTTTTGCTTAAAGTCTTTGAGTCAAGGAATTTCTTTTGCTTTAAGTTGACACTGTGACATTTACCAAAAAAAAAAAAAAATAAATACTGACACAGACACACTTTAGATTTAGACTTTGTTTTTCGAATCTTTTCTTTAAGTTTATTTTGTTATTCCTTTTTTTTTCTTACTCAGCAGCGTAAGTAGGTTAATATAATTTTTTTATATTTTGATCGAAAGCTTGAAGTTTTATCTTATTAAATTCAAATTTAAAAGACTTTTGCAAGTGTCCTTTTTAATTTTAAAGAAATTGCCAAAGGAAAATTGCCAGAATCAGGCCCCTGCTGGTTTCTTTTTGGAAGTTAAATTAATCACTTCTCTTTCAGAAAAGTTTTTCAATTCAAAACAATTATTATGAAAACTTCTTAAACCTTAAACTGATAGATGCTTTTTTGACGAAGGTATACTTTCGGGGATCACGTGGTGTTTGTTGTTTAAATTCAAAGTCGCTGGAAGGGATGTCCTGATTGATTTTTAGCCACTTGTTGGAATGTTTGTCCTGAGTGAGGTTAGATAGCTCCAGCTTCTCAACAAGGGACCAGGGATGTGAGTCGGAGTTAAGGTTTTTGTACCGGAGTCGAAGTACCCACAAAAACTCGAGAATCATACTCCAAAATTTTTCGGTATAACAAATCTAAAGCAATTTTCTAATACTTTCCAAAATAGGAAAAATTTAAGAAGGTCTGCTTGGAAAGTTTTGAAGTCGGAAAATAAGAACCAGTCTACTTTGCATACTATATTAAAGCTCAATACGGCACGTGTTAGAATCAAAATATCGATTTGAAATTTTTACAGAATCATATCCTTGCTATATTTATCCATTTAAAAGGTATTGCATTAAAAAAAAGTTAAAAGTCAAATAAGGTATAATCGTGCCAGATAATGCACTCAAATTGATACTCGTGCAGAACAAGTTTCCTAAAGCTATAAAATTAGACATACGCTGTTGTTCAGGAAAACCACGGAATCGATTATTTGCTTATTTTATGTTTAAGTTATTAAAAATTTATATTAAATTTTCTGCAGTCGAAAAGTAATTTTCAACAAATTTTTAAAAAAGAAGAAACAAATTTTTAAGTTTTTTTATTTTTAAAAGATATTAATTCCACTTAAAGATGCTTATAAAAAGATAATTCTATTATAATTTGATGTTTTTATAAATATTTAAAACAAACAAAATTTTTTAGCAGATCTTTTTTCTAGGATATTTATTCTGATTATTGCTTTTAAGAGATTATTTTTTCTTGTTTGTTTTCCAAAAAATAAAAATAAATAAGCAAATTTTGCACAAAGATATTTACTTTCTTTAATCCTCATTAATTTCGCTTTACAACCGGAAGGTAGAAATTTTGTTTAGAGCAGTTTTTAGATTGTCTTGTTGCTTTTTTTCTTTATTTTTTTTATTGAAAATTAAAGAAGAATAAAGAGACGAAGGAGGAGAAGAAGTTTCTTTAACAAGTAAATAAATTGAACCCAGTGCACTGGGTAAATTCTTTTTGCTAGTAAATAAGAAATTGAGTATAAAGACAATAATTAAGAATTTTTTTTCTGTATTCAAATTGTTGTTAACTTAATTTAACTTGTTTCTGTTTAATGTCTGTTGCTGTCTTTTTGGAACCTTTTGAGCGATTGACTTGTTATTCTCCCTTATTGCAAATTATTGTTATTTTTGTTAACATGGGCTAATGAGATTTTATAAAACAATACCGACTTAATTAATGAAAAATAAAAGTTGTTTTTGTTCAAAATTAGTCTGTAATTTACATGGCGAATACATTGAAAGCACAGCTCAACTACTTTTTTCTTACTTAGGGAGAGGAATATCAAAAATTGCTTTTGTTTTTGACATATCGGCGAACGAAAGCAACAAAAAAATGCAATTTTGTGGTTTTGGAGTTGTACTAGTTTATGTATCACCACCACCCTTTACATGAATTCGCCTTGCTCATTTGTTAAAAAAAAACCAAAACAATAACAGAAAACTTTACCTAAAATGATCAAATACGTTTGCCAACACTGAAAAGTCGCAGAGTTGTGCTAAATGTCTCATTTGTAATTAATTTAATTAATGGAAAATTATGCTCCAAATTAGTATTAAGTAGATTGTTATTTAACATTCCACGTCGTATGGTGCGATAATATAATCCCTTATTTATAAAAACTTTTCGAACTAACTGTGCTATGGAAGACCCATTTAGAAATCTGTGTTGTTGCTTTAATGAAATGTTTGAGTTTGTTGATTTTTCTCTAGATGTAAATATTGTGAAACGTAATATTATACTTAAGTTAAGTACCCATTTGTATTAGGCTATAAGGATTTATCCTTAGGTATATGGATATCTATAAAATAAATATATAACTAAATAAATAAAAAGCAAAGAGGGCATTAAACGTTAACGGAAATTTTGAACAATGGGACAAAGAAAAAATTAAAAATTGTCTCGCATCTCCAAATGTATACCAAATTCATAGTACATATTAAGCCATCCACTTGTTGATTTTGTACCTATTAATGTTAAGAAAATCAAAATTCTATTTTCAATTTTCTTTCACCAAAAAAGTAATTGACTCAATTATCACACTAACTAAATTTAAATACTTGTTAAACCATTTTTTAATTGATAAAAAACTACTTTTAAATATCTTTAGTTTTTCTAAAATCTTTGGATGATGATCTGGCCTAAGCAACCAGAAAAATCGCCCAAAAAAATTGCATGTAAAATTGGGCCTGATTTCATATGAAAAATGGCCCAAAATTTTTGGGCTATTTTTCGTTATTGTTGGGTGATTTTTCGTTTTTGAAATTCTTCCAAAATGTTACATACTATTTGTCCAAATCATTCAGTATCATTATAAAAATAACGGGACATATTGCAAAGTGTCGTAATGTCCACAACATAACTTATAAGGATACCGGCTTCGCCAACTAAAGCTTCTCTGCACAGCCGGCCTTCGGCCGGGCGCAAGGATTTTCTACTCTATGGTATAAAAAAAACCGGCTTCGCTAGCTTAAGCTTCTCTGCGTAGTCGGCCTTCGTTCGGAAACAAGGCAGATTTTAGAAGCTTTACTTAGCGAAGCCGGTGTATGTTATACCATAGAGGAGAAAGTCCTTGCGTCCGGCCGCAGGCCGGCTGTGCAGAGAAGCTTTAGTTAGCGAAGCCGGTATTTGTTATACCATAGAGGAGAAAATCCTTGCGCCCGGCCGAAGGCCGGCTGTACAAAGAAGCTTTAGTTGGCGAAGCCGGTATCCTTATAAGTTAAGTTGTGGACATTATGACACTTTGCAAAGTGTCATAGCGTCCATACTGCCGAACAGCTGTTGAAGGCACAATGCAAATTTTTACATAAAACTTATATTTGTATATAACTAAATTTATATGAATAATAAACACTTTTTTGCAAATTGAGTAATTTTCAATTTTTTTTTTTTTTTTTTTGGGAAAAATTCGTTTCTGCTTTTTGGGTCATTTTTCATTTTCTTTTTGGGCCCTTTTTTCGTTTTTTTTGGGCAAAATTTCGTATTTACCTTTTTGGGTCATTTTTCATGTTTGGTTGGGCGATTCTTCGTTTGGGCGATTTTTCATTTTTTTTTTTGGGCCATTTTTCTTTGGGCGATATTTCCTACAGCCGTTAAAAGCGCATAGGAATAGCTTATCCCATCCACAATAAATTTCAGTTTATCCACTGAATCAAAAAGTGTTCATAATATTAACGCACAACGATTAATAAAATAATTTTCGTTAGCACTATGATTTACCCTTTAATGAAAAATAAAATTTTCCAAGTACTGAGATTTAGGTACTGTTCATTGACACAATGAAGATGCATTTATTAAATATTTTATATAAAATGAACGTTAAAGAAAATAAAATGTTCTTTGAGACAACGAAACATTTATTAAGTCTTGTTAACACAAATGCCCATTAATTTTATAAACTCAAACTTTAACAATAATGAAGTGTTCCATGGCCTGTTATACCGAACTCTTACGTTCAAATTTATATAGTGTTCGTTCAGTTTACGGAACCTTAATAAAATGTTATCCCCACGCAAACAATTTGCCATTGATTTGTCGGCTGAAAGAACTCGTACGTTGAAGTCAAAAAAGTTGCATAGGGGTAACGTAACGTTTGTAAATTTGTTTCTAAAACAGTGTTAGTTTAGAATTTTTGGCATTTCTCGTTATTATTCTATTCGAACTGGTTCTCCTTTAAATATTATTTAAACAAATACAAAAATGCAGTATAAAATAAAAAATATTGTCGTACATATCTGTAAAAAACACTATCTCAAGTTAAATAAAAGTAAAAAAGGACATTTTTGAGTTTAATTCGATTCTTAAAAACGATTTGCTAAATGTGTTAAATAAAATTAAGTGCGGTAGATTTGCTGATAGTTAATTTAGATCAACTTTAAGTGGCGTCCAAATTAACGAAGGAAGCACAAAGTGCCATTGAAAACCAAACGAGTTTACTGTAAAATTTAATTTTCAAATAACTTTGTTAAAATTATATATAAACTTTATGTATGTATGTATTATACATACATTAATATATGTACTATAACAAATTTCAAACATTTTTGTAAAATAGGAAAAAATATAAAATAAAATAAAAATTAACACAATTGAATAATGAGTCTTTTAAATTTTATAGTGGGTTACAGTAGTAAATTATGAAGGGGTCGGACAGGCGGCATAATTTTCAAGGGGAAATTTAAAAAAATAGGTCATTGAGACAATGTTCTGTGTACGTTGAGTCAACAAATTTGTAAAACAAAATTGTGCGTTGATATAACGTCAAGGTGTACTCGGTTAACGAAATAGATTATTGAATTGAAAAATTCTTTCATTAAATTATTATTATAAATTTATGATTATTTTTCGTTATATAAACGAACAGTTCATTCAATTATTAAAATAAAATCTTTTAAAGAACCGTCATTCGTTGGACGAAAATTAATAAATTTTTCATTTGCTTAACGTACATTTTCTTTGTCTCCACGTACCTTTTTTGATCAGTGTCAATAGTATGAAATGGGAATTTAGCACATTTGAACGAAACCTTGTTAATAAATT